>JARGYA010000058.1:0-640763 GCA_029204335.1 Mycena vulgaris
ACTGACCCGCTTTAACATGTCTCATATCTTCCACTCTCAGCCAGCTGCAAGGGAGTCTTCCACCAATGAGCCCGAAGGTGGTTCTCCCAATATTACTATACGAATTTTTCATCGACACTGATTGGTTTTTCCACCGACTCAGGTTCCCTGTCGCCGACCCGCACCCATCCAATTCTTCCTCCAGCAGAGGAGCTGGTTCTGGACCGGCAGCTCCATCAACTTGATCCGAGTCTGCCCAAGCCGGAGACTCAGCTAAATGACACCCAGCACTGGCAAAATTCGTCGGTGAGATCTTGGGTTATTCTTCCGCGTCCCTGTTTATATGATACTTCCAGGTACCCCAAACTTTCCGAGCTCGGATTCTTGACCCCCGGGATGCAGATCCCCAACAACTAGCTGAAGGCTATTTGGATCTTTTACAAGACTATAACGATGTCCTTAACGCAAATATCAGTATCCTTCTACGATGTAGGCGCTTGGCCGAAACAAACATGCACTTACGGTGAGCATTCATGCAGACAATTGAGCCGAAATATTGACATTGAACAATTTACACAGATCTGGTTATCGCGCATTCCTCCAGGGGCTGGAGGACCTCTACGCAGCAACTTCCCCCATCCTTGAAGGGGATTTGAATGTGAGGGAGGGTCCTACTGCCAGTTTCACCGTGATTCCGGTGCCTGACAGCGTCCCTGGGGATATTCCAGACGCTGAATTCGGTAACGTGGAATCCCTTTTTGTTGTTTGCGATCTGTCGTACTGATTAGATAGCTCACAGGAGGAAGAGGCCACAGATCCTCTTGAGCTTGGAGACAGTGGGGGAGTTATGTGGGCGGCCTGAGTGTGGTGCTGGCTTGTTCGGGATGCTTCCAATTCAGTACCTTGAGGACAAGTTTTTACGCCTCCGAGTCATGTTTATTTTCATTTTTTATTCCTGTCGTTTCGTTCCTAAATGTATAAAATTGGAATCTGAGAATCTTTACCTCAGCTCAGCCCAAGTTATGAGCGGTTGATAAGAGGAGCCTTTGCCTTATAATAGTGCGTGTATGTACATGCTTGTCCTACAAGACTCTGACAAAGCTCTTATCACGTGGGGCTCTTACAAGAGCGATCGGAAATTTCCGACATAGCCAGAGGTATATAATTGATTGCTATGCCTTCGTCCAGCGATGCAGAGAGGCACCAATAGTTCGCGACGAAGGAAGGTCGTGGCAGAAAGCAAGTCAATTCGGATCGCATTGTTCGGATCTGTTCGCATCATTGCTTGGTTGTGTATGTTGCTCAAGCAGCGGGGTTGTCACAGTTTGGTCACAGCGATCCTCATCAACTACCACGACACCATTTCTTCATCCTTCCGGCTTATGCATTCCTCCGTTCAACCTCCGCTCACGCTTTCCTGAGTCTAACTCCAGATAGTTCTGTGACATTCGGTCGAAAATCCTGTGGTTACTGGTCGCCGACGGTTTGGGTTGATAAGCAAGGCAGGCAGGCGGCACTGGCATGTTGAGGCTCCCAAATGCTTCGGAGGCGCCGAGAGACGCGAGAGAAAGCCCAAAGGTCGGCATTATTGAGTATCAGAAGAATGATTTTAAGGAGTTCCTCGCAATCCTACCCTTCTTCTCGCGGTACATCTCTGCTCAAGATATCCAATCAGGAACCCTCTGTGTGGACAACAAATCGTACTTCCTCATGGTTGTTGCATCCCATGTTTATCCAGTCCGCAGAATCCAAGCGTTTCTCGCCCCCGTCGATATTACTGGCCCAAGGAGCTTCGCCTCAGCCCTTGCGGCCTCGGGCTCTTTTCCAGACATTAAGGTTATACTCTGGAACCTCCAGGGCCCATTTAGCGGTCGCCCGGGCATAGCGAAAATTATCTCAGCCGCGTCCCGTGGCCCACCGAAAACGCTCGTTATAATCAGGGGCGGCACCGTGCATGTGTCGCGGCAGCGCAACACCGGCCCCATCCGATGGAAGATGGTGCCCCATCCAATAATGCGCACCATACGGCAATTCACCCTCGGCAATCTCACTTCCGATGTCGTCGGTCCGATCGCACCGGCAAACCTATTCTGTGGCATCGTCAATGCCGTCGTAATTATCTTGTGGCTCTATCGGCGTGTCTTCGGCGTCCAATGGAGCCAGGAAGACCGCATCACAACGGATTTGGGCCGGATCCACGGCGAATGGATGTGCGTCCAGGTCCTCCTCCCGGACACCGCCGCTCGGTTCACACTGATGACCTTCTGCAGCAATAGGTCCATGAGGCTGACCCTGACCATTCGCCCCCTCCTCGCGCTGACGCCCACCCAGCGCACGGCCGTCCTGGCTGCACTCGCCCTGGACGACAATTTCAACCTGGAAAAGCTCGTAATCGCTGAGGGAGCAGAGTGCGCCCTGGCCGATGTGCTGCACTTCGCGCGCGGCCAACCGAAGATAACAAGCCTTTTCCTCGAGCCGGGCCCACTTCTCTCAGACTCTATCGCCCACCCCTCGCCCCCACATGCTCCTGGAACAATCCACGAGCTCACGGCCCCAGCGTCCTACATCCCCCACATCCTCCCCGGGCAAGCCGACGTCAAGTACATCACCATTTCCTTCCCCGCCTCCCCACCCTCACCCATCTCGTCCAACTTCGACATCCCCGCCTGCATCCGCGCGCTAAACGCCGTCGCCGCCCTCCCCGGAACGCACCTCATTTCGCTCGCGCTGCACTTCCCCAGGGCAGCCATCGATGCGCGCGCGCTGCCCTGGTACGTCCGCCCGCAGGCGATCTCTCTGCCCTCCCTCGCGTGGCGAGCCTCGGTCTCATCACGGACGGTGCGTCTGGAGTAGCGATGCTGGGGCGCTGGCTCGCGGTGTGCTTCCCCGGGATTTTTCGGTTGGAATTTCCCGATCCGGGGGAGGCGCAGCTTCTGACGGTGCTGAGAGAGGCGCGGATGAGGAACACAGGCATGGATATCGGAATTCTTATTTCGGACACCCATATGGTAAGATCCTAGTCTTTATATCAAGTCCAATGACGCATAATTCGTATTGACTTCAGTCGATAAACTTTGCAGCGTTGAACGCCGAGCATAGGCATCGCGGAGACATCCGGGTTCGCGAGGACCGTCACAAGACGCTTTCACACGCCCTCCTACCACTGCTGTTGTCTCGAATTCAATACATGGGTGCTCGCAGAACCCGGGAACAGGGAACCGCCATTGAATCTCCCCCAGATCCCACCTGCTCTCACAATTTGGACAGAATCCTCGGCATCGACGCGTCCTTGTGCGACTGTAGACTGTGCCCACTGCCGTTGCTGTGCCGTACTTCGTGTTCTTTAAACGCAGCTCGAATCGATGATCTACGCTGGGACTCATCCCGAGAATCGGCCGATCATCGATACTTCTTTCACCGTTTCCTGCATCAGTATTAATATGGCTGCGCCATCCTGACAGACAAGGCGGGCCATCTCGACATCGCAATGCGTAACCAACCGTGCTGAGGAATTAAGTTACCGGTAAAAAGTCCGGGCTTAGATGGGAGTTATTTCGCTAAGTTTACGCGCAACGCGGTAAACACCAATGTCTGCCTCGCTTGATCTCTCCCCGCAGTGAAATTCGATGCTCGATGCCCTACTCCAGCGCCAAGTTCAGGGTTACATGCATTCCCTGTTGTCAACATGTCCGATTTTCCATCTCAAACAGACTCTACACCAAGTGTATTCTATCGAGGTCATCGACCCCTCAAATAAATTGCAAAAGCGACTCCTGTCAACAGCACGCACGGAAGCACCTTCTGCATCGCAAACCGGCGGAAAATGACAGCCATGGTCACCTCAAACCTATCGAGAGCCATCTTCGTGTCGTTCGTCCTGGGGAAATCTACCGGCGGCACCTCCTTCCCCAAGAACGCACACAACCCCTCCTTGACGTCGTGCTCTAGCAGCCGCTCCTTTGGCAACAGTTTCCGCACTCTGCTATAATACTCGGTGAATCGCGCCTTCGCCGACTCTTCTGTGGCGACGGGCCCAATGATCACAGACATAAGCAGCTGCGCCATGCCTGCCACTTTCCCGAGGCCCTGGGCGTCGAGATATGCGGCGAAGCGGTAGCGGCGGCTATTCACCACGCCCCCGATTGTCTCTGAGAAGGACTTCCACCACTTGTCCACATCGCGGATCCCCAAGATCACCTGGGCGTCTGGGTACGCGGCAATCAGGTCTTCAGGGAACACCATCGCTGGTGTGTCCGTCACGGCCTTCCAGGACCTATCGATTAAATTCAATCTCGAGCTAGAGGCTCCCAGCGCACCTGACAATGGCCGAGGAGCTGATCCCACTCTTCCCGTCCATACGGCTTCCCTTGCCCGAAGAACCGCGCGTTTATGGCCTCGATCCACATATCTGCTTCGGGAGGATTCGTAAACACGGACTGCATGTGGTGTACGTCGTTGTATCCCAGGATCTGCAGCGCGGCGCTCATAGCTGGGCTCTCGTTAGCGCACTCTTGGCGGTTGCACTGTCGGGCTTACAAGTGGTTCCCGTGCGCGGGTAGCCGAAGACGAGCACTTTCATCTGCACCGTACGACGCGCCCCACGGCGGTCGACCCAGCCAGCGCGCCCAGATTCCATTATGGCCGGGCAGGGCACTCGAGGTGCAACAGTTATACACCGAGCGTGGGAATTTGATTGACAGGGTTTATGCTGGGCATGGCGTGTTGAATGAAAGGAAGCGCTCGAATTCCCATGTCTATTTCTGACACATCATTCCCTCCACAAATTAACGCTAATTCCCTCGTGTGCCTCCATTTCCAAACGGACAGGTAGAACAAGAAGAACGGATCTCCTTTTTTTTTCTCCCGCCGTCAATAATTCTAATTCGCCGCTGGCGCGTCCAAGATTGTACGCACACACTCTCCAGAGAATTACATGGAATTACGCAACCCTGGTAGCGAACTTTCAACTGCCATTCCTGGATAATTCTAATCAGCAACCCCCCGCAGTCTCAGCAACCCTCTGATTTGTAATATCAGATCTGATGGCGCGCGCGGCGGGGTGTGTCGGAATGTGTTCGGGGCGCTTTTGAGGGATAAAAACTGGACCAACAATGCTATAAATAATCATGTAGAGACAAAAGTACATCACCTGTTCTCCCATGTTTTTTCCGCCCGACTGAACCCACAAATTGGAGGATTCCAACTGGTTCGAGACCACTTGAGGACAAATGGCTGAAAATGGCTATACATGGCCCGGGAAAAATCGAGAAAAAAGCTGAGTTTGTCGGGGGGACATACTAGGAACATTCTAGCGCGTCCCCACATATTTAAAACCTTTTTGTCGTCGAAAATACGGCGGGAATGGATTCAGAAGCGTCCAGTATCTTATCTTATCTCTGACGTGGGGGTTGCTGAATAGCAATATGCTATTCAACAACCCCCGTATTCGTGTACGGGGGGTTGCTGATTAGAATTATCCGCCATTCCTGGTACCGATTTAGGCTCCATTCGGCACGCGTTATCACTTCGGAAGAATACGGCTGCATTGGTAAAGCCTGTCGTGTCAGCGTTCCAGACGGTCTACAGCCCATCAGACTAGCTAAATGCCATGGTTACAAGCATCTCATTGGCTGCTCGGTGGTCCACATGCGAACTGTGGAGGCATCCGGGACATCGGCGCGACCAGGCGATTTCGAAATGCCGATGTTTCCAAGTGCCGCTGAGTGCCGATAAATAATGACAGCCGAGTGGAGCCTTAGGTACCAGGTTTTCAAAAATTCTGGACCGATTAGCCGAAGCATGTGGTCGCGATCCAATCTGGCCTCCTCAAAAGCGCTGTCCGGCTATTCACTGCGTTCAGCCCGGACCTAGACATCAATTGTCTAGCCGGACGGAGGCCGGGCTAGGCGACTAGACACGCTGATGGGACGTGTCTAGCCCGTGGTCTAGTCGCTTAGCCAGGCCTCCGTCCGGCTAGACAATCCTAGACAATCGATGTCTAGGTCCGGGCTGAACGCAGTGATTTCGATCATGCGGCAGGTCTCGAGCCGTGTTTGGACCCTCAGTCAATTGACGCGATTTTAGAAGGCGTCCACGCTGGCTGAATATCACTTTCGTTTGGGCCATCAAGCATGCAACTATTGCGCCTGGTCAACTCATCAACTCAGAAACGCTCAGCTGTCCCTGTGTCCAGCCCAAGTTCAGCAGTAAGCATCGGTGCTGCTTGATTTCACCAATGACGAATCCACCGGTGTTTTTGAGGCGCGCGGAGCGCGCGTTCCCGCGGTAGAATTGTATATTTCCTTTCTTTAACACCTATAAGTAGGGTAGGAACATCTGCGTCATCTCTTAAATTATGTGTCCGACAATATTTTCATATATGTTCTATCTATAAATCCAGTCCACCCTGGCTGCTATGGCCTGATAGAGGTGCCAGGGGTGCCCGGAGGGCCTTCAGAATCGGCATCCCCGGCGTACTCTTATCTTTGAATTCGCTTCAAGCCTCCGGATCCTGCAACGTTGATCGCATCTTCCATTCGGATCACATATCCAACCTCATCCGACGGAGTGGCGATTCCGGTGAGTCCAAGCCGTTTCAAACGTCAAGCGCGGGCAGATGTGCCCGTCAATTTCTTTGCTCCCGTGGATTCATAAATCGGAACGCGCAAACTTTGCCTCGTCTTCTCCATCGCTCTCGTCTTCCTAACTCGCGTGTTTCGCTTCCACGACGCAGATGCCCCGCTGCCAAAGAGTATTGTTCCTCCTGGTGTACTACATCGCGTGAGCTCCATCTCCTTCATTTAGTATATACTGATACCCACTGTGCAGGGGCTCTCTTGCGCTCCCGTCCACGAGCACACTACCCCTGAGAGCTTTGACTCCTTCACATCTGTCCTTCGACCCCCCTTCGCGGTTTGCGCCGGTGGAAATCATCCCCGGCGTCTTGATTCCGGTCCCTGCAGAAAAAACTCTCCCCGATCAGTATCTCCAGCTCCCGCTCGACCCGCGGCCCAACGCGCCGAGCGACTCCGAATCCATCCTCGTGGCCGGCGTCATCCTCCTCACGCTCTGCATTTCCGCGCTCCTCGTCGGCCTCCTGCAGTTCGCGCGCAGCTACTGGGGCGCACCACGCCAGGCCCGCAATGGTCCCCGGCGGTGTTACTATCTGTGGTTCGATGATGCGCCGGCGCACGCGCAGTATCCCCCACCCCCATATTTCCCCCGCCCCCCGTCTTACCGCGACGAAGATCCATTTCCGGTGCCTAAGGATGACTCCGTTGTACCTCTGCGGATGGAGTCGGCCTCGGCGCACGCGCGTCGAAATAGTGTTTGATGTGGGTGGGGCTCGCTCGCGTCTGGGAGACGCTGTTGCTGCAGCATACAATGCTATGTGTTCTACCTCGAATTTTTCTGTTGGTCTCGACTGAAAAAGCCAAATCGACTATCACGATACTAAGACATTTAACCCATTGCCATGAATGGCCGGTGGCTACTGATGGATAGGTGCGTCACGATCACAATTATGTCGGTCTCGACAGAAACTATCAACTTTAAAAGATTATCGCATCCGATTCAGGTTAGCTACGCTCTCGAGCGCCTCTACAGAAGCCCTAGTTCGGCCACGTCGGACTCCAGCGCAGCATTTCCCTGATAGTTGGCGCGTCCTCGAGCGCGTGAGTCACGCAGGAGAGATTGTTGGTCGATTTCAAGGCGGGTTGCTCGATCATTGAATGGGAGTCAAGTCGGAGGCGGTGCGCAATTCTGACTCCCGCTGATCCAACGTTGATCATGTTGGTTTGGTGAAAGATGCGCGGCCGTCAAGAATGATGGAGATCACTGATTGCCGTTGATGATCTCCATCGATTCATGCATTTTGTCAGCAACCATTTTGTTCTGCCTGTCCACGTCGTCCTGGCAGTTCCTGCCACGGCGCAAAGGAATGTAGACCATCGCTGCGGATCCACAAGGGGTTCGATGGTTTACAGTCCGCCCGGTATAAAGAATCCTGGCGCAGAACTCGCAGCACGATGCATTCTGCTGCACTAATTCCCGCGCAAATCCCGAGGCTATTCGCCGATCTGACATGAACTACGGTCGTCACATAACTAAGGCACGTCGTCGTCCTCTAAGCAGAGGCAAAGCCTGCTTCAATTGCAAGTATGTGTGCTAATTCCTGGAAATCGATGATGGCTGACGGCTCGTCCAGACTTCGCAAGATTGTGAGTCAAATTCCAGACGTTTCTCTATATCCAGCTCATCTAATACTCCCTCGCGTCCCAGAAATGCGACGCAAACGTACGACTATTACCCTGGATCGCATCCCTTGACTGATAAATTCTTTTTCAGCATCCCGTGTGCGGTCCATGCGAACGTGTCCCCCATAAGGAGCGGTGCCAGTTCCCAGACCATTTGGCCCGGAAAGAGGATGTCGAGAACACCGTATACAATCTCCAGTTCCAACTCAACTGCATGCAAGACCCATTTGGGTATGAATGTCCTGCAAACAGCATGTTGCATCAGGATCCTTCGTCAGATTCCCGATGTTTTGGAGGTAATAATTCCTAAATTCACTGTGATATAACCTCACAGGAGCCTCAGGACGACCATGTCCGACTTCTGTGGACCACACTCTGTTCGAATTTCAGGTAAGATCCGTCTCACGCCGTTCCGCATTCTCTTGCTCGACGCTCCGTACAGGAACCTCCACTTGCGGTGATAGAATTACTGTGCGTCCCGAATTCGTGTCATCCGTCACTCACTGACCAACCCCAAGCTTGGAGTATTTCCTTCCCCACGCAGCCCAATTCGGCTTCTTCCTACACCCTGAGCGCTTTTGCAGCGCCACACTCCTCCCTCTGCCCCTCGGCGACAAGCGCAGGCCCTCTCCGGCCCTGCTATACGTCGCCTATCTATGGGGCGCGCACCTCGCGCAACTCCCCGACGAGCCCATCTTCCTCCAATGCGCGCAGCGGTGCATCACCGCCGAAATCTCTGATGCCCACCCCATCCACGCACTGCACACGCTCCAGGCGCACGTCCTCCTCGGCACGTACTTCTTCCGCACGCAAAACCTCACCCAGGCAGGGTTTTATGCGGACGGCGCGGCGGGCCTCGCGCTCGGGTATGGGCTGCACAAACTCCGCTCAGCTCGCGCAGCCGTGCCCGTACTCCTCGACGTGTTCGGCGCCCTGCCGGCGGACCCCGTCGCGGAGGGCGAGTGCATCCGCGGCTTCTGGGCCGCGACATTGCTTCAGAGCAGCCTCCACCTCGTCGTGAATCCGTGCGGCGGCGCGGGAGGGATCCTCGGTGAGCTCGGCGCGGATATCGACGCGCCGTGGCCGCTCGAGATCGCCGACTATGAGGCGGGGGTGCTGCCGCCGGACTACGTGGGGCAGGAGAGCGTCCGGCACCTCTTCATTGACGATCTGTTTCCGCCGAGCCCCACGTGCATGCTCCAGGCGAAAGCCGCCGTGCTGCTCCACCACGTCTCGCAGCGGCGATATTCCGAGTCGGACGGTGAGCGGCTCTCGCGCACCGTGAATGCCTCGAGTTCTAATGCTCTCCTTCTCAGCCCTGCAGAGCGACACGCCTGGATCCCTCCCTGCCTCACAGTACACCTGGCTTGACCACCGGGTGAAGCAATTCCGGGACTCGCTCCCCGCGATCGACCCACTCCATACGCACGATAACCGCACGCTCGTGCTGACACACGCGCTGGCCGCCGCCGCCGCGCTCACGCTCTCCCAGCGATGTCCCGCCGCGCAAAAACAGTGCGTCGCCGCCACGCGCGCGATCCTCGCGTCCCTGGGCGGTGGGACCGGCCCCGCGCACCCCATCGCAGCGGCGCTCTGCGCGTGCGCGTGCGGCGTGCTGATGGATGAGCTGCGCGCAGTGCGCGCATTCCGCGCGGCCTGGGCGGCGGGACTGTGTATCCCGCTGTCTCCGCCCAGCGCAGCGGGCGCGGATGTAAGAGAGGGGATAGCTGTGCTGGCGGCGTACGCCTCGGACAGCGCATTTGGCGGTGAGCTTCCGTGCTTTGGTTTCCGAAACCGGTGCTAATGTTGAAGATTGATTTTAGCGTATCAGTTGGAGGTGCTGATGCAGTGGTGTGATGAGGGCATGGAATATCCCCAATACTACTAGTTGGATATTTTTTACGCGCTAAGCTCGACATACCTCGTCTGCAGATTTCTGGTTCTGGTCCTCCGTCTATCAACCTCCGGGCCCTGCACGCTATATACTTCTACATATGTCCCTCTCCGGGCCCTCGCCCTTGTACTATGATCTCTGCATAATTTCATTCCCCAATTGTAATATCTCCACTCCCTCGGACAATCTGAATGGCCTTATAGCAAAGCGATGCTTCGACGGGCGCAGTCTAGCGTCCAACTACGCTGGCAATGGTGGCGCCGTTCATTGGATTGCGAGCCTAAAAGGCAAGTCCGTTGGTTTCTTGAGCGACACAAGAGGCGCGAGCATGCGGGAGCAGCTTGATCTGTCTAGCCCCTGCAATTTTCACCTTTTTTGTTGCTGAGTCATGAATTTACATTTAAAAGGCCTGGGGCGTGTTCGCTACCAGCGATACCGAGCCAGGTTCTCCTGAGTTCGTGGTTATATCCTTGGACTGCGCATGCCGTTCTCCTGTCGGAGACTGGGTAGTTGACCACCTAAGAGTTTTAGCTCAATAGGCAAAGCCTGTGATTCATTTAACGCCGCCCAGCGGGGTCTAAGATGAGGGCATACATCCTATGAATAAGATAAACCAAGTTGGCCGAATTTAAATGGGGACCTGTTCGTCAACTGAATTTTCCTTGGCGGGATGCCAAAACAGGCGAAACCCGGGGTAGTTGACCACACACCCAAAGATAACATTCAAGGCGGGATATTGACCCGGGTGAGTCTGAATGTGTTTAGGAGGTCTAAATCTAATATTTCATCCCGTTAAACCTTCAATATAGCCTACATGAGGGTCATACATAATTGCCTTCGGAAGGGAGGCGAAGCAGGGGGGATCAAAGGGTTCACTAATTGCTTGCTGCGCAAAGCACAGGGGACTGGTTGGGTTGAAATAAGCTATGGTTGGCCTCATAAGAAGTGTACCCACACATCTGAGTGCATGTTTCGGTCCCTTGATACATCCAGCTTCTGCAAAAAATCCGAAGGTGTGGACCACAGAATTCGGGTCATTCGGGGTAATTGGCAGCCGTGACAGCGAATAAAATGCACATAATGATGAACAACCTACTAATATGAATTATGGCCCATTATGATGTTGTTTCCCAAGTCCCAGATATGTAGCCCAGAAAGGTCGCTTCGGAGAAGGGTGGTCAACTTGTGCAATGGAATATCTGATTGGAATCACTTTTAGGAGCCCTGCAAGGGCAAGTGCAGACCCATAGACCCGAATTATGGTGTCAGTTAATTGCTGGAGTCAGGGCTCAAGAACGAGCCCTAGACGTCCTGGATTGACGAAGAATTGGTGGAGAAAGAGCCTTGAACGTCTGTTGATGGCCGGTCGGAGTTAAGGAAATGATGACATCACCCTTCGGGTCGTGATCGGTCGGGCCATAACTTCGGATCAGCCCATCACTTTGCCTCCAAATTTGGCATGGACCAGCGTCAGAGGTCCTATTCCCTCCCTCGAGTACAACCTATCAGTATCCTGCAGCCTAACGGCTTCTATTGACCAAGTGGTCAACTACCCAGTCTCCGACAGTCGATGATTATTCCCGTTAATCTGAATCCTTATGTTTAGCGATAATCCCTTTACGTGCATTGTGCTCCGTGATGGGATTTGTCGGCAATCCCTAGACTCGTTACCAGTCTGCCTACGAGTGGCCAAAAAATGAGGCAAGCTCTTTGCCGTAGGCAATTCGGGCGGCCCAATTGAGCTGGGCCTGAGTTTGAAATCTTTGATCTTGCCTGCGCTACACTCAGAGTTCATTTTTTTCAGAAAATCCCTGGCTCAGGAAGTACACCAATGGGTGAAAACTTGGTGAACTTGGTGAACTTGGTGAACTTCTCGGTAAGCCCCGTCACCGGCCGCATATGGATGTATTTGGTCCCGCATCCTACGCCATTGGCACATCACGTGTCATCGACGCGTCACGTCCTTGAGTCTTCGCGACTTGTTTCAATGTTTGCGACACCCACGTATACCCTTTACCGCTGCGCACCCCCCATTCTGCATCATGTCCTCCATGGATGAAGTCCTACAGTTCCTTAGCAAAGTTCCCGGTCTCAAAGAAGCCATAGGAATGGACAAGGCCATGGCATTTGTACGGCTCGCAGCGCTATTAAAGGACGAGATAATTTTGGCGCAAACAAGCTCCTACGATCCATCTACGGCTCCTAACGAGCTTCCAGAGCATGTCCGAACGTTTCTAGGCGGCGCAACCGATATGCCTGATCAATTTGTCTCCGGCTGCTGGGCGGCATTCAATCAAACAATCTGGGCTTACGAGGCGGATGGATCTAGTTCTGGAAAGGATGCACAGATGTTCCGAGACTTTGGACTTGACCACCTTCTCTGTATGTAATATCTTGTTCCTCTCATGTCCGACACTAAGTACTTTAGCCGCCCGAATGCTATTCCCGCCGTCCAAGACCTGCACCACGCCCGGCTGTTTGAACACAAGCCTGCTTCGTGAAAAGGACGGGCTTGCGAAGGTCGTTCTCTTCACCCTCAGCGATGGAGCATGTGCCACATATGCCGGACATTTACATTGCCGCCGTAAGCCAGTTTACTAAAGGCTAACAGCTGAAACTGATGGGGGTTATGGCGAGCAGAATGCCGCACAAACTATTATAACAACTACTCTGTCCGCGATGGAATCAGAACATACTACGCCGGTGTACCGGCCGCCATTCAAGTCTCGCAGCACCATTTCATAGAGCGCGAAGTCCTGAGTTTATTTGTCGAACTGATGCTCATCTCTTGGACCTCCGCCACCAACGCCGCTCGCATTTACGACACTTGTTTATCGAAGCCAGAGACGCGCCCTGAGCACAAGGACTGGCCACCTGAACGTAGCTTCAAGATGTGCACCGAGCATGTGTGAGATGGATTCCTCATCCTTTCGCTCCTAGAGGACTACGAGCAAAGAGACCGGGTGCTGAGTGTTCCTGACACCGGCGAACAAAGTGTACGATTCACCGAAGCGATGCGTGAGAGGAACAATCGATTCCGGCTGTCGGGACAGCCGAGAATGGTCGCATTATTGCGACAAATGCATGCGGGTATGGAAGGAGGGTGACGGGCTCAGTAAGTGAACTTTAGTAGTCGAGCGTGTTCATAATAACTGACGCTTTCTTGTAGAAAAGCTTCATGTGATTGTAATCGATGGAATAACAATCGGCCGTCCCTGTTGTGGGGTGCACAACTGTCCCGAAGCCCTCGCCAATAATCGACACCGCTTCTGCCCTGGCCATGACTATCGGCATCATATATGCACTGTCGAGGTTTGCGAGGAGGCCGTCGAGCCTGAATTTCTAACGTGTGGCGAGGCAACTCATCGCCAACTTGAAACGAACCACAAGAAGAGAAATAAAGCCTTATTCCAACTCCGTGGACGTCTCCAACGAGCAAATGTATCTCATCCAAACGACGCCTTTGAAGCCGAAGTGACTGCGGATCAGGTTGAGGAGATAACTATTCCATCGACATGTGAAACGGACAAGGACCCCCAAGGCAACCGGAAGCTCCGCGCGCTCTTCGGACGGCGCCGGACTCACAATGAGCAGATCTTTGTTCGACCTTGCAGAATGATCGTAGCACATGCAACTTTCTACGGGGCCGAGAGTGTCTCCCAGACCGTCGTGAGTTACCTACGCAATCCCTGAACAACTGCCCACACTAACACGGTGGATTCAGGATATGATCCAGAAGGTATTCCATGTGGATGGATCGATGCCCGACATCGTCATATACGACAATAACTGTACGGTGTACAAGTATCTCGTCCATCAGTACATCGAGCTCTACAAGACCGTCGGCTTCCCTGTCGATGTATTCCACTGGACCTGCAAGCATGCGAAGGAGGGTATCGAGTGTTCATACCACTGCAACCCGACTCAATTTTCAGAGTTACTCGGTGAGGACGGCAAGGCGTGGTTCTTCAATTCCTCCATTGCAGAACAAACCAATGTGTGGCTCGGGGGATACCACTCCATCCTGCGCGAGATGGGGTCAGACAAGTACGACTTCTTCCTCGATGAGATGATCATGAGGAAGAACCGTTTGACAAAGGCGAAGCTTGAGGCGGCTGGAAATGTCCCAGGCTACGTTCCGGGACTTGTATTATAGTACTACTTTGCAATCGCAAACGATACATATCTATCCTCAATAAAACTAGAGTTGTAACGAAATGTAATAGAGGGAGGTGGAACTTAATGCCGTTTCTGCTCGGAAATCGCTGCCCAGCCACTAGAGGTGGATCTCCACGTTGTCCACAACCCTTCGAAGTTCCTCGGAAGCCCCTTCACATGATCTCGCTCCACCTGCGAACAGCCCTTCCACGCATTGAGCTGCATGGTGCCAGGTGCCTTTGGGGAATACCTCGAGTATCGGCCAAATGGAAAGGAATCGCTGAGGCAGAGGGAGCTTCGACTTCTTTTGAAGGATGCAGAACGCTTGCATCATGTCGCGAGCATAAACCCCATCTGGCCAGGCGCCGACTCCCTGCGGAGCCATTACTTTGCCTTGCTTCCACAGGAGATCGGGATCTATCGGCTTCGAAGTGGAGGGCGCCGAAGCGGAGGGCACCGGCAGGACGGGTCTGGGCACGGAGGGTGTGCGCACATTTGACGGCAACGGTGACAATGGATGGGAGTATGGTGACGAAGGGCGGGAGTACGGCGATGCCGGCGAGGATGGGCGAGACGAAGGCGAGGATGAGCGGGGTGAAGGCGAAGATGGGAGGGACCTCCTGTTTCCGCCGTTGCTCCTCGGCTGCCTTTCGCATCTCCCGCTCCTCGTGATTGGCGTTGTATTGACGCGCCCATTCTGAGTCCATGGGCTTCTTGTAGACTTTCGGAGGGAGGGAAGGACCGGTCGATTCGATGGAAGGTGAGGCCTCAGCCGGGTCAATTGAGGAAGGGGGTGCATATGCGAACATTGCTTGGGGGCGGGACAGTGCAGACGGGTCGCCGCCGCTGCTGCCAGGAGCAGGGACAGTCTGTTTTGAGCGGTGTCCCGAGTAACGACATCCTTTGCCTTGATGCTCGCAGCATTGCTTGCACATCTTGTACGAGCAGTCCTTCGCGCCGGCCATGCGTGAGCATTTTGCTGAACACAGTGCCTTTGAAGACTGCGTAGACCCAAGCAGCTGCGAGGAAGAGGCCGTTGGGCGATGTGTTTGAGACGATGGGGGGAAAGGCTGGGATGCGAGGGCGGGATCTATCGCGACCTCGGGCATCAGCAAACCCGGGGGTTGCTGGGCAGCGCTGTGTAGCACTACGGCAGTGCTGTGCAGTGCTGTAGTGCCGTAGTGGGGGGTACCCTCTGTGTAGCACTGCGTAGTGCTGTGTAGTGGACCCCCTTGCTGTGTAGTGCCGTGTAGTGGTCACGTGCATCACTCCGTAGGGTTAGGGTCACTGCGTAGTGCTGTGTAGTGCTCCGTAGTGAGCCTGTAGTGGCCTGTAGCACCTTATAATGATAGAATCTTTCAAATTTCTTGTGTTCAACACATTCATAAAAGCCAAGACAAATGGGATTGCATTTCTACTATTACTACATGAACGACCTAACGAGTTTCGTCGCTAACAAATTTGGCGACACATATACCGGTTAGAAAGTCCGGCAACCAATGGAGAACTCACCCGTCGCAACCCGTAATACGACGAAACCAAAACCACGAGGACGAGCCTCCTCGCGCTCGCGCCGTTGCCTTCGTAAGTTCCGCGCGGAGAATGCGCCCTCATGCAGCGCGTGAGAGAGTGTATGCAAGAATGCGAAGGGGGCTGGACGCACCGGATGGCTGCCACGCACTGTTAACGACTGCAATATCGCGCTTCCCCGCGCGCCCCAACGCTGGTGCGTCGTCCTCGGGCACTGCCGGCAGCTTCCCGAGCAACGACGTGATGCTCTCCTGCAGCGCCTTCGTGCGCTCGTCGGAGATCTTCGGCAGCGAGACGCTCACCCCTCGGTGGAGGGACGACGGCGAGGCCGAGGACGGCACGCGCGCGGGCAACGAGGATGTGACGCGCAAGGCTGCGCTGAACGTCGCTGCACACCGCACCGCGCTCGCGCCCGTGCCGGAGCAGGGCCCGGGGTGTGCGCTGCTGCTACTGCTGCTACTCTGCATCGGCATGGGCACAGCGTGGGCGATCAGCGCGAGGGGCGTTGTGGGTCGCAAGCGCGACGGCGTGCCCGTCGACTGGCGCCGCTTTAGCGGGCTGGGCGTCGAAGGCATCGGCACCGCACCGCGCTTCCCCGGGGTGCCTGTGGGCGGCGGGAACCCCAGCGGGGCCCGGGTTCCCAAACGACGGGCGTGCAAGTGGCGGCGGCGGGAGGAAGAACACCTCCTGCTTTGGCTGCGAGTCCTGGCTGTCTGTGGGCTTGTGAGCCCCCGCGCACGGACACGGACGCGACGCGACTCGCGGGACGTACCGTAGCTGTTTGTTATATCCTGCATCATCTCCGCCTTCTCCTTCACCTTTCCCTTGCGGCCCTCTGCCGGTACGTCCAATTCCGCTTCGCCTGTGGCGTCACTGGGGAGGACCAGGAACGCCTGCATGTCGGGGACAGCGCCGTGCTGCGCCATCGCGGCGAGCCACCCCATGTCGACGACGGGCACGCCCCACTGCCGCCCGCGCACGTACTTGGCGCCTGTCCCGCCGGAGCAGAGCAGGTGCGTCGTGTGTCGCGAGAACGCGGGCGCGAGGGTGATCCCGGCGTGTGATAGAGACCATCAGTGTGTGTCGTACGTAGAGATTGATTAACTAAATGACGCACCAAGCGCCTTGAGCAGCCGGCGCACCCAGCACGCCTCGGATGTGTCGAGGCCCGAGAAGCTGAGTGTTATGCGGTCGGCACCTGCAATGCGTCAATAGAGGCTGAATGAAGACGAACAGATACGCACCAGGAACGGGTAGGCTCACGCCCAAGGGCACGAAGCTGACATGCGTGCTCGGCGCGCACAGATAGTCGGCGAAGAGGCAACACTCGAGCCAGCACTCCGTGCGATATCGCGCGCACGCCACTGAGGACGGCTCCGCAAGGTAGAGGGCGCTGCCGCTGCGAAATAATACTCAGTGAAAGCGAGGGAAGGAGCGGGCGGGAGAACGAACCTCACAAGTCGCACGATGACTTAGTCGACGTCGAGCTTCGTGCCCCGCTCGTCGATAACAGTACCCCCCACGCCCTCGATGGCGCCGCGCACTGGTGCCGTGTCCGTCTCCCCGCGGAGGAGGAACTTAAACCCAGCGAAGACGGTCGACGGCTCGTCGGCAGGGGCTGCGTTGGGTGCGGGTGCGGTGGCTGCATCGTCCGTGGTCTGTGTAGCATCTCCCTCCCCAAGGTGCTTGGCATGCGAAGACGAGGTACCCGCGCCGTTTGCCGTGCTATTGCCATTCACACTCCCGCTGTGTCCAAATGGCAGCCGGCTCGGCCCCGCGCCCGCGCTGCTCGGTTCGCGCAACATGCGCGGCGCGACATAGGAATTGGCGCGGCGGAAGCTTGAGAGGACGCTCCTGCTGCCGCCCTCGGGCAGCTCGTCGCCGGCCGCCGCGCGCTCCTGCACCGCCATCTGGCGCGCCTTGCCCGGGCTCAGCATGACACCCCCGCTCGCGACCTCGTACCCGCGCGCCTTGAGGAGATTGCCCCACAGCTGGAGCGTCACGTCTGGGAGGTGCTGCTTGACGGGCGCGAACTCGTCCCCGTCATCATCGTCTTCGTATGTGGTCGCGGGTGGTGCCCTTGGATGCGGTAATTGTGAGTTTGCGTTTGCGTTGTGAGGAGAATGTGCCTCCATGGCTGTGCGCGGAAGCAATTCATCAGTGAGATTGAAAGCGGGATGTGGGAGGGACGCACCCCTGCGCTCCAGCCAGGGGAGCCGCACTTGGTACCGCGCCTCATTGAATCTCCCTGTTGCTGTGTCAGCGTCGCACGCACGGTTCGCAAAAGGAAAGCACGAACCACCGAATTCCAAACAATCCCAGACGAGCTGGATGGGCGGGTCCGCCTCGCCTGTGCGGTTGAAATTGTCCACGTAGCGCATCTTGTCCGTCTAGTCCTCGCCGAAGCACAGGAGATGGGTTACGCGCACGGGCCGCTCGAGGGCCTTGACATATGTGCCGCCGCCCCCGGGAATCAGTTTGTTGATCTGTGCGCGGCGGATGATGTTGGTGATGCCTGAGATGCAGAGGGTGACGCCGGTGAAGACAGGTAGGCAGTGCGCAGCGATACTCTGAGGTGAATAGCGGCGGTGAGTGGTAGATAGATAAATACGAGCTATGAAACGCACCTGCTCGATGTCGATGTCGTCGCTGTACTGCCACTCCCGTCGTGAGAGATGTAGAAAGTTCGGTGGAGAGAATTCAAATTAGCAATGCACATCCACGCAAGGGACCACTTACTAGCCGTCAACAAGAAACAATGACGAAAAAGTTCTGGAGAGAGCAGAGGAAAGAGCTATCGATAAGAGGAGAAATGGGCAAGGACCCAGCCAGCCCTCATAAAGAGGAGACACATACACAATCAGCAACAGCCCCTTGCGTGCCACGCGCAGATAAACATTATACTAGTGGTCGGGCCAGAGGTGCGCGAGGCGGCGCGGTAGTACGTTGCTGCGAGATGCGAGGTTGAGAGGTGAGTTCCATTTGGCGACGGCGCACCAGACGGTGTGGAGACGAAAGAAAAGAAAAGGAACCACGAACAAATATTTGGATTGTTCCATCACGTTCCATCGTCACGTGTCATTTGTTTCCAGTAATTCTCTTAAGTCCGTCGAATTCGCCAACCGGCGCCCATGCTCCTTCTCCTCTCCTCCTCGCTGCGCTGTTGGTCTGGAGGAGAAGGGTACCATAACCAGGAGAAGCACAGCTGTCGTGGCCTGCTATCCCCAACTTAATCCTCGAGATCTCATGGTTCGGAACTGCCTCGCCTACTCAGACCAGCGGCTCGTTGAGTTCGCATCGCCTCTGCGTTATCTGCGTGATCGATTCGTACCACCGCGCATCGGTCGAGAACTTTGAGGTGCTGGTCGACACTGACCTCATTCGCGCAGTCAACCAGCTGCTCCTCCCTGCCGGTGTGCCCTCGTCGCCGCCAACACGTACACTCTCCTTGTGCGTGCGCTGGCAACTGCCGCGCGCGCGAGCCCTAAGATCACGCTCGCCCTACTCGAGGGTGACATTGTCGACATGCTCTACCAGATCCTGACGGGCATCCTACCGCCCGCAGCGGCCGACGCCGCAACGGAGCAGGGCGACGCGAACGGCGGCCAAGGGCTCGGCGGTGGCCTTGCGAATATGACCATCATGGAGAGCCTTGCGCACCGCTCGAAAGACCAGGTCGAGGAGATGCTGAGCCTCATTCTGAGCTCATGTTGCCGCTACCTAAGGGTCAGTCAGCCATTACTTGTTTGAGATGTATATGCTGATGAGTCTAATTGATTTAGACGGCGTGTTCGACCACAAGGGGTACACGGAGAAGTCGCTGGGGCGGATGGTCAAGGTAAAGGCGAAGGCGGAGCGGGCGGCGGCACGGCAGGCCACGCACGCGACGCTTGCCGCGGCCATGCTTATCGCATGTGCAACAGCTGCAGGGCCTTCCTTGACTCCGGCGGCTGCCACCCCTGATGACACTGCCTCGGGAGAGACAACCGTTGCGGAGCAGGAAGAGGGGCGGGAGGCGCCTCGGTGCCGGATCGCTTCAAGTTGTTGCGCTCCAAGCCCGCTGTTGTGGGGCGGTTCATGCCGTTGATGGTTCCTATTCTCATCGACGTGTATTCTGCGAGCGTCATAACACCTGTCCGCGTGAAGACTCTCACAGGTCTGCTAAAGGCGGTCAGTTTCCTCAACGCAGATGGCCTCAAGCGGGTCTTGACGGTGGGTTCAAGTATTATATTGATTTCCACATATTGCTCACATTTCCCCCACCACTAGTTCGTTCCCGTCGCCAGCTTCGCATGATCAATCCTGTCGTCGAAGGACCACCGCACTCTCGTCATCGGTGCGCTGCAGTTTGTCGACCTCCTCCTCGCTAAGGTCCCGGCGCTGTACAAGCCAACGTTCCGGCACGAGGGCGTGTTCCATGAGATCGAATCGCTCTCAGGGCGCACGATCGTCACCGCCGCCAAGTCAAAAGACAAGGAGAAAGAGAAGGAGACCTCAGAGTCCCCTGCGCCGCTGGAGAACACCGCCAACCTCCCACCACCCCCACCCACCGACGTTGCGCCGACGATCCCCGGCTTTAAGAAGCTGACATCGCTATCGCTCGAGCCCGAGGACGCGATCACCCTGCGTGCGCGTCATCCGGTTTAGCCCCCTCGCCCGCTAGGCAACGACCAAGGCGGGGAGCGCACCGGCCCCAAGGACGTTGCGATGTGGCTGTGCAAGCTGTCTCCCCGCTGCGCTCGCGATCGTCCGGCGGCGGTTAGGCCCGTAACCTACTTCTCGCCGCCCGAGCGCCCCGCCGCCAACGCCGCCCTCTTCAACTCGCCCTTCATCGACACCCTCTCCCTCTTTACTCCCGGGAACTTCCGGACTCGCCACCAACTGTGCTATAACGCATGTCCGCCGCGCCCAATAATCAGCATCCGCTCGCGCTTGCAACGGGCCTCTCCCGGGTTGCGCCGCGTGGCGGTTATTTTTACGACGTACATGGGGCTGCGAGATGAGGGTTTTGTACATTAGTGAAGGACCGCGACCGTAGTTAAGCCAGATCATGTACTTATCCTTGAATGTATGTCCGCGGCAAAAAAATACAGAAGGTTCATGGAAACCCCGTACAACTGACGAAGTCCGTTTGGCCTGCCCTGGAGCGCTCACTCCTTCATTTTTATCGTCCACAGACTCGTTGTCAGTTCAGAATTGGCGGTTGGCGCTAAAATCGTACAGATGTCCCAATTTGTATAGGGTTAGGGTTACTTAGTTGACGCCGAATCCCTACGCAGTCGCACCGGGCTACTACCAAGGACTACTAGAGGCACCAGGTTAAAAAGTACTACATGGTGGCCCAGCCACTCCAGAGTACTATGTAGTGAGCCCGCCACTACACAGTTAGCGGCTACTACACACCACTACAGAGCACTACGCAGCACTATGTAATCAGCCCGGCTACTACCGGCACTACGGCACTACGGCAAAATCCCGGGTTTGCTGATGGGCCAGGACGGTAGCTGAGGGGACAAGGACCATGGATCTTGTGGATGTTCCGGGGGCGGGTAGGGCGGTGCGCCATTAGCCGGAGAGTCTCGCCAACGTCGCTCTGCAGCAGCGACTTCATCGGGTGCGAGCCATTTGAAGTACTTGCACGCCGTACACTGAAAGCGCCGTTAGTATGGATCAGGAAGCTGTAACCGAAAGACGCACGGCTTGATACTCGAGGCCAGCGTGGGCAGGAACGAACCGGCCCCGGCAGACCAGACGAGAGGGGATGCGCTCAGGGCAGTCTTCCCCCGGGCACTGGATGAATTGGTGGAAAGGCGGGGCAGCCATGTGAATGCCAGTGTGGAGGGCTTAGTATGTGCATTGTGAGTACGGTGTTTGGGCGCTAGAGGTTCATTGGGACCGTTATATCAGCATTCAAAGCTTTTGGCACTGGGCGGGGACTCACAGAAGGAGCTATGGAAGATACATACCGGCAGCGGGACGGGAAAGGAACGGTGTGACAGCAATAACGGCCCTGGCAAATTGATACAAATACGCTGATATACCTACTGATATAAGGTGTTCACCGGATTGTTCACTAAGTTCACCAAGTTCACCGTGTTCACCAAATCCACGGTAAACCCTGGTTAACATTCTCATATACATTTGTTCTCTTTTTTTTCTCGGTCAAAACCTGGGGGGTCAAATTAAATGTAGAGATCTTCATTTCTGTCTCCTCATATTTTTGTTTTCGGAGCTTGGGGGGCCGCAACTTGACTCCGAGTTCACTTCAGAAACTCCCGTCACCGGTGATCGACAAGTCGGCACCCCTCAAAAAATTCAAACTCAAGCCCAGCTCAATTGCAAATCCCGAATTGTACCAGTCTGCCTACGGGAACGTGCTCGCCACATCGTTGCGACTCGTAGGCAGACTGGTGACGAGTCTAGGCGATCCCGGCACCTTCAATCCGAGAGAAGCCGCCGCCAATCCAGCCTTCCACGAAGAAGTGCCAACCCTACAGTTTCTGGACCACATGCATTCGTCTCGCGATCGATCCAGCTTCCTTGAATCCACAATCCACCACAACATCGTCTTTCTCCCAATCAGGGATATCGACCGCGCAGCAAGCGATCTCCAACCACTCCTCCGGTTCATCAAGTTTGCGATGGAGGGTCACGGTGCCAGCAATATTGATGTCCTTCTGGTTTCACTCCTTCTGAATATCCCATTTAATGAGGTGATCTGGTTTGACCTATTTACCTGACTCCCAGAGACCCAATCCTGGCCTGAAAATATATTCCTAGCCTCAGCTAACATGTAAGTGGGATTTTAGGTCAATTTCCCCTAGTTAAAGAGCTCCTCGGACCTCAGGAGTCCTCACAGTAGTCACTTTGCTGTTTCGAAGCAACACAGCGGCAACTTCAATATAACAAGGATGAAACTTGATTAAAGTACCTGACAGCGGAAAGTTAATAGGTCGGCCCCAGTGGTGCTTGGGTAAGTTTTGCGGGCCGCTCAATTTTAGGGGTAAGTTTGGCCCTGTGTACGCGTCAGATCGCGTGGTAAGATCACCTCACGTGCTCCCTGCCGACCATCCCGGCTTCTCCCAAGGCAAGTGAAAAGTCGCGCGCGAACGGAAACTACGGAAAGTTGCGCCCGAATAACAAATGTACAAAGTGAACGTCATAGATCGCCGGCGTTCTCGAAGCGTACAACCAGGTATATCCCGCCGTACCCTGTTTCGCAAATCCAGACAGTAACTAATATATACGCACACAGGCACTGGTATCAGCATTCTACCTTGCGATCGCCATGTCGTGTCTCTCGCTTGTTGGCGCCCTCGTCGTCGAGTGGCGGAGTATCAAGGGTATGGGCGCATAGTAGGTTCCGACCGACGCCTGCGGTTTCAAGTTTTTCCCTTCCTCTAGGACTTTTTTCGGGTGGATGCTTCTATATAATGGATTTTTTCAATAGTAGAGGGATGACGGCGCGTGCACGTATATAAATATTACTCACACCCACTCACTTGGTACCTTGCGGTTACAATTATAAAATCTATCGCCGAATGGGGTCCTCTGGTACCTGTGAACAAAGAGCCGATTATGGAACTTATCAGCGTGACAAATGTCTATATATTATCAGGATTGAAAACCATGATGTGGGCCATGCTTCAATAATATACCCCAGCCTCTCCGTTTACCCAGACATATGCAACCGCCTGCGGACGGAGATCCTCATGCGCGAGGGCAGCGAGCGGCGCCCAACCAACAAGGACATTCGCGAGATGAAGTACCTGCGTACCGTCATTAATGGTGCGCGTGCCAGTATTCACGCTAACTTCCTCAATTCCGCGGCCTCATACAGAAACGATGCGCCTCGACCCGCCCGTGTGAGTCATGCACATTGTATGCAAGCACATTGTCTCATTCAAATATTTTTCGCAGCCCGTCGAACCTTCGGTCAGTTGCATCGGGTACTTTCCCGAAACTGATTGATATTCATGTCTGCGACTTTGGTACTATTTTCAGAGAGAATGCACGGAGCCACCTGGCCCTCGCCCGACCCGGTGCAGCCCCGCTGTATATTCCCGCCGGCGCCAAGTGCGTGTTCGATATTTTATTCCATCGGCGTTCACTTCTATGTCTACTCCAAATTCATCCTCATCTCGATGTCTCAGTCCGAGGCATGAGTGAATTCACGCTTACTGAAACCATACACAGAGTGATGTACTCCATTTGCCTGATGCACCGACGCCCGGATCTATGGGCCCCGCCGCTGAAGCCTTCGAGCTGATTCGCGCCTGATACTTACACTTCTCGACGCATAGTTCGCCTACAACGAGATCTCGTTCATGTTCATCCGAATGCTGCAGACGTTCGCGTGCACTACGCTCGACGACGACGCATGTCCGCCCGATGCCCGCGTGCCCGCCGCCTGGCCCCATGGCCACGGGCGAATGGCCATCAAGCGGTTTCGCCCGCGGCTGCATTTGAGTGTAGATTCATGTTAATCCAGTCCCATTCGAATCTGAGCGCTGATCGGGCACCTAATCCAGCGATGTCGACCGAAGTAGGTTGACCTGTCTGGTTGAGTTGATTGGGTACTTGATGGGCCTCGGTAGGGTGGCTTATGGGTGAAGATTTTGGAGGGCTCGAAGGCGGGGGATTTAATTTGAGGGATGACATGAATGGGAGGAGAACCTCTCAAAGGTACGGATTCTGCGCGAGATGAACCAAGAAACGAGCTAAGGGTTCGGACACCGAGAAGTGGTCGCACCGGCACTTGGTCGGCGATCGCCCCACGTCACATCATGCGAAACCCTCACGTGGGAGGAAACAAAATCATCTGGCGTTGCCAGAATTTCGAAACGTTTATAATTGTCGGAGAACGAAGAGGATATATGAACAGCGAGCGGGTTTAATCGGATTAATTGTATACACACGAGTCAGTCAGCTCGGGCTACCCAGTGGCCTGGATGATTTCAATGGCCCGCTGTGATCGCGCGGTAATGGAACAGTTGAAAGGAAGGGGGGTCCTAGTAATTGTAGTGAGGATCATCATCTCGTAAAGACCACCCAAGCACTCACGATATCATGCCATGAAAGTATTCATTCGACGGCTCGACCACTTTCCCGTCCTCATCGACGGCCTTGTCTATATTAAGGGTCGCCAGAATGGACGCGACCGTGATCCACAGAGAAGATGAAGCCATGTGTCTCCCAGGACATTTCCTGAAGGAATTAAGTTTCCTCATGACTTCAGAGCCAGTGCACGGTAACGCCTACCTTCTTCCAAACCCAAAGGCGGCCGTCTCCGGATCCCTCACATCGGGATTCAGTGTGCCATCACGAAGGAAGCGCTCGGGTTTGAATAAATGGGGCTCGGGGTACATTTCCTATCGCAAGTTAGACGGGGAGCCACCACAAGAACGGTGGAGACTGACTTCGTCCTGAAGTATTGCCCTGATAACCGCCGCAGAAGTCAATGATCGGAATGTCTTATGCTATAGACGGCAAACCATGCATTCCCAATGACAATTGAACCTGCCGGAATCCGATACCCCCGATACTCATCCTCAACTGCGAGATAGTGTGGGATGGCTACAAAAGTATTGCTGAATTTCATGCAAAAAAAGTCGAATAAATGACGCACCAACCGGCGTAACACTTTTCCATCGGAGGACTTCTTTTACAATCGCAGAGATGTACGGCAACGACGGTTCATCTGTAAAATCAGGGAGGTGACCCTGGCCAATAACAGAGTCTAGTTCGGCCTGGGCCTTCTTCTGAGCTTCCGGATTCCGGAGCATACCCAATATAAAGGTCCCCAGAGCAGAGACCGTCGTATCAGATCCTGCGGCATATATATTTGCGGCAGTTGCTTTGATTGCTGTTTCCTTCGCCTTCTGTTCTTTGTCTTGAGATTCGGCCAGGGCGCTGATCCTCAAAGATGTGAAGGAGGATCGAGCAGTCCCCATTACCTATCGAGGCATCAATATCAATACAATCCTGACAACCTGGAGGAATCTGTTCACGATATTTCGTTTCGCCTCGGCAAACGGTGCTTCCAAGAGCTCGTGAGTGACTTTCCGCCATCGGCTTGCTTTTCGTTTGAAACCTGCGCCAGGGAACCAGCTCGGTACGTATTTTAAGGCAGGGATCATGTCCTGATAACATGTATTGGTATGATTCGCGAGACCATTCCGCGGGAGACTCACCACCAGGAAACTTCCCGGAACGATAGCGACGGAAGCCCCGTGCATGACTTCTTCCGCTAGATTGATGTACGGGTCGTCGCAGGAACGAACATCGATGCCGTATGTGACGTTCATAATAAGCGCTCCAGCCATGCTGTGTCCACAGAATTTTTGTCAGTGGAACTGAGGTTGCGTTTTTTAGAGCTACTTACTGCCTGAAGTGATCCATCACGTTACGAGGATCCTGAAGCATACGCCGGAGCAGGTCACGAGTTGCTGCCCGTTCTTGCGGGTGAAATTGCTTTGCTGCTACCATATTGAAATCCTCGTGGAATATCTTTCGGTAGGAGCGCCTGAAGTTTTATCAGATACCGCGCTGGTTTTAGACCCCGCAGTAACACCAACCAGAGATCCCCTTTGAGATGGAAGGATCGGGCTATCAACGTGGCAATCAAGGTTGTTATATGGCATACCGTACTTCATCAATCCTGGTTATTCGACTTTACTGAGTGACATCCTGGACACGGCGTGGATGAAACAGCTCACCTATAGAAAAATCCTCGAACCCCATAAGCTCGTTGACCATCGGCATTCGGGGCCTAAACAGGTCAGAGAATTGATCCGCGTACGGAATGGGAACCTCAATCACCGGTCGGAATACAGGGAAGAACGTCTCTCGAAGAGGTCTCTGATTGCTTCCATCGACGACAACACAACAACGGACGTTCCTGACGCGGTTATATGGATGATATCTGACTCTGGAAGGCAAGTTATAAGGGGTCATATATTGCCTTAAAACAGACACACCAAACTCCTTGCTCCATCGGAGATACACCTCCCACTGCCGCTCTGCAGGCATGTCGAATAGATTCCCTACAAGAGGCAATTTCTTCGGGCCAGGGGGCAGCGGAAGTTTGGAGCGATTGCGCCTCCTGCGAATGCAATAGAGTAAAATGGCAAAGCCGACAATAGACCATGAGGAGCTGCTGATAGCCAGAGGTGGGATCATACCGGGAAAAGTGACTTGACATTCAAGATGTTTTGCAATCAATTTATAGGTACTGGCCCCGGAAGCCACGGACTAAGGCGACGAGGGGTTGGTGTGGGAATTTATATTCTCTCTCGTTATAAAATTACGGATGTCTGTCTGAAGCCTATTAAACTCCGCTCTTGGCGTATCAGCTCCAGGACTCCGGGAACATTACCATAAACTTTATTTTATTTGCGCGATCTTGGATGATCCGAATCGCTTGGCACCAGTCTTGGAAGTACACGGAATCCCGGTTCTGTCGGCGCTGGGTGCTCCTGTAAGGAAAAGGAAAAGGCTAGAGGTGTGTCATCCAATTACTCGTCAGTCCAGGTTCTCACAGATTCACAGATGTTTCCCACATCGAGTCACTGTCACCTGCGACGGCTCGACAAAAGATTTCTGACCCACCCATCAACTCTTTGGTGGCTCTGCCGCAATATTGGACCAGTGTTAAATACCCCGAGCGTCCAACCGGATGCAAACACTCAGATCTGAATGCCAGGAACCAAAATTCGTTGAATTTGACTTTCCCATTGCTCCCTTATTCCTCGCAGTCCCACATTGCCCCGTGACGAATATCGGCAGCACCTTGAATATTGGTAGCACATTCAATCCGGTACGAAGGGAGAGGGCCAGAAAAGAATGTGCGGCCTGCCAGGATCGTAAAATGACCACGGGCGCCGCACTGCAAAGGCTCGGGAAGTCGGGACAAGTGTTTTTGCGGAACAAACAATGCTCACCTTGGAGCGAAGCGAAATAGTAGGTAAATTTGTGATGAATACATTTTGAATATGTTAATGTAAAGTGGTAAATAATTCAGCGAGAACCATATCGAGATCCTGGGCTCACAGAACGAGACTAGACCACCCAGATAGGTGGCCTGGATATATCTGAATATTTCTGGATTTTATCACCGGGCCCCCCAGCATTCGGGATGAGATGGAGAAATTGGGCGCGAAATCATGATGTGGCGCCTACATTCACCCTGATCTTATGTCTTCCCTGACTCAGCTGGTAAGTTGTACGCGACATATCGTATGTCTCAGTACACTGCGAAGGCCCTCGGTTCCCATCCCGCAGTATGTTTTACTTTTTCTCCAAAAGGAAGGTCCAGACATAACACATGAGCCGATTATTGTGGACGGCGATCTTCGACTTTGACATGCGCATTGACGCCACACTCAATACTGTGTCTCTATCCGAAGACGAAAATTTTCAATCATACTCCTTTCTATCATTTTTGCTCTCATTCCCTGGGCTACCCTTTGCATTTGGCAGCCCGGCGCGCAGCGGCTCAATGAATTTTCGACTGGAAAATTATCGTTTAAATTGATTTAAACTATTTACAAACTGTTTATTTTCGTTTTCGTTTAGTCTAGGCCCAGCCGCAAACGAAAACGAAATGGTTGGAGCCTTAGCTTCCGAACTGCGCCGCATTATATGCCTGGAGAACACTCTCCAGCTGCGCGGCTGGCGATGAAAGAAATCAGAGGCGCCAGGATGTAACTCGAGGGACGTACTCATAAGCCGGCACTGCGGGGCGAAAATCTGCATGGCGGCGATGACGGTGTTGAGCGAGTCTACCATGCCCTGCGTGTGGTTCGTACCGCCTTGCGCGCGCCGGCGGCTGTTTTCAGAGATGATCACAAACATGTGGACGCCCATAGTGGCTGAATCGGTGTGAATCGTGGGCTCACGGGATAGATGGAATGTAGACTGACCGCGAGAGCTGGATCAATTAGCCCGACTTTGAGAATGTCTGTCTTGACGAGGATATCCTGGTCCAGGATATCCTGTGGACGACGACCGAGCAGGCGGAGGCCAAGGCCTGGGTCCATGCGAAGGCATGCTCTTTGACGAGGGGTTTGTGCAGCTGGATGCTGGCGACATGGGCGAGGGTGTGCACCATCATCAAAGCCTTGGACTGGATCGCAGGCAGCGCCGCGATGAATGTATCGATCTTACGGTCGAGCCGAGCGAATTCGGGGTCGTTGCGGGGGATTCCATCTACGCGTAAATGATAAATCAGCTGGGGCGAAGCGAGGCAGAGTTATGCGCCGTACGTGCGCGGTACCGGGCACCGAGCCTCGTCGCGCTCTCGAACAAAATCCCAGCCTTCGCGTGCAGGGCGGGCTCAGAGGTTGCCTCCTCCGGGACGTCCCCAAGGAAGCGAGCAATCGTGTCGCTACTGTGCCGCGGCAGCAGGTGCGGCCGCTAAACAAAGCACGGCGAACCGCGGGGTCAGCTTTGTAACACCAGCGCTTGCAACCAAATGTGACTCGCCTCCACGTAATCACACGTTTCGAGCGGCCACGGCGTGTCGATTTTCACCCCCGCGGGCCCGTACGCGATATTGGAGGGGGAGCCATCCATGCCCGCCCAGCAGTTGTCCAGCGTCAGCACCTCCCAGAACGCGCTGATCCGCTCGCCCTCCTCGCGGGCGTCACTCGGCGGCGGGAGCGCCTCCGTCGTCGCGCCACCGGGAGCGCCACGGATGCGGTGCAACCCCGCGCTGATGACGATGGACGCCGCCGCGCTGGTGTGGTACTTGCCCTCGAGGAGCCGTGCGTTACGGGTGAAGTAAAATGCGAGGAGGACGGAGGCCTGCACGCTGTGGAGGACTGTGCATGGGTGTGTGCCGTTGAGGCTGCTCGCAGTACTACGCAGCGCGTGTGCGAGGAAGGCCGGCTCGTAGCCTGTGATGCGCTCGTCTTTCGAGAGGTGGACGGCCCAAAGATAAAGAACATTGAGTAGAAAGGGAGGCAAGTTGCGTCCGTTCGGGCTGGTCACCGCGTCGTGGAATGCCTGCGCATCGAGGAAGAACCCGAAGCAGGTTGCGTTATGGAGAAAGTTGTGCACGAGTGCTTGAAGCACGATGAATGGCAGTTCCTGCAACTAATAAGGAGCTCTCGGCGCGCTGAATAATATGCATTACGCACAGTGGGCATAGAGTTAGACGCGCTTTGATTGACGGTGGAACCGGACGTCTGTTGTAGATCTTCCCGAGACGTTGAGCGCAGTGATTCTTTCGCAGGGCTGATGGAACGTACAGAAATAGCTCAGCAGCGGACCCAAGTCCGTCGTGTTGGAAGGCGAGATCTGCGAGGGGGATACAGGATATCCACGGCTACCGGAAGCGCGTGGCGTGGTCAGGGTCAGCCTCTGGTTTTTTCGGTTTCTCCAGCTCCTCGATACGCCCTTGGAGGATCAAGATTTGTTCTACATACGAGACGGTCAGCTTGATCTCGCTTAGCGCAATGAATTCACCTTCGAGCATCTGCCCATTCGAGGGCCCGGCCTGAGTATGTTCGCAGTCGCCGAAGGCGGCCGAATATCTTGAACACGGTCCACAGATTGGCTTTCCTCCGTCGCATTTCTAAGGTGGCTCATAAGTATGTTATCTTTTGGACCACTGGCAATCCTACAATCTTTCTGCGTCTGCCCGACGAATTCAGTGTGGAGTTCCGAGAGTCAACGATAATACTAACCCACAATTTACACACGCCTTCCCTTTTTGCAGCGCAGAGAGCAGGTTGACTGGAAATGACTGCTGCATGGCTGCTGAGTATGGGGGTTGTGATTGCTGCGGTATATGGACTCACACATGTGTGCTGTTTAAATCCGTTCAACCCAAGATCTGCGCAAGAGTACAGGGTCGTAGTTCGAACTCGTCCATGGCAGATCAGCATCAGCCGAGTGAGAAAGCCCCATATTGGGAATGCAGTAAGCCCCCGGAGACAAGGATCCTAGCCGGCGCCACATAGAAATCCAGATACGAGTACGCCGTTTCAGACATGAGTCGAGCAGCACCGAGCAAAGCTGAAGCAATACGTGACTGGCGCACTTAATAAATACTGGCGATTTTACGTGTAACGGATGCCCTTGGAGTCTCCTAGCAGGCCCCGAGTTGTAACTGGTATCCCGAAGATCTCTCGCTGGGGCAGCGACAGTCGAGGTGACGAGTTCGGAACTGACTCTTGCTCCGGCTGAAGCTAAGCGGTTCAGATAACCCCGTCCGCAGTACCATAGAATTATGAATGCGACTGGGAAATGAAGCAGACATCCGAGCTCAAGCGCTGAAGCTGACACAGATTGAAATCAGAGGAGTGATCTTCCAAGTTCCGGGAAAAATCGCTGGTGCCCCGAGGGTGTACCACGGTCCCAAAAATTTCGGGCAGATATAAGTGGAGTCTGTAGCCCGATGAGAGGAGATTATCCAAGTTTCACGATTTTCGGCCAAGGGAGAGACGTTGCAGAGGGATCCCGAGCTGCCATGGTGGTCGGGGAGAGGGCAGTTGATCCGGTGCACACACACGGCCAAATAACATCAAGCACTGCCAACTCGGAACAGGCTTTCTCATTGCTTACTCAATTACCGCCACCATTCTCCTTGGGCCAAGCTTGGAGGGGCTCCCGTGGATTCTGTCCCATATTCAGCAGGGCAAAAGAACTACCACCATGGTCTTTAACTGCACTTCAATTAGACTCTGAAGTGACTCCATGGATCCAGAGTCCCTCAATTTCCTGATCGACTCGGAAATCCAGAGCATATATTCCAGCGAGCGGTCTTTTCTCTTCGTATAGTTACGCTTGAGATTTCCTGCGAGACCTTCAAGGAACTCTTACATGTACGTCCCTATTGTCTGGAAATCCGCACCATTCGGGGCTTTCGCTACAACGAGGAATATTCTCGACGACCAGTCAACGCAGGAGAGTGCACTTCTCCACACACACACAGCAAGGGTACTGGTGTGGGCACAGATCATCCCTCTCCACAACGCCTCGCATCAAATCACACATGTCCTCACCCGCCAGCCGTCCGGCGGGCAGATCCCGAACACGCCGCAGAAGCGCCCCGATTCACAAGGATTCACGGTCATAAGTAGGAGTAGGCCCATCTCCTGCATCCGCCGCTACTAGGCGCCCGCGGTGCGCAGCGCAGCACCGATTCTTCACGCCCGCGCGGTGGACGACGCGCGCATGGAGGAGCGCGGCGCAGGCGGTGCGGGGTGCGCGCGCGGTGTTCGGGGGGGTGCAGATACGAGGAGGGGGGCGCAGCAGCCACTCCTTGCGCCCGCGCGGGGGTGGAAGTCCGAGGAGTCGCGCGGCGCGGGCGGTGCGGGGCGCACGCGCGGGGAGGCATCGCGCGCGCGGCGCTCGGGGGTACGGGTACGAAGCCAGCGCGGCGCGGGGTACGCTGTGGGCGTTGTGGCGAGCGCTCACGGGAATGCGTCAAGTCTCCATACTCGCGGGGATGCGGCGAGGGATGTCGTGAGGGTGATGCGCACACTGCGCTCACGGGTACGGGTACGAAGCCGGCGCGGCGCGGGGCGCGGCGTGGGTGTTGGGGCGAGCGCTCGTGCGAATGCGTCAAGTCCCTGTACTCGCGGCAGTCGGGGGTGGAAGTGCGAGAGCGAGGCGCCGGCGGTGCGCAGCGCAGGGCAGCACCGCCTCCTCGCGCTCGCGCGTTGGAAAACGCGTGCCTGTAGGTGCGCGGCGCGGGCGGTGCAGCACGGCGGCGACTCCTTGCGCTCGCGTGGTGATACAAGTCCGATGAGCGGTGCGGCGCGGGCGGTGCGGGGAGCTTGAGCATGCTCTCGTCGCCGAAACGTTCCAGCATTCGGGACCCATTCGTATCGCCGCTTGTATATGAATCTCATTCATCCCAGTTCTCCCGTTCGGTTGGCTCGTTGCTAATTTCTCGCGGTACAAGACCGCGCGCCGTAAATCAAAACCTCGAAACCCACGGGTGGGACCACATTCTCCGCGTCTTCTGTCATGTGGCGAAACCCGGATGTAAATTAACGTCCTGGCGCCAGACCGTAACTTTAGTGCGGCTAGGCTTGGCGTGCTAATTGATCCTCCGTCCACAGAGTCATGATTATAAGACTGGTATTCGTTCCATTTACACATTCAGGTCATTTTCGACTAATAATCTATTTCTACGTCGTACTCGGTTCTGAATTTGCTTGTTCACAAATCTACCCGCGTTCGTGGGCCAACATAAACGTTCCGACGAGAGGGAACAATACTCACCAGGAACTCATTCTGGGATGTCATGACGGAGAAGGAATTTATCGTACATGAGGGTGGCCCGGAAGTGCAAATTTCTGGGTCAACCTTCTTCTCATTTCCGGAAGCGTCTTTGCGAAGCTCAACTTAAATCCCCGGAAGACCCGACCTTTTGTGATTGAAATACTGTCCACAGCCATACACTGGCCCGGACAATTTCTCCTGCAAGAAATTTGAGTCAATGATCGAACAAGTACCACTGTAAGACCGAGACCGGGCTTATTTCCCCAGGGTCCAGGGTCAACTTCCCCTTTCACCCGCTAAACGAGTGAAAACATGGTGAATCGAAATCTGGTTAGATTTCCCTGTTTAAGCGGGTGATCACTTACCTGGTCTTTTTGACCCGTTCTATTTAACCTGCTCTCGCTCTCCCTCTGCACGTTCTTTTTACGCACAATACACTTAGACTTGCATTGCTTCAATTCATTTTTGGTGGATATATGATCTTCTATCAAAGTGACGCAAAATCAGCTTCAAATTTATCCCGAAGTTACAATAATTTCGTGGACATTGTAGCAATCACGACGGCATCGTTTAGTAAGGGGTTTACGGGCAGTTGAGCATGCAACTGCAGGATGCATTCAAAACGAAGGCGTTCAGGGTCAAGGAGGCCTGCTTACATTCCATGATCGGGACCGAGAATGCAGCATTTCAACCCTGCGACACCTTTATAAAAGACTGTTAACGTGACGATGTAGAAGAAGTCCGCAAAAACGTACAAGGTTTCTGTTGAAGATAGAGTAATGAATTGTCAGTAACATAAAGATCCGCATAGTTTCAATGCACACGGGGCCAAGGATGGTTTCACCTAATAAAAGTCGGTTCAACAGATATTCTAAGAAGTAGGATATGATGCCTTACATGATCCACCCAGGGGAACTGGCTCGATGTCTTGGGAGACGACGCCTTGCACGAGAGCAAGGAGGAAGATGGCTGAAACGTAAACGAACTTGAAGGCGTACATTGGATGTTGGGTGTTTTGATGAGATACAGCTGGAGCGAGCGGCCCTTTTATACGTTTGGATGAAGGTGGCTAAGCCCGTCCAGGGGCACCTCGTCCGTACCGACTGAATTGCATCTCCAAAAATTGTACCAGGTAATCTATACCAGCGGGGAAACATTTGATTAGTTGATACCCGGTCTCATGTACCCGGGCGTGAAGCCCACGGAACTGGGTGATGTTTCTTAACGGGCCGCGGGGAGGTATATCAACCAACACAAATGTTGGTGGAGAACCTGCGGTTGGCGCTTGGAATTTTCCATCTGATACAGCCGGGAGATGCGCGGGAGCGCGTAGAAGGTTTGGAGAATGCAGGAATCCCCTGAAGGCTTGGCAGAAAGGCCGCAATTTCAAGTCGGGAATCCGACGTGGGAGCGGGAGCCTTGGTCTGTTTCAATGGGTAAAGCGCCTACGGTCAATATCGAATGCCCTGAAGTGCCGAGGTTCTGCTGTCAAGCCAACCCACAAGAATGGTGGGCGGTGACAGGCGGTGATAAAAATCTGGATCCTGTTAGGCCTGACATGTAATTCAAGATGCTTACCAATTGAGCCAAGAGAAGAGGTCAGTTTGGAGATAGGATCAGCATACACCCTCCGGAAATAGACGAACCCTGAGACACGGCCGGATCCTACAGTGACCGGATGAACAAGTGAAGATTCACTGTACAGTCAGAGCAACGCCAAGTTTCCAGCATTTCAGCTTGGCGCTATAAACACCGCCCTACTCTGCCGGCCGCGTATGCGAGAGGACATAACCGCTGTCGCCAATGAAGTCCGTAGCATATATCCCTTGGTGACGACTGCGGGCCTCCTATTTGTAAAGTATGTATGTAAATACAATCATGAACTTGTCAAAGTAGACAAACGTCAAGTAAAAAAATCAAATGAGGTTGCAAGAAACATACAAATGAAAGAAATCGGTGGAATAGAAAGGAGGTGGGGTAAAATAGGCGAAGAACAGGATGGGAAAAAGAGGGGACGAAGGGCACCCGCGCCGTGTAGCCAAAAAAAAGGAAAGGAATCTTAAAAAAAAGAGTGCTGGCAAACAACGCGCGCGACTCAGTCCTCCTTGAGCACGCCGCGCACGCCCCCACTCTGCGTCCGCCACCCACCGCGCGCGCGCGCCGTGTGCCCGCTCCCGTTCCCCGCCGGCCGCACCCTTGCCCGTCGGTGGTAGCCCACCGCTGAAATCGAATCGCGAGCCGGGGAGGGGCGTGATGGGTGCGACGGGGTCCTCCTACGTATCCGCCTTCTCACTTCGCGCGCTGCCGCTCGTAAGGGAGTTGGAGTTTGAGTGGGCGTGGGTGTGAGAGGACGTGGAGGCCGCGATATGCGACGCAGTGGACACGGCGTGAGGGGCGTGCGACGCGCTCAATACGGCATGCGACGCGCTCATCACGTCCCCATCGTCGAAGCCCGCGTCGTCCGCATCCGCGACTTCCTCGGGATTGGAGACGCTCTCCAGCCCCATATCGTCATCGTCGTCCGTGCCGGGCCACGCTGCCGCCGGCTCGTCCTGGATCGAGAAGATCGTCCGCGGTAGCTAAGGGCACAGGTCAGTACGAGGTCATGGGCGGCGGAGGAGATATCAAGAGAGAAAGTGAAAGGGCGAAAGGTCGGTGAGAAGATGGACAAGAGATGCGTGAGGAAGGAAGAAAGGAACCCTCGGAACGGGTAGAGGGAAGAGAGGGGATGGGAAGGAGGAAGAACGAACGAAGGATGAAAAGACATCACGTACCTCGCTTACTCGTCTCCGCAAATCCACCCATTCCGCTTCATACCGACGTACGAATCCAATGAGCATCCTCGGATCGAGGCCTGGCAGCGGCATCTTGCGCACACGCTCGCAATGGAACGTAGGCAGCTCCGCCGCCGAGTGCGCGCGGAGGAAATGTGCCTCCTCCGCGGGCGTGAGCGCGCCGCCCGCTGGTGGCCGAGTGCTGGCACCCGCGCTAGTCGTCGGCGCGGGCGGCTCGAGAGGGGAGTCCGTATGCGCCGTACGTTCATGCAGCGCGACGTCCGCGGGCCCCAGAGGAGCTCCTCCGTCATAGGCGTCTGCCCCCGGCCCTGGCTGTGCCAGTACTCAGGGCGCATCGACCCCGCGCGCCCGACGAGCTCGGGGCTCAGCGACCCCCCGCGGGCGTACCCGTAGTCGGGGCTGACCGAGCCGCCGCGCGCATTGTGGGCGTGGGCGTGCTGTGTCTGCGTCGGTGGCGGGCTGTGCGCGTGGCGGTGTGGTGGCCGCAAGGGCACGGATGGGCGCGGGTCGAGGTAGAATAGACCCCGAAATAGCACGAGGACGAGGGGGACGTCCGCCGGCGAGGCCCACGGATTGCGGAAAAGTGTAGAGCAGCTGAGAAGGAGGCGTTAGTCAAGAGTCAAATCCGGTCGACGATGACGAGAGAAGCGTGGAGAGGACGCCGATGCGCGAAATGAAGATACGAAGCGGAGCGGAGACAGCGTAGTAGGATACGGGGAAATGTAGGACACGGAGTGAAAAACTGAAAGCATGAAGCTCACCTTAATCGTCACACAATAGATTGGATTCACTAGGGTTAGGGTTCGCGAAGAACCAGGAGAGCAGGCGCATGGGCGGCGTGAGCGGCGGGCGTAAGGGCCGGATACGCGGTGGAGGAGGGATCTGGAAGAATGGTAGTCAGTGGACGTTCGGCTGAGACGGAGAAAGTGAAGAAAATCGGAAATAGGGTAGAGAAGGACGAAGGATGGAAAGACGAGGAGGGCAGAAAGCGTTCCAAGTCCCACGGGCACCGCGCCCCACGCCTCCCGGGAGGATAAGCCCCAGCTCAGGGATGCGCGCCACAAGAACAAGAATTCTGGCGAAAAGGCCGGACATGATATTGAAAAAGAACGAAGAAGGTGAGCACGCCAACGACCACTGGCAGCGACGCCCGAACAACCCAATGTGCACACCCCGAGTGGGCTAAGGCCTCAGCCAAGAGACGCGCGAAAAAAGGGCAAGTCCGTCCGAGCAGCGTGTGACGGTGACGTGACACGCCTCGCTGAAAATGGATTTGGGGCGAAACGAAGCAAAAGAGAATGAAGGAGGGATGAAGGAGGTAAGGAAAGCGAGTACGAGGGTACGAGGGTCAAAAATGAGAGGTTGAATGAAGAAGGAACGGAAAAACGCGAAATGAATCGGAAGTGACAAAATGAAAATGAATGCCGCCGTATCCGCGATTCCAAAAACATAAGTAGACGCGCGGCCAACCGCGGAAGGGACTGCTGCGTACAACGCAGACGAAGGAATCCGCCAAGGAGAAGGGAAAGAACGAAAGATAAAGGCAGAGTGGAGAGGCGTAAGAAAGCACGAAGATAGAAGGAACGGAAGAATCGCAGGGCGTCGAGGAAAAGGTAAGGATGAAGAAAGAACGCAACTCACCCCCAACCCTTCCCGCCGCAAGTAGACTCTGCCCCGTCCGGAGTATACACCCCGCTTGTCCACCCCTTCGTCCCGCTCATCCTAGCGCCGGCAGCGGCCACCATCTCTTCTTCGTCCCCGACGACGACGTCGACGTCGAGTTGCAGTTGGTTCTGTGCAACGCGTTGGAGGAAGTGGTGTAGGACGCAGAGTCGCGCGAGGAGCCGTGCGAGGAGGCGCTTCCGACGGAGCCGAGAAAAAAGAGTCAGATACGGAGAGACGACTGAGGGTAAGGAAGTGTACCTGCAGGAATCGGATTGCGAGGGCGATGCTGGACGCCCTATGGTGCGTCGTGCGCGGGTACGTACCCACTAAAACACAAGCATCGTCAGTCATGGCTCATGAAACCGCAAGACGAAAAATCCACCTCATCTCCAACGGCGGCGGGACAGATCGCGGATGGGCTCGAGCCCCGTGCGGTGCGTGCACCACACCTGCGCGTAGAACGCCGCATGAAACGCCGCAGGCCACAGCCCCGCGCTCCAGGTGCGGGTGCGGGGCGTCTTGCTCTTGTGCGTATGCCAAGGAGGTCGCGCACGGCCTTGTCGAGGACATTCGTCTTGCTGCCCCCTCCTCCGCTTCCGCCACTTTCGCTTGAGATGCCGACGGAGCCTCTGCGCGCGGTCTATGCTGATGGCGGGGTATCGTGGGGCTTTGGGATTCGTGCAAGATGAGCTCGGCGGCGCTGGATCATTGCGCCGCGCTCGCGCAATTCCTTCTCGCGTCCTTGCCCAGCCCGAGGAACCGCCCCACGCTAGGGCGCAGATGAGGATGTGGAGGTAGAGTTCGAGGTGGAGTTCGAGGTGGCGTGCGAGGAGGAGGACGCGGCGCTCGGCGGGCGGTCGAAGGAGAGTGATTTGGAGCGGGTATGCTGCGCGAGGAAGTGGAGGAAGGGCGGCAGCTCAGACGCGGTGATGGGCGACATCGGCAGGTCGGCGTCGGCGAGACTCCGAGTCGGGGTTTAGGGGGAGGGGCAGCCTCTAGCGTGGCGGTTGGCGTATGGTGCAGGTCACCTGGCTGCCGCCACCAAAATTTAGTGGCCAAATCGGCTGGAGAAAAATTTTGGCCCTAGACACAGCCACAATCAGCGACTTTTTATCTTATTTTCCCCGCAAGTGGCCAATTGGAGGACGACCTTTATTTTTTGCTCATTCAGTTTTGCTCCAAATGGAAATCTGTCTTACAGATTTGTAGAGAACATGAAAAGGAACACTTTTGTAAGACAGATAAGAAAAAGAGATAAAACTCGGGCCGGGAAATGATGTGCAATTTCACACACCAAGTAGCGGCAGTTAGGTGACCTGCACCATAGGATGCCACACAAAAGGCAAAGAATACGAGACAGTAAAAATAGACATGTCCGTGAAGGAGTGTCCGGGGGGCCTGGTCGTAAGCCGTGCTTGATATCGTGTGGGAGCCGAACTCAGTTTAAGAAGCGAGGCAGCCGCGTTGCATCCGCACCTTGCTCTCTGCCTTCACTCACCGCCTGCCCAGTTGTGAGCCCTGTCGAGAACGCACACTAACTATCTTGCTTCATCCATTAACTCCCTATCTCCCGTATGAACCCGCCGGCTAATCATTACCACATGAACGTCTCTGGTACGAAGGAAGTTTGTTGGATGCCGAAAGATTACTCACTTTGCTCAGGAGGTATAGGAGGTCCTGGTGGCATGTCTGAACGGGGGATCGGCGGCAATGGGGGGGTTGGGCAAGGTCCTACTCTCCATTATAATGTCAGCGCGACACACTTCACCGTGAATAATCTGTCAACTGGTTCGGCCGCAGTCCCGGTTTCTCCGCTCAAATCTAATTTATTTCCACAGAGGCTTTGGAAAAACTCGGCTACGTTGCCGCGGCCAACATCGATGCTCAGAGCCCGGAAGGCTGCCTGAAGCATACTCGTGTTGATCTCTTGAACGAGTTGCAAGCTTGGGGGCGTGACCCTAATTCCCCCAGGATCTTCTGGCTGGATGGAATGGCTGGGACGGGAAAATCTGCTATCACGCGCTCATTCTGCCACATGCTGCGTGAAGACAAGCAGCTTGGCGGCAGCTTCTTCTGCCTTCGAGGCGATGCGAGCCGGAGCAATCCAAAAAACATTCTTCCTACCCTTGCCATACAGCTTGCTTCCCAGGATGCTGCTTACAAGTCTGCTCTGCTGGCTGCTCTTGGTACAGGGATATTTTCAGATGCAAATCTCAAGATTCAGGTTGACAACCTGCTTGAAAAACCCCTTTGCAGTGCTCATGGCAGTGGGCCACCTACCTTGGTGCTGGTTATAGATGCACTCGACGAACTAGATGATGAGGATGCTACAAAAGACCTTCTTCGGAGACTCGTGTCCGCGGTGCCCAGGCTTCCCATCAAACTCTTTGTCACTTCTCGACCGGAGCGTCATATTCGTCCTCATTTTAATACTCAAGCAGATCTCCGACGTGTTATCCGGCTTCATGATATCGAGGACAATACTGTCACGGCTGATATCTCACTCTACCTCACAAACTGTCTTGCTGGAATACGAGCTGAGCACAGCCCTATGCTCCCTCCTGAGTGGGCTAGCCTTGCAGACATTAAGGCACTCACAAATCGCGCTGGAAAGCTCTTCATTTATGCATCTACTGTTGTGAAATACATTAGTGAGAATCCCACAGACCGGCTGCGGACCCTGATCAATATGAAAGTCGACACCAAAGGGCCATTGACTAAACCACTGGACGATGTCTACAGGCATATCCTTTCGGATGCTATGGACACAGATCGGCGCGAAAGGGACGAGATTGTTCTGATGAAACAGATCTTAGCCACGGTCCTGACCGTGAGCCAGCCTTTGTCAGTTGCTTCACTTGGTGGTCTACTTGAGGTGCCTGCTCAGCGGGTGCGGGCAATGCTTGACCGACTACACGCTGTCATCCATGTCCCGGCAGACAATGACGGTGTTTTAACCACATTCCATGCCTCTTTCGGGGACTTTCTCACAACCACTGGTCGCGTCTCAGGTGAAATGCTCATTAACTCGTCAGCCACCCACACTGCTTTATTCTCAAATTGCCTTCGAGTCATGGGTTCCGAATTGCACTTCAATGTTTCAAAGTGTCCCACATCCTACTTCCCCAACACCCATCATGAGCTCACAATACCTGCCCTGCTGCAGTATGTGTGCTTGTACTGGCCACATCACATTGTGGCAGCTTCTGCTGCTGAAGCTTCAGATGTTGAAGTTTTCGTCACCTCGTCCCACCTAAATTCCCTCCAGGATGTTTTCTTCCCCAATTTTTTGTTCTGGGTCGAAGTGCTCAGTGCAATGAACAAGGCTAGTGTCGCGTCGAGCCTGATCATGATGGCATTGACCGCGAAATGCTTTGCACGTGCTCCGCTATACATGACTGAATTCCTTGGTGATGCCAATGAGTTTGTTGTTTCTTCGATGGAGGCTATTGAAACCAGTGTGGCGCACATATATCTCTCTGCTCTTCCATGTCTCCGACCAACCTCGAAAGTTGCCCAAGCATTCTGGCCAAAGTTCAATTGTGTCCCACGGCTACATCTTGCAGGAATTCAGCGGCGGCGAGAAGTGACTCTGATATTGCAAGGGCATGACGACGGGGTCAACTGTATTGCCATCTCTGCAGACGGAGTGCACATCGCCTCGGGCTCGGATGACAAAATGATCCGTGTATGGGATGCGAGGACGGGCAAGGCCATCACAGAGCCCATCCAGGGGCACACAGAAAGGGTCTGGTCTGTCGCGTTCTCGCCCAGCGGCGCACACATCGTGTCGGGCTCGGATGACAAGACAATCTGTGTGTGGGATGTGAGGACGGGCAAGGCCATCATGGAGCCCATCCGGGGGCACACAGACTCGGTCTTGTCTGTCATGTTCTCGCCCGACGGAGCACGCATTACATCGGGCTCAGATGACAAGACAATTCGTGTGTGGGATGTGAGGACGGGCAAGGCCGTCATGAAGCCCATTCAGCACACAGACTCGGTCCTGTCTGTCGTGTTCTCGCCTGATGGAGCGCACATCGCATCGGGCTCGGATGACAAGATGATCCATGTGTGGGATGCAAGGACGGGCAAGGCCGTCACGAAACCCATCCAGGGGCACATATCCTCGGTCTGGTCTGTTGCATTCTCGCCCAATGGAGCACACATCGTGTCGGGCTCGCATGACAAGACAATCCGTGTGTGGGATGCAAGGACGGGCAAAGCCGTCATGGAGCCCATCCGTGGGCACACATCCTCGGTCTCATCTGTCGTGTTCTCGCCCGATGGAGCACGCATCGCGTCGGGGTCACACGACAAGTCAATCCGTGTGTGGGATGCGAGGATGGGTGAGGCCATCATGGAGCCCATCCGGGGGCACACATCCTCAGTCTGGTCTGTCGCGTTCTCCCCTGACGGAACACACATTGTGTCGGGCTCGGATGACAAGACAATCCGTGTGTGGGATACGAGGATGGGCAAGGCCGTCACGGAGCCCATCAAGCACACAAGCTCGGTCTTATCTACCATATTCTCACCCGATGGAGCGCACATCGCGTCGGGCTCGGATGACAAGACAATCTGTGTGTGGGATGCGAGGACGGGCGAGGCCGTCACGGGGCCCATCAAGCACACAAGCTCGGTCTTATCTGTCGCGTTCTCGCCGGATGGAGTGCACATCGCATCGGGCTCGGATGACTGGACAATCTGTGTGTGGGATATGAGGACAGGCAAGGCCGTCATTGAGCCCATCCGGGGGCACACAGACTCGGTCTGGTCTGTCGTGTTCTCGCCCGATGGAGCGCGCATCGCGTCCAGCTCGGTGGACCGCACAATCCGTGTGTGGGATGCGAGGACGGGCGAGGCTGTCATGGGGCCCATCCAGCACACATCCTCAGTCTTGTCTGTCGCGTTCTCGCCTGACGGAGCGTACATCGCGTCGGGCTCCTGGGACCACATGGTCTGCGTGTGGGATGCGAGGACGGGCGAGGCTGTCACGGAGCCCATCCAGGGGCACACATCCTCGGTCCGGTCTGTCGCGTTCTCGCCCGATGGAGCCCGCATCGTGTCGGGCTCGTCAGACCACACAATCTGTGTGTGGGATGTAATGACAGGTGAGGCCGTCATGGAGCCCATCCAGGGGCACACATCATCGGTCCGGTCTGTTGTTTTTTCGCCCGACGGAGCGCACATCATGTCGGGCTCATTAGACCACACAATCTGTGTATGGGATGCAAGGACAGGTGAGGCCGTCATGGAGCCCATTCAGGGGCATGCATCCTCGGTCCGGTCTGTCGTGTTCTCGCCCGACGGAGCACACATCGCGTCGAGCTCAGACGACAAGATGATCCGTGTGTGGAATGTGAGGACAGGTGTTACCACAGTCGACAAGTTCTCCCCCTTGACCATGGGTTTGAGCATCGGCCCCATCACCTTGCCACACCGACAGGAGAGCTGGATACGTGGTCCAAGCCAAGAACTTGTCATGTGGGTGCCTCCTGAATACCGCGATTGCTTGCAGCTGCCACCCCGTTTCATCGTCATTGGGTCTGCCAGAGTCGTTGTGGACATGAGTCGCTTTGTCCACGGTACTGACTGGGTCAAATGTTGCATTCTGTGAATCAATTTCTTACTATGTAGTATCATCTGCACAATGGGCGAATTTCTGTAGCTTTTTTTTCTTTTTTGATTCTACCAATATTCTATGATTTCGTCTCATATGTGGAACCAGAATTTTTTCATTCAAAAATATTCAAAAACTATCTATCCGTGTATTAGCGTCACCAGAAACAAGCTCTCCAATCGAGCTCTAGATTTACCTTAGCTGGTTAATGCTCTTTCTCATCATGTGATTTTCCTCGTCCCTGTGGAAGTATACCTTGCCCCGCTCGGCGACTTCGGGTCTCGGGCCACATACATCTCCAAACACTGTAACACCGCCCCGATCAAGCCTTGTCCAGTGCCACCGCACCCGATCCTCTGCGCCGCCATATCGCAGGATCCGTGGCATCCAGGGCCACAGCCGGCTAGGTCCTCCGTCTCCGGCGGGTGCTCGCAGAGCCTGGGACTAAGGACCCCGCCCTCATATCCACCCCTGACGAGAACATTCCTCTCTGAATTCGCATAGAATCGCCGGTATCGACTCTAAGACTACGCATGCTCAAATCAGGGATTTACTCGGGGATTCATGTCGGGCGGTCAATCGTCGATACTTAGGTCCCTTCCGTTTTGTCTCTATCCGTACTTCTTCTCGGCCCTCACAGATAAGGCGGACCATCTCCTCATCGCGATGCACAACCGTGCCGAAGAATTTACCGGGACAAACTCCGGGCCTAGATGGGAGTTATTCCATTAAGTTTGCGTAACGCGCCAAACCCAATGTCTGCACTCGCATGATCTCTCCCTGCAGTAAAATACGAGGGGGGACGTCCTACTCCAGCGCCAAGTTCAGGGTTACATGCAGTCCCTGTTGTCAAAATGCTCTTTTTACAGACCCTGCATCAATTGGATTTTATGGAGGCCATCGACCCCTCGCATAAATTGCAAGAGCGACTCCTGTCAACAGCACGCACGGAAGCACCTTCTGCATCGCAACGGCATTTATACACCGAGCGCGGGATTTTTATTGACAGGAATTATGCTGGGCATGGTGTGTTGAATGACAGGAAGCCCTCCGAATTCCCATGTCTATTTCTGACGCATGTCACGGTCAGTTTAAGGATTCCCTTCGCAAGATAACGCGAACTCCCTCGCGTGCCTCCATCTCAGGTCCGCGAACAGATAGAGCAAGAAGAACGTATCATCAATTTTTTCCTTTCGCCGGCAATAATTCTAATCCGCCGCTAGCATCCTAGTAGCATGTAGGAGATCGTATAGACATACTATTCTCCAAGGAACTCCTTCGAGTTACGCAACCCTGGTAGCGAACTGACGTCGGCATCCCCGGCATACTCTTATTATACCCAGTGAGCCTTTCATCGTCTACGGTCTTCTTTGAACTCGCTTCAACTTGCGACAACTCGACGGAACTTCCCTGGGCCGCGTAGAACTAGCGGCTGGTTCAGCGTTGATCGCATCTTCGGTTACTTATCTGCCATTCGGATTGCGCATCCGACCTCCTCCGACGGAGCGGTGACCCCGGTGAGCCCAAACCGTTTCAAGCGTCGAGCGCGGGCAGATCTACATCGCGTGAGTTTCATCTCCTTCATCGATCGACGCCGTGTATTCTGATACCTACTCTGCAGGGGCTCTCTTGCCCTCCCTTCAACAAGCACACTATACCCCTGAGAGCTTTGACTCCCTCACACCTGTCCTTCAACCCCCCTTCGCGGTTTGCGCCCGTGGAAATCATCCTCGGCGTCTCGACTTCGGTCCCTGCAGAAAAACTCTGCCCGATCAGTATCTCCAACTCCTGCTCGGCCCGTGGCCCAACGCGCCGAGCGACTCTGAATCCACCCTCATGGCCAGCGTCATCCTCCTTACGCTCTACAACTTCGCGCTCCTCGTTGGCCTCCTGCAGTTCGCGCGAAGCTACTGGGGCACATCGCACCAGCCCCGCAATGGTCCCCGGCGGTGTTACTATCTGTGGTTCGAGGATGCGCCGGCGCACGCGCAGTATCCCCCACCCTCATATTTCCCCCGCCCTCCGTCTTACCGTGACGAAGATCCATTTTCGGTGCCTAAGACTGACTCCATTGTGCCTCTAAGGACGGTGTCGGCCTCGGCGCACGGGCGTCGAAATAGTATTTGCTGTGGGTGGGGCTCGCTCGCGTCTGGGGGACTGTTGCTGCGGGCTACAATGCTATGTGTTCTCCCTCGAATTTCTCTGTTGGTCTCAACTGAACGAAGCCAGAATCATGATAAGTCAGTTAACCCATTGCCATGAATGGCCGGTGGCTACTGATGGATAGGTGTGTCGAGAGGCTTGACCACCGGTGAAGCAATTCCGGAACTCGGGCCCCGTGATCGACCTATTCCACAGAATGACCACGCGCTTGCGCTCGCACACGCGCTGGCCGCCGCCGCCGTGCTCATGCTCTACCAGCACTGTCTCGCCGCGCAAAAACAGTGCGTCGCCGCCGCGCGCGTGATCCTCGCGACTATGGGTGGTGGGACCGGTCCCGCGCACCGCCTGGGCGGCGAGGCTGCGTACCCCACTGTCTCCGCCCAGCGCAGAGGACACGTATGTAAGAAAGGGGATGGCTGCTCCCACGTAACGAGACAAATTTACTGCCAGAGGTTCAATAGGTGGAGTGAAAGCAAGGGAGATATGCAGGCCAGAACACAGTCAGGACTCGGTAGGCAAATAAATTCTTGTGGGTCCGTTCTGGCTCGCTTCGTTTGAAGAAATTCAAGTCTGGGCGCACAGAAATGGATCCTTGCATCTGGAACCGAGCAGGACGCGAAGGCTTCGTAATCCTAACCATCTTGATGTGGTCCTCAAACGCGCACGCAATGAGATATATCGCCGTGCAACTCCTACTGCCGTTTGCTTAATTCCGTGAAAACGCGAAAAGTTTCCTGGCCTCACGTGATCGTCGGCAGACAATGCCGAAGTTCAAAACGTTCACATTTGGGAGTCGACAACGTTCTAAATGGTGCTACGAGATGTTTTACCCCCTACAACTCCAGTTGGAATCCTTTCCCGAGCATCCCAGCTGCACGGCACCATCCGGTATCGTCCGCCGGCGATCACGTGCGCCCGCGAAACTTTTTCGCGTTTTCACGGAATTAAGCAAACGGCAGTAAGGAATTGTCCGCCAGATTTTCACGGTGAAAGCCAGGGAGATACACAGTAGATCAGAGCCAGGGTGCACAGGCAAATTCCGGTAGGTCCGTTCTCGCTTTCGGCTCCTTGCTTAGTTGGAAGGATTCCAAGTCTGGGCGCAGACGGCACGGCAGGAATAGATTATTGCATCTGCGAACCGAATAAGACGCGAAGGCTTCGAAATATCAACCACCTTGATCTGCTGCTGGAACGGGAAGGTAATAAGGTATCTCGCGACTCATCTCGCGAGTATCGACGAGAAGAATAGGACTGGGACTCGCCCAGTCCTATCATCAGTACGCGAGTCCTATCAATGAGGAACAGAGAATAGGACTCGCCCCATCAAAGATAGGACTCGCGCCATCAAGAACGGGACCCAACATCTCAACAATCAGATTAGCCATCAGATGTGTGACCGCAGTTCGCCTGGGCCGCATCGGGCGCTGTGCCGGGTTCTTATCTTTCCCTTCCTTTGTCCCACCATGTTCGAGGCAGCGGCCGATATATCACAGGGTGAGATTAAAGCCTACCGAAAATTTGTGAGCATTCTTTATCCCAGGATAATCCTAGACGTACTAATATCTTATCGGGTCTGGAGGCATTTCCAGTGGTGGTGGGCGATCCGACTCACGATCCCTTCTTCTCTGCGGAAAATGCAACTTCGTGGATTACCTCACTTGGGTACCAGCTCTACCTTGAGCATGATGACTCGGAGCCTCCCTCGTTGTATAATCCTGAGGATGCATCCACAACACAACTCAAGGCTTATCGAAGCTATGTACGTCCCAGGACTCTCCTCACACTTTCTTTTTTGATGATGCATACTTGGATTCAGATGCTGGGTGATGAATACTTGGGTCATTCATTTTTTAGCTTGGATAATACAGAGTCCTGGATTGCCCTCGTTCCATTCCAGGCATATATGGCTTTGGCCTATGGGGCATATCGCACGACGGACTCAACACCGTTCAGCTCTCGGGTGCCATCTCGGGCTGCTTCTTCGATGTCTCTTGCTGGTTCAAGGGCTAGCAGCCGCATGTCATTTCTCCCATCCTCTGGCGCGAGTTCCCCCGTCTCTCTTGCACCAAGTGATCTACCTTCGCGCCCACCGAGTTCTATGTCCATTGGCGATCTCATCGTCATTGATGATTCCGACGACGACAATCCGTCAGAAAACCAAGCCCTCCATGCAACTACACCGATGAAGGCCTCAAATTTTCATCCACATGCTCCAATACCCAAAGTTGAGCGCCCAATGTCCCCCTCGTTTTCCATCCCTAGGAAACCTACCATGGCTGGGAAGCGCAAGGGCAAGGCAAGATCAGATCCCGACATAATCAAGATCACTCGGGAGCTCGGGGTGAACACGATTATTCCGATCGCCACTGTTCCGGATACCTGGACAGTTCCGATCACTCCTACTGCATACCTGGTCGATGTTTTGGGTTCAAAGGCTCTGTTGACTGTGTCCGGCAAGGTTTTATCTCTTGACACCTCCATACAAGCTGAGGTATGTGGTATGGCGATCTACATATATCTTGCTGCTTACTCACCAATGTCACAGGACCAAGAATCTTGGCGGGGATCGACAGGCCGCCCCAGAGGCGATGTACAGGTCAGGGGTCTAACCCCGGATCTCAACAAGAAAGTTCTTTGTCGTCGTTGCCAATTTTACTGCAACGGAGTCGACACCTGTAAATACATTGACCCGGATCTTTTTGCTGGGTGCAAACACTATGAACCAGATTACGAAGCGATGAAAGAACTCTGGAACCACGAACTTGATTCTAATGAACGTGAAGCTGCTTCTGCAACTGGCATAATCGCGCGGTGTGTATCCCTCCTGTACTGCATGTAATTTCTGAGCTGAAATTTAAAGGTTTTACACCCGCATAGTCAATTCCAAATGCAAGGTCCGCTGCGATGGAGTACCCACTCTTATTCGCCGCTCACGTGTACGTCACTTATAATATATTCATTCTAATGCTAACTATTCACACAGGGTGCCCCTGTCTCTGGACAGACTCTGTTTGTTGGGTGCTCAAAATGGTCCAGAGCTCAGAAATTCGACCACGTCTATTGGCCTATTCCGGCAAATGTTGACGAGAAAGTATTGCAATTTGTGATGGAGAACGATGGGCTACTACCGATGGGGGAAATTACGGAGAACGAAACCTGTGTTCTGACTGTCCACCCAAGGGTTGGGTTGAAACATTGTCGTTTGTGCTCAGTCCCAAACATACTGTCCCAGTTCATCTCACGTCACATTATCCAGCCTTCAGTCATATTATTCGTGGGAGAATTATGCCAGGGAAAATCACGAAACGCCTTTGCGACACTGAGATGCTCATTTTCCCCCCGGTGGATGCGGTCTACGCACACAAAGCTTTAGTGGTTTTACGCAATCCACACAACCACCCGGCTCATCCGAAAACCAAGCCAAGTGCCAGAGACCGCCTCCAGCTCGGGGAAGCTGTCCAAGCTGCCGGTTTAACCGGTCTAACCGTCCAGAAATTACTTAACGGTGAATTTGCCAAACTATAATCTATCCACATCTAATGAATTGTTGACAGCACCATCCACATCCATGGTTTACGAGGGGGGGCGAGTTTCAGAGAGTAGTCCGGCCTTCACAGACCAGCGCAAGCTACGAGACTTCATCACTGAGCAGAAGAAGAAGGAACACCCCTACGGGATGGGGTGGGAAGGTATTTAAACTGTTGATTCCGCATATTCAAATAACCTTCATTCGCCGCAGGGGTCCTTCACCATCTCAACACGCGCGAAATTAAACTTCTGAAGGACAGCCGTTATATCCACACCGCCATGTCTAAAAATGGGTTCCATCTCGTTGTCACTATGCATCCAGAAATCGCGTCGTTCATTCATTTGATTTTATCTGTCCACATTGACTATACTTTCAAGCGAGTCGAAGGCACGATGGATGAATGGGAGGTAGCCGGATTTCTGGATCGGTTCAAATACCGTGAGTTGAGACCGTAATTATCAAGATTTTCTAACCACTACATTGGCTAGGTCTCACATTTGCGAGTCTGTACTGCGACAAAAAATCGCTAGAGGCCTTCGCTCAGCTTTTTGGGGAGCTGTTTGATACTATCCAGCAGGTGACCGGCGAGAAATTCAAACTTGCGCCATTTTTCCCCGACGCCAAATGCCGTATTATCATGATGGATGGCGAAGTTCCACAAGCACAGGGCTTGGCAAAATTCCTTGGGACGTACAATGACCCAGAGATTAGCGGGTTGTGGACTCGCGACGCGGTGAAGCTGCTGAAGTCATGTCTGAAGACATGCAATCCTCATTTTGAACGGTGCGTTGCCCAACATTTCCCCAGTTCCCCGCCCCCCTCACTATCTCCGGAATTGTAGCCACCTCGACGAATTGCCCATGGAGATCCCCAAACCGGTCATTATCCGCCTTAAATCCATCATGAGCCTATCAACCCAGGAAGATATCGATAAATGGCACCAGTTCTGCAGAGATCAAAAACAGGAGGCCATTATCAATGAGCTGATTGCTAGGAACTCGAGTAAAAACTGACGTTGAAAAAGACTGGTATGCCCACAAACTCGCGAATCCATGGGTCCTTCCGTCTGTCAACAAATTCCTCTCCAATATCAAACCGGAGGATTGGGACATCACGCCGTCGCACTCCAATTATGTGGAAACAGCACATGCGGGTCGCAACGCTGAAACTTCAGTTGGAGTGGGCCTCCTAACAGCAATTCTTCAGTACACTTCTTACACTGTCCCTGGCCGAGCATCTTCTGATTCGTCTATAGGGCTCAGGAACGCGATGATATCAGGGCTGCAGAACTCGCACAGATTCAACGCGATGGCGTGATGCGAAATCGTTGGAACGGGAGCTCCGAACGAGAGAAGTTATCGGCTCAACGCAAGGTCTGGAAGATCCAGAAGGCCGCAGTCCGCAACGACCAGCTCACCAGCTATGATACGCTCAAACTTGAGCGGGACACCGGCTCGGATGAGAACAAGGCATCCCTCGAGCGTCAGAAGATGCTCGACTCCCAAATCAAATCGCTGCAGGAGGAAATGAAACTCGACGCGCATCGTACTGATCTGAGGGAGAAGATTAACGAGCTGCGCAGAGATGTCGACGCCGAGAAATCGCTGCGGCGCGAGTGGAATGTCCGTCGCTCGGCAATCGATGTTGAACTTGAACAGCTTCGGAAGGGCCCGTTGGCTGGTGCCCGCATAAAAGGCAGACGCCCCACTCAACGTCCATCTGGAGAGGATTACTCGGACCCAGAGGACCGTAGTGACATCGGGGGTACAGATTTCACTGGTCCCGGCGAAAATTATGGCAACTCGGGTGTGTTTTCTTGCACCAAACTGATCTCCACTTACCTCTGATCTCCAGAACTCGATGTTGGACCAATCCAGGACGAATTGATACCTGCTGAGATGTATCCTGCAGCGAATCAACCTGAGCTGCAGTCAGCGATACAAGGTATCACATTGACAGTCTCTATTCATTCCTAGCTAACCAAATCACAGATTCCGGTCTGATCTATCTGCACGATGAGAGTTTGAACACCGCACTGGATCCAAGCAGTAGCTTCAGTGCTGATCTCACCGCCTTCGAAGAGAGTTTGTTCGGCAATCCATCCGGCTCTAGCGGGTTCGATCTGGCGCAATTTCTGGTCGATGTCGATCCATCAACCTTGGATCTCACTGGGTACAACAATGTTGCTCTCGGGGAATATAATGGTGACTGGAGTGCTCCTGCCCTCGACTGGAGTGCTTCCGCTCTTGGTGTTAACACCGGTGAAGTGGAATCCAGAGAGGACGCCAATTGGCTCGAATATGCGGGCCCACCAGCTGTTGATCATCTAGGAACCGACAGTGACATGGTAAGTCTCCCGTTACAGCTCTGAAACCACAACTGAGTCGTTTTGAAGTTCGATTCATCTGCAACTGGAGGAGAGCTCCCACATCTTCCTCCCCCCTCGGCGCCGTCACCCACTACCACAGCAGCGGATCAGCCCCTCGGTGACGGTGAAGTTGACGTTGACGACGAACCGGAGGAACATCCGATTGCCCCCCAGGATATTGACCTTGAGTTGGATCCCAGGAATATAATCCCGGGGAAGCGGCAGCGCACAGCATCCACACGTGCTACCGATGCTGCCGACGCAGCTTCCAGACCCGCCAAAAAATGATTACCCGCTGGGTGAGTTATTCCTCAGTTACATCATGAAGGCCCGCTAACATGTGTACAGTGTTTCATGAGGATGGTTCTTTTGTTATCTGAAGGAAATGGTAGCCTACTTCGGGAATTCAACTTCCCAAATTCAACTTTATGAAGAGTGAATATTATGGAATTCAACTTTCGTCAACTGCGGTGTCCGATATGACCTGGAATGGTTTTACATGTTCTTTCAATACAGTGTCAGAGTCAACCATGAATAACATTCGATGTAATCTTTTACCTGTTTGCTCCGGTGTGGAGGCCTTCACAGACGTGAGCGTCGATAAATGCTGTATCATTTCATGAATAATTGAATGCCGGCCGGGAGGTGGATGACTAGTAATGTGGGAACTACTGCTCTAAAATTCATACCCATGAGTCAGAAGCCCCGCATAATATTTCTGTCTACACCACGCCGCGCGCGACTCGAGGAATGCGGTGGTGTGTGACAATGGTCACATATTGATGTCCGTGATCTGCCGACGATGCGGCGGGCGTGGGTGATGGTCCGTTGATGGTCCGAGTCCTATTCTCTAACGGCGAGTCCTATCCTCCTTTCCTCATCAATGGGACTCGCGTACTGATGATAGGACTGGGCGAGTCCCAGTCCTATTCTTCTAGTATAGACTCGTATCTCGCCGCGGAAGGCACGCAGGTGTTCTCACCTCGCGGGGATTTAGCGAATCTCGCCTGTGGGAAGGGAATGTGACGTCACCAGTGGGGTTAGCACCAGCGATGTCCTCGAACACAAGCGCGGTCACCTTGCGTAGCAAACCCACCCGAGCGAGTTTTCCGCTGCTTCCCCATTAGTGTCGTTCAAAGTTGCTCTACTCGGTCTCCTACTTGGTTTCCTACTCGTTTTCCTACTCCGAGTAGGGAGACAAGTAGGAAGTGCAAATAGAAGAGTTTTTGCGAGTAGGAGCGCGGAAGGCTGTTTTTGCAAAATTCCTCCTACTTAAGTTTCCTTCTCAATGAATATTGCTCTTTACCCCGATATTTTTTCACAAAGTTGTAGCATGTCTCTACATACACTGACCTATTGAACCAAATCCTTGGCCTTCTAAACCTTAGAAAACATTTGCAATGTTTTTGTTCTCCTACTATCCTACTCGCAAATTGGGGGGGGGGTGGTTTCAAAGTTGCCCATTTTGAGCTCCTACTAATCATCACATTTAAACCCCCTACTCCTTGCCATGCAATAATGGCTTGGAATATATGGTTCAAATTTGACTGGGGGGTGCAGAATAACATTTCAGATGGACTAGACTTTACCCAAAAGAAAAAGTTGTATTTTTGACCGAGAAATAACAAGTAGGAGCTGAAGTAGGAAGCCGAGTAGGAGCCCAAGTAGGAGCAACTTTGAACAACACTATTCTCGCAGGAGCGACGAGAACCACTCAGAACGGCTTGCAATCGAATTTAATTAGTGCGCGGAGATTGCAAGTGGGGTGGAAGGGAGAGTGAAAGGTGGGCCTGAATTAGTGATGGAAGGACGATTTGACCGGGGACTTTGCTTCGGGGGAGCTGCGTGGTGGAGTTCGCCGCGCTGACGCTGAATTAACGCTGTTCACCCCAGATGCAATATTGCGTACCCACCTACGGCCTTGGATCAAGAACGCACGGTACTGGCCCCAATAGCCGTGGAATACCCACAGATATGTTCACGGCTTAAAATTGACTCAGATGCGACCGCGGAATCATCGATTTTGACGATGGGTCGTTTTCCTCCGAATCGCGAACGCACGCCACAACCCATCCTTCCTCAAACCCCCTTGAAACACCGAACCAGTTTGGACGGAACAACCCCTCGAGATATCGTACGATTCCACTCCGTGCCCCGTACATCCGTATTCGCGAATTCTGCGGTGGCGCGATTTAGTGAGAACTTCATTTCACGGCGGACTCTCCGGGCGACGAAGGCCCGCTGTCACCGGAGATACGTGCGACTTCCATTCCGGAACGGCCTTCTAACTCGTTTTGCAACTATGAAGCCGAGGGCGCACCGCCAGGCCTTCATTTTCCCCCCATTTCCCCCTCCGCTCTACGCCTCCAACACCAATGTGGCCACCAACTAGGGCTTCCGCCCGTGGCAGTCAAGACGGCTCGACGGCACCCGTCAAACGGGTGCCGTGCCCGTTCCGTCGACCATTTTGAACCCTCATCGACGGCACGGCCACGGCACGGGTGTGAGCCGTTTCTTGCCGTCGAAAAACGGCCGTCACGGCCGTTCGACGGGTGCCCCCAAACTTGACGTCTTTCAGCTATTTCAGTCTCTAAACTGGTAAATATGGCTATGTAAAACAACCCACACCGATACTCAATCTTGCCTGAACCTCTGTAATCCACCGTGGTGACTCATGCTGACGGAATCTCAACCCGGGCAATGCCGAAACGGCATTTCCCCTTCCGGACCTGACCCAAACTCACGTCTTTTAAGAGTTTGTGAAAACTTTCTGGCGTTAGATTCCGAATTTCAAGGATAGCCGAGTAGCTCCAGGCTATCCAAAGCCTCAATTTTGCTGTATTCAAGTTCTTCAGCTTGGTTTGGCACGCAAGGTGCCGTCTCGCGTGTTTAATTTGCAATGAGGCAATGATGCGCACTTACCCCAAGGTTGTACAGGAATCTGTGACAATATTACTTGGACTTCCAAGCCAAAATTTAATGTTACGTCGCCCGTTAATACCCGTGGTACCGTCAACGGCCGTGCCGTTGACCGTGCCGTCCCGTCAAGGATTTTTTCAACCTTCGACGGGCCGTCTTGAGACGGCCCGTGCCCGTCGAATACGCCCTCGATTCGACGGCCGTTGCCGTCACGGCAACGGGTGGCAGCCCTACCATCAACCTTAGCGCTCGCAGGTCGCTATGCTGCTCGCCCAACTGGCACCACACTGCCTTCACATAGTACACGTTGAACCATTTCCATCTTTACCCCCCTTGATGATCATCCACAGGAGCTCGTCGCGGTCGCAACAACCTACCTCCTACCTTCGCATTCTTCACCGTTCCACGCACTCAATGATCTGCTCTACAATACACCTAATTCCGCTTCTTTAGATCGTTGCCATTCCCGCCGCAGTATGTCTTCAATCTCTCATCCCGACTTTTTGACGATGGTTTACAAAGCCTGCGGCGTGACGTCCGAATCCTCCCGACTCGCCCGCGCATGCCTATCCAGAGGCCGTGACTATGCTCGTCCAACGCGCCATTTCACTCTTCATCCATCCCGCACCACTCGCAGGACACCGTTACTCTGCTGATTCGAATCGCTCTCTCCTTGAATCCCCCGCTGAAGCCCTAAGTTATGGCCTCAAAATCTTGCACGATCGGTCGCGCCGCTGGGGCGGCCTCCGCTGGTTCGATACTGTTACTATATGCGAGCTTCCGTTTGTGCTATGGCCATTACACTCGGCCGTCCTTGGTGATCTACAATTCGATTCCACGTCAAGCTCTCGCGCTGGTTTTATGCCTTTTCTATTGACTTGTTGACCTGGGGTCTCGCATTCGTGTGCGCATCTGCACTCTCGGTTCTGAACTCGAGTTCCAACCCCATTTCAACATGTTCCCACCTCCCATCCCTCACTGTGCACGATGCTCAGCTACCTCTGAGTTTCCGCCTCAACGCACACAACTGGATCAGCCTGAAGCGCACTTACCTTGTCCGAGGTCTTTCAAATCAAGTCAAATTGAGTCTCCCGTCGTTTCAACTCAACTCGGATCGCATCTGAGGCACGGAACGGCGTCCACCGTCTTTTGATTTTCGTGCCTTGTTTATTATCGCAGCCTACGAACCTCGCCTTGCGCGCAGCTGCATGTTCCAACTCGTATGTCCTATACTATCTCCCTCAACGCGTGCGACGCGGACGAGTTCCCGGCCTGACTTGGTTTTATTCCCAGTATTGTTCTCATACACTCACACTGACGCCTCCGCACTCTTCCAGGTGCTCGCCAACCAGTTGAACGCCACTTCGGAGTAAGGTCAGTTGGTGAGTGACTCGAAACGGGGAATCTCGTGCTCAATCTCCTTAGACTGGCGCTATGAAAGTAATTCCGTTGCCTGACCTTTTCGCCATCAACCTCCACGATCGTAGGCCATAACTCGTACATGCATTTTATGTGATCTTTTCATCGGCAAGCCCTTGAGCGGGTCGAGTAACGCATTCATCTTCACCCAATGCCGTTCCTGAGCGCTTCACCCGCAAATCACTTCACATCTACGGTGCTAATAGCGCGAACCTCTTCCTTGGCTTCGCGTTCCCTATTGCTCCGCCACTCACTATATCTGCTCAAAGTAAGTCGCATTAGTGTCACTCCTACCCCAGTTCCTAATCGTTCCCTTTGCCCCTCCCAGTTATTAACTCCGCTCACTTGTAAATACTCGGGCGGAGTGGGGCCGCGGCGCGTTCAGTTTCTACCCTCAAGGAAGCCAGCCCGCGCTCGAGCTAAGCCGTTGATGAGATTCCCTTCAGTCTTGCCCGCCGCTTCGTCGGTACGTCCCGTCCCTCCTCGCACCCTGATCTGACAAACCCTGCAGACTATGAAGACTCGGATTTGCGTCCAATGGGCTGGTGGGCTCGCTACCGAACCCCCGGAGACGTCTTGCCTTCCACTTGAACGACGGTGGGATCCCCGCGTTCCTCTTCGCTGCGCCCCGCGTTCTCTTCGCCGGCTTGTCGTTGGAGCGCGGGAACGCCGCGGAACAACGGTGTGTACTCCCCGCTGCATTGGCTCGGATTCGCTTGGATGAGAGGGCGGATTCATTCATTCACTCAACCTCGAGTCTACTAATCCTTGAACTGCCTAGACTGTAGCCGGCTCCAGTGAAAATAACACACATTACAGGTACCTACGCGATTCCGACTCGGCGTTGGAGCTGGACTCTGGTGTACGTCTTTCCTCGGTATGTACTGGGGCATATCTCCCGGCGTTCGAGGGCCCAATTGCGGTGGGTCTCACCAGTTGATGAATGGAACCGAAGGGCAGGTATGATGATGCACCCTTTGTGCTCGATTCTCCTTCTAACTGACGCTGCTTTCAGACCGGCGCGGACGCGTGTTTAGTGTCCCGCCGTGATGGCCTCCAGAGGCTAAGGTATTGTTTTTACTCGTTCTCGCTCGACTCCCGTCCCGTTGTTTAAATATACTAACCTGCGGGTACATGTAAGTCGTTAGATTGCGCTGCGATCTCTCCCCGACTGAGCGAGAAGCGGGAACTCGCGCGGCGCAGGCTGTTCTCTTACCAAAGGAATGTATTCATAGTGCTGTACTGACTATGGTGCACGGGGCGAGTTGCGTGCGTGGGGTACTGCACGGGTTGCGTGCGTGGGTAGGGTAGGGTACGTTACAGCGTCTCCGCCTAACGGCAATGAGAGGAGGGCGGCAGGCGTGAGTTGGTACGGTCCGCGACGCAGTGTGCGCCGAAAGTGTGAGTATAACGCGCCGTAGAGCCGTGCGCGAGCACGTAGTGTGCGCTCGCAGCACTCCCGCAGGAAGAAGGGGTGCGCTCTGCGGGCGTGGCGCATTCGACGTGGGGAAGCGCAGGGAGAGCATGGGGCGACGGGGGTGCCAGGGCTGAATGTCCGTGGGGTGCGGTGTGGACAGCGGGTTGCGCTGCAGAGGGAGGAGGAGCTTGCGGGTGGAGTGCATTAGGCGGAGGTAGTGGGTGTGTGGGAGCGCGTGGGTCGTTGGGCATTACGCGTAGTAGGATGTACTCGGCGCTGTGAATCATGCAGGCTCAACGGGGAGCCGCTAGATCGGCGAGTGACACGCAAGTTACTGGCGCAATGGTTTGGTGAAAGAGGCGAGATGTGGCGGAGAGACGCAGACGCCTTCCCATACGCCACACTCAGCCCGCGAGCACCACGGTGCATGGAGGGGCATATAATAAGTACAAGTGTCAGTAATTATAATCCAATTTGATAAACCAGTCCATAATTTGGTTAATGGACATGTTCCATTAACCGTTTGATGGCGCGTTGCGGCCCGATTTTGCCAAGTCCGCGATTTGGTTAAATGGAGCATGTGCCATTAACCATTTGATGGCGCATCAAAAGGACGAGATCACTGATTGCCGTTGATGATCTCCATCAATTCATGCATTTTGTCGCAATCATTTTGTTCTGCCTGTCCACGTCGTCCTGCCCCGATGCAGGCCTGCTGGACCTCCGAGATGCCGCCCTCGTCCCACTCTTTGCGCGGTGCAATATGTGCTCACTGTCTAATGCCGCTGTACCCACTGCCGACGCCGCAGCTTGCCCCCCTCCCCGCACCTCCCCTCCCGTGCCCTGCCTCCTTCCGCATCCACTTCGCGCCCATGCCCCCAGCTCACGTTGCTGTCCACGCCGACTAGTCTTGCGTGCACCTCAGGCCCTCATCGCACCCAGCCGCGCTCATCCTCCACGCTTGACTTGTGGCACGTCTCACTTGTACTCAGTTGCCTCGAGCCAACTCTTTACTCACTCACACAGACTCGGCTCCCATGCCGTGCGCATGGCATCGCACAGCTGCGCGCTGACACTAGGTACGTTTCGCTTGCTGTTCAGCTCGGTCAAGGCCACGAGAGTGCGGACGCAGCCCGCGCACCGCAAGCATCATTGGCGCCACCACCGCATTCCGTGCGCACAGAGACCCCCGCGAATCCGCGGCGCGTTGTGTGCGCGCGGCTCAGTCCCGCATCGCACGACGCCACGGTACGTTCTCCCGCCCACGCGCATCCATCTCCCGTTGCCTGCTGAGATCCATTTCGCAACCTCCAACGCAGCTCCCGCTTGTTACGCACGCGAGGCGTGTGGAGCGAGCAACCCCGCCCGCCGCGGGGAGTCGCTCAATGAACACGTCCCCCGTCTCCGCCCACGCAAGCGTGACGCCGGGGCGACGCACCTCCGCCTTCTCCCGCACCGAGACTGCGCGTGAACGACGCCCGCGCAAGCACGAGTACTCGCAGGCGGCGAGTCAGGTACAAAGCCACCATCTCGCGCAAGATGTCATCTACCATCTCCCAACTCCGAACAGGCTTCTCATTCCTCAACACCCATCAATTCAAGTCGGGATTCATTGATTCCCCGGCCTGCGACGCGTGCCGCGCGGCATACGGGCCGTGGACTCACTACCTCTTGGAATGCCCGGTATGAGAACCCCTCCGGCAGCCCCTTCACGCCGCGTCGGAATCTGCAGGAATTTTCGGCCCCCTCCACCTCTCTCCCACCCGAAGCTCCTGAAGAGTATCACGAAGTCCGTCGAAGGTACGGGCCGGTTTTGAACGTCGTCTCGAATGACTCTCTATTCTCTCTTTTCCCTTTTTTCTTTTCATCTCTTTCTCATACATACATTACTTACTCATAATCGATCACCAACCCGACATCACCGCGTCGCATCAGACCTCGGATGCATACCACCGACGGACAAACCCGCGAGCCTTTACGATACCCTTTTACCGTCATCTATTTCCATCTCTTTCTCATACGTATAGTCATAAAACCATCCCGATAATTCCCTAGTCTGACGTACAGTACTGCTGTCTTTGCCTCCGGCCACATATAGTAACATCATCTAAATTCTTCATCATCATCATCCCTACGGCGGCAATAACCTTGGCAATAAATGCTGGTCTGCCTTTTACGGTGACTCTCAGTGATCTATTGTTGACCAAGGGGTTGATTCGAAACAGTGACGAAAATTTCAAGGTCACGGAAAGCGCGACATACGCACTTTGTAAGTTCGCACAGTGACCCGAAGGTGCAAAGGCAATGACCAATACCAAAATGCTGGACCACCTCGCGGAACTCCTTGAGTCGCCAAACAGTTTATTCCGGAGGTGGACGTGTGGAACATTAAGGCAACTCGCGTACCAAAACATTACGGGGGCGGCCGTCCTGGTCTCACAGGACTGTCTGCGCGTCGTTTCCCTCTTGCGGTGATCATGCATGAGTTTCTAGGACTGTTTTGACTAATATTTGACTCCTAAAGCCAAGAGACTCTGGAAATGGGCTAGAGCGCGGGATGTACACTTGTCGAATGTTGCGCAGCGGATGAATGACGGAATTGCCGACAGACCAGTGCGATGTTGTTCCGCGGCCAGGAAGTGCGCATTGCCTATTATAGGCAGATACGATGTGCCACACTCTGATCTCTGTTTACTTCCGTACAGCAACTCCCTTGTATGCATGGTCCGGTCCGTCCGCTGAGAGCGCTGCATTTGTGTGCTCCACTCGATTTATATTGTGGGCGGGATCGATAGACAAGAACAGCCTGTGAATCTCTGATGGCACACCCTGCTCATTCATGATTCTAACCGGACTCGGTCGGACACTGCAGGTGCATCGCACGGTGTACGTCGTCATCGAGACACGAGAAATAATTTGCTAAATTACTGGTGATTTGACGTTCAAGTTGCGAGGTGTGGCTCATTGAATAGTAGCCGAAGCTGCCACGAGGGCTTAGAATCATAGAACACGATTGATCCCGCCTTGCCAACGGTGATATAAGCGGCATTCTCTGTTCAAGCCCGAGAATAATTATAATGCCATGTATCTACCACGAGAGAAGCCAGACAATTTTCTGACTATAAATCGGAGCGAAAAGCCCTGAGCAAAATCAATCCCCGAATCATAAAGTCAGCTCTGAAATAAACATGAAATACATCTCAGTCCTCTTGCTTTGTCTTGCAACTACGACTTATGCAATGCCAGCCCGTATGTCATCGCTCTCGGTTTCCTGTCAAATTAACTGAACGATCGACGTGTTACAGCGGGGCACGGTGGCTATAATAGAGTAGAACTTCCACCGACGGGCGGGAACGAAGGTGTCCAGGCGCGCGGGCGCGCTGGTTACAACATCGTGGAAGTCCCCAGCGACGCCCCGAACGGGCGCAGACTCGACGGCGCTTACGGAATCCAGGCACGCGGCGTGGTGGATACAACATCGGGGAAGTCCCGGCGGTCTCCAGTGCAGTGGAGACTCCCGAGGCGCGCGGCCACGGAGGATACAACTGAGAGCCCTAGGGTGATATCATGATGCTCCCGCTTTAGTATAAACCTTCCCCGCTGTTCGACCTGTGGGTTCTGTACTTGGCATAATCATATTCAGTTCACACTGCAAGCCGGGACAATGTCATGGATACCAATGGAATGGTATTACCAGTGAACAGAGGGACGTGCTCCTATATATATGTGTTCGCTAGTCGAGGACAAGTCGGTTCATTTGTCAAGATTAATCCTGCAATCCTGATAATGTTGAACCGAGCTACTTGAGCGGTTGAAACCATGCGAAATGTCTACATTAGCCTATTGATCATGAACGAAAAAAGGTGGCGTGTGGCTTGCCTGGGGCTGTGTTGTTCACGCATCTGATGATCATTATCACATGATTCAGATCATGACTCACCGCGCTTCCGAATCAGCAAGGCTTAGACCGCATTGCCATGGAGCCTCCACAGGAGCCTCAGGCCACGGAACTACCAGAACTTCTGGGGCCACGTTATCTTCACCAGTAAAGTATCTTTCTGCTGCCCACGGGATACTCCTTAAAATTCGGCAAGATCTTTCGCAGAAATCCCTGGAATAGCACAAAACTGGCCCGAGAGTTGGAGTATTGTGAGTAAGGATTCCATGAACCATTCTATAGCTGAGGCTCCGACTACAGCTGCGTCTCAGCCTGCAAAAACTCGAGGATAGCGGATGGACCCCACACGCAGCCGTCTTGGGCCTCCTCCACGTTGAGATGATACGCGAACACGACCTTTCTTTGGATACTTTGGCTATGGATCACCTGAAAGAACATCTGGGAACAAACTATGTCCCCTCAGCCTTGGAGCGCACACAGATCCAGGAGCTGTGCACAAAAGGATCACAGAAGCTGTCCAAGGTCATGGAGGAAATCGAGATAGATCGTTGCCGGCTGGTTACATCCAATGGACGGCGCGTGGCGCTGAATGACCGGATCTATCCCTACTACGCACTCATCTCACCGATGCGTGCGCTCCCACCCGAAATCTTGCAGGAGATATTCATGGCATGCCTGCCAGCGGGCCACGATGCCGTCATGCACACCTCCGAGGCACCCCTCCTCTTGGGCCGGATATGCAGTGCCTGGCGGGCGATATCCTTGTCCACTCCCTCGCTATGGTCTTCCCTCCACCTCGTCGTCCCCCGTCCCTCCCTCGGATTTGGCTTTCTTGTAGATGACCAGGCCGCGCGAGACAACCCTGCTGTCGCTCAGCGTAGGGAGGGACTTCACACTTGGCTTCAGCGCTCCGGTACTTGTCCATTGTCAATTTCGGTGGTCAACGAGTGTACCCTGGATTCCATTACACAGGAGTGCCTGGACACGATCCTCTCTTACAGCCGTCGCTTGAAGTCGCTCGCCCTGAAACATGTATCCGATGAAACTATGTCTGCGCTGCGCAGTCTCCGGTCGGAGGATGTACCATTGCTCGAGGGCATTGAAATTCTTGACACAACGTCTGACCCGTGGAATACGAGAGAATCCGAGTATCTTGCATTTTATAGCGTTCCCCCCAATCTGCGCACCGTTTCTCTCAAATGCGACTTCGGGCAGCGTCTGCCTACGTGTGCCTGGAATCGCATCACGAAGCTGTGCTTGTCCTCTCGGCAGTCCTTTTTTACTTCCGACCTAACACAAGCCGTGGGGCTTCTGGAACAATGTGTCAATCTGGAAAGTTGTCGGTTAAAATTCCCCTCCCTCCGCCTGTCCAACTTCGCCATGTCCGCGACATCGACCCCTTACCGAGTCACGCTTTCACACCTGCATGCGTTGTCCGTCAAGGCAGGGTCCGCAGTTGATCTCCCATTCCCCTTGGTGCACATTCTGGACAGTTTCGTTGTCCCCGCACTAAAGACACTTGCAATCCACCAGACTCCTTCTCGTGGACCGAGTGGGGAAGAATCTGTCCCCCCGGACGTGATGCGCGCCATAGACGAGCTGATCGAGCGCTCTTCATGTGCTCTCCAAGCGCTCTGGGTCGATCAGGTTGTCGGTGACACCGAAGCACTTCTCAGGTGCCTCCACCGTGTGCCCGCCCTAGCGCAGCTCGACTTGGAGCCTGTCCACCGATTTGGCTCCCCCTCCGGCGAACTCATGCCTGTTTTGAACGCACTTATAGCCTCGCCGACATCGACCACTCCACCTCTGTGCCCCAACCTCACACAGCTGCGGCTCAAACATTGCGACGTCAGCGACGCGTACCACCCCGTTCTGCAAGAGCTCATTGAGTCCCGCTGTCGGGACTCAGAACAAGCAACCCGACTACAGAGACTCAATATCATGTTGAGCCTACCATCGAACCTACCCGATCTGGATTTTTGGCCCCGTTGTTGGCCGTCTCAGGTTAACATTTTCGGCCCAACTGCTCATGCGCAAAACATCCCTGATAGGGCGCGATGGGGCGGTATCAAGTACGAAGAAATGGGCACAGAAATATACCGGGGCTAGTCTTAGGATTCCACACTCCATGTACACCGTCATTAGTGTAACTGTCTGTTTTCTTTTTAATTCACCACTCTTACATCCATCCATAGTGGAAAGCTGTCGATGTCGATACGTTCTGGTCAGTGACTCCAACGCGAGTCGCTCTCATTTGCCTCATTTTCTCCTGGCTCACGAGTAAACAAAAGTGGGGTCTGGAACATGGTGTAAATAGTTATTTATGCAGCGGTTTATATGTACGTCTGTCTGTCCCAGGCTTTTCGGACTCCGCCAGCTCCCATCCGTGATCTCTGTCTCGGTAACCCAGACATTCTGTGTGATCCTGCTACACTCTGCTAATCTTATCTCGGACTGATCCAGCGGAGACTGAATAAATGATAAGAAAATAATGGCGCAGGATCACACTAGAACGGCTGGGGCATTTAGTGCGTGACACCCCCCATCGGGTCTTGGTGCCTGAACCGTGCAGGACTCGCGGTCTGGCCTGCAGGATACGACCCCTCTTGGTTGCAAGCCTGAGTGGGACATCTCCGCCCTAAGCGGGCCGCACCCACACTACGTGCGCTTCCTGTAACGCAGCGGTTCTCTATTTCTGACCAGCATTGCCAGCTCGCCGGGGCTTGTATCATCCGCAAATGGTCGGCGCGTCGCGGCACATCACCGAGTATTTACTCGGTCTTGCGAGTGAAGTCAGAAGGGAATGTATTCACTGGGGGTCACGGTGTAAATGCGTACTAGATACTGCGTATCTAGAGTGCATACAAACTTTGAGCGAGAAGCGGGAACTCGCGCGGCGCAGGCTTTTCTCAATGTATTCATAGTGCTGCACGGGGCGGGCTGCGTGCGTGGGTAGGGCTAGGGTACGTTACGGCGTCTCAGCCTAACGGCGGCGGGAGGAAGGCGGCAGGCGTGAGTGAAAAATTAGTATAAGGCACCGTAGAACCGTGCGTGCGCTAGCAGCACTCCCGCGAGAGGAAGGGGTGCGCTCTGCGGGCGCGTGGGGAGGCGCAGCATGAGGCGACGGGGGTGCCAGGTGTGAATGCCCGTGGCGTGCGGTGCGGACAGCGGGTGGCGCGGCGGAGTGGAAGGAGGGTAAGGCTCCAACCATTTAGTTTTCGTGTAGACCTAGAGGCAAATTAAATGAAAACGGTATTTAAACGGTTTAAAACCGTGTAAAACCGTTTATAAATGGTTTTTTCCCGGAGAACCCAAGTTTAAGTCAGAAAAGTCAATCACGAGCCTTAACCGCAGCCCAGGACGCATTTTAAGGAGGCTGAAACTATCACAATGCTCACAGCTATACAATGTATCAACCTTGAGTATCCAGTGCCTTCCTAGTACTTGTATGATAGATGTTGAATCCGGGTTCAACTTTAACCTACACAAATGCACAGTCAATGAGTAAATCTTCCGAAAAAGTGGATCTTGCACTGAGGGATACTTCCAAGAAGATGTGTCTGACTTGGAAACTCAATCTTTGGGAGGATCAGTCAAAGGAGGCGGCGGGCTAGGCGGGACGGGGATTGCCGGCCGCCATCAACTAATTACTCGATTGGGATAGATCTTGTTTTGGTCCCGCCCCGACCTCCACAAGAAGTTTGTTTTGCCCTGGGTTTGTACCGGGCATTGTTATGAACCCCATGAACCAGCTCAGTCCGCAAACACTCAAGATGTAAAGGCAGAATCACAGAACTCTGGTAGTGCTCTGGCTGTAACCGTTTAAACCGTGTAAAAATGGTTTGTAAACCGTTTGCACCTCCGCTCAAATAAAACGGAAACAAAAACGGTTAAAACCGTGTAAAACAGTTTATACACGGAAACGGTTGGAGCCTTAAAGGAGGGGTGTGGCACGGCGTGCGTTGTCGTGAAAATGCGGCCCGAGCGCTCAGCGCTCATCGTCGAGGCGGAGCGCGAGTGGGACGGTATGAAGGCCGTAGTTGGAGGGGCGGGTCTGGCCTCCACCGGTCCCCTCGGCGCTGGGAAGACGGGCCGAGAATATACCATGCAGAAGCTCAATTAGGAGCCGCTGGATCGGCGAGTGGCACGCAAGTCACTGGCGCAATGGTTTGGTGAGATGCGCAGCCGTCGAGTTCACTGATTGCCGTTGATTGATCTCCATCAGTTCATGCATTTGTCAGCAACCATTTTGTTCTGCCTCAGTACTCAGTGCCTATCCACGTCATCCTGCCATGCAGGCCTGCTGGGCCTCCGAGACACCTGTATCGGCGGTGCATGAGCAGTCCTCGTCCCCAATCTCCTCGCCCTCGCATTTTGCGGTGCACCCACCCCTATACTGAACGTCAAATGATTAGCTGGCAGGCAGCATGACCATACCGGTAGATCCTTCGCGTCCAGCTATTTTAGATTTTTCTCTGATCCTGGCTCCGAGTGAGGCAATTCCGCGCGTATCCCGTTGGCGACGGTGGATGCGACAGGGTACCGATATCTCAGGGACTGACGTTACCGGCGCTCGTGCTGCTGGGACGAGAAATCAGCACTGATTTCACTGGCCAGAGTTCAGCAACTGACCACCGATGATGAGCACTTGCGAATCCCAGCCACGTCGTGCCACTGTGATGGCAGGAGGGAAGGCTAGCAAAGAAGCCGAGTCTGCCGAGCCAGATCGGAGATTAAAGTCCGGCAAGTGCTGATGACACATGCGCTTGACGTGACTACGCACGTTCAAACTTCTTGAACTTCAGAATCGTTCACTCTTGACTCGGCGCCTGCATCACGTTCCGAAACACGAACAAGAGCTTGCGGATGAAAATATGCACTCCGGGACCATCGGAAATCAATACTATATAGACCGGGATCTAAGAATCGGACTAGGCGAAAATTGAACCGTGAAACACGATTCCGTCTCGAAATAGTTATAATTACGGGACATATCTAGCTGTGTGGTCAATGCGCCAGAGGGAAAGACACAAGAGACTACGGATGCATCCGAGTCGTACAGGGGAAGTGAACCGCATGTCCATCCATTGTTTGCATCGTCTCCGGTTTGACAGAGCAGACATACAGAAGATCATGAGGACAGGAATACAGACGCAATGCCAGACTCTGTTACACAATAGCCGTCGCCGTCGGTCAAGTGCCGTCCCGGGTGAATGAATGCTAGACTCGTATCAGAAGGTGGAGACATGGATGCCTAGCATGGGAAGCCGCGAATATAGCCGGACAAGTGACGTCGTCGACAATAGAGAGTATGAAGATGGGGAGAAACGGGGAGGAACAGGTCGACGGCGTCTCCGCCGGAGCAGGGTCTGGGGTTTAGATGAGCACAGGGTAGCGGCGCTTAGTCTTGCCGATGCTGTCCAACCGGGAATCCAGAGCGGGAACGGAGCGGAAGCAGGCAGCGCCCGAGTGAGTGAATGGGACCGAGGGCGGGGTACAACCAAAGTCCGCGCTCATGTGTTGATCTCGAATTTCATGTAAACGGTACCTGAATTCACACACTTCCCTTCCAACAACGCCCACAATGGGGAAAGCCGCGGCCTGGAGAATGGGACGGCATCCCGCAGTTGTTTCAGGGCATAAATTCTTGTCACTCGTGCCATCATAGACCTGCTGCCCATTGAATGTCCCTGCATGCCCCATGCGTACCCTGCTCCGTATCCTATTTAAGCGCCGCGCGCGGGCCCATAGCGACATATCAACACTCCACTGCAGCTAATTTTCCAATGAAATTCAGCATTGCACTCCTCGTCTCGTTCGTCGCCGTTGCGACCGCTAATGTGAGCACTCTCTCCGCCTCCTGCATTCGTCGTCACTCACGACTCCAGCCCATCGTTGACGCCGCCGCACGCGGGAGTGTAGTACGCCAAATTCCATGAACTCTCGCCTCGTTTATGCTCATCTCCACGGGAATAGCACTGCGAAATCTTCGGCTTCAGCTGCAGCGGCGGTGACGCGCAAGTCGACTATTGCGAGCAGCTGGAATTCCAGTGCCCGGGGGGAGGGAAGCACCCGATCATTGCGAACTCGACGTGCGCGTCGGACTGTGTGTGTTTCTGCTGATGCGTCACCAGCATCGTGGGCGAGTCGAGCTAGGACGAGCCATGGGCACTGTGATTGGGGTTAGAGGAGGCAGAACTTGGAATACTAGTTCTAATTCAGAATATATTAATGTGGTAGCTTCCCGGTCAAGAGTATTCCTCGGGCACATGACGAGATTCTTCGGCATGTGTTGAAACGCAAAGATCTCAGGAGACCTTCGTCGCGAGCAGGATGATTCGAATAATGGATCCGCTCGGGAGAGCCCATAAACGAGTGATATTCGACGAGTGAAATTACATGAAATGAGGGCTGCGGGCGAGAAGTGAGCTTCAGGGGAACCGAGGATCGGAAAGAACCCGCACAACGAGCAATAATTCTAATATCATAATCTAGCTGTCCTCTGGATCTGCGGGCAAAAAGAAGATGCGCCCTGAAGGGGATTCTGCCAGAAGCCAGTCGTGTTATTGAATATTCAGTGCCGACTCACGATCAATTTCGCCAGAAATCCTCTTGGCAATGAATGCATCCGCATGCGCCCAGTGGTCCACTCCAGTGAGGGCGCCCCTCTTCCAGTCCTCGGTGTGAGTAGTAATGATCGGCGTTATCATGAAGCGCGGATCTTGGAAGAGAATTTCCAGTCCCGGGCTCGCATAGGTAATTGCGCAGAAGGACCAAAGCACGCAGAGATTTGCACGAAGGGAGGGTGGACACCAAAAACCGCAGGACTCCGTATGTGTTAAATGAAAGATGGGTGAGGTGGGTGAGCCGGCCCACTCGTCGTCGTTTAACCGATGAAAGAATTCCAAGTGCGTGATATGGCTGAAACTCAGGCGAGCGAATGTGATACCGAACCAGCAGAGCTCTTCGAAATCACAGTGTAGATGCCGCAGCTGCGATATGGAGCCGACTGCGATGCAGCTAGCGGGGTCGGGGGTACCAGTGAGAATGATCCAGAGATTTTCGACACCGCTACAAGCTGCGAGGACGGTTTTACACCGGTCTAGTGAGGCCAGGTGGAGCATCAAGTTGCGGACAGAGCTGTGCATAAAAGACGCGGATTTCGTATCTACGATGTGCGTGAATACTTATGTACTAGGGAGTGAGGGACAGGCAGTGAGCGCGTAGCCGAGATGATTCGCGAGCGCCGAGGTCTAACGCCGTTGAAATATGGCGACGGGCCGTCAACCCGTCGCAGCGACGGACGGGTCGAAGCCCTATGATAGGCGCGTTAGGCGTCAGATCTTACGGGTCGGAGCGGAGCGGGTGCGCGCCAAGTAGCCATTGAGCGCAATAAGTAGATGGGGGATGGGGTGAACCCTTGGTACCGATTATCCCCAATGCGGCCAGTCCATGGTAAGCACTGGCCGTTTCCCGGCATCTGAAGCCCACGGAATGACCGATTTTTCCATTATTACAGCTGATCTCGAAACTAATGAGACGGCCCGACTTTTTTTTTCGCGTTCCCAAAAAGGAATGTTTGCTCACCCACGTCTAATCCATTTGATAATTACATGAGAATGAGTGCCTTGACTCTCTATATGTTGCCCCTCCCTCAAAACGACATAGAGAAGCGTGAGTGCACGCCAATGGCCAAAATAATACACGCGATCAATACAGCACGTGACTATCCGGGCTTTCCCGACTTTGCCGTTTCCGCATGATTTCCCCCGTATTTCGTGGGACGCTCTGGCTCAGGGAGCTCACAACTGGTCACTGGAACATCAAATTTCGTTGTAGGTATTCTTGGAGGTAAGGTAGACTCTTGTTTCACTGGAATCTCCTTTTTGGGAACGAGCAAAAAAAACACCGATCGATCTCATTAGTTTCGAGATCAGCTGTAACGCATCTGATGATCATTTTCACATGACTCAGATCATGACTCACCGCGCTTCCGAGTCAGCAAGGCTTAGACTGCATTGCCATGGAGCCTCCACAGGAGCCCCAGGCCACGGAACTACCAGAACTTCTGGGGCCACGTTATCTTCACCAGTAAAGTATCTTTCTGCTGCCCACGGGATACTCCCTAAAATTCGGCAAGATCTTTCGCAGAAATCCCTGGAATAGCACAAAACTGGCCCGAGAGTTGGAGTATTGTGAGTAAGGATTCCATGAGCCGATCTATAGCTGAGGCTCCGACTACAGCTGCGTCTCAGCCTGCAAAAACTCGAGGATAGCGGATGGACCCCACACGCAGCCGTCTTGGGCCTCCTCCACGTTGAGATGATACGCGAACACGATCTGTCTTTGGATACTTTGGCTATGGATCACCTGAAAGAGCATCTGGGAACAAACTATGTCCCCTCAACCTTGGAGCGCACACAGATCCAGGAGCTGTGCACAAAAGGATACCAGAAGCTGTCCAAGGTCAAAGAGGAAATTGAGATAGATCGTTGCCGGCTGGTTACATCCAATGGACGGCGCGTGGCGCTGAATGATCGGATCTATCCCTACTCCGCGCTCATTTCATCGATGCGTGCGCTCCCACCCGAAATCTTGCAGGAGATATTCATGGCATGCCTGCCAGCGAGTCACGATGCCGTCATGCACACCTCCGAGGCACCCCTCCTCTTGGGCCGGATATGTAGTGCCTGGCGGGCGATATCCTTGTCCACTCCCTCGCTATGGTCTTCCCTCCACCTCGTCATCCCCCGCCCCTCCCGGGGATTTGCCTTTCTTGTAGATGACCCTGCTGTCACTCAGCGTAGGGAGGGACTTCGCACTTGGCTTCAGCGCTCCGGCACTTGCCCATTGTCAATTTCGGTGGTCAACGAGTCTACCCTGGATTCCATTACACAGGAGTGCCTGGACACAATCCTCTCTTACAGCTGTCGCTTGAGATCACTCGCCCTGAGACATGTATCCGATGAGGTTATGTCTGGGCTGCACAGTCTTCGGTCGAAGGATGTGCCATTGCTCGAGGGCATTGAAATTGTCGACACGACATCTGACCCGTGGAGCACAACAGAGTCCAAGTATCTTGCGTTTTATAGTGTTCCCCCCAATCTGCGCACCGTTTCGCTCAAATGCGACGTCGGACGGCGTCTGCCTATGTGTTCCTGGAATCGCATCACGAGGCTGTGCTTGTCCTCTCGACAGTCCTTTTTCACTCCCGACCTCACACAGGCCATGGGGCTCCTGGAACAATGTGTCAATCTGGAAAGTTGTCGGCTGAAATTCCCCTCGGTCCGCTTGCCCAACTGGGCCGTGTCCGCGGCACCGACCCCTCCTCGAGTCACACTTTCACACCTACATACACTCTCCGTCAAGGCAGGATCCGCAGTTGATATCCCATTCAACTTGGCGGACATTCTGGACAGCTTTGTCGTCCCTGCACTAAAGACACTTGCAATCCATCAGACTCCTTGTGGACCGAGTGAGGAAGAATCTGTTTCTCCGGACGTGATGCGAGCCATAGACGGGCTGGTCGAGCGCTCTTCATGTACTCTTCGAGCGCTCTGGATCGACCAAGTTGTTGGTGACACAGAAGTCCTCCTCAGGTGCCTCCACCGTGTCCCCGGCCTCTCTCAGCTCGACTTGGAGCCTGTCTACCGATTTGGCTCCCCCTCCGCCGAACTCATGCCCGTTTTGAACGCACTTATAGCCTCCCCGGCATCGACCACTCCACCTCTGTGCCCCAGCCTCACACATCTGCGGCTTAAACGCTGTGACACCAGCGACGCGTACCACCCCGTTCTGCAAGAGCTAATCGAATCCCGTTGTCGGGACTCAGAACAGGCAACCCGACTACAGAGACTGCATATCATGTTGAGCCTGCCATCGAACCTACCCGACCTGGATGTTTGGCCCCGTTGTTTGCCGTCCCATATTTACATTCTAGGCCCACCTGATCACGCGCAGAACATCCATGATAGGACGCGATGGGGCGGTATCAAGTACGAAGAGATGGGCACAGAAATATACCGGGGCTAGTCTTAAGCTTCCACACCCCATGTACGCCGTCATTAGTGTTACCGTCTGTTTTCTTTTTAACTCGCCACTCTTACATCCATCCACAGCGGAAAGCTGTCGATGTTGATACGTTCTGGTCAGTGACTCCAACGCGAGTCGCTCTCATTTGCCCCATTTTCTCCCGCCCCACGAGTAAGAAAAAGTGGGGTCTGGAACATGGTGTAAATAGTTATTTATGCAGCGGTTTATGTGTACCTCTGTCCGTTCCAAGCTTTTTCGGACTCCGCCAGCTCCGATCCATGATCCTCAGTTGCCGGGATCGCGGCAAGCCACCGGCTCCCACTCCTCGGCAACATATCATTGATCCAGACCGCGCCGTCGGCCTCCGCTCAACTGTCATCGAATGTCCATGTAGTGGTTTCTCCGTGAAACCAACAGATACGGAAGTCTTGGTTATGGACTCCGCGCGTTAGCTGTTGATCGCAGTCTGTCAGAAGTCGGGACCCTGGTCAATTATTATGACCAACTCACTATTGATTACCATGCCTCCCACACGGAAACTCTCGACGGCCGAACTACACTCGACCTGTCGAAATTCGAATCTATTACGGTGGGCCGCCGCACCAGCAACGCCATTCTCGGCATTGGAATAATCTTGGAGTTGAGTTTTGCCCCGCACAACGAACGGCCGTTTCGGATAGGGACAAAGGCCAAACAATGCAGAGCCAAAGAGCTCCGACCACGCATCTATAACACGTTCTTTTTTTTCTCCTTAAATTTCCATGCGCCATGGATCCAGGACGTGAAGGGTTGGACTCAATCTCTCGGGCAATATATATCATGTAGCGCGTGTTCAAACAGGTTCACGAGGAACTTAGCCTATGGAAGGAAGACTACGAATTCAGGTCCGCAGAATTCTCTGTTCGGTGGCACGTCCCGAACAGATTGTAGGCAGATTGGTCACGAGTCTACGCAGGATTCTCCATCGCCTTCTCGTTGTATCTATGTTCCCGCCGCCTGTTGTTGTTCCGACAACTTGATTCTAAATTATCTCCATCCTTGTTCGGTGTAACGCTACATCAGAAGTTTCGGCCGACTCGGCACTCGATCCTTGATAAAGCGCTCTGTGAGATTAAAGAGCCCCAAGGAGACTGAGGTCCTCATGATCATTAATCAGTCACGGCGAACCTCCTGCCTCACACCACAGCGCACAACTGAGCCTGCGATAATTATGGCAGGACCGAGACTCTCAGTATAGCTCTCTCATCTGGTGAAACGCCCAGCTCACCTCTCTTCTAGTTGCCGCCACGAACGGGTACCGCCGCCGCATTCGCCGTCTGATTGGTGAGTGTTGTCAGAGGTCCCCATTCACAATCCCTGGACAAGATGGGATACACGGCTAGGCATCACGAAACCCGATATCCGACGATTTGTCTGCCGCAGGGGCATCAAGCGGAGGATTATTCTAATGAGGAACCCGGCTTTCAAGGGAACCCCTAGTAAAAATGATGGTGTTATTTGGAAACTCAAATTCCAGGGGTTCCTCTGACCGGTGGGTGTCCGAAAATGGACATTGTGCTCCGGCGCTCGCGATCATGTGATTTTCTTTGGAGCCTCTCTGCGCGTCGAAGTGGGGGGATCATCTTGCAAATCTCTGTAACCAGTACTTGTATTGGGACTACAAGCTGACAATAGGAGGCTGATCAGGTGCTATACAACATTTTTATTGGTCTTGGCTAATATTTCTGCACTCAATCAAAGTTTACAACTGCATATCATATCAGTCCATTTTTGAATAGGTTAGCGCGCTTTCCCTAGGACATTTTAGAGCATTCACCTTCGATTCAGTTCGATCCTCTTCGAAGTCGTTGTTGTGCTGTTGTGCTTTTTCAACCTCTTGCAGTAGCAGTAATTTGTTAAGTCACCTATCTGGTCAGGGACAGGAAAAGTACAAGCAGGACACGCAAGAAGTAACCGTCCATTTTGATCTTTGCATGGCTCATGCAAGACCTGAATAGACAAACGTCATCGGCCGCGTCGAAGTCTCGCCTGTGGTGAAATCTTTGATTGCCTATCTGCACTTTTCATGTCCCCGAAGGACACGGAAAGTGCAAGTAGGCAACTCAACTGCTGAACGGGACGAGCCTGCTGTCAATTTCAATTTCTTTCAACGCTTCAAATCTATGCTAGTGTCGTGCCCTTACATGAAGCGCGCGGGTCTTCAGAGGACTGACGATGCAGGTCCGTTCGGTAGGAATGGGGTGGGCGGAATCATACAGGTGTTGCAAGGCTGGGTCGGCGGGTGGGTCTAGTTAGCCTGCACGCGAGATACATTATCCATACTAATCTATCACTATCACTATCACCGAGAGCAAAACATTCCGGACTTCAAACTTCGCCCCAGTTATCGGCTGATGCCGGTGATGCCGGATGGGCTTCCAATTAGACGCTTTGAAGGATTTCCTCGGCTAGGGGGGTTTCCTTTGAAAGCCGGGGTCCTGAATATAATCATCCGAGCGAACTTCTGAGCATTATGTACGAAGAAACCCGTGGGCCGCTGAAGATATTCCCCGAGGGTGTGATGCTCGATACGATTCTATACGCTGAACATAGCGAGCGGTTGGCCCTCTGAATTCCCGGTCAATTCCTGATATGCATCCTCAATTCATCCGACGTCGTGGACGCTCTCATGGATTGCACGAAGACAATCCAGATCTTGTGGATACTATGTATTGTATTGTATCATCTCCTTACAGTCCTTCAGAAGACGCAGTTCCCGCGACTATCTTTCCTTACAGTTGTTTCTGAAAACCTTGAGACACACAGTTTTTTTTTCTCCTCTCAACTTTTGATGAAATGATAAGGATGCCCATTTTGTGAAAGGGCCGGCCCAGACTTATGAGTCATGTGTCATTTGCGTGAGCGATACGGCTATCCAAGTCTGTAGTTTAGAGTCATACTTAGATCTGTGATCCAATAAGCTTTCTCATCTTACCATGGTCTACCGCAATGGAACAAAAGACATGCAGAAACGGAGGAGAATTTGCGGGAATCAAGCGGTAATCAAGGATCTTGTGATTGGTCTGGGCCAGCCCTTTCCAAAAATGGACATCCGTATCATTTTATGAAAAGTTGTAAGAGGAGAAAAAAAACTGCGTGTCTCAAGGTTTTTGGAAACAGCTGTAATGGGCCAACTTCCCAGTCTATTTCCTCGGCCATGTCATGACAGACTGGAAATCCATTTTATCACTGAGCTCTTCAGAGATGATCATCCTGTTTTTGATCCACAACTAGTGATTGTGGAGGGTGTCAAGCACTTGTCTGACTTGGATGATGCTCTCATTGCCTGTGAATTTATTACATTATTTGCTTAATGATGCTCATCCCGTAGCAGCCAAATTATATATGACAGTAGGAGGTTACTATCAGGACCATGCACACGACATATCTCTAAACATGCAGTTCTTTGAGAAGGCCCTCATACTGGCAACAAGCTGTGCAGACATCACACAGCAGGCCTGTGTATTGAATATTACGGCTGAACTTAAAATCGCACTGGTGATTACCATGCTGCCAATATGCTTGCGCCTGAAGCCCAAAGAATGTCTCGCCTGGTTGGAAACTTGTACCAGGAAGAAATTTCACTTTGTATGACAAGCCAATGTCGCATAGATCTAGGCAACTATAAAGATGCTGCTGTTATGTGTCAGCAAGCAAGGAAGCTTGTGAGCCTTTGTGGCATGGATGGGTCCCCTGGATCATTCGCTTATGGGCATCGAGGCTCATGCCTATCTCCTCAAAGCAGAATATGCAAAGGCTAAAGTATCTACCTCAACATTTTGAACAAGACATCTGCAGAAAAAGACTCTTGGCATTATACATATGGCCTGCTGAATCTTGCAAAGATTGATGTTATGATCTGGACGGCAGGACCAGATATATGTCGGACCTTGGAGACAGCAAAGGAGCTCTCGAGGCAGCTGAGCTATAATCCCGGTTGGGAAATGAGTTTGGCAGACCTGGTTCTTAGAGAAAGGAATACCCTAGATGGGGAGGCCATATTTGAACAGTTTCTGAAGTTCAGTTGGGGAAGTGATGGTCAGGCAGTTAACTACTGTAGAGAGAGTTGCTGATGTTGCGGTCGGGAGCCAGTGACTTTGATTGGTCATCCAAATAGACGGTAGTATATCTCGCCACACAATCAAGTCACAACAGAGGCTTGACTTGTACAGGGCTCTTCAACTCCTCAGAGATGTGTTTATATCTCAGGGAGATGAAGACACGGCCAACATCCTGTTCATCGTAGCTTTGGAAGGGTTCCGCTCCATGGATGTCACTCATAGCAGAGCATCATGCATGCTCCGTCTTGGAGAGATTTTGAGGGGAAGAGGAGAGGCGGAGGAGGCAGTGAATAATTGGACAGATGCTCGGCCATTGTTTGAAAAGTCTCTCCAGGCAAACGATGAGGCCGAAGTTGATCACAGACTGTTCTCGGTCCGGCAACAGATGTTGGAACCTCATGAAAACTCCATGGAACAGTTGAGTAAGCTAGCTGTTCCCAACACAGCATTGCATATTCCCAGAGATGACCACCTACAACTTGAAGTGGAGGATCAGGTCCTTGATGGTGATACACAAGCATATATATATCTCGTTCCGGTATAGTTTTCTTGAGGTGGACTTACCTACTGTAAACTGTATTATTTTGGCAGCGCAGTCTTGCATATGTTCATCAGCATATGTGTACTGTCATATTGGATTCATTCTCTTTTTGACGCGGAAACTGCCCCGGAGATTTTACGGCTTGTCGTTCTCTCGGATTAAAAATTACCATACACCTCCGACCTAAGAGTACAGCTGCTTTAGTTATTCCTACGGTTGCCCAATGACCATCAAATCATCGAATCAAATCAAGTTTTCGAATATTAGGATTGTGACATGATCGTGACTCCATATGACACCCTTCCTTCTACCCACCCTGCCACGCGTCTGCACGCCCATCCCGCGTCAATGTCACCGTATTTCGGTCCTCATCGTATATATCCATCCCGACGACGCGTTATTATACCCCTTCCGCCCCACTCCAAGGCCAATTCGATGCGTCGAGGGCCGGGCACATCAAGACAACAAAACCCACTTGTTTAATGACTCCGTGGCTGTCAAGCACACCGGGCGGCCAAAGTCATTGATCCTGTCAATCAAGTCATTTCAATGCCTCCCGCTCAACCCCCGTGAGTTTATTCAGGACTTCCGAAACGGGATCAAGTTCCCATCTTGTTTGCTGACTCCTAGGAGTCTCGATTGCTAGGCTGCCCTCGCCTGCAAGCAACTTCCGCTCGGCTTTCCTCCACTGGATCTACAGCGGAAAACCCGAATTTCTTCGCTCGATTTCGGCGCTGTGATGGCGGCATTTGGCCGGGTATAATATCAGGCGCATCAGGGGGTGCGATGATTGCCGGCTTGCCGATGATATTCTGGAACGCAAGGCTGTGTCCGGCCCTTTCTTTCTTACCACGTCGACTTCACGCGTTTTTGTCCACAGCATGCCGTTTTGCCCCGATGCAGGCCTGCTGGACCTCCGAGACGCCTGTATCCGCGGCACATGGGCGGCTCTCGTCCCCACTATCCTCGTCTTCACATTTTGCGCGGTGCAATTTCACCCACCCCTCCCAGAGCCGATAAGGAGCGCCGTCGCCGCGGTGAAGGCGCCCTTCAAGCAGTTTCTTACTCTGCGCGAGGCAGAAGGGCTCTTGCACCCGGGGCTGGGGTCGATCGAGGACGATGATACGAAAGCGGCGCGGGGGATCGCGGTGTGGCGCCCGCTGCTCGCGCTGGTGGGGCTCGCGCAGAGCGTCGCGTGGGTGGCCGTGGCGGCGTTCTCGTTCACAACAGACGCCCCCGTGTGGACGGGGGTCAGCGAGCTGCTCGTCAGCGGCACGTGGATGTACACCGCCGTGCGCGCAGTCGCACACCGCTCCGCCACGCCGCCGTACGACCTCTTCACCCTTTACTTCGTGTACTTTGTCACGGGCGTCATCCACTTCGCGGGCTACGTGTTCGAGTACTGCGTCGACGACACGCCGCTCCCGGGGCGCGCCGCCCTGTTGGGAATGTGCGCGAACGTCGGGGGCACGCTGGTGGTGCTCCTCGCGGTGCTCCAGATGCCGCTCAATGTGCCCAGCAGCCGCACCGATGTGGCCCAGATCGTGCGTTGCTCCACTTCCCCTTCGTCTTCTAAGGCCGCAAGCTCACCATACTATTAATGACGTAGGGCGTCACCCTCTCACCCGAGGACTACACCCCTCTCTGGGAGTGGATCTCCTTTAGCTGGATATACCCACTCATTAAAAAGGTGTGTCGCTATCGTTCGAAATTTTATTCATGAAATAAATAAATGCGCAGGGAACGTACGCTACGCTGTCGGACAAAGATGTCTATCAGCTGAGCCCGAACCTCCAATCACGGCCCGTGTTCATCAAGTTTAGCAGCCTCCAGTGCGTCCCTCTCTTTCCGTCTATTTCTAAATAAAATATCGACTCGCCCCACCCAGGATGCCGACCCTCATCCAAAGGCTCTGGGCCGCCAACTCGCTCGACATCATGTCCGTTCAATTATTCCATATTTTTGTATTCACTCTCACACACCCGCAGCGTCGACTTTGTCCTTACCATCCTTAGTGTCATCTTCAACTACGCCGGGCCCTTCTTCCTCAAGTGCGTTTTCTTTCCTCACTCCAAAATACCCTCACTTCAATTAATTAATTACCCAGACGCATCCTCGACGCGATCGACACAGACCACCCGTCACGCCGCGACAAGGGCACCGCGTACATCTACGCGCTCCTCATGCTCGTCTGCGCCGTCCTCAAGGTGCGTTCCCCTCCGCTTTTCCCACTTCTTTTCGTAGAGCTAAGCGGGAAATGGCTAGGCACAAACAGACCTGCAGCACCTGTGGTGCGGGCGGCGCGCGTCGACGCGCGTGCGCGTGGAGCTCATCGCGGCGGTGTACGCCAAGGCGCTCAAGCGCAAGGACTTTTCGGGGCTCGTCGACCGCGAGAAGGCCGGCGGCCCCCCGGCCGCGCCCACCGCAAAAGCCCCGAAGCAGACGAAGAAACAAAAGCAGGCGGCGGAGAAGGCGGACGACCCCAAGGCGGGCGCGGACACGGGCAAGATCGTGAACCTCATGGCGGGCGACCAGACGCGCGTCAGCACTATCGTGAGCGGCGCGTACAATATCTACGGTGCGCCCGTCGAGATCGTCGTTGGCTCGGCGTTTTTGTATGGGTTGCTGGGGTGGAGCGCGTTCGCGGGCTTTGGGGTGTTGGTCGTGGGGTGGCCGTTGAATAGCTATGTCGCGCGGAGACGGGTGAGGATGCATAAGGGGGAGTTGAAGGCGAGGGATGGGAGGATGAGTGTTGTTAATGAGCTGATTGGGGCAGTGAGTGCCGTCGAAGGATTCGCGCCAGAAGGATGCTTATATTTGGGCAGGTCAAATTCATCAAGTTCTTTGCGTGGGAGGAGCGCTGGATTAAACGCGCGCTGGATGCGCGGGAGGTGGAGATGCAGTGGATGATCAAGTGTGCGTCCTGTCCCTTTCCTTCCTTCTTCCTTCCTTTCTCGTTTCATTTCGTTCCCTGACTGAAATACAGCGCGCCTGAACTCGCTCATGTTCTTCCTCATCTGGGCGCTCGCGCCGATCCTCCTCAGCACGATCTCGTTCTTCACGTTCGTGATGCTGGGCAACAAGCTCACCATCGGGACGGCGTTTACGGTGCGTTTTCCCCTCCTTCGTCTGCGCACTTTTATGAACTTGTGTTGTTTAGAGCATCGCGCTGTTCGGCATGATCCGCTCCCCGCTCAACGGTATGTATTCGTATTCCTGCATACGTGTGTCGAGATTCCGCGAGCTGACGCACGCACAGTGATCCCCTCATGGGTGGTGCGCTTCCTGCAGACGCGCATCTCGCTGAACCGCATCGCGGTGTACCTCGAGGAGGACGAGGTCTCCGCGCAGGTGTCGACGCTCAAGCGCGAGGAGGAGGCGCGCGCGGTGCCGCTGCTCGACGGCGCCGAGGAGGAGCTCGGGGGCCTTGGGCTGGAGGGCGCGTCGCTGAAGTGGAATGCGCTGCCTGAGGAGGAGGGGGAGACGAATGGCAATGCGACCACGAACGGGAACGGGAAGAAGCGGAGCCCGGCGGCGTCGATTGACGGGAGCACGGCGCGCGGGGATGATAGCGGCAGCGGGAGTGACGGCGAGGGTGGGAGCGAGGGCGCGGGGAACGAGAACAATAAGTTTGAGCTGAGGGATATCTCGGTGATGTTCCCCGAGGGGAAGCTCTCGGTCGTTACCGGGCCGACTGCCAGGTGCGTCGCGCTATCTCACTGGAGTTTCATAGTCCTATGTGCTGAATGACGGAATGGCGCAGCGGGCAAGACGGCGTTGTTGGTAAGCTGGCGCTTCATGGTGTAGTATAGAGTTATGCTGACGGGTTTTTTTTCGTAGATGGCGCTGTTGGGCGAGATGACGCTGCAGCCGGGCGGGGGGCGCATCATTATGGCGAAGAACCCATCACGGGTCGACGAGTACGGGCACATGCACGGTATCTCGTACGCCGCGCAGTCGCCGTGGTTGCGGCACCAGTCGATCCGGGGTATGCACCTACTCTCCGTGTTCTAACTAATTCATGAACTGATTCGGATTGTAGAGAACATTTTATTTGGATACCCGTACGACGAGGCGCGGTACAAGCAGGTGATCGAGTGCTGCGCGCTGCAGCCGGACCTGGACGTCCTCGAGGACGGCGACGCGACGGAGATCGGCGCGCGGGGTGTTAATTTGTCGGGTGGGCAGAAGGCTAGGTGCGTCTGCCTCGCATAGCTCTCTCTGCACGTTGACTGATGGATAGGAAAGAGTGGCGCTGGCCCGCGCGGTTTATGTGCGCAACAAGTTCTGTTTGCTGGACGACCCGCTGAGTGCTGTGGTACGTGCTTTGTTTTACGGCTACTCGCCACTAGCTCACGTATGTATTGGGAATTCTAGGACAGCCACACCGCGCGCTTGCTGTTCGAGAAGCTGTTGCGCGGCCCGCTGATGGCGCATAGAACTGTCGTGAGTGCAATTTCCTGGGCGGTTTGGATTCGCTTTTATGACGCTGCGTTCTAGATTCTTGTCACGCATCACGTCGATCTCGTCCTCCCCGGGGCGCACTACCTCGTTCGCATGTTGGACGGCCGCATCGACACGCAGGGCACTGTCGAGGACCTTCGCGCCCAAGGCGTCCTTGAGAACATTACGCACGATGCTGCGGCCGATGCCAAGACGGAGGAGCCCATCGCAGCTGTCGAGGACGATAGCGCCGATCTTGACGACCCCGAGGCGCCAAAAACGCCGGCGAAGCCGCGCAAGCTGGTCAAGGATGAGCATCGCGCGGTAGGCGGGGTCAAATGGGCGATATATAACAGCTACCTCGAGGCGTCCTCCTATTGGATCTGGGCGTTCTTGTTGTTTGCGGTGTTGGTCGGGCAGGTGCTCAGCATCGGCGAGAAGCTGTGGATCAAGGTGCGTTTCGGGTGCTGGCTTCTTGGTCGTTTGGCTGACGGTGCGGTAGACTTGGGGCTCGGCGTACGGGAACAGCACGGCGATGTACCACTCGTTCCAGTTCTTCGGGACAATGAACCCGGAGTATCCGATGGACGGCTCGTTCAACTTTGCGCAGGTCGAGTCGCGGGTGGGGCCGATGCCCCTGTTCAATATCGAGTGGCCGAGCGCCGTGGAACATCCGCTATTTTATGTTGGCGTTTATGCTGCGATCGGCTTGACCACAGCATTTGTCAGTCTGTGCTCGGTGGCGGCCCAGTATACCGGCGCTTTAAGAGCCTCGCGCCTGCTCTTCAAGTATGTACCCACGTTTCGCTCGTGCTCTCACTCATCGTTTTTTTCAGGCAGCTCCTCGTCTCCGTTGTCCGCGCGACATTCCGGTACGCAACTCAGCTTGATTATATTCCTATTTGACGTATCACAGGTTCCATGATACAACGCCCCTTGGCCGGATGCTGAACCGCTTCGGCCTCGACATGGACAAGATTGACTCTGATCTTGCGGGATCCCTCCAGACTGTGAATTCCTCCTTGGCTGGGTTTTTCGCATCCGTCATCACGATTACGTGAGTATTTTCGACTTCGTTTTCGACGGTTTTGGTTTACACATCCGACAGTGTCGTCTTTCCGGGATTCTTGTTCCCAGCGGTCGTCCTGGGCTTCATCTACTACCGCCTTGCACTTGGATACCTCAACACTGGACGTGATCTGCGGCGGATGGAGTCGAATAGTCGCTCCCCGATTTACTCGGACTTTGGCGAATTATTGGAAGGGATTGTAACCGTCAGAGGTAAGCGGGCCTTCCGCGACCTCTTCTCAGCCACTGAATCATCGTTGTAGCCTTCTCTGCGGAGAATCGCTTCCTCGACAACCTTCACACGCGGATCTCGACGGCGACCAAGATGTGGTACATTTTCTGGTGAGTTGCATTCCGTTTGCTCGTGGGTACCTCCTCAGTCTTTGCAGGATGACGAACAGGTGGTTGCTCCTCAATTTCGACTGTCTGGGTGCGTGTAGCCAATGTTTGTTAAATTATATTTGACTGACCGTCGACCCGTTCACAGGTGGTTTAGTGAGTCGCGACATTAGTGAAGGTACAATTTACGACGCATTCCCAGGCCGTCTTCATCACGGCGTTATTCTCTATCACCTTCCTCGACAACGACGCTGGTCTTGCTGGTCTTGCAATGACAGTAAGTGTCGTAGTTTTTCGGCCGAAGCAGCTGCTTAAGCCCTGCTAGTCTGCGCTCACGTTCACCAACGCTGTATATTGGGCGTGCAGGAATTGGACGGGCCTCGAGGTGGATCTCAAGTGCGCATTCCTCTCCTCTCCCCTCGCTATCTCATTTAACATGCTACTTCAGCTCCGTTGAGCGCGTCGTAGAGTACCTCAAGCTTCCTCAAGAGCCCCCGGCCATCATCGAATCCAACCGCCCGCCAGCTTATTGGCCCTCGAGCGCCAGAAATGACAGCCTGCTCAGCGTTGAAAACCTGGTCGTCAAATACTCCCCAGAATTGCCAGCTGTCCTACAAGATATCTCGTTTACGCTGAAGGCGGGCGAGCGGGTAGGGCTGATCGGACGCACCGGGAGTGGCAAGTCTACTCTTGCGATGAGCATTCTACGCTTTGTGAGTGGTTTCTCGGTGTTGAAGCTTTGTTCACATATCCTTTTAGGCGGACCCCGTTAGCGGGCGTATTGTGATTGACGGGATAGACATCAGCACAATTGGAATCAACGGTACGCGTTCTTCCTTCCCTTAGACCCCCTTCGCTGACTTGTTCTTTCCAGACCTACGCTCTCGATTGGTAAGATCTTGTTCAGTCATTCAAAAATTACGGCTGATAGCGACGATAGACGTTTATCCCTCAAGATGCCACGTTGTTCTCGGGCACATTAAGAGACAACCTGGATCCTTTTGGTGAGTCGCAAACGCTTCTCGTGGGGGCGAGCCTGATGGTTGACAGGTGATCATGATGACGCCGCTTGCATGGACGCGCTCTACCGCGTCCATATGATCAGCGACAGTCCAAGCGCCTCCCGTGGGCCTTCCCGCGGCCAGTCAACTGCGGCGTCTCCAAACTCCACACGCCCGCCATCGATCAACGGCAGCACCGACGCGTCTCTCTTCACTGAGGTTGACATGAAGACTACCGTGTCTTTAGATACCCAAGTCTCGGCGGGCGGGACGAATTTCTCACAAGGACAGCGCCAGCTCATCGCGATGGCCCGCGCCCTGCTCCGGCGCAGCTCCGTCGTCGTCATGGACGAGGCGACGAGCAGCGTCGACTTCGCGACCGATGCGAAAATTCAAAAAGCGATCCGCGAGGAGTTTACCGATTCCCTGCTTATCACCGGTGAGCGTCCTTCCTTCCCCCGCGTTTGCTAACCATCTCACGCGGTGACCCCAGTCGCGCATCGCCTCAAGACGATCATTGACTATGACAGACTCGTGGTTCTGGATCACGGGCGCGTGGTCGAACTTGACACGCCCCACGCGCTCATCCAGAGAGAGGACGGTGTGTTTCGCAGCATGTGTTTGAAGAGTGGGTCGTTTGGCGAGCTGGAGGCGGCTGCACGGGCGAAGGCGGAGGCGAGCTTGCATGCATGGTGAAGTATGTAGCGAAAGACAGTGCGCTAGAGATTCAATACGATTAATATTCCTTGTGATTGCCGCTTCGTAACCGTGATCTCAACCGGCGCGCTGATGGAAGAGCTTGCATGTTGGACTGGTCCCTTCAAAACTGACTGTCTTGCGAGGCTTTCAAAAAATGTTCTCTTCTGTTATTGAATCTGCTTGGTATTAAAAATAAACATGGTATAATTATCGCCCATCATCCAATGGTATAAGTTGTTTGAGGCAGAGCTCAGAATCAGCCTCGGCTCGGATCATGATAGTACCACGCATCCTCCGGCGCAATACCGCTCTCCCCCCACTGCAGCATTCCATCGTAGTCCGCTGCATACGTCGCAGATGAATTTTGCGCCGGCTGGAGCGGGTGCGGGTGCAGATATTGGTACGCGTGCGCGGCGTGCAGGTCATAATCGTACCGGGGATCCTGTACTGCGCACGGTTGATAGCTGGGGTCCTGTGCAAGCGCGTCGCAATACGCGGGATGAGTGGACATCTGCGGCGGGGGGTTCCAGTACTCCGTCGACGGGGATGGCGACATCGAGTCCGAACTCGAGTTCGGGGATCCGTGGTTCGACGCCGAGGGGGGGAAGGAGGGGCTCTGGGCGGGATATGGGGGGTGAAAGCGCAGGGTCGCGCCGGGGAGGGACGGGGTGGAGTACCCCGCCAGGGCCAGGGATCGCCGGCTCGATGGGGGTGGGCCAGTATATGGGAGGGGCGGAGCCGTGGTCCCCCGGGCCCTCGTCAGAGGCGGTGCCCATCGCATCGCGATCGGCGCCGGCGACGCGGTGCGAATATCCGGCGCAGGAGGGTAATTCGAATATTTGTCTGGGTCGGTGGTCGCGACGTACTCGCACTCGATATTTCGCTTGGTACACCGCGCGCAGGGATTATTGGGGGGCTGCTCCGTGGTAATGCACTGGGAGAATATTTAGTACGGCACACAGAGGCGGAACGCGAAGACGCACCCGGATTTTGCGCTTCCTACAGTTTGAACACGCTAGGATTGTCCGTCTGCGTTTTATCGCGAATGGGGCGGGATGCTGCGCATTTTGCGCATTTTTCATTGGGGGGGAGGAGCGAGACATCGTCGATGAGCCATGCAGAGGAAGTTGTCTTTATACTCTGCGATGAATCAGAAGGTCGCCAGGAGGCCAGGTTAGAGGAATGCCACAATAGAAACCAGATATCCATGAGGCGGACATTGGTAACGAATCAGATCAGAATGTCTCAGATTCTCATCCCTTGCATTCTCGTCCATCCTACTGCGCGAGGGTCGCGTACATGAGGATAAACCCAAACAGAACATTAGGTCCTTCTGGCGGAGTTTCCGTGAAGCGGTTCCTCCAATTTTCGACTGAGGGGATCCCGATACCTGCGTCTCGTTTGCGCCAGATTGAGCCGTCCTTCCAGAATCTAAAGCTGTGCGCAGTGGGGTCAAGACATCAGTGACTGACGAATGAAACAGGATTAAAGTTCGCCCGCATCACCAACAGTCACCAAAGCAAATCAAACCTGCAAGAGCAGAGCCTCTCTGATGCACTGCAATGCAGTAGCGCGATCTTTCTCGAATTCCGCCAAGGTGGCATGGAAAGATCTGCAGAGGGCTGTGTTGGGCTGTGCCATCATTTGTTCCGTTCCTGGCGCGCGTAAGCGAGAGCGGCTGGTACGTCACGCATCAGCGGAGCTGGACCCGCCATCATGCCGCTAGGTGCCGCCGACATGCCGAGGCGATTCTTCTCCCCCGGCAGGCCCGCATGAAGCCTATTTTTGATAAGATGCTCCACAAGGCCTCACCCGATTGGGAAGTGCGGCTCTTCGCCTGAAACACGGCACATGCACCCTCATCCGCGGCAATTTGTTTGCCAAGCATGGCACATGGGCCGTGTTTGAGAGCACAAGGGTCACTCTTGGGATCAAGCACGGCCCATGCTCCGCTGAGGAGTTCGGCTCATAGTGAACGTTGAAGGCAATTCAATTGTAGCGATTTATACTGTACGACCGATAAGTGTAGAGTACGAAGTGATAATTGCAATATTCTAAGGCCGGGTGGACAGATTTTAACGGCGCTCGGATATGAATATCGGAAGGACTTACTTTAACCACACATACATATTTTGGTGCCGGCGGCGTTGACGTTCCCACCCTGCTTAGGAGGGCTAAGGGACCTCGCCACGTGGAGTGAATACAAAATAAAACTCACCTGGAACGCAGTTTTTTGGCTGCGTGCGCTACTGCGTCGGTTACACGGGTGGACATTGTACGCAGCTGTTTGCCATGAATGATATTTCTGTCGTTCAGCTCGAGATCGATATCTCGTGGTGCAATGCAGGGTGGGGAGCCCACAGATTCAGAGGGCACCAAAGGTTCCGCAGAGGGCGGGGGAGAGGCAGGTGGATGTGGCGGTGTATAGGCAGACCAGTCGTAATGTTCATCAGAATTCCATGTCGGGGGAGCCGCCGGGGAAGAAGAAGACGGGACAGGTTGGCCCGGGTTGAGGCTAACCCATAAAACTCGTTCCGCGCCCCAAGCTCCCCGAAAATTCTGGCGCGAGTCGGGGCAAAATTAGACTGAAATAAGCAGAGATCAAAGTCGAAGTCGTAGCTAGAATCCGCGAGAAATGAAAGATTGAACTGAATGTCCGGAGCGGATGGTGTCGGGAGAGGGAACTAGCACGGTGTCGACTATGATGAATCGAAGGGATGGCGAGGCACGGGAGGTACAAGAACATCTGAATTTCCCAGTTCTATGCCCAAGAGAGCGCCACAGTTTACTCGGACCGGACGATCACATACTGTTGGTGTACCTAAAGAACGGTGTAAACGCAGCGACTATAGCAGATGCCGCCATTGAGATTACATGTAATAAGATTCCCGTCGTCAGAGTCAAATAGATTAAACTTGCCAATCACATCAACGGAGAACGATGTACCGACCGCGGGTGTTGGAGCAATGTTACCCTCGGTTCCCTCCCGATGTAGAGTCGCGCCCTCGGGTAAAATTTGTCCCCTGCCGACACATTCCCAGAAAGACAGGATACGGATATTCGGGGTGAGGTGGGTGAGGAAGACCCCAATGAAGAAAATTATGTATTCATTAGCCGTTCGAACTTTGCCCCTGCGTGGAGCGATGAAGTTGGGTGATAATTCGGTCCGGGGAGGCGGAGGGAAACGTCGATGGAGTCCATGTAGTGGTCAAAAAGCGAGCGATGGATGGATCTGATTGACGTCGGATCATGCCGGCTCCTGCGCTTGTCGCGGAAACTCCCGCGACCTGTTGATTCAAACCATAGGCATTAAAAAATACTGGCAAAGGCATTATACACTCCTCTCAGCTGAACACTTACGGTTCCGCATTCAACATGAATCCCAGGGCATTCAATCAGATCAGCGGAACCCAAATTCCGCAGAAGACGGCTTCATGCCAAATAATATCTCAGATCTGGAGGGTATTTCCTTACTTGTCCTCAGAATAATAATTGCAGGAAATCCAACACTGCGCATCGTCATGAAGTACTCCCGTACTCCCGCTCCTGAAAAAGATGGAACATGCGTCGCAAGGCATGTTGCGTGGAACGGAAGGCATGGAAGATAAGGCGGAAACGTCCGGGGTAGACATTGGGAACGTCCAAGGCTTCCGCTTGACTCTGACCGGAGGTTTGCGGTGGATCATCACCAACCCGGGAGAATTCTTCGAGGTGGCGCACAAAAATTGAACAGAACTGCGCCTCGGTCACATAAACACAACTACGGAGGAAACTACACATCGCTCATGTACACAATCAGCGCGACAACTGCGCGAGCACGGCCGGAATGAGCCGCTGGAGCCCTGCCGTCACGTCCTCCGTGCTCATCACCTTCCCAATCGGTGGAATATGGACGAACAACACGGGCGTCCCCCGTCCCGCGATCTTCGACTCCGCAAGCGAGCAGTAGTACAGGAAGTCGCACCCGAAGCGGCCCGGGTCGTTCGACGTGCCCACGATCTATGTATTCCGCCTAATCAGTTCTCGTCGGCAAACAACATCCAACGCGTAACGCGCAGGCGGGACTCACCAGTGGCTCCGCGCCGCTCGTCAGCTCGCTCATCAACGCATCGACATCAATCGGCGTGTGCAGCTCGTCCGCAAAGTCGCCGCCGTACCGTGGCGCGCTGAAGCCGCGCAGCTCGCTGCCCGCAATTGCGGGCGGGAACGCGCGGAAGGCGTCGGGGTCCGTGAAGCCCGTCTTGTGGCCGAGGCGCTCGAGGGACAGGCCGCCCGTCTTCCACACGCCGACGTGGAGGACGAAGTCGAACCCCGCCTCCGGGAGCGGGCGGGCGGTCGGGGCGCTGTATTCCGCGGGGAGCATGGGCGGCGCGGCGTGCATGAGCGGGACGGTGTCGAGGATGGCGGTGTAGGAGGTGGGGATGTTTAGTGTGGTTACGCTGCACGGTGCGTATGAATACGAGTGGAACAACGCGTCTGAAGATGTGGGACTGACTGGATTGCGCCGAGCTTCTCGGTGGTGATGAGGGTGTCGTGGAGAGGCTTCACTGCCAGCCAGGACGGGTTTTCCTTGTAGGGGCCGAAGGGCTGCAGAGGGGGAGTGGTAAGTGAACATAATAACAAGCCCGATGAGCGAACTGCGTACCCCGAAGCCCGTCACGAGTACGCGATGTTTGACGACGGTTTCTTCCATGGTGGAGAAGCTAGCACGGAGGGTGGTGGGGAGAGTCGGAGGCAACCCAGTCTCACTTTATAGTTCCAGCCACCGGCACTCCATGACCGCGGTTGATTGCGCACCCTGCACGTCACACGCAATTCGTTGATCTGTCGAGTCAACTGACGAGCTCACAACGAAAACCAGAAAATGCCGCGCGGCTGCTTGACAAAAATCAGCAGCGAGCATACGTTCGAGCGAGTTCGAAGCAGCGTTCCTGAGCTTAATCTCGGTTCAATCTTTTTTCAACATCGGATCTTTTCCCGAATCATCCCATAGCTCCCGTTTTGGAACAAGGGCATCCCTCACCTCCCGTTTCGGAACAAGGACATGCCACATCTCCGGATGGAACAAGGGACGTCGCCGCAGCCCTTGCTCCCACTGGAGATACAGTCTGGGCCGCGTCAATGATTGACACACCCCAGCTGCACGCTGGAGAGATTGGAGTGTCGCAGGGCCCCGGATAGTACTTGAAAGGATACCCGAAAAGTTGAAATCTTTCTAGGAGCAACCCTCTAGACAAACCTGAAAGGCGCGATTAGTACTCGCTGGCTCATCAGGCGTCCACAGGGAAATCTTTATCAAGTTCTCGGTCTCCCGCTTATGTGTCCTCTGACAGGCGGAAGAATGGAACATGAGGCAGACATGAGGCGACTTAATTGCAAACGCACGTATTTCACCGCCGGCCTTTTCCTCCCTTGTCCATTCTAATCCTATATACGCACTTCTCGATGCCAATTAACAATGCTGCTATTCGACAGTCCAAGTGTGGGGAACTTCACGGTAAAGGACTCGGGGGTGGGCTGAATAGCCTTTGGAAACAAGAGCAGAAGGTCGGGATGAATAGCCGTTGAGACTCGGACTCGACAGTGAGAGCGAGAGGATGAAAAGGTGACGACGGGTGGCTACCACGTCAACATCGGAAATATCAGAGAGCCTGGATCCCGGCAGCCGTAAAAACAAGAAGCAGCCAAACGCGGAGTCCCATCCTTCCGCCGCTAAAGGACGCCGCTGTTGGTCGTGGTTACTGCTGGTTGACTGCTGGTTCCCGAACCAGAACCGCTGGCGTTCCGAAATAACAGACCCGTACAAACAAGAAAGACTTCTACACGCGCACGCGCAGGTGGTTGATATCCCAGTACTTACGCGGAGTCCCGCACGAGGGAGATCGTAAGTCCCGTTGGGAGACACGCACCAGCGTGATAGTCTGGGGACAAACACCAACGTGATAGTCGTGGCCCCAATCTCGAGGTCGGAGTGCACCACACGCCCGCCTGTCGCCCCGTCGTCGGGGCGGGCGTGCCGCCGATGTCGCTCTGCGCGGAAATCCCACGGCGTCCCACAGCACCGCCGAACAAGTTCGACTTCGTCTCTTCTACGACGCAGCCGATGTTCTCGTTTGTGCGCACAGGTCAGTATATATAATTGAAGACGCTGCAGTGGGAGACACTCATGCTTGTACCGCTCCGGTTCGAGGCGAAGGCCACATGTTTGCGAGCCGACGTGAAGGGAGTAGCGGTTTGAGTTTCGAGATTGACTTCGAGGAGCGGGTTGGGTTAGACGGGGATGAATGAACACCTGCGTTTTTCTGAACGCACCGAGTATGTAGGTAGCAAGAGGAGACGCGGCTTGAACGTACGATGATGTCGATCTCCCCCAAACCTAAACTTGAGTGGAGAGGGACAGCCACGCTGAACGATCATGACGCTAAGCCAAACGGGATGTAGTGGGCATCGAAGATGAGCAGGCTCCCAATCGTCACCGGCTGGATGCTCTTCAGGTACACGCTGTTGCGCCCAAAGCCAGCGCCGTCGGGTTTGTTATTCACCTTGCCGATGACGTGCACTGCGTGAGATTCGCGGCGATGGCGACGGACTGGGAGAGGTAGCGGATGTTTCCGGGCGCGCATCGACGCACCGAAGATGTGGGGGTCAGTGTACTTGAAGGCCGGAAGGCTGAATTTACGAGTGTCAGCATGTGTATTGCGCTGGCCGGCCACGATACGCACAAGCTGTCTCCGGCGAGGTCTTGCGAAAGATAATTCCGGGCACGCACAAGAGATGATATCGGGCTCAGGAAGAGCAACCGACGGACTGGGAGGCATGGTAGGATCCAGCGAGGAGGGGGAAGCAAAGACAAGGGGGGAACGGAGGGAGTGTCTGCTCAAACAAGAGGAACCCACCAAAAACAGCCGCGTGGTAATTCGCCGAAAAAAGTAACGCTTTCAGCGCTTGAATCGTCTGGAGTCAGATGAAATGGACGAGGGAGCCGACAGAGTAATTGCAATATTCTGAGGCCGGGTGGACAGATTTTAACGGCGCTCGGATATGAATATCGGAAGACTTACTTTGACCACACATACATATTTTGGTGCGGGCGGCGTTGACATTCCCACCCTGTTTAGGAGGGCTAAGGGACCTCGCCACGCGGAGTGAATATAAAATAAAACTTACCTGGAACGCAGTTTTCTGGCTGCGTGCGCTACTGCGTCGGTTACACGGGTGGACACTGTACGCAGCTGTTTGCCATGAATGATATTTCTGTCGTTCAGCTCGAGATCGATATCTCGTGGTGCAATGCAGGGTGGGGAGCCCGCAGATTCAGAGGGCACCAAAGGTTCCGCAGAGTGCGGGGACGAGGGGGGACGAGGCGGGCACCACAGGGTCCGCAGAGGGCGGGGAAGAGACGGGCGGATGTGGCGGTGCATACGCAGACCATTCGTAATGTTCATCAGAATTCCATGCCGGGGGAGCCGCCGGGGAAGAAGATGGGACAGGTTGGCCCGGGTTGAAAGCTAACCCATAAAACTCGTTCCGCGCCCCGAAAATTCTGGCGCGAGTGTGGGGGCGAAATTAGACTGGAATGATCCGAGATCAAAGTTGAATTCGTAGCTAGAATCCGCGAGAAATGAAAGATCGAACTGAATGTCCGGAGCGTCTGGTGTCGGGAGAGGGAACTAGCACGGTATCGGCAATGAATCGGGAGGCAAGGGAGATACATGGTCATCTGAATTTCCTAGTTCTTGAGCGCCGCATTTACTCGGACCGGACCATTACATACGGTTGGTGTACCCAAAGAACGGTGTAAACGCAGCGGGTATACCGGCGATGCCGCCGTTGAACCCTGATTAATAAGATTCCCGTGGTCAGAGTCAACTAGATTAAACTTACCAACGAAGAACGGTGTACCAACCGCGGGTATTGGAGCAATTTCTATGTCGCTTGCGTAAGATCTATGTCGTTCGAGTTAAATACACATACCGTTGACGCGTGGGACCGGTGTACCCACCACGGGTGTCGCAACAATCTCTGCGGGGAGTCTAATTTATCCCGTTGTCGAATGTCAGATGAGCCACGTACTGTCTGCGCAGAGAGACATCTCAGAGAGCTCTGCATCAACAATCATTAGTATTACCAACGCTGAGGTGGGAAATGATCACGATCCTGTCGTCCGTTTTGGAAGAGGTAGCGTCTTTACTCGGTCGTAGGACCTCGCCGATACGATGACGGAATCATCGCTGGTCTTGCGGGATGTTTTCGCATTGGACCGCGCAGTGGATGTACCGTTCAGGGACTTGAGTTCGGTCGTGCTAACGCGGTTGGAATTCAGACAAAATATGATACCTCACTGACAGCGAGTCTATAGCGTCCCAACCCTAGCTCAGTATGAGTCTTCTGACGCGTGTTCGAGAAGTCATATATTCTCAATTGAAACTGCTACTATTTCAACTTCTGCCTGCCTCGCCCCCAGCCACAGTGCCAAAAGCACACCCCAGCTCAACTCGCCGGAGATATTTCTGCCGCTTCAGCAGGCGCATGCACAGTCCGACGCACACGTCGAGTTCGCGATTATCGGGGGCTTTTCTTGCCCATTGCCACACTGGAATGGCAGCTGCAGGCAGTATTCGGCTTGCCCGTCGCCGCTGCAGCTGAAGCCGAATACTTCGCACGTCTACATAGTGCCGGTGAGCTTAACGAAGTGGGAGTTTATGAGATCGGAGCGTACGGGAACGCCGCGTGCAGCGGCGTCGACGATGAGCTGAGTGTTAGGTTTGAGTGACGAATGCTGCCGCGGACGGGGGTGCTCACATTGGCAACCGCGACGGTGAGGAATGGGACGAGGAGGGCGATAATGAATTTTATTGGAGATTCGTGGGTAAGATTGGAAGTGTTGGTTTGTCTGTATAAACGCGCACCCGGCTTTTAAGCAGATTACGGGGCAACATATGCATGGGGCATTCAGGGTCATTTCAATGGGAGTGACAAAAAGTTTATCCTGAAACAAATGCGGGATGCCGTCCCATTCATTACGCCGCTGGGTTCTGAGAGTTCACTTTTTGGCTTGCAAAAGCGGCTTACGCCCGCGCCGATTGGCTTGTTTCGGGCGGGGCGTGGATTTTGGTGGTATCACACGCCCACGCCCGGTATTTCGGCTTGCAAGCCATTTTGTCGGCTTGGCAAGCCACTTTGACCAAAGTGGCTTGCGCTCACTGCACGTCATGTAGGACCCTAGGGTTGGATCTTATGTGGCAAATACATTACTATATGTCCCCTGCAGGTACCTAGGACCTCAATTGTCACAAATTTCAACATACTCGTCGTCGCCATGAAAAATGATGACGGCAACTCATACCCCACATGCAAGCCAGCAGGCTTGTGAGGCTTAACCAATACTCCATGCTTCTGAGTGTCCATCTGCATTCGAAACATTGGAAGAAGTGTCCACCATGCAAAGATATTCGCTGTTCAACTCACCCGACTTTTGAATGACACAAGTGTTTCAGTACCTCAAACTGAATTTGAACAGATTCCTTCACATGAAGACTTTGGATACTCCAGAGGTCAAGCCAGCTCTCTGGACATCTATTCTAGGTTGCGGTCTTCGTTAGTTGATATCAGTTGAACCAGGTTCTTGACCGTCACCAGTCGAATGTGCGTAAATACTCAAGACTTTGATGCAAACTCCCCGGATGAACACATTTGAATAATCTGGGGCATTCTCGGGCCCAGGATGCGCCAAAAAATCATTATTTTCCTTTGGCAACCAAGTGGCTTGCGCAAGCCATTCTGTCTGATGCCATCAAAATGGGCGTGGGCACGGCTTGTTACGAAAAATTAAGGGATTCATACCATAATAAGGTCAATGCCATCTCAGTTATATCTCATTTACCTACTCCTAGCATGTTGCAGCAAGATCTTGGTGAATTGGCACCGGGTTGAGAAATTTTGAACTCGTCAAATGCCATCACAAGCAATCCTGGTGACAAAGTGGCTTGTGTCCGATGATTTTCAATTAAAGCTTTGGAGACCATTCTATTGTTACTTACATTGTTATATGGAGTCACTGAACTCCAAATAATAGTTGACTCCATTTTATTTCGGCCCCTAGTCGCAGCGAGCAAAATGGCTTGTGCAAGCCATTTTGGCTGATGCCATCAAACGGGTCGGGCGTGGCTTGCGAAGAAAATTAGTTAATTGTGGGAGGGCGTGGGTGTAGAAACCTTTGTAAATCATGGTTTTGTACCAATGAACTATTTTTCATGCCCCTGCTCATCGCTGCAAACAAAATGGCGTGCACAAGCCGTTTGTGTGATACCTGTTGGCGGATAGCCGAAGCAGTGAGTCTATGCCCGAGTAGCCCCGAACATTCCGGGAAGTTCCGTAACATTCTTTCGAGTTCTCTCACAGATTATTGTAGTACTTTCTAGATACATTGTAAACAGTATATAAGCCCAATGAATCTTCAGCGTAGAGCATCTGTTTGCTCTAACGCGAGCCTTCTTACCCAACAGCCCGATTGCAAACCTTTTATCTCTTACCACCTAATTTAATCTCATCATCTTCCCACGTCGATTCTCAACAATGCCATCAAACGGGCGGGGGCGTGGGTGTAGAAACCTTAGTGTGGGAGAATGATGAGAGTTCGCTTTTTAGCTTACAAAACTGCCTTGTGCCCACGCAGATTGGCTTGTTTCCAGGGGGAAGTGGCATCACAAGCCCACACCCGGACATCTCAGCTTGCAAGCCATTTTGTTGGCCGGGCAAGCCATTCTTTCGCCTTGACATCAGCAAAAATGTTGGAATGGCTTGTGCGTATTGCAGGCGTCTAGATCACTATACCCTCATTCTAATTGTATCCTGTAAGGGTCTTCTTCACGGGCGTGTAATTTTTCTATGTCAATTCATCTACTGACACTCTCATTGCATTTTTGAATATCACCAAGACCGCGGGCGTGTGCACTTCTTTTACAGACTCGGAACGTCAACTGGGCATTGTTCAACCACTGGGGAAAAAACGAGAAAACATCAGTCTCAGAGTATATGCAGCAAAATCACGTACAGGAGGGCTTTTCAGGCATTTTCACGTTCTCGATGCATGGACCTACATCCAGCGTGGAATTGAGCAGCAGGATGCCTTGTCGTGGCGCAAGTGGCTTGAACCGGCTTGTGGAGAAATAAGATCATAAATTGCAGCCTGTGTTGGGTCTGCGCAGCTTGCAACTTGGGCTGGACCTGTTCAATTGTTCCGATGTTGAATGGCTTGGGCGTGGGCAATGCGGCTTGTCCTAGAAACGCACTCATATTGTTGGTGACCTCCGTGGCCATAATTTAGTTGGCGCAACATTGATTAACCTGGAGAAATTGATGCCGAGTCGTTTATAATGCCGGTGTTGGGGTCAGAGAGCACCTTATGCAATATTGACGCATTCCTCATGAAATTGATACCCAGAATGCTACACTGGACGATATGGCATGAGTTTGGATCGCGCTTTCAAAGGGAAAACTCATGGGCAGAAACACAAGGGGGATATCGAAATGATGGTTGTGAAGAGAGACAATCTCTACGTACTTGGTCCGGCGTGGACTGGAGCAGATTGGCTTGCGGTAGAAAATTTGATTGATTCGCAAGAACGCGCATCATGGATTAATTTCCCTCGCAGACTCTCTTATAACAGTTTTCAATATGTTCTGTTGACAGGATTCAGAGGGCCGACTGAACATTGTGTTGAGCCACTCAGAAAGAAAACCAGAAAACATGAGTCTGACGTACAAACCGGGGTTACAGGTGGATGCTGGGAGACTATGTAATCTGTTTTTTGACGTCTTCTAGGTGTAGGTTTGAGCAAAGCGACGTGAGTATGCCTAAGATTCTAAACTGTTCTCTCTGCGCCTCCTAGTTATATTGCATCGTATCTGTGGAATGAATGAGTCAGAATGACCATAGGTCGAGCAATGATCTTCAAGTCAAGCCTCATTCTCTTGGAAATTACCGGCTTGTGTCGGATTTGTATGGCGTGGCAAGGGCGTAACATACGCTGACTAGCTTGTGTCCATGCAAAATGAATTGGGCGTGCCTGGTGCGTGAACTGGCCTTGACGATTTTGAGGGATTTGGAAACAAATGAATGACTAGGATTGCGAAGGAAGGCCTACAACTTTGCAATTTTTATTAAATGTGAGGCTTTTCAATAATTGCAGGCAGTTTCGTTTACCTGGAGCTTGGGAGCTCGAAGTGGGGTGTGTGGAAGCTTAGCATCGTAACAGATAGGGGTTCGCGACTTCAATTGAACCACTTACCACATTTGGAATACATCGTGGAAAGACATTACTCTGTACGGACTTGCTAGAGGGGGCACTGCATACACAAAAAAGAGGTCCGAAACTCCACCAGAGGAACCCACTTCAATTTGAATGGCCAAGAAATTACAGGCTTGTATTGGGCGTGAACGGCGTGTGGCTTGAGCATGACCTGTGCATTGGTATCGACCGGGCTCGCTATTTCGGGATGGTTGACTACTGAAATGAATGCAGAAACTTTGGGAAGGTATTTAATGAATGGATTGAGGAACGAACAACGTTGAGTGTCCGAGACATGGTGGTTTGGTGCGCAAAGTCGGTAGCGCAAGCACAGGGACGAAATTGAGATAATGGTGATGAGTGGATACAGTGATGAGGCTTCAAAGAACTGATATGGAGGAATCCCTTACAGCGTGAATCCTTAGTGTAAGCGAGCACAAGTCACGCCAAGCCGCAAGCCACGCCCGCCACGCCCACCCAGCCAAATTCAAACTCCGCTAAGCGGCGCAAGCCACTTTTGCAAACCAGTCGGATAAGTCTGGCTGGGTTCTTCATTCTGGGTCCTGTGAGAATGAAGGTGTGTCAATTCACGGACCAGGAACCAGTCAAAATTACGGACACTACAACGGGAGCCCCGATATCTAGTCTAAGCAAGGCACCAAACGTTCTTGGCGTGTGAGACGGCGGTCCCGCGCGAACTCCGTCCACGTTCACTCCCATCCACTTACCGCCCTTGCCAGGCAGATGGATCCAGCGTGGCGGCCGAGTAGCGAGATTTGGATAAGGAAATTGGAGCCCGACCCGAAAGTGGCTGAGATTTTGAACTACCTCCGCTGCTCCGGGGTTTAAATTCGGCCCGGGATAGATTTCAACATCAATAGGGGAAGTCAAAGCGGTCAGGACACGTCGATTCTGAAAAGATTCTGACGTCGATTCTTGGCCGATTCTGTCCGGAGAATCGGGCAAGAATCGAGGCAAGCTCTGACCACCCCGATTCTGAGCTCGATTCTCCAATTGTTTAGATAAAGATTCTGTACAGATGTAGCCCTTTCTAGTCAGTAACCATTTTTTAGTGTGCCTACTAGATACGGGCACTAAAAGCGGAAAGGCCTTCCTCTTTTGGCGCCAATTTTTCAACAGGTGAGGAGATATCATAGGGAAGGCATGAGGCTTACTCAATGTCGATGTGCTTGAAAGGAACAGGAGGGCCACCATCTTCAATCTCGCTATCGTCGCTGCTCACGTCGATTTTTTTCTTGCCTTTGCCTTTTTTCTTCGGGGCGGCCTTTGCTTTCTGAGTAGGGGTCCTTTTCCGCGCAGGAGGCTCGTCGGCGTCGGTCTTTTTCACCATTTTGTAGATAGTCGACGAGGTACGGAGTAGTAACGGCAACAAGGAAATTTTAAATAACAGGTGTGACTACCGATCGCGACCCAAACGGGTGAGTTTAGGGCGGGCATGAAAATGGTTCAAGGGATTTGTGTCTAAGAAAAATATCTACTGACTGTGTTTAGGGTCGCATCGATTCTCAAGCGCCAGAATCGCGATTCTGATGCAGGACCTCCTCCGGAGGCGCAACAGCGATTCTGAGCGATTCTGGATCAGCGTCGATTCTGGTCCGATTCTCGTGTCCAGAATCGGCACGAGAATCGACGTCAGAATCTTTTCAGAATCGACGTGTCCTGACCGCTTTGACTTCCCCTAATGGTGGAGCCTTTAGAATTCAGAAAAAATATGATATTGCTCCTTTAATATCGGTACTGCCGCGCTATAGCGCCCCAAGGCAGTTCGGGTACGCGTCATTTGACTCTCCGCCACTTTCCTCCTCCCGTCGGCTACAACGCCGTCGCGTTGGAGGCGTGCATCGACAGGCATTGCCCCGGAATCGTCCGACGAATCGATGGCATATCCGGAGTACGTGAGCGGCGGGGCCCCTCGGGAAGGAAGCTGCAGGAACCACGAAGAGCGCGCGCCATTTCACACGGGGTCCCGGTGCGAAGTGGTACGAAAATAGGGTGGACCAGACCTCAGGTGGTGGGCGACGTAGTTGCCCGCGTAGCATTCTAGCGAAAGTGTTAGCCGGTCGAGGTGTGTAGAAGGTCGCGTACAGCGTGAGTTTATATGCCTCCCTGTGAAGGGGGCTTTTGTAAACCGAGAGATTGACCGAGACCAGTGGGGGTGTCAACGAGGTCCGTTTGCTGACTTGTAATCACATTCTTGAGGCGCTCGAAGCGGTGGCGACAGCACTATAGACTAAACTCTTGTACGCCAATGCCGGGTGCGCCGCAATTTTCGACGGCATGAGTCCAATTTATGATTCCCTGGTGCGTGTTCTCGACTCCGCCGACATTGAACTTGTGCAACCTCATTGGGAATATGATACGCTGCACTTGGTCCGGCGCGGGGAAGTCATATCGATACTACAAGGGCATGGATAACCGCATACCGGTAAGAGACGATTTGTCCGCTCTCCTCTGGATGGCTCCTCGCGCCTCGTACTCGGATTGCCCTCCGGGCTTCTCTGGGTGTGAACATGCGGCGTCGATATCCTTTGGTAGTTCGTTCAATACCTAGAATTTCTCGCTCGCACTTCTGGGACGCTCTAAATTGCACGCATGTCTTCGAAACAACTCCTTCGTTCCCTGTTCCTATTCGGTGTCCAAACCAAGTCTCGCAACCCATCCTTGGTAAAAGACTTCCTGGCGCTAATCCTCGCCCGTTCTCCTACTCATTTTCGCAATGGTCAGGAAAAACGCTCCATGGTGAGCCCCAGCTCGTGGTTCCTCCACTTTTATCCATAGGATTCCAACGGCTGGTGTCCCCGAGGTCTTCACTACGGTAACACCGAGACAATTATTATCAACCCTTTAAGTCGAATACCCATTGGTCAGCGGTTCCGCTTGTATGTACGCGTCATATTCTACTGCCTCCGAGTCGCTGATAGTTTGAATTTTGAACGGGCGAAATGACTATTTCCGTGCCAACGTAACAAGATCACAAAAATTGCCCGCGCAATGTCTTGACCTGCCAATATCGATGCATGGCGTTGTTCCCAGAACTCTCGTCACCGCGTACATCTGCGCATCAAGCGTCGCATCTCAACGCATTCGTTACATACCTCTTATCTCGATTAATTGTGGGTGCAGCTTCGCTCTCATCTAATTGTGACAAACTAAGCTCGTGTCTTTCTCTGTCTCTCTCCACACCTGTCCTACGAGGACCGATACCGGTATATTCTGAGTTATCGGTGCTGCTCACCTCGCATACCTGCATCCTCAGCTCAACCCACGCCCTCTGCCTTCCAGCATTTCCAACATATCCTACGTGAATCTGGGTAGGCCATGGTCCATTTGCGTTGAAAACGCATGTAATCGGCTCTTGTAGCAGTCCCGAGCGGTCACCTCCTCTTCTGTCAATTTTAATGCTGTTTGAGCCTCTAGGGCAACGCACAAGGTCCATTTATTCCTTTTTAGCGCTGGTTGCGTTCTGACATTCTTCTTGCACGGATTCGATTTTTTTACAATAGTCATCCACACACGAGCTGCCCTGATTTAAAGTTGCGTTGAAGGTAAGTTGACTTGGTCTCGGTTTGAATCAATCAAAATGCCGGCTATTTTCCACATGGAAAGAGTTGCCAACGGGCCTCGTAGCTGGCGCGGGTAGCTTGCACTTCGAGCCCGGCGGACTGGGTGTTTCAGGGTGTTATTTTCTTGCTCTGAGAGGCCTCGGCTTACATTGCGCGCTGAGAACTTTCTTCTTTTCCGGGTTTCCCTTCATCCGGCTGACCTTCACCGTTGACTCTGTTTTAGGCCCTCGCAAACGCGCTACCTCGCTCGAAGCAATAATGGATCTTCCGACGTCTCAGTCGGGAGATCGACAACGTGGTGCGTCGCACGCTTGTACGCGAGAATTAAGAGTCTTCCAAGCTTCGGGGCGAGTCAGCGATGCGAACGAGGAACGTATTTGCGGTACCTCCCTCCCAATGTTTCTGTCTTTGTCATTGCTACATATCTATATCTCGTGCGCACACTGACGTATTGGTGTACCTTGATTGTGAGTGTCGCTTCCGATGGATCGGAATCATAGTTCGATTGCCCTCTGCCTTGGCGTTTGCTGAATGATATTTACGTTTTCGGGACATTCTCTGCCCCTACAATCCCGCCCTTTCACGAACCTCGGACGGGCGTCAAACCAATCGGCTCAGCGGCTCTGCTGTTAATTCTTTCAGCGGGTTCAGAGTGAAGCCTCAGTTGCTCCGAATAACATCTCGTTGGCGTCTCACGCTGGTTCAAACCCGACGCTGTTAAAATCGATCAGTTGTTCTGCATGGATCTTCCGTTCGGGATGTGGATGGAGTAAGTCATTTCCTTTGATGAAAAGAGGTAGTTTGTTTTGGTGGCCGGTCTCGGACAAAATACAAGTTTGATTTTGCTTCATCACGAATCATTGATCTTCATAGCTTTTCATAGCTTTTCACTGCATCTCATCGCGATTCATAGCTAATCCTACGCAATCCTAGGCTATCATAGCTCCTCCCATCAGAAGTTGAATAATTCAGAGATGATCATGATGAGGCCTCATTGTGAGGCCTCATTGTGAATCCTAAGCAATCATTACCATTCATCACAATTTGAGTATTCCTTCATTCCTTTGATTTGCCGTAATCATACTCAATCATAATGACCTGTCATACCGGGCCGTCAGAGGCCGTCTGTCATCTCTGAATGTTCTATACAGGTCTTTCTCCTGTTACTTCTCTCCAATTTCTCTGTTCATCCTGCCCCCATGGACGACTCCGAAAGGTTGAACAACCTCCGCTTCGCATATCACACGTTCTATGAGCGTGTCCTCTCCGCCCTGCGTCGCATGGTGGGGGACCCTCCACAATTGACGGCTGTTCGGGACCAAGGACTGTCGTTGGCGGCGGCTGCTGAGCAGGTAAGTTAGCGTTATCCGGTCTCTCTGTGAATTCTGACTATCCTCGCAGCACAGAGCTGTTTCCCTGTGGATGAATACAACACCGTCCAAACCTCTATTACGGAGATGGTCTCGGTCCTTGATCTTGCATGCCACGAGTCCATGGACCCGCCGGACGCTGCGCCCCTTGTCGTTGCTCGGCGCGTTCGGACGGGCAGACGTGGGAGACCTCGTACCGAGATCGACTCTCAATTCCTCAGCGCTGCCCTGGAGCTTCGCGGCCCCATTGGGATTGCAAATTTAAATATCGGTTAAAGCCGGCAGGGCCAGGAAATCACATCAAATGACGGTGCTATCTACAAAACATGCAGCTATGCAGAAGTATATGATTTATTGCTCGACAGCGCCTGACCATGGAACCACCGTCCGAATTGCGTCTCCGGACCTTCCGTCGGGGACTCTGAGAGCAGCATATTGCGAAGGCGAGCGTTGTTGGTGATGGAAACTGTTTTGAAACACGACTGGAATGATGCCGTGGCCTCTGGGCCGCAATCCTCCTCTCCATTCACACTAGTGCAGGGGTACGTGACATCCCAGTCATGGATGATAGTGACCTGAACGACATTCAGCATGAATAAATGTCATCTGAATGCAGGGACATACCTTCACACCCCACACGGGCTGCGCAGGAAGCATCGAAGAGTCCCGTCATGACGGCCATGAAGAGCCGAGCACGGATCAGCGGGTCAGAAGAATTAGGACTGATCCCAAGCGCTTCCAAGATGCGTCCAGGAATTTGCGGATGACCCCGCTCTGACAGATAGTGAAGGACAAATTGTTTGACTAGTGCCACGGTCTCCGCATTCTCCCCCCACGGGTCAAACTCCCCGTTCGCTTGAGAAAAAACAATGTGGGGGAGAATATCCGACACAGCCTTGATGGCGCGGTCGTAAGACGAAATGATCAACTCTCGGCACGGTGTCTCAAACCACTGCCAAGCGAAGAGGGTGTTGAGACCGAGGAAATTCAATTTAAATAGATAGGGTGTGCTCACCTCGAGAATATGATGATCAGTATCATATGCAGCGAAAGGCTCGAGGGCTACATTGAATCCATCTGAGAGCGCTAGAAAGTCTGGGTGGTGCTGAATGTCGACAGAGCCGAGAGTAATAAAGCTTATGATTGAAGCGCAGACACCGTCGTGCTCCTCTTGAGAGCGGGAGCGAGAAATCAGGCTCGGCTGCGGAATAGGCAAGCCGCAATGTCAGTCCAGGCTTAAGAAAGGGAAAAGAAGACTGACATCCATCCCCGGGATATTAACCAAGAACTGGTATTCAGTGCACTCGCTGTCCTGCGACTCGTAAAGGCGGTCCTTCAGAGGAGTAGAATGGAAGCCTTTGATGGTACCCAGGGACTCGTGGGAGATAAACCTGGTCAAAAAGTCGAGATCGAAACGAGAAGCCGTCTGACGGCCATTGAAAAGTGTAGAAAATAGGAACGGGGAAACACAATCGGGGGCACCGATGTATAGGAAGTGAAAGAGAAGAAGAAGCCCAGAAGCCTTGAGAAAGGGAGACCTGCGCGGAATGGGAGACAAGGAGGGATGGAGACGGAGTGTTTTGTACTCGCCGCAGTCAGTCCAGTACAGTTCGTTGGATATCAAGATTTCTACAGCGCGGCCAAGAACTTCGGCTCTGGGACCCTTTCCGAAGCCAGGCTCGCTATTAATAGATGTCAGTAAAAATTTGGACCTTATGACTGGATGGACTAACATCTTGACACGAGCCGCAAAGAGAGCGACATTGGTGAAGGGCCCGGAGATAGTGGGTCTCAGGGAGGGAAATTGCTCCTGCAGAACCTCCTTGAGCTTGACCGCTGGCGGTTGACGAACGCAGTGAAGCCAAATGCAATATGTAATGAGGGCCTGAGCTGCACAATCCACAGTGGTTGCTTCAATGCTAACCACGTCACTGTCAGGCCTATGGATTTCGGTCATATGGTCTTGCCAGGAAGACAGCGAGAAGGGGCCCGCTCCAGGGAGTGAACGCAGCGTCAGGTTGATGGGACCACCAGGAATAAACGAACGGGCCTGGGCAAGCTTCAAAACAACTCAATAAATAAGCAGAACCTTACCTTGACCGAGACAGGAGCTGAATCCATGCGCGAAACCAAGAGAGGACCGGCAATGAAAGGGGGAGTAGAGGTTGTAGAGGAAGGTATGGGCGGAGTGCTTTCCTGAAAATGAATATTAGTGTGTGTCTAGAAGGGTAGTGTGGAAGACTTGCTTCCATCCATGTACGTCGGTGACGGGCACGAGTCAATATCTATGTGTATGGGATGAGACCTGAGAGATGCGACGCAGAATACACATGAGCATGCCTGAGAGGGAGCTACTGGAATTTGAGGGACCGTGAGGGGTTGAAGACCGTCCACAACAAGCTGCAGCGAAGGTTGAATATAAAATGCTATAGGAAATACTGCAGGAAACACACCTGGGAAATCAACCGCTCGGCTTCAGGGAACCTCGACCGGTCATAAGATTGGGGAGGAACAGCAGAAAGATCGCCACTGACATGAACATCATCATCGCTATCGTCGGAGTCAAGCTCCCTCAATGGGCGAGTTAAGTTGATATATTCCTGGACGGGACTGAGCTCGGTGTCGGTCAAATCAACAGGGGTACGAGGAGAAATGCGAGTGCACGAAGGGCCACAAGCAGGACTCGGATCGTCACTAAGTGAGCTGAGAATGGGATGAAGGACGCGGCGTGCGAAGCATTGGTGAGTGAGAACATGATCCGGTCGTCGGGTAGAAGGGTCAAAAAGACAATTGATGGGTCCACGTAAATTCCGGAGGCGGGGAGCTGTGAAACAAAATGGAAACTCAGCTCGGTGGCTACACGTGAGAAAGAAAGTGCTTACCAACGAAAATGAAGATACCTTCCTCGATAAAGTTGGAGGTACCACTGTAAGGACTGGCGCGCAGTGCAGGGACGGCAAAGGTGAAAGGAGTGAGACACTTAGGATCTTCGACCCATGTGCGGTTAGGAACACGGCCCTTCGGCCCCAGGAGGATCCAGGGCAGGGTGTTCGGAGTGGTGTAGATGACCCCATTAGTGGACGCGGGAGTAGGTGCGACAAAATCAACATTCTGCTTGAGACAGTGCGCTGTAAACTCATCGTTGATTGCTTCAAATACCGGACCGGAAGGAGGGACTAGGACGGTGAAAGTGAGGTTAGCTAGCTGAAGTTGGCGCTGTGCAAGCTCGAGATCATCGCCACCCTTCCAAAGGTAGCGCGGGGAAAGGTCGAGGAGGTCGTTGTGATCGGATGTATTGAGCTGTCCGGTAGTATGATGTATCTTAGTTCGGTTGCAGAAAAATAAAATATGGCAACGCACTACTTTGGGCAAAATGCCCACAGTTATCTTTACTTTTAGGGGTTCGGAGGGAGCCGTACAAAAATCAGCCAAGGTGGCAGCTGGACCAGACGAGTAGGGGCGGGGAGGACCGGACAGCCGTTTGTTGGAGCGAGGGTTAGGAGGGGCGGATGAAGGACCGGCGGAAGACTGGTACTGTGGAAGTGTCCTGTAAATAGAGGCTTGACGTTCTTGCTGAACTGTGGCTGCAGTGGGCCGCCGTGAGATTCCTGCGTAAGCGAGTGCCGGGCGTTGCGGGGAGATGAAGGAGCCAGAGGAAGAGGTTGGGATGGAGGGAACCTCGCTCTCGTGAGACCGGAGGCTATCAAGGGGAGTTAGATGTGTGTCGGAGGAAGACAACTAGACGTAGTACATACCCGAGCTGACTGGGACGATCATGAGCAGCTCAAGGGCGTCCGCAGAGGCAGACTGTGCGCATTTTCCAGAGCGCCAAATCCTGGCAGGTGTCAATGTAAATAGGAATGCGACCGGCAGTCCACGTGCAGAATGAAAGGAACCACAGCGTCCATGATCCGCTCCTCCCTTGATGAACCTTCTATTCTCGGGGGCCACACTAGCAGCGTCGTTCTCGTGTGCGATCCAAGAGTGGTCGCATGCAAAGCATGTTGTTTCCGCACTCGGGAAGTCCTCCGGGGTTATGAGAGGGTGAAGCATGATTAAGAACGGAATATTTACCGTGTACAGAGGAGAACCGTCTGAGGCCTCGGAAAGAAAGGCACAGCAGTCGCACCCTCTAGAAGCACACTTGTGCCGAGGACCGAGGTGAAGGGACATGGGACAAGAGCTTTGAAGACGGGAGGAGCCGTGAGGACGGCAAGTGTGGATGACGGCAACCCAGTTAAGTAGGGGAATTGCCGACTTTGCATGTTTCAGAAAGTAATGGGATTATGAAGGCTCATTATGAAACGCTGTGAATTGCCGTGATGACAGAATTGAGAGCGCCCATTGGAAACATACCAGGATACAATGCTTACGGATTTCATTATGACAGGTCATAATGAGGCTCATGACACTTCATCGTGAAAAGCGGTGCTGATTTTGGAATCTGCCCTGAAAGCGGAAGAATTGTGATGACGGTCATAATGAATCGCTATGAAAGTGTAGGAAAGGCCATGATAACCAATGATTTTCTATGATCTTCTATGATCCCCGATGTCAATCAAAATCAATTGTTTTTTGTCCAATGGCGGCCTTCATAGTTTGTGTTATTTATTTCGCTGCTATTCAAGAGGACTGTAGTGCATATACAATTTCGACGCAGCTATGCAAGAAACGCAACTTTGACGCGACCAGAGAGTTATCAACGCAGACAAGATTCATCCTTTAAAACCCATTTCGACAGCCTCATTTTTTCAAAACCGCCAGATTCCACAACTCACCACCAGATTCTTGTCCAAAAAGGCTAGATTTTCAAAAAAACCGCCAGATTTCAGGATTCATCACCAGATTCCAGTGGTTGGGCCCTATTGTAATGGAATGTGGCACCACATTCTCGGATTAGATACCTAGTGTTTTGATTTAGTTCTATGAATGCGCTCTAACCAGGAGTCGGAAAGCACGACGCGAGAGTGGTCGCTCTCTCAAGTTCCTCGACGGTGATCATCAGTAGCCGAATGCCTCAATGATATGCTTTCTCTTCGGATAACCATTGCATCCACTCAATTGACTGCAGGCGTTCATACCTCTCCACTCTCTTTCTCCTCACCCTGCGGTCCAATCTCCATTAACCCGGCAGGTCCCAATGTCTGCCTCCCCACTAACCGACGAGGAATGCGGGTAGATGACGGGCTGAAGTTTCTATCCTCGGGTGTATCAGCCGCGATCCGGCCAACGTACACCAGCGTAAACGTTGGTATTATGTTCTGGAGAACAGTCGGATCCTTTGAGCCAACCAGTTTAAACGGAGAATCCTACTAACCAGTAGCGATTGAAAGAACCCCCCTCCGATCACATTTGAAGTCTCCGCAGCACTTCCAATCTTCGCAGCACCAAGTGAGGTGATGAGCAAGACTATTGCTGCGATGCAATAAATTACCCCAGACTCTAATCTGTGCCGCGTGATCAGTAGCTAAGTACTTCATTCTTCTCGAAACATACGCACGTCAGTCTGATGGCCATGTTGTAACGAGGGCGGAGTGTTTTATCGACCGGAATATGCGACGCATCGCGCCGCATCCACAGTATCCGACCGGCTACGTAAATTTTTAGGGCTTCGAAAACTCGCGAACACGATAAATTACCGGTGAGAGCGGTGAGCACTACATTTGTTGCAGCGGCGAGGCCATACGTGATTGTTGCGTCTTGGAAGCTGACTGATACGACGGAGAGAAATCCGGTAGCTGCGATAACACATGGTATCCGGTAAGGGTAGGAGATGAATGTTCAGGGAGATGGTTCACCGACAGTGCCTATCATAAGCAGGTCAGGCAAGATAATTATCTTCTTTTGAGATCCCCATATGACGTAGCAGCGATACAACTGGTATGCCGGATGAAACCACGGGCATCCACAGCGAAACACGGAAACTCAACGAAAAGGGAATCTGTCAAAAAGCTGGGGGTAGGACTGGTTCAGTCTCGATTTCTGTGGCAACAGGATAACATACTTATTTGTCAGCGACGTAATCACCAATGCTTCCGCAAGCGTCTCTTGGTAGCGCAGTCCGTTCAAGAATTGCGCCACTTGCTCATGAACGATCTGTTGCGTCGTGCGAGCAGTTAATACGGCCAACGCAATATTGATCGCCATTGCTGCAGTGCCCACAACGGCCATCGCGCAAGTTGCGCCAATCAGAAGTTTTGTTCCTCGAGCTTTACGACGTGAAAGGGCGTTAAGGGAGAGCAGGAAAAGGCAAATGTAGATCCCTGTGACCTAAATTCATTCCGAGCGTTGCTCGTTGACGAAGAGACCGACCGTAAAGCACCAGCGAGACCTAGCCGCGTTTTTCGTTTATTCAGGAGCGCCATCAGGGTGGAAGCAACTCACCCCAGTTTCTTCAAATGTTTGCATCGTCAAATCCCATGAAATATCGAATAGCTGGGTGGTGGACTGTATGGTATTCCTTGCAGAAAATGCCGACATGAGAATTATACCAGCGGCCAAGACGAAGTACGAAAAGCTGTGACGAGGGTTGGAGATCGTCTGGAAGGAGAGGAGGAAAAGGTTGCTGACGGAAGGAGGGTGGCAAAAGACCTGCTAAGTTTATACTGAATGCACTCCGCAACGATCAAGATGCGAAATAGCTGCACGAGATCGTTGTCTTCGCAGGTTCTGCATCGAAATCTGTTGGAATGGAGTCTGACAGATGATCTGCTCGCCGGAAATGCCAGTACCCGTCGCACGGTGCCTGGGTCACGCGAAAGAAGATTAACAACTCCTTCTCATCCAATGGCGACGTCGGTATATCTTGAATCTGTTCGTTACCTGCAAATCAGATGATAAGACCACAGAACCATAATGTGAGAGCGAAGAGGAAGCGGAAGTGGAGAGCAGTAGGAAGTACTCACCGGACCTCGGGGACCGCGCAGTACTCCGTACTAAATGCCCAACGTTCACAGTTGCGTCCTTTTCGCGTTTCTTCCCGGGTAGGAAATTTGTTCCCGACCCAATCATCAGTCGAGCAGTCGACCCTTTTACAAGAAGCCCAAGTACATGCATCGAATCTGGGATTCCAAAGTCGAGTCTAAATGGCTTCTAATTTTCCTGAATTTCATCCTGATCTTCTTTGCATGCTTTATGGAAAGCGAATCGGCGGTGAGATACATTATTGTCGTGTTACCAGCCAAAACCATTTTGTAATCCGTGAGGCACCTCCAGAGGCGTAGCGCAGTGGAACTCCAAAGAGAACAACAGCTGCCAGGTGGGCTGGTTAACGGGTATTTTTATCAAGAAATATTTGGATGGTGGAGGGAAGGAGAAAAGCGTCGCGACTGTGACGTGCGTTTGCACATTATTTGGCCAGTATCATCGCGGATTGATCCGGCCCTCCGGCCCTCCTCATCATCCATCTCTCGGGGCTTTCCTGGGACTTCATCTTCCGGCTTCCATCAGATTCTCTTTGTCCCCCACGGATACTGTGCCACTACTGTTCCTGCCGGATGTATGCTCTCCGACTTGCAAGGTCGGAAACTAATATATCTTGCCCCTCGTGCTCCACCCGGGCCTGCACCGAGCCTATCACCCACGCCAAGCCGCGCGAAGCGATACCCCCCCAAAAGAACAACCAAGGACACCCTAATGAAATCTTTCCTTTGGTAGCAGTCCCGGGTCCAAATTGGTTGCATACATTCCTGATACGGTCGCACCTCCAGCGCATCTTGATCTCTGCTCCACGCCGCCATCCACCACCTACGCCGCGGCCGCGCACACACACTGGGAGCAGTACCGCCAGCGCGAGCCCAGGCACGCCTGGGTCTACGTATGCTGCTCGGAAAGCGGTGCGACCCAGCACCACGACGTTCCCACCGCTTCCGCCACTCACCGCCAGCGCGACACGCGCTCCTTCCATCGTCCATTTTCATTAACGGCGTAAGCGATCGAGATAAGGATCCAACATTTGGCGGCGGGTTCGGTGATGTCTATCGGGCTTCCTATCAAGGGAAGATGGTCGCACCTCCACGCGCGCCGCACAGGCACAGCCCAAATAGATCGAGCGCGTCGAGGAGTCGAGCCAGTGGTGCGGCCGCACATGTACACGCAGCTATAGGTCTCTCGGAAGCAGAGTGGTGACCATTGTCAGGCGGGCGGATGCAACAGGCGATGCGGCTTGGGGCCTAATTCGATCCCAGAATGTTGCCGATTCGTGGACTGGGCTCTAAAAAAGAGAGTCGACGGCATACAGCGCGAGGAATTGTTCGTGCGGACGCAAAGATTCAGCATATGTGACAGCTAGGTGGCCCCGAAGAAGCGCAAACCGTATCTGGCATCTTATCAGGGAGAAGCTCCTTGATTTCTCAAGAATACGCACCAACAAAGTGATCAAGGGCACCTCAACGAGCGCGTATGTTCCCCGCCGCCAGTCGAATACTAGTGGTGCACCGGTCATTTCAAGTCCTTTCAATAGCGTGCCGATGGAGAGTGCGAAGAAATCACCACAAAAAGTTAAAAATAGAGAGTTTGCGCAGGAGCCACTGGAGCCATTTGATTAATCTCAACGATCTAAACCGACGTCTGATTGCTAGTGACAAGAGTGAGATCCAGCATCGACACCCCCGGGGTCCAAATGACTCCCCGAATTCCCAGAGCTTTCCAGGGCACGTCGACGAGGGCGAAGTAGCGCCCGCCAGGCAACATCGAGACAGACGTGCATCTGTCAATTCTCGACGCAAAATCCACGCGCAGTTCTCGTTTGACTGTTGGTGGCCAGCGTTGGTCGGCGACCACGTTTTCGGCCCCACCACCACTCGTTTGACCTCGTCGATCAGCTCCGCAGAGGTGTATGTCTCCAGGTCCTCTTCGGGTGGAAGTTCAAGCAGCCCACGCCACTCCAGGTCGCGTACCAAGATAATCCAGAGCTGCTTGCCCAACGAGAGATTCCGACAGTGCGTGTTCACCTAGAATCGGTCAGCTTTGCGAGTTCGCCCGTCCCAAGACTCAATTGAAGGTACCCGACTGCTGAAGGTGAGGACGCTGTAGACGTCGCACCAGGAGAGGATCTGGCCGACGACATGTTCGTCGAGATCATGGAAGAGCATGTCCAAAATGCGCCAGCACTGCCCCAGTGGCCAGACGACAGCTATCGGATTACCTCCAAATGGCCCGGCAATTCCCGTGCCCCGGGAGTCATTGCCGGCGAGTTACAAACGGACACCTGCAACTGGGTAATTCGCGAAAGTATCCCAATAGGGTTGGATCGTCAGAGTTTCTTATCAACCGTCAACTTGAAGAGCAACGTCCGAGTCTCCCGTCTCGGAGTCAGGAGTTGAATAAACGCTCGGAGGGAACGCGTCGGGTGCACGGGCCTTGCGGAACTCTGATCAATGCCAGCAGACGTCTACTCTTCCATTGCTTTCTGGACTCTATCGATGGCGCGAAGTTTATATGCATCTCAACGTTGCTCTAGCTTCCTGTTCTCTCGTTTGATATATTCCCTTTATTATGCCACAAGCCTGATAGAATATTAAAAATTTGCGCAAATTGAAGGTGGGGACGGACAACTGCAGATGGCGCGCCGATTCCTCTGACCTACAGCCTCTTCAGACTCCTCCCCATCGGTGCCGGCGACTCCTGATCGACCTCCTTCCGCTGTCTGAATCTTTCAGACAGACAAATTAGAAGCAGATGAAGATTCAGAGAAATCCCATGAGCGCAGGGCCAACACTGAGGAGTCCTTTGAGTCTGGAGACAACGCCTCCTGGGTCTGCAGGGATCCTTATAATGGCTAGAGTGAGAGCGATCAGATTGAGGATCGTGGGATGTATGCAGACCGAACTCACTACAGTCGACTATCTCGCAATGCATGATATAAGAATGCATAAACCTGACTTTGCATATGATTTCGCGGGAACCGGCTTGAGAGGCGGAGATTTGGCTAGAAATGCATATTGCATAATGCATACAGATTTGGGTCTGAATATGCATTGTTGGGTCCGAAATTTTGCGGTTGGGACCAAATCCTTGGTCTCTTCTGTGCTCAAAGGTAGGAGCAGAAGAATCTCATCGGATCTTTCCGAAGATCCTCCCGGGAAAATTCATAGTTCGAGTCTCCGTGAGTCCGTGGCTCCTGAATATTTATTACCGTCTATAGGCGCTATTCAAGATCAACCAACAGCCCCCATTTTTTGGATCCGAAATACAGAGATGCAAAAGGTGGTGGCTATGCGCCATCATATCTCCGACCCACCATACTTATCTTCCTCAGGTACCTCCTGCACGCTCTCCACCCCATCAACCCGCTTATACGTAACCCGCTCCAATTGTATTTGCACCCCGCCTTGCAGCATCCTGCGCGCGGAATCGTCCTCGCCCGCAAGGCGCGAGCGGAGTTCCAAGACGCCGAGGCCGTGCCGCGCGGGGTTTTCGTTCCCGCTGTTAGGATACCCCGCTGAGCCGGTGCCGCTGGAGTCCCCGACCGCGCAGCCGGAGTTGGCGCGGAGGATGATGTACGAGAACTATTGATTAACAGGTCAAAATAGCGGGCAAATTGCGGGAGACCGAGGGAGAACGATACGTACCACGATCCCCATGTTGCGTGCGGTCTGCGCGGGAATTTCGATGAGCTCAGCAATACGACGATTGGGCAGCACGCACCATGTTGAGGAAAATGAAGTTCGCGAAATTGCCCGACGCAGTCGTGGCAATCTGAATGATGAGAAGGAGTGTGTACATCGCGGCCGGAATAGTGTTAGCGCGCATGCAGCTGAATAAAGCCGAGACTTACCGGACTCGACGATCATGGTCATCATGGGTCGTACTTCTGCGGCCCCGAGCTCCCCCTTCGGACCGTCCATATCTTGAACACAATGAGCACTGGGAAGCATCAGCCTCCGCTCGTTAACGCCGAATTCTCCCCACGTACAGGTGCACGTCAGATTGGCGAAGAGCGTGAAGTAGAGGAAGATAAGTTCCGCCTTGGCGACAACGCCAAAGATGCTGTCCAGGGAATTGAAATTGGCCATCAGATATACCCAGGACGCTGTATGATGTTCAGAAGGTATGCAGGCGGCGTAGCGATGGGCGTACCTATGTTCCCGAGGACGAGGAGCGCGGGGAGGGCGGCGATGCGCCAGTTCTTGTCCCATGCGACCCACACACGATATACAGTACCTGTATCGTTTGAGCAAGGAGGAAATTGAGGCGCACCCTATGCACAATGAACGCATCGGATACAGCAATCTCAGTCGCCCAGATGGTGTTCGTCAAGATGCTCTGGAAGACGTTGATCGTGCCGCAGTCGACCACGCCTTCGTGTTGATCCTGGTAGTGAACGCATATATGGTGCGATTCGTGTCGATGACGAAGCGCTGTAGCCTCGCATCAGCCAGCCGACATCGAAGGACGAAGGAAGGAGGGCACTTGCCGCAGTGATCAGACAAAGGAGGGTGATAAACGTGCTTGTGAGGTATATCCCGCTATGTGTCTGCCGTAGAGAATCGCGGCGCAGGGGATCGCAACCGGGACGTGCATGCCTGCCAAATGCAATCAGACTCCCATTGCGCATGGGCATGTTCAAATACACCATAGAGGAAGAATTCCATGACACTCCTGGGAGAGGGGAACAGATGGACTCACCCGATCAGCGCATTCAACTTATGCTCGCCAGGAACTAGTACTGGAACACCTTGCACCAGACTCTGTACACAACGGATAAGCGTCGAGATCTCAGTCTGCTTTTGCTGGATAGTTATATCCTGGGCGGTGAATATTAGGATGCCTGAGTTGTGAACGTAATCCCCAAATTGTGAACAGGAAAATCTCGGGATAACACAGCGTACAGCAATTCGCTCGCACGCAGGATAAAGCTCCCCTGATATGCCTTGACTTTCAAAAACTTCGAAAGGGAGCCTATCAGGACAGCAGACATGCGCTGAGGATAGGTGAAGTTCCTAGAGTAGGCGTTAATATAAGCCAACCGCTCGCCAGGGTCAACATATATCAAGGAATATCTTCAGCGCCCCAAGGGCTTCCCTGTACATGATGCCGAGGTCCGCTTGGCGGTGTCAAAGATGACTTGATCTCGATCGTGAGGAAGCAGTAAGGATTCAAGTAAAATGGTCGTACCGGGATGCTCTATATTTTGAGGGTGCGGGGAAATGAATGGAAGATGGAGCTCCACATTGGCAAAAGCCCGGCATCGTCGGGAGAACACCATCATGTTCGCGGATGCCGCAAATATCTGAGATCTCTATCTTCGTGGCCTTACCTGTTGGAGTTCGGCTGAAGAGTGAGTAGCCAGCAATCGATTCATGATCATAGTATGTTTAAGCAAGCACCCGCCATCGCATAAGCTCGAGGTTGACCAAAGGCATTGTGATTGACGAGAAAGAATGGTCCTCCCGCTGGAGCTCACCAAAACAAAGCTCGTGAATCATCCTCGGAAACAGGTATCGGTATTTACATGTCGCGAAGGCCCCAGATTCTATCAAGCTAAACGAAAACCGGTAAGTTACACCACGGAGACACAGATCATCTAGACATACCCTTCCCGGCGCTCTCCGTGAAAAAGTGCTTCCCATAATTAAATAGAACCTCCTCGCCCGCTGTCAGCTTCTTCGCTGCATTCCACTGTGAATCAGCGAATTGCAAAAGACAGCGAAAGAAAGGCGCGTACTAGCGTAGATCCCGATCCGGTGCTCCCCGTTTACCATCCGCACTGTACGTGAATGAGGGCTTGATAGAATGAAGGAGTGATTCAAGGACGGGAGACGCACCCCGTGCGCGGCAGTTGGGCGCCCGCGCGTCGTGGTTGATGTATCGCGCAGCGTTGCCGGCGTACGTGCCGTCGACGGAGAGAGTGCTGTTCAGCTCGAAGAGATAGTTGCGTCCGCGGTGCACGGCGATTGGCCTGCCCAGGAATCAAACGAAAATACAAGCAAACGAAATCAGAGAAACGCGAGGACAACATGAAAAGAACAAAGCGCACTCGCGCGAGTCGGTGGTGGGGTCGTAGATGAGTTCTCCGACGTACTCTGGCGCACCGATGAATGAGTGGAGATGTAGATGCAACTGGGACACACCGATGATCAACTGGTCAACGTCCGCCGCCTCGGCCATGAACAAGCCCATCCCCCAGGCCGCAGGCGCCACCGTCGTGCGCTGCACCACTTATGAGATCTAGAACATACAACCAGGAGAGTAGAGAGCACACCTTCCATCGCCCGCGCTGAATATCGGCATTCTGGCAGAGATTCACCTTGGCATCTACGGCATGCCTTCAGCTATCGGGCAACCACACACAAAAATAATCTACCTCTGCAATAACAAAGCTCAGCGGCGATGTCAGCGGAGAGCGCTGGGCGGAGCACACGCACTTTGCCTGGCACTTGAGACAGAGCTCAGGGTCGCACTCGCGGTGTGCGAGGTAGCACGCGCAGCGCTCAGTGCTGCATATCGCAGTCTTGCTCGAGCATGCGCAGCCGCGCCAGCGGCGCGTACCTGGATCGAGCAGGGTATATAGTCAAGGAACATTGGAAGCGGAAGGTGGGACAGACATTTGCGGCTGCAGCGACAGCTGCTCTCGCAGTGAGCCTTGTTCAGGAAACACGCGCACTGCGCGGTGGCGTCGCACGGCCCATCGTGGCGGCAGGGCTTGCCTCTACATAGTGTGGTGAGCACTCAATTCAAAGGGGAAATAGGTTGCCCGGAACGACGCACGGGGTGAAGCGCCCTGTGTCGAGGTCTACGGAATACGCGTGAGGGTTTCTGGACAGGCAGCCCAAATTGATAGGCATACCGTCGAATTTTAGAGAGGACGCCGTCCTGCCTAACCGGGGGCCCTTGATTATCGCCTTGCCTTTGGTGGTTCGCTTGCGCTCTATCGCGGCGTCCGGGAGGATCGTCCGGCGGAAATGGAAGACCTATTCGAGGAGGGAAGATTATATCGATCGATGTGGGCGATGGAGGCGCTTACCTCCCAGCACGGTTTGGCGCAGATGGTGGCCAGGTCACAGGGGAGCGTATCGGGCGAGAAGTCCAAAATCGTGCATAGGAGTTTGATTTCGGGTTCGTTCCATCTTACGGGCTGCGGCCATCAGTACTGGTGTGAAGGGATGAGCACTACTTACCTGGTCATCGTGCGACTGGAGGGAGAAGCAGTCCGTTCCACACGGCGCGCTGGCGAGCTCCTTCATTCGCTGGCTCCTGACGAGTGGGGGCGTCGTCAGCGGCATGGGCATGGGATCGACTATCGTGTGGTGAGCGAGAAGTCAAAAAAAACTGCATTTGGGCGTACGGTGCGTGCTGCAGAATCCAACGAGGCAGTTGAGATTGGTGCAGAAATTCGACACCAGAACGGCGAGTTTCTTGTCCGGTGAGTGCGCAATGGGGGTCGTGTCATCTTGGAGACGCTTTTCGGACGCAGGTATACCAGGGGGCCAGTCGGGGAAGTCACTGCCGAATAAGTCCTGAGATTCAGAGCAGGACGATACAGTGAACGATTTACCGGCGTCGACTTCTGTAAATCATTCCGCGGGACCCATTTCGATCTAGCAGCTCGAGAGGAAGGATCCCAGTCTCGTCGATATGCCTGTATTGTATGCCGTGGTCTTTGTGCAAACGGCGCACAGTTTCCACGACCACGACTTCCACTAAAAATCGCCGATAAGCCCATGTCAGATCCGCAGAGGAGTACTCACCATCGGGGTCCAGGACCGACTCTAGCCAGCTAACGGAATCGTACTCCTCGAGATACTTCGCGTGATCGAATGTCGGGTCGTCCGCAAACGGAAGGAACGCGAGATCGTGGGGGTCATCGCCCTGAAAAACGTTACGGGAGATCGGTGTGCAGTATTCATGGGCTGGAAGGGCATGAAATGGGGCCTCGAGGCGAGTAACCTCGAGCGGCACCAGCTCCATCGTCCCCGTCTCGTAGTCCCAGATCTTGATAGATTCTGAAGTCGATGGCTGGTGAACGCGTCTGGGATGTCTACCCTTAGTCTTGGACGACGATGATTCCGAGTTTCTGGAACTTGATGCTGTGTCGTCTTGAACTTCGGGACGTGCCACCGAGCAGAGAATTCTGGATGCGTAGTCTTCCTTCCACAATCTAAATTCCTCGTGAACTTCTTTAAACACACGTCCCACGAGGTGTGTTGCCCGAGAGATGGAGTCCAGACCTTCACGTCCTGGATTCATGGGTGCTCGTGGAAGTGGAAGGAGGAAAAGGAGGGCGTGTTATGGGCGCGTGCTTGGATGCCTTTGGCTCTTTGTTTTGCTCCTGGCCCATATCCGGATATGAGTCACATCCCCGTGACAATCACACACCTTAGCAGTGAGCACAAACCACAATGGCTGAAGAGCTCTCTGTACCGCCGAGCCTACCATTCGAGCTCGAGAGAAGCATATTCGAAACAGCGGCGCTTTCACGTCCGTTGTCGGTTCCGAGTCTCATGCGTGTGGCCTGGCGCGTGAAGCACTGGTGACGAGGCTGCCTCAATCTACTTAACCTCACGCTCTCATACTACTTTCATCCAGGGTAGAGCCTCTGCTCTATCGTACGCTGTCAATCTGTGCAGATGGCTCGACCCTTGGAATACCATCCTGCAGCATGGAGATATTCACGCACATCGCAGATACGAAATCCGCGTCTTTTATGCACAGCTCTGTCCGTAACTTGATGCTCCACCTGGTCTCACTAGACCAATGTAAAACTGCCCTCGCAGCTTGTAGCGGTGTCGAAAATCTCTGGATCATGCTCACTGGTACCCCCGACCCCGCTAGCTGTATCGCAGTCGGCTCCATGTCGCAGCTGCGACATCTGCACTGTGATTTCGAAGAGCTCTGCTGGTTAGGTATCACATTCGCTCACCCGAGTTTCAGCCATATCACGCACTTGGAACTCTTCCATCGGTTAAACGACGACGAGTGGGCCGGCCTCACCGGGCTCGCCCACCTCACCCACCTTTCATTTAATGCATACGGAGTCCTGCAGGCTTTTGGCGTCCACCCTCTCTGCGTGCAAATCTCTGCGTGCTTTGGTCCTTCTGCGCAACATCACCTATGCGAGTCCGGGACTGGAAATTATCTTCCAAGATCCGCGCTTCGTGATAATACCGATAATTACTACTCACACCGAGGACTGGAAGAGGGGCGCCCTCACTGGAGTAGACTACTGGGCGCGGGCGGATGCATTCATCGCCAAGAGAATTTCTGGCGAAATTGATCGTGAGTCGTCACTGAATATTCAATAATGCGACTGACTTCTGGGCGAATCCTCTTCAGGGCGCACCTTCTTTTTGCCCACAGATTCAGAGGACAGCTAGATTATGATATTAGAGTTACTGCTCGTTGTGCGAGTTCTCCCCGATCCTCGGTTTCCCTGAAGCTCACTTCTCGCCCGCAGTCCTCATTTTATATAATTCCACTCGTCGAATATTACTCGTTTATGGCCTCTCCCGAGCGGATCCATTACGCGAATCATCCTGTTCGCGACGAAGGTCTCCTGAAATCTTTGCGTTTCAACACATGCCGAAGAATCTCGGCATGTGCCTGCCCGAGGAATACTCTACGGCGCAGTCGACCTTCCCCCAATCCTTATACTCAAGGTTATGGCTCGGAAGCTATCACATCAATATATTCTGAATTAGAACTACTCGTATTCCAAGTTCTGCCTGCTCCAACCCCAATCACAGTGCCCAAGACTCGTCCTAGTTCGACTCGCCGGCGATGCTGGTGGCGCATCAGCAGAAACACACACAGTCCGACGCGCACGTCGAGTTCGCAATGATCGGGTGCTTCCCTCCCCCCGGGCACTGGAATTCCAGCTGCTCGCAATAGTCGACTTGCGCATCACCGCCGCTGCAGCTGAAGCCGAAGATATCGCAGCTCTATTCCCGTGGAGATGAGCATAAACGAGGCGGGAGTTCATGGAATTGGGCGTACTAAAGTCCCGCGTGCGGCGGCGTCAACGATAGGCTGGGAGTTGTGAGTGACGACGAATACAAGAGGCGAGGAGGGTGCTCACATTAGCGGCCGCAACGGCGACGAACGAGACGAGGAGCGCAATGCTGAATTTCATTGGAAGATTAGGTAGAGAGGAGTGTTGGTATGTCGGTATGGGCCCGCGCGCAGCTCTTAAATAGGATACGGAGCAAGGTACGCATGGGGCATGCAGGAGCATTTCAATGGACGGCAGGTACTCGGCAGGTCTAGAATGGCACCAGTGACCAAGAATTTGTGTCCTGAAACAACTCCGGGATGCCGTCCCATTCTCCAGGCCGCGTCTTTCCCCATGCATATGAGCATGGATTGTGGGTGCTGTTGGAAGGGAAGTGTGTGAATTCGTGGAATCCAGGAACCGTTTACATTAAATTCTAGATCAACAGATGAGCGCGGACTTTGGTTGCACCCCGCTCTCCGTCCCATTCACTCAGTCGAGCGCTGCCTGCTTTCGCCCCGTTCCCGCTCTCGATTCCCGGTTGGACGGCACCGGCAAGACTAAGCGCCGTTACCCTGTGCTCATCTAAACCCCAGACCCTGCTCCGGCGAGGACGCCGTCGACCTGTCTCTCCCCGTTTTTCCCCGTCTTCATACTCTCTATTGTCGACGACGTCACTTGTCCCAGCTATATTCGCGGCTTCCCAAACTAGGCGTCCATGTCTCCACCTTCTGATACGCGTCTAGCATTCATCCGCCCGGGACGGCACTTGACCGACGGCGACGACTATTTTTTAGCAGAGTCTGGTATTGTCTGCATTCCTGTCCTCATGATTTTCCGTACTTCTGCTCTCCGAGACGATGCAACCAAATAGATGGCCATGCGTTTCACTTGCGCTGGACTACTCGGATCCAGCCATAACCTCTTGTTTCTTCTCCTCTGGCGCGTTGACTACACAGCTCGAAATGCACCGTAACTATTTTGAAACGGAATCGTGTTTCACGGTTCAATATTTCGCCTAGTCCGAGTCTTGGATCCCGGTCCATACGTTATTGATTTCCGATGGTCCCCGGAGTGTATATTGATATTTTCATCCGCAAGCTCTTGCTCGCGTTTCGGGACGTGACGCAGGCGCCGAGTCAAAAGTTTGTACGTGCGTTGTCATCCGCACTTGCCGGAGTTTAATCTCCGATCTGGCTCGGCAGACTCGGCTTCTTTGCCCGCCTTCCCTCCTGCCATCACGGTGGCACGACGTGGCTGCGATTCGCAGGTCCACGCTCACTATCATCGGCAGCCAGTACCAGTCAGTTGCTGAACTCTGGCCAGCGAAATCAGTGCTGATTTCTCGTCCCAGCGGCACGAGCGCCGGTAACGTCAGTGCGAACGACATTCCCGGGATACGCGCGGAATTGACTCACTCGGAGCCAGAATTAGACAAAATTTAAAATAGCTGGACACGAAGGATCTAACGATATGGAGTCATGCTACCTGCTAATTATTTGATCCAACGACAGAGAAATAACCTTCCGCGGAGAACTGCCTACCCCACAATTCTTCTAGTCATCCGACGATTCCCAGTCAACATGATCTACAACTCAACTCCACGCCAGGACAATCGATCTTCATCCATCCGGATCCTTCTGCAGACCGATCGATTTGCGGATCATCCGATTCATCGGTTCATTCGGCTGACCCTATTCCATCCATGGCACTTGCACTGACGTCCGAGGTCCCCCGCTTTCCGCTTGGAGAAGCTTTCACGGCTTCCCCCCACTGTTAGGGTTCTTTCCCCTCCTTCGTCGGGCGCGGTGTTGGATCTAACGACCGTACTGGTAGCGGATGGCAAAAACCGCCGCAAATGGGTCTTTGGACAGCTTGATGAGATTGCGGAGACCGGTGCAGCAAGCCTCCGAGAGCGAAAAGTCGCTGTATCTGCCGGTCTTCTATACTACCCTTGACCCCGGCGCAATTTTAGGTCCGGAGGAGGTCGACACGACGTCGCCGTCGCCCGAGGTCACCTCCACCCTCATGAGAGCCTTTGTCTCAGTGCGAGCTCTTGAGGCGTACCGCGACCTCTTCCCAGAGCTGTGCGTAGTCATTTGGCCGCGCCTTTGGACGTGGATCAGCGTTCTCGATACCCACCATTATTGTTTGGCGGGTTGCAGGTTTTGACATTGGGGGAGGCTACAGAGCCGGCAATCATCGCGGGAGCGGACATTCCGGGAGGATCGAGCGAAAGCCGCCACACCCGCGCACATTTCCTGCAGACAATCCGACGTCTCTTGTCTCAGGAACAAGTCGCCGACCTCATCAGTCCCACCCACGGCGTTTGGACCATGCTTGCCCGAATCTGGGAGCTGTCCGTCGAGCGCAGCAAATTCGCGTTGTCCATAGTCTCTAAATTCCTCTATCCACACCTTGACGAAAACGTCGAAACCGTCGGCGGGACCCAGAGCGGCCTCGCTGTGTTGGTGATCAAACACATCAAGCTCGTTACGTGCGACCCCAAGGACCGCTTTCCGCCGCCAATTTGGTTCACTTGTACAGCGTTATATTCTTCTCGACGGATGCAGCCAGTCGAGGCCTGCTCTATCGCGACGCCTTCGCGACCTGCGGACTTGCAAAAGCCCTGGTGGACGGCACATGTACTTTGAACTCAATCATCGCCCCCAGTGCACGAGAATTATTGGCTCTTTCCTTCAAACTTGTGATCTGGGTAGTCGGCGACGGCGCTCTTAATATCCGGATCCCGGCGGCCTTCAAGTCTGGTTTCCTTCGTGCCGTCGTGGCCTACGCCACTCGCAACGGGGGTCCTATCGAGATCGCGAGCTTCGTGAGATGTTCATCCACGACCTTCCGCACTTGGTGGTCTACCACAACGTCCTCCGTCGCATTCCCAAAGCGTAAACACCGCCGACTTGCACGGGTCCGGAATATACAGCGAATGGACAGCTTTCATTGCGCTGGGGAAGGCGCGCTTAGTGGCGCTCAGGTTCTTCAAGTCCCCCAAATATATATCCGCCAGGGCTCGTGACAACTTGAAGGTTAGTACTTGCATCTCTCGACGGTGGATATGAATCGATGTTCAGCACTGGTGCGGTTTACTGGATGAAAGGAAGAAGTTTCATGTTTGTTCCATCTGCCGCCGACGGTATTACTGTTCGGGCGGATGCCAGCCAATCGATTGGGTCGAAGGAGGACACCGGGAAGGATGCGAAGCCGTTTCTAAGTTGTTTCTCCGGCATTGGTGACAGCCATGGCCGCGGTCCTACTGACGAGGAAAAGAGCACCCAGAGGACCTCGCCAAGCGGGAGGTTACCTTGCTACGCGCCCTTCTTCAATACGCCTATCACACGAGAAAGGCCGAGATATGGCTGCAGCACATCGCGTTTATGCACGCCAATCCCGACACCGACTTTTATATGTTCTTCGACTACCCGCAAGCGTCGCTCATCGTTCAAGTCCCTTCTCAAGCAGAAATCGACCACCCCGCGACTTCGAGCGGCCATTCCGCATTGCTGATGCCACGGCCAGAGGAGGGAGGCTGCAGATCCACCTGATGCGCGTATCGCTCCGCCCGCGGTCGGTGGTTTCCGCTGCGCTCTAGTAGCTCGGCCATGTCGGACAGGCTGAGTTCCTGAGGAGGACAGCGGCTGGGGTCACGATGGAACCTGGCGCCGAGATCTCGGAACTGCGTGAAGAACTAATTGCGGCCATTCGTCAATTGGACGAGGAACCGGCAGAGACCGTCCAGATGTACTAGTTCCGAAAAGGTTCTATCATGAAGTGATACATAGACTAACGCATTGCCACTGTATCGGCCAGGATTGTCAAGCAGCGCATATGATACCCACGTGATCGCGTTTAGCGGTTGAAGTCACAGTGCAAGTTCAGGAAGCAGAAATCAACACTCGAGATCGATTTTCTGCCAATGTCAGAGCCAAATCTGAGCCTTAAACCTGCATTCCCTGGTAAAGGCCAAACTTCCCAATTTTTCCTTTGGCGCGCCTAGAAATGTCAGTACTAGTTCTAGTTGGTCGATCTAGGCGAGTGAGGTTGGTGAGTGGGGTTCACACTGGCACACTGTATCGACATCAGAATGAACGAGCACACAGACTTCACAGACTTCACAGATACATACTGTTGGAATACGCCTGTAGCAGCTCGACTTCACACCAACATTCCTGAACCATCTTTTCCCCTTTTGGACATTTATTGTAGATACCAGTCTAGATACCACCGCCCTCCGGGCAAGCCTGGTTCCTCCTGCAGTCAATGATTTGATTAGCAATCCTATAGATTCAATCAGATACATTTCTAGGTAATCAGCCAGCTAATAGTCAGTTACCGGACTCTTGGTTGTGAGAGCGAGGTATTCAAGCACAGCTAAGTGAGGGATAGACACTTTTGGAGAAGAGTTCTCAAATTTGAGTTCCACTGGGCTAATGCCATCCCTCATAAAAGCTCTTGATCAAGCAAGAACTAGGTGTGACCCGAGATTTATGCAAGAATGGTTGTGATTCCATTGAGAAATTTGAGCAAATCAAAGAGGGCGCCCGGGCCTGAGTTTTATGCCCGGACCATGAACGTACGACGGCGTACATCGGCGTACGCCGATCGATATCGGACTTCGTCGGATCTGTTTCGGATTCACTGATGAGATAACGGCTGATAGCGGAAATCAGTGATCGCCGCTGATGTCATATGTTTGGACGCCCCTATCCAGCGTATTCCGGTGCTCTTATTTTCCTCGTATACATCCGCCGGAATCCGTTGGCATCCAGTGTATTCCTCCGAATAAAATCAAATTATGAAACGGGTGAATACGGAAGAAACCGTTGGCTTCCGGAGTCCACGTGCGGTATTTCTTCCACTTCCTCACGATGACTGCCGAACCTGGCGATGTCGCGTCCATCTCTGAACGTCTCGCCGGCATCCAACCTGGCCCTATCAGCAAGCTGACCCTGAAACCCCTTCTCATCATCGCCGAAGCTCTCGGAATAACAATCGCGACAAAGGGACCTAACAAAAAAACAGTCCCGGAGATCAAAATCATCCTGAATGGAGCCCTGCGTGCCCCAGAGTTCGCTGCCAACGAGGAATTTCAGAAATTTGTCACCTACACACGCCGTCCTGGGAGTGCTGCCCCGGTCCAGAACAGCGCCGACAAGGCCAGGAACGATGTCTTGCAAAGCAAGTCGGATCAAGGACCAGCGACAGGGTAAGTGGTATTCTATGCTCCGAAATCAGCAAGACTCATGCTCATTTATCATTCAGAGCTCACAAGAAGCTCCTCGATAACATGGGCAAAACCGATCCGCCTCCGCAATTTAAGCCCCTAGGTGGTGGCGTGAAAAAGGAAGACAAGGATGTATTCGACAGCGATGGTAAGTCTTTCCGCTTAGTATTATTCTTATGATAGCTTATGATTCAAATATAAGATGAAAAATCTTCGGTTCTCAGCAGCGCAGGCACGGGCACCCGTAATGAAGACCAGACATCCAACGTCGGCACCCCCAAAAAAGATGGCAACACCTTTAACATAGCCCCTGAGACAAACGACACGGATCTCCCCAGTATGTAACCTACTTCCCATGGATCCTTCATCTCACCTCTCCCATCTATTCTAGTTATCGTGCAGTTTAAGGGACCAACGACCCTGAGAGAGGTTTGGATTCCGCCAACTGAGCGTTCCCAAATCTCCGTCATCAAAGCTACCGATGACTCTGGAGGATATTCGACATCTCTGAAGAAACTTCTACCTTTCGCTCTGGGTCACGATAGTCCGGTTAAAAGTATGGTCCTTTCTCACTGCACTGTTGATTTACTTATTCTACCCACCCAGAGAGTGGCAAAGCAAAGCTAGCCATTATCGGCCCATTGGGAGGCCATTTAAACCTGGGCGTAGTCGACGATTTTGCTGATGGAGGCTTCCCTGAAAATCTCAAACTCGTGCACGTTGACCAATACAAGCTTGCCGTACATCCTGCGGGCCTGGTGTGTAGTGTGATGTGGGAACCCAAGACCGAGGGAAACAACACGGTGTCCCAGTCCCAGTTGCAGTCGGGCGCCGTAGTGAGTCTGTCTTCGGTGCATCCCGTCCTTCTTGTTCATTCTCGTTATGTAGAATCTTACTGGCCCCGAGAGCAAACCTCTTGAAGTCGCTCAGGAGCGTCTCGCTGCCAAAACTGCTACGGAAGACGCCAAGAAAGCCCCTATTGTGGGGTTCTTGAGAACTGAATTGAAAGGACCGGCAAGGAAGCGTCCTACAGTTCGTATCATTGGTGAAATGTTGGACCGACACAAATCATACTCGGATGCCGTGGTATGGGCGAAGGCTCACTGGTCTGATGGTCCTAACAAGTTCCGAGTCCCCGAAAGTGCGTCCCCATTCCTATAGATCTCCGAACTATCATCTGATTCTTTCCCGTAACACGTAGATCATGATTCGATTTTCAAAGGAATGGCTTTCAAAACTGAGGACATACAGGCTGCGGTGCGCGTCAAACACACCACTGCAAACTCTGATGACAAACTCTTTCGCTCCGAACGTCTGCAAGATGATGCCACCGGCAAAGCGGAGGCTTACGTCGAAGAAGGCAAACACAAGAAAGTGTTCGATGGAATGTCTGTCAAAGGATGGGACATGTATTTAAAGAAGGCGAAGGAGGACAAGGAGGCGGAGGAGCGTTCCAGGGCAAGGGAGGAGGCCAAGGAGCAGGAAAGGAAGAGAAAGCGCAGGCGCGAGGGGCGCGAGGGACGCGAGGGGGAGACCAAGGAGGAACGGAAGGAACGGAAGAGAAGGCGAAGGGCTGCTGAGGAAGCTGATGCGGAAGACGTTTATGGGGCGGGTCCGTCTCGCCGTAGGGGAGGATCAATCACCTCACAGACCCTCGACCATGACAAGTGAATCAGTGCTTTGGCATGCCGAAGAAACCCTCTAGATGTAGCGATCCTATAGTTCTACCAATAGATATTATTACAATTTTTACGAGTCAACCAGATAGTACAGTGCAGAGGAAGTCTGGAGCCGACCAGCCAGCTCGCGAGTTTGTTTACTCACTTCGATATGGCAATTCACTTATTTGGCTCTCCCATCAATATTGGCGGCGGCGTAGAGCACGCGTTCAGCCTTGGGGGCGCGGAAACGCTTTGTAGGGTGACGGAGGAGGTCCTAAAGCAATGGCACATGCTTTAGATGAAAAGATTCGGGTGAGATTGCAGAAGATATGCACTCACTTTGGTGAAAGTCCGGATTTGGCTCTCCCATCAATATTGGCGGCGGCGGCAGGGATGTGTTCAGCCCCGGGGACCCGGAAACGCGTTGTATGGTGACGGAGGAGGTCCTAAAGCGACGGACTGCGCTTTAGATGAAAAGATTCGGGTGAAATTGCAGAAGATATGCACTCACTTTGGTGAAAGTCCGGATTTGGCTCTCCCATCAATATTGGCGGCGGCGGCAGGGATGCGTTCAGCCTCGGGGACCCGGAAACGCGTCGTACAGCGATGGAGGAGATGTCACAGCTGCGGAAGGTCACTGAGATGGAAAGCTTTGGACAAAATTTGAGATAGATATGCACTGAGCACTCACCCCGTTACAACTTTGGGTGCATTGTGCATCTTGAGATTGGCCATGGGCACGTCGGCGAGCCCGCGTTCAGCATCGGGGGGTACCCAGAGACACACTGTACGATTTTGGTGGAAGTCCTGAAGTGGCGGAATGTGCGATATGAAAACCGTTGTCGGGGTTTTCCGCAAACCTGTATCTTATGTGAACTTGCTCTGCAGGGAGGTCGAGGGTCGGAATTTGAGCAATGGCAGGTCGTATTTCTTGAAGAACATTTGGTGGGATTGAGTCCGAGCTAGTACAGCGAGTTGTGGGCGTATGTAGGTGGTGACCGGAAGCAAGAAGGAATTCCCATTTTGGGACTCGCATTCCCTACCACCATGTCCGTCGCTCCGGTCTCCGCGACGCGAGAAGGTCACACCCAGTGGCTCTGTGACTTGTCGCGTTAAGTTTTGGCAAAGCGTTGCCAAAACCTAAGCGCCCGCACGGCGTGAGCTGCTCCAGACTCACGTCTTCCACTGGCAGGCTGACCCCTACCCATGTCCACTCTTTCTGTGCCTCTACCTACCGTTGACTTTGCCTCTATATTGCTACTCTCTCCGGATTGTAGTCTCAATTCTTCCTCGCTGAACTCTCGGCACATTTGATCACAGCCTTGAACACCAGGGGCCGATGCTAGTACTACCCCGGTCCCCGGCTGGGGCTGCAACTTTAAATCACGCACTTCCGGCAGTCTTGGACCTCACCACTGTCTCAATCAAGCTCAGCAAAATATATGCTAGGGGAATTTTAGAGGCAGGTTAGGGTTGGCAAAGCCTAGGCCCTATCAATGGAAGATTCAAGAGGATGACGGTATGTACTACTTGGGAGACTCATAACAATCACGCCACTCGCATAACTACACGCACTGCGATGCGTAGAGTTCCAGATTTTTGCCCTAGGCTCTGTGTGATGATCTCAAGACTTAGTCAAGAGTCAAATGGGGGCAAAACATGATTGGGAGACGAGAAAGCATGGCGACACCGAGCACCCAGACACAATGAGAAGTGAAGTGCCTCCGGTATTTATCCATGACCGTCGGCAGTAAATAAGTCGAGTGTGAGTAGGGCAGCTTTCTAATACATTTGCCGCGTTCAGCGCGGTTTGGTTCTCAAAAAGGAAAGAGTCTCCTATTCCGCAACACCATGGCTCCGACTCTCGGAAACCTTTGATGTAATTTGAATAGGTTGCACTAGAGCCGTTAGGCTTTGGGTTACAATCTCCTGAAGAGATTGGTCTCTAACCCTCAGCTTATATATTACACGAGAGGTAAACTAGAGTATTCTACAACAATCAGAGGAGTTCTACATTAGTGATCCGCTGAGTAAGTCCGCTCGGGGATCGGCCTGATTGCCCCTTATGGTCATTTCTCCAACAACCTTGTACTCATCCTTCAGCTCTACTTTCTCGACCATTTTTCCCTCCAGAGAGTCCTATACGTCCTCACCATTCTCTCCGCCACCTATCCTCTCTTCCGCCTTCACCTAAATCAACGGAAAAGTCCACATCAGCCGATCGAAACTGCTTGGTTCCGGAGCATAGTATCTGTTCTAGCTAGCGCCTTCGACAGCAAGAATGAACATCCAAATTTTCCTCCCGAGGAAGATGGCCTGGGACCCCGGTTGAGCCAGCGTGTCTGTCACGATCTGGAGCAGATTTACCATCTTCTTGGGGTGGATTCGGATCAGCCTACCGATTTATTTCCTGCACCACACACCATTCTTTGCACAACTCGTCTCCACTGCATCATTTGCCCACAGGATAGTCCTCCTCCTCTGAGCCGTCACGGAGATGCACAAGAAGTGAAGTTGCTCAAAAGTGACTTTCGATGGGTCGATGCCAAACTCTTTGTCGCCTATTGCGTGAAATGCAAAGCAGAGTACTACCCTGATCGAGTCACCTACCGTCTCCCAAACAGCACATACGGACGGGTCCAGAGGTTGGAATATGATTCTTCATATCTGCGTGTGTCCAAGGGAGGAATTTGGATGCACCGGAGGATCGCGCTGGCACAGGAGCATGCCGTGCTGAAATTCCGTTCCGGGTGGTCTAACTTTGCGGAATGGCTCAGCGACACAATTGGTGCCCTCCCTCGAGTGACAACCAGACAATCCCAGAGGCTGTACTTTGAGCATTTTTCACGGCGGTTAATAGTATCCCACGGGCTGGAGGCTACCTTCACTGTAGCTGCCCACTCAAGCTCGCAGGTCCTAGCCGAGTCAGTTCGTGATCTTGTTGGTCGAGATGGTGGGGTGGTTGCTGGAGCGATGGATCATGGGTGCACCAATTGCACCCATCTCAAGAGGTACACAACGGATTTGATTGCAGAAGGCGCTGTTCTCGATGGCGACGAGACAGGTGGGGTTGTTGATGGAGGAGATAACTCAAACGCAGTAAGCACTTAATTATTCTTACAATGGCGACAATTTATTTGGCCTACGAGATAAATGGTGTAGACCCCCCGCTAGATTCCAATCAAATTCCGCCTGGACTTGGCCAACTTCCGACACAGCAAACACGACCGGCTGGTACAGGCCGAGGCTACTCTCGTATGGCTGTAATGGATGGGAAACGTATTACTCATCGGGTTAGTACGCGAAGTTTATGGATGAAGACTTCGAGATATTGATCTCCTGATTAGCTTTGTTCCTTGAGCACCTGCAACAGGCCTCTGGTTAACTTTAAAAATGGTCGTTTCTGCCGAGAGCACTTGGACATGCGGAACCGTTGCGGCATTATTCCGTGTGGTCGTCCTGTCTATACGGAAGGAGCATCAACTTGCGATAACCCCCTCCACAAGGACTGGCATGGGAAATATCTGAACAGGTTCTCCCGCCTATCTTTTCCTGGGGTACAGCGTGTCATCCGCCGCCAAAACCAGTCCAGTGAGGCGGGCCAACTTGAAGGACCTGCCCTTCACTCAGAGCTTCCCGACTTGGATGGAACTCTCGGAGCCCAAGTGGTGCATACATTCCGGGCCAGAACAATATACTGTTTACAAACGGTTCAGTGGTCGTGCGAATACCCCATTGGGTGGGGTAAATGCTACAATTCGGAAAGTTCCCCGCAAGTGCTGGCGATCATCGACAAGATTTGGGAGTTTCACCCCGATTCGAAACCGAGTTTTATCGCATACGACGATGCGTGCAATCTCCTTCGTCACATTGTCACTCAGGATCCCCACAGTACATGGCTCAAGTCAACAAAATTTGTTGTCGACGCCTGGCATTATATTGGCCATCGTGCACTTGATCTTTTATGCCGTGTTTGGTGCAATCCCGCCCCTACAAATGGATCCCAACCCGACCTTATTATTGTCCGCGTCGATGACAACGGACAACAACATGCAACTCGGGCTTTCAACACTGAAACGGCCGAGCAGCTCAATGCCTGGCTCAATGGGTATGAAGCGCAGCTCCGACAGATGTCCGACACAAGTTATGATTTCTGTGTTCATGTTTTGATGTTACTCTACAAGGAGTTGGTGGACAAGAAGGTGGCGAAGAAAGAACAGTTCCTTTCGGAGGAGTTCTGGGAGAAGGTTCAAAGTTTGGATTAATTTTTTTTGTAATAGATGCGGCGGATTCCGATGGCGGTCGGCGGAATATGGCGTATAATACACGGGACCCCAGCGGATTTGTTGAATTTTTCTCATGGTTCCAACGAACCGCGGTGTATTCCAGCGGGGAGGACGGCGGATGGTGCTGACTTGTACGGCGGGATTCAGTGGATTATTTGAGTGCCACCGGCGGATTACGCCGGATAGTACATCTGACATACAGCGGGATACATTGTGGTATTTGACGGAATCCGGCGGAATCCGGCGGGCTTGGGCTGTTTTCTTCGACAAGTTAGACTACGATTGGAGGTCCCGCTGTTGCGGTCCCAGCCGGTGAAAAATATATTATTACTGGCTTGGCATACGGTGAGATACAGTGTACGGGGAATGCCGTCAACGGAGTCCACCGTACGCTGGCGCGTACGGTGGAAGCCAGTGGATCGGTGTTGGCAGTACGGCGAACTCCGGCGTACAGGACCGGCGTTGCCGGTCCGCGCATATTACTGCCGGGCCTAAGTCCGGGTCTCGGGTCTGCTCGGAAGTCAGGCCCGACCCTGAGCCTGACTCGACCCTCCGGTCGGGCCTGGGTTGGGGTGGGTGTGCCGCCTATAATCTATCGGGCGCGACGGGGCCTATGCACACCACTCCGTTGGATCGCACTGGGTCTTGTCCCTCCCAGACCCTCGGTGGCTTTGCGTACGGGTTCTGTGTTAATCTGAAATGAAAGATCTGGAAAAAGCAGCGACTGCTGAGGTTACGTTACATTCAAGAGTTACAAAGCTGACGATGACTAAGCGGGCCGCCGTTGTTTTGTTTGCATTGTCAAATCAGGGGATCAGATCAGGGTGACCGAGCTGCCCGATTTTGTACCTCCAATATCGAATGTCAGACCTGGTCCGGAAATCGGAAATCCGGAACCAGGAATATTCCTGTAGGTATATAAGCAGTGTAGGTAGCTGCTCTTAGGGCATTTGTTTGCTTTAAAGCAAGTCACACTAATCCTTCAGTGCTATTGCAAAACTTCACTCTTCCCTACTTACCTCGGTAAATTCAACACATACTTTGAGCGGAGGAAGACAGGGATACCGCTCCGGTGAGCTAATTAACTGTGCGCAAATTTAGACGCGTTGCCACCGTGATTTCGAACTGCATCAAATATTGCCCTTGGATTCAAAACCAGGACCGAGGTATATGTCCCCGATGGCGAACAAACTGTGGGCGCGTGTAGGCGCTTGGCCGGCGCTATCCACTTAGGGGCACCCGTCACGCGACGTCACCTCGTTTAAGACGTAAAACGGCGTGACCCGGCTTCTTTCCTTTCCCACTTCACTGCTCTTTTTCCCTCGTCGTCGCCGGCGCTGGGAGCCAAAATGGGCCTCGGGGCGCGCACGTAATCTCAATGCCAGGTCATTGGCTCGAACCGCGGGGAAGCAACCATGTGCTACGGGGTGCGCCGTCCTGTGGGGTGGTGCGACACGGATTCTCGGCATTCTGCGCTTTTTACCTTCCCTTCAGCTGCAGCCGCCGGCAGTCTCAAGAGGGACCTCGATGGAGCTGGTTTGGTTGGTTCCTTGGCTCTGTCACCTGGTGGCTGGTGGCGCACCGATCCTCAATTTTCTTTCAAAGGTCCAAGTCTGGCGATGGTTTGCGTTCTTACTGGGTGGGGTCTCGGAGCTGATGGGTCCTGTCCTTGGGTAGATTCCCACTGCCTCCGCCGCTGGTGGCGCCCTCGAAATTGGAGTTGCGATGGGAATCTGGTCGAATGTTCCTTTGTCGCAGACTCCGTCTCATTTCGAATTTTCGGCAGTCGCCGACATCTCTATTTTGCGTAGCCGTTGGAATTTTTCTTGGACGCGCTACCAACTATTAAAAGAAAATTTGAATTTTCACAGATAGCATCATGTGACCGGCAAGTAACGGCCGGACCGCTTGCTCAGCAATACGCCATCGATCGAATCATCGATGCAAAAAAACGCGCGTTAAATCGGCTTCGGCTTATCTTGCAAGATGGCTACTACCGCCACTGGAGCCGCTCAGCGCCAGGACCTGGACGACATCCTCACCTCCATTACAATCCCTTCGACGTCCCCGAGGGCGAAATTCGTAAACTGGGGTCTCACCTACCACTGTCAGCCGCTCGCAATTTTTGAGCCGGAAAATGAATACCACTGCGAACTGGTCCTTGAGCTGGCGCGCAGGGAGGGGCGGGTGCTGCGTGCGGTGGGCGTGGGGCATAGCCCCAGCGACCTCGCCTGCACGAACGACTTCATGTTGAAGATGACGAAGCTGAACAAGCTGCTCGAGGTGCGCGGCAGTGCGGGTGCGGGGGGGCGCGGCGGACTCATCCTCGGCGTGCGCAGGTGAACGTGGAGAAGCGCTACGTGGTCGTCCAGGCGGGCATCACGCTTACGGATCTCCACGTCGCGCTCGGAAAACACGGGCTCGCCATGCGCAACCTCGGCTCGATATCGGACCAGACGCTCGGGGGGATCGTCACGACTGCGAGCCACGGCTCCGGCATCACGTTCCCGGTGATGTCGAGCGATGTCGCCGCGCTCACCCTGCTGCTCGCGGACGGCTCTAAGGTGGCCTGCTCGCGCCAGGAGCGGCCGGACCTCTTCATCGCGACGCTGTGTGGGCTCGGGGCGACCGGAATCATCCTGACGGTGCAGCTCGAGGTCGAACGCACGTTCCGCCTCAAGGACGAGCAATGCTCGCGGACGTTCGAGGACTTCGTGGACCACCTCGACGAGCTCGTGCACTCGGCCGAGCACGTGCGCTTCTGGTGGATCGCCGCGTCGCACAAAGTCAAGTGCAGCGTGGTCAACCGTACCCGCGAGGTGCGCCATCTCTTCCATTTTCGCTGCGTGGCCCACTGACGACCGTCTCTAGGCCAAGCGCCCGCCGATACCGTGGTTCTGGAGTTCCTTGGTTGCGTTCCACGTGGTGCAGTTCTTCCTCTTCGTGGGCCGGTGCTTCCCTGCCGTGAACACGCTGACAGGCCGCTTCGTGGCGTGGCTCGCGAGCACCCCCATCACGCTCATCGACGACAGCCCCGCGATATTCAATGTCGAGTGTCGGGTATGCCGTCTTACTTTCCGCAGTCTGCCGCTCTGACGGCCGCTTTCCAGTACCCGCAACACACGACGGAGTGGGCGGTGCCGTTCCAAAATGCAAAGGCGTGTCTGCATGAGCTGCGTGCGTGGATGGACGCGGAGGCGGCCGACCCCGCCGGCATCCGCCCCCACTTCCCGTTCGAGATCCGCTTCTCCGCGGCTGACGATATCTGGCTGAGTCCAAGCTACGGGCAGGAGACGTGCTGGATCGGCATCGCGCAGTACAAGTGCGCTCCCCCTTTCCGTTCGATATACTTTAAGCTAACATAAATAACTCCAGACCCTACGGCTTCAACGTCCCCTACCGGCGCTTCTTCGCTGGTTACGAGGCGATCGCCGCCCGCCACGGCGGGCGCCCGCACTGGGCCAAGGCGCACCACTTCGCGCCCGAGACGCTGCGCCTGCTGTACCCGCGCTTCGATGATTTTGTAAGCGTGCTGCAAGCGGTGGACCCGGCTGGGATGTTCCAGAACGAGTATGTGAGGCGGCATGTGCTGGGCGAGCCGGTCGGCGAGCGGGTGTTTAAGCTGCGGGCGGAGTAGGGTGGGAAAGCTGCTGATGAGTGGTGGATGTACATGGGCATGATGATTAAAGGGGGCGGACATGAAGCCATCGGGAGGTGGGGACGCGGATGCATACAGCACCACTTTGGAGATGCGCGCATATGCATAATTTACGGAGCGGCTACATTAATGGTATGGGGTATGTGTGCGCACACTGTGGGAAGAACGTATTTTATGTGTTTGACCAGTGTATTGCGATTCGGGATTCATGATTTATTTGGCGCGCTTGTCAAGGTATGGGTAATCATTCCACTTGCAAGGCATAAGTACCTCTATCATTCTTCTCTGCCTCCCACCGGGGACTCGTCGATGAGCACGTTTTTGGCGTGAGTTGGATACTGACGTGGAAAATATGCTTCGAATTTCATCGCAACTGCTCTTCCAGGAACGGAATTATAGCTATGATGGAGCCCGAAACCAGAGTGCCTTCGATCCTCGAACTCGAAACCAGCTTTCTGGATCTTTGAACGCGAGCTCACAACCGCAACCTCTCAGCAAAGACGAGGATGCCCTCCGTGATCCGATGAGCAGGAGCAAAAAGTTCGGCATGGAAATTCGTAGCAGAAATATCAAAAATGAACCAATCTGCGGCTGTATCGATTTCCTGGTACCACGGTGCTATGTAATCCGTTCACGGATCGCTGTAGCAGAAGCGGCTGAAAACGGGGGGTAAGATTTAAAATCTACCCGCGGCGCAGTTACACGCACCCGGCAATAGCCTGCATATCGCTCACATCGCGGACGCCAACACAAGGCGTGCACAGGATAGCGTTAAAAATGGGGGAGTCGGGCATTTATGTATGGGTGGGACCACGCACGAGACCTGAGTCGAGCCCATGAGGCATGCGACCGCGACGACGACGAGGGATTTAAGTCAGGACGAGTGATGGCGCGGATGAAGAAGGACTTGAAGCGAGTGGGGGATTGGGCCTCCTTTTAAGCTCTGTAATAACTACATCCGACAGCAGTGCTGAGAACGCTGAGAACGATAAGGGTACATTCCTGCATGTGTCCAGGGCTGTAGATACGAGATCGGAGATCAACAAATTAGTTGGGGTTTCAGCACCTCCATAGGTCGGCCCCGCTGAGGCTACCTAGCCGGTCCCGAGCGGTATGACTGGTTCAGATTCGTGTCTTATTTGTGGGTTGTCAGTTCGGATGCTAGAGAGGGGGATTTGCGGCGAGATGGAGGTGTATTATACTGATAACGGTTGGGTCAGATAACCGCGAATGCGCACAGGCGCATCATTTCGTCCATGACACCTGAGGGGAATCTCATGTGGTTCATTTTCGCCAGGTGGACAGAATTGAACCATACTATAGTTTATATAAATTCAGCGGCGGAATTGTTAGATCCTGGCTCTGAGGAGGTGGTACAGTATGTTCCTCATACTCGGCTGAATGAAGGCTTCAACTCAGATCGAACTTGGCGAATTCGGCCAATCAGAGGGCTGCCGCTATCAGCGCATCAGGATGCGCGATCAATATTGATGCGCCGGGCACCGCCTCTCCCGAATATTCTCGAATGTGCAGTTAGAATGCTCACATTAAAGGCGTGGTATCAGGTGAGAACCTTCGGGTCGCGGCCGTCGACAAGGTCCCTTACCCACTCCGAATTCCGAGACAAAAATATTATAATCATCTGCCGTAACACAATCTTCTTTTTCCGGTTATTCACCTGCGTTAGGTGCTGCGGTTGAGCGAAAACGGCGATAGACCTCGTCAGAGTGTCATCGAATAAATTTATCGTGCAAGATACATTTATTCATTACGCGCCACAGCAGAGAACGTGTGTAAAAAGCGGTCCGAAGAGTGTCTGCAAGTAACCTCTACTACAACCGTGTCGTGCCCATACCCCAAGGAAGCCCACCGAAAGTCCTGAGTCCAAGTAGAATTCAACGTCCATATCGATGCGATAACTGCGATCTACCAGTAGCCGCGCTAGCCCCGGCCCGCTCATGAGAACACGCCCGCCGCTCAGTAGTACTAAGGATGAGAAAATCAGGACACAATCAGACGAGAGAAGACAAAGAAGAGAACGCACCACGACGCTGGGCGGCGCTCCCCGCCGCGGGAAGATGATGACGCCGCGCGAGCCCGGCGCGGGCGGCGGCGGCGGCGGCGGCGAGATAACGTACGTTGGTGGGCGGGGGTGGTGCGTGTGGTGGCTGTGATGCGACGACGAGGACGAGCGGCTGTGATGCGACGACGAGCGGTGCGTCGAGGGCGCGCCCTGGTGCATCGGCGCCTGCGAGATCGACTGCGAGGGGTAGACCGTCGACGATGGGCTGTACGATGGTGGGGGCGCGTGCGAGCGGTGCGTGTGCGTGGAGGGCGTGGGCGCGTGAGAGGGGCGGTAGCTCTGGTGGTGCGTCGACGGCCCGTGCGTTGAGGGCCCGTACGAGTACTGCGTCGGCGACGGGCGGTGCGAACCCGTGCGGGAGGACCCATGCCACTGCGCCTGCGGGCGGACCGTCGCGTCGCTGCCGGCGTTTGTGCGCGGTGTGAACGGCGACCGGAGCTGGGGTGCGCTGTCCGTCCCGTGGGCCCACCTCGCGATCCGCTTCTGCGTAGCCGCATAGCGCCGGCGGCCTTCCTCAGAGTAGTCGTATTCTGTCATAACGGACTGAAAACAGAGGGGTGAGCTGGATTCAGACGGAGGGGGAGAGCACCGACGAAGGAGGGGGAGAGCGACGAGGGCTTTATATATGGGGTGACCAGCAGGAGGGGGAGGAGTGGTCGTCTAGCCTCTAATTGCCAGGTAACGCTGTTACACTGGACTGCGCTGGAAACGGCGGGCTGTAGCGGTGGGCGGGTCGTTGGCAAGAGCGACCTGGCCTATTATATAGCGTACACGGATTCCAGGGCCGACGCCTGCGCAGTACAGGAGGACAGGGAAGACAGACGGCGGGAAGCCTCCGAGTCGCCTATCTGATCATCATGCCGACATTGCAACGCTGCATATCTCCATCAGGACTGCCACGGTGACTTTGCGCTTACCTTTTGCATACGAGGAAAACGACTAAAAATATTGGCTGCTCCTTCTCCCGCTACGTATCAGCTTGTAAGTTTCTGGCTAAAATTCATGTTGAACGCTGCAGTGAACGACAAAGTTTCGCTACGCCACATTTACATGGGACAATGGGCTACAATGAGGCACAATGAATGCTCGGCAAACAAACAGCATGACTCACGGAAGTATCAAGTGTCTGTCACAGCATTCTTCCCAGCATTCATGCAGACACACCTAGACACACTGGATGATCGACGGGCAGTGTTTCGCCAGCGCTTCCATGGCTGCGCCACACTTATTCGCCGCGAATCGGATATTACAGCGGCTCGGGATCGCGCGTCCCACAGAATAATCATGCCGGGATTGCGCTTTACCCGACGATCAAGCGTTAAGCCCACGTTTCCCCTTGCGTTCCCCAATGATTTGCATCTCCAGGAACATCGTCCTTGGGAGATTAACCTCCCCATACTCTATGTACCTGTCCCCAAAAATAATGCCTAACAGCCAGGTCGGTCAAGAACAGCTTCAAACAACCCAACCAAGTACAGGATATGCGCTGCGGAGAAGCCATACAGCCCGTCCGCTTCACAGACAGAATCAGCCGATCCACAGCACCGTGGGTGGTCCACGATGTTCTACGTACTCAGCATGCTCATCGAACAGCCGGGCTTCGGGCTTCGCAGGGAGACGCCACACATAATAATTAGTGACTACGACAAGAAGAATACTTGACGGGTTGATCTCGGAGACTCGGAGTTTCCATCGGCTCTGATCGGTTCCTGAACATCCCTGAAAGTTCCGAATCGGCCCCACTCGGAGGGCCCGAGTTCTTCCGACCCGGAGTTGGTCCGACTCCGAGGTTTAAGCGCAGAACTGAACGCTTTCAAACTGGAAATTGTCTTCTTTCAGCTCACCTGACAACGTCGCCGAAACGTAAAGATTCAGCAGAATGGCGCTGAAACTAACAGATTCAGCCGGGGGTCAGACTGAAACTTTCGGTTTATCGACGTTGTCGGCTCGGCCGAGATTACTTGTTTTCCTGTGTGTTTGTAAAAATTTACTCCATCCTGTGCATGCTGTTTTTGTTTCTACACATACAATTCGCGCTCGGGATCTAAGTACCAGCATAATTACAAACATATCCACAAAATCCGGCCTCGCTCCAAGTATGCTCCGGCATTTCTGTCTCGTTGGTTTGAGAATGAAGGGAAAGACAGAGCTGATAATAAATGTGAATATATTCTGTCTGCGATATGACATGAAACCAGTGGGATGCCCCTGGGCTTCCCATTATAATTACTGGCCGTGCCAGCGCGAGCCAGAAAATTTGACAATCAGCACGGGAACCTAAATGTGAGTGATCCAGAGATCAATTGTGTACTCAAATATGTAACCTGTTCAGGGACTGGGTAGGCAAAGGACGACATGTGCTCAAGAACGACGTTGAACCAGTGGATGTTTTAATCCCGATTTTCTCTTGGATTTCGCGGCTCGCAGTCCTCGCGCAGTCAAAAATTCACTCGGAAAATGCAGGGACAGTGTGGATGGCACCTGGGTTGAGGACCAATGCAATTCGAGCGATGGAAAATATGATGCAGACCTTGGTGGACGAGGCCTTGGAAGAGAGGAGACAATGAGATAAGTGCATCGGAGGAACCAAAATCTCATTCAATAAATCACGTTATGGACAGACAATTCGAAACAATATATATGGACCGAGGCAATAATCAATTGGCAATGAATCAAATGCACCGGAAACAATATGTCAAAACGTCGCCGAGAACTAAGGCATGTTGAACTCACCAAATCATAATCAGATTCCCATATGAATAAATGGGATCCAGCGTTCGTAGGCAACATCCTTTGCCCTGAGTTCTCTCACCGCGAAGTGGAGAGCCTCTGCTGCATCACTGGCCTGAGGCTGTCGACCATATCGGAGGAGGTGAGTATAAAAGCTCTTGGCAACTTGTGGTCCATCATGATCGTTCATGGACCACAAAGTCCCGACGGCACTTCGAAAACCGGCAGCAATAAATCCTCCACCGAGATGGAATGATTCATTCACCAGCTCAGCATCTCCCATAGCAGTTTGGCATGCAGCGAGGAATACAAAGTCCGCATTTGTGAGAGGCATCTGAAGGATTGTTTCGAGCTCCAAATTACCACCATAAAGCATGAGGTGGCTTTTTGTGGGTTGAAGGAGGTTCTGTTTCCCATGACAGGCCAAGTGGACCCAAGAGCAGTCCCGGAGCTGGAGCCTTACAGCTTCCGGTGTTGCATGCATCCCTTCAAGACACTCCGCATCGGGGATTTTGACAATAGAACGAATGCTTTGGACTTCTCTCTCCACTCCCCTCAGGTAGTTGTCTTTACTAGGACTGGTGTAAGATACTCCAACAACTCCAAGGGTAAATGCACCGGAAGACTGTTTTTTCCGAGCCTCCGCTAAAGATCCCAGGGTTGCAGTGTATGAATGAATGAAGTAATCGGTGGGTGGACATGCATGCAGGGGTAGTCCAGTGAATGCTCCAGTAGCTAGCCACCATAGTCTGCCATTAGAGATATTATTCTGCACCGATTATCAGTGCTAGCTCAAATGAAGTACACCCAATCAACTTACTGATGCTAAAACCTGATACACTGGATCCACAATATTTGTCCAAAGCCAGGTCAACAGATCTGCAAAACCATCCTTGGTCGTGTTCAATCTAGCACCCTCTCGTGAGCCAAAGAGTCTCGTGGGAGCTGATTCGCCTCGTGTCCTGACATTACAGCGACCTAATAATGTGCGGAGTGCTGCCTGCTTTGACTTGAGCAGATCGGAAGTTACATCTGGCAGTGGGACATGAACTGGGTCGGCCACAGGATCGAGAAGTACAATTGCATCACAGCCCCTTATGTCACTATTGAGTATCACAACTGGACCTGCTTGTGATGCTTGGCAAAGAGCACTGTATGGTTTGGGGAGCAGGAAATATTTGAGGTCTGGTTGCCTGCGGATTTCATCCAACAGATCTTTCCTTCGAATTGCCACTTTTCTTGGATCAGATGCTGCGCCATTATGGAGCTCTAATGACAACCTCTGGAATTCTGCTGCCTGTTGAGGAGGGACTTTATCAACATCTGGCTTCAGCTGGAGTATTTGTTGGAATACAGTGGCTATTCCTTGCTCAATAAATTCCACTCCGGCGGTCAGATTACTGAGATTAATGGAAGTTCTTGCTGCAGTTGAAGTGACCTCTCCAATATCAAGCCACCGTATAGCTTCATGACGAACTGTAATTGCATGACCAATCCACAGAAGCTCTGGAAGCAAATGGAATGCAGCCGAATATGCGAAAAGAGCATGTAAGGGGTGATGTCTTTCTGAAAAGGAAGCCCATTGAAGAGCTCTATTCCAAGATTCTTGTGGATTATTCAGGACAGATATTTTGAATGAGGCAGTGTAATTCTGGTGGACATGCTTAAGGTACTTGGGATCTCCAGATTCTTCATACAGGTCTCCAAAAGAGGCTGCAAGATATCCCAGGCATCTTGCGCTCTCTGGGTGGTCTCTCGGGTTGAGTTTAACTGCTTGTTTCAATGCCCGCAGTGCTGCATCTAAATCCTTCCGGTTCCTCAAATGCCGATACAGGTGGCTATAGGACAATCCAAGATTTCTCAGATATCTCGCCCGATGGGGGTGGTTTGTAGAGCTGTTTACTGCTTCTTTATCAATCTTCAGTGCTGTCTCCAAGTCCTTCACCTCACCCAGTCTCCTGTACCGATTTTTCAGACATGTTGCAAGACTTTGCAGATGTCCCGGCCTATCAACATGTCCCACCGGCGTCATCTGCACTACCTCTCGATATATCTGCATTTCTGCCTCAAGGTCTTTCAGGTTTCCCAATCGTTGATAATGTTCTCCCCAAGAGACTGCAAGATTTTGCATATACCCAGCACGTTCTGGGTGTTCCACCGGGGTACATGTTACCGCATTTTGATCAAACTGTAGTGCTGTCTCGAGGTCTTTAACCTCTCCCAATCTCAAATAACGATCTGTGAAGTTCCTTGCAAGATGGTTCAGACGACTGGGCCTCTGTAAGTCCTCAGCTCGGGTAAGTTTCACTGCTTCTTGATTACTCTCTATTGCAGTCTCAAGGTCCTTCAAATCTCCCAGTCTCCGATAACGATCACTAAGAGACTCTGCAAGGCCTGTCAGATATCCTGCGCGCTCAGGGTGGTCAACTGGTATCAGTGACAGCGCGTCTTGAGATATCTGTAGCGCTCTGTCAAGATCTGCAGGGTCCCCAAGATGCCGAAACCGATCAACAAGAGCTGCCGAAAGAACTTCAAGATATATAGGACGTTCCGAGTGACCTATTGGGAGGAGGTCTACTGCCTCTTGAGATATTTGCAGTGCTGCTTCCAAATCTTTCAGATCCCTCAATAGGCCGTACCGATATCCGTAGGATGCTCCAAGTCTTCTCAGATATCTTGCCCGGTCTGGATGGTCTGTTGAAACAAGCTTGACTAGTTCTTGATCCATCTTTAGTCCTCTCTGAACATCTTTTCGGCCTCCTAGTCTCCGATAACGCTCGTTGAAAGACTCTGCAAGGGATTCTAGATACGCAGCCCGCTCTGGGTGATCGACTCGGATGAGGCTCACTGCTTCTTGAAAGTTCTTCAGTGCTGCCTCCAAATCTTTCAGGTCTTTCAACCGGTCATACCGATGTCCATATGATAATCCAAGAGTTCTCAGATATCTTGCTCGATCTGGGTGGTCTGCTGGAGTGAGATCTACTAATTCTTGATCAATCTGTAAGGCTGTCTCAAAGTCCTTCACATCTCCCAGGAGCTGAAAGCGGGTCTTTAAGCAGACTCCGAGGCTTTGTAGACATCTGGTTTTGTTTGGGTGGTCCACTGAGTTGAGGTCGGATGCCTGTTGGAAACTCTGCAGGGCTGCATCCAGATCCATTGGATCCCCTGACCGCTCATACTGGTCTCCGAAGGACACTCCAAGACTTTGGAGACATGCTGCCCTCTCAACCTGGTCGATATTCTTTAAACCCATTGCCTCTTGGAGTTTCTGCAATGCTGCCTCCAAGTCTTTCGGGTCCTTCAATTGCTGATATCGATTGCTAAATAATAATCCAAGATCTCTTAGATATCTGGCCCGATCAGGGTTGTCTGCTCCAATTAGGTCCAGTGCTTCTTGATTAAGCTGTAGTGCCGTCTCAAAATCCTTCGCCTCTCCAAGTTTTCCATGGCGATCTTTGAAACATGATCCAAGGCTTATCAGATGCTTGGCCCGATCAGGACCTGCTGAAGTCAACTCCACTGACTGTTGCAATATCTGTATTGCAGCCTCGAGATCCTTCAGCTCACTCAATCGCTGGTATCGTTCCCTCAAAGCGAGTGCAAGATTTTGCACGTGTCCAGGCCAAACAGGGTGGTGATCCAGATTCAATGCCTCTTGGAATATCTGGATTGCTGTGTCAAGGTCCTTCACTTCTCCCAATCGCCGATAACGGTCATTGAAAGAGAGGGCAACACGGTTTAGATAGTCCGCGCGCTCAGGGTGGTCCACTGGAGTGAGATCTACTACTTCCTGATCAATCTGTAGTGCCATCTCCAGGTCCTTCAGATCTCCCAGTCTTCTATACCGATTTTTGTAAGATGCTGCAAGAGTTTCCAGATATGTGGTACGATCTGGGTGGTCCATGGGCACCAAATCTGCGGCTTCTTGCAATTTTTGTAGGGCCGCGACCAGATCCTTTGGGTCTCCTGACACCCCATAAAATCTTCTGAGAAGTACTCCAAGATGTAGCAAACGTGCAGGTCTAAAATGGTGACCCATGGGGGTGAGATCCACTCCTTCTTGCATATTGCAAAGGGCTGACTGGAAATCATCTGGATCTTTTAACTCCTTGTATCTGTTTGCAAAAGCAGCTCCCAATGCAGCTTTATATCCGGGAAGATCTGAATGTCCTTGAGGTGTCTGCCTTATTTGTTCCTGCAGCCTTGTTATCTTGTCCAGATCCTAGCAGAACACTGCCTCAACATCAAATCACGGACAACTTGAATTCGTGTGCTCACGGATTCCATAGGGACATGGACCAGATCAGTGACACTTGAGCCAGGAGCTGAATGAGACATTGAGATAGAGGAGTTCGGTGAGACCTGTTGTAATCAGTCCAACAAATGTGGGGCAGGAGAAAGAGAAAGCCTTACAGCTTGTGTGGACATGAGAGGACGGAAGAGGGTTCTCGAAGGGTAAATGTGTCGTTATATATCATCCGAAAGACGCCCAAAAGACGCCGGCGGCCGGTCATATATAGCCTTTCCCACGAGTACATCTGTCATCAGTCAAACAGGAGCCTCGAGGCACGAAAGTTCATCCTGTCGACTCTTGGGCCGAGATGCATGCCAGGGAAATGTCAGGGAGTCCGGAGAAAATTTCCCGGGTTGCCACTGCACTGACAATTCTCGGAAGCCACCCCGAAGTGCGAACCTCAGAACCCAGCACACATCGATTATAAAAGCTACTATATTGCAGAGTCTCAATTGGCTCTGCCTAACCGCTGGAGCCCTAAATGTAATACGTGAAGTTCAAGTCAACCCAATCGGATCGGCTCGGATCGGGAAATCGTCTTTCCACGTGGTAAGCACGTTGAAGACGCGTCGCGTCTCATCGCATACACAACAGACAACATTGCAATATTGATGACCCACGCCTCGGAATTTTTCGGGTCCCTGATCCAGTTTATTGCAGGCTCCACTTCCTAGTAAATTTCCAACACTAAGAATATACCTCGGTCGTCGGAGTCGGTTATCGATCGAGTCGATATCTTATTTCCCAGTGCTGTGGTAGGGAGTCAGATGTGGCGCGGAAAGCGACGAGACATACACATTGTAGCAAAGGCAAGAGAAAGGAATTCATCCACACATATGTCAACAGTACCATGCCTTCTAGTCTTGAAATATATAAGCCGTCTGGGCCAATTGTTCACATGTACCGGTTCTGTATACTCGCCCTGCCGCAATTTCATGGCAGAAACCAATATCTCAGACGGTACGGTGACTTCTGACAGGGCATATCGAGTAGAGCCAGCTAATCTAGAGTTGATGGATTCATATCATCCTAGTCTCCTTTCCATTCAAGCCATACCATCCGGATCAGGTTAGCACCCACTGTTGTATACAGTGGGTATGAGTTGCATTCTTCAACCGCCACTCTGCAGCCCAGGCCGAATGCGATACCCGCCTAGTCAGATGAGCGGTTTTGGAATAGTCCTAACAATTTGGGGTACGGAATGCAATGTAATGATAGGCCATCCTAGAATGCATGTGCGGTATATATGACGGTCACCGTAAAATTCGTTCAGTGTTGAAAGACTTATGGACTCAAGATGGCTTTGACGTGATTCAATCTCTTAGTCCCTGCGTTAAATTCAGATGAAAATTTCGTGGTTATGAGATCAGTTAGCGTTCACTTACTTCAAGCTTCATTTCATCGCTCGGTCGAAGGCGCCGGTAGAAAATCGCAGATTGGACTCGACTGAATTCAGAAGGAATTCAGGTTGGTAGACTCGTTACCAGCCTGCCATACGGAATGCAATAAATGTGGCGAGCACTATTGCCGTAGGCAGACTAATTGAGCGGGGAGGGAGTTTGAAATTTTTGAGTGGCGCCGATCACGGCCATCAATTCTTCGTCATCGAATCATTTGGGTTGTAGAATCAGTTGTCGCTTCTACCCATGCACAAGCCTCTAGAAGAAATCTGAGGAGACAGATGTCTTGGAATTTGCACTTCAAGCCCGCCGTAGGTTTGGTATTTTTGAACCCATCCAGATCCAAGGCCAGAACAACGGCCATCAAAATATTGCCAACTCCCGCCCCGCTCAATCGCCAATCCTGAGAAGTCTGCCTACGGCAATAGTGCTCGCCACATTTGCATTCCGTATGGCATTCTGGTTAACGATGAAAGTGTAGGTCAAAAAATCCCAGTTCTAACGATCACCCAGACCAGACTCAAGCCTTGCCGTGTCCCAGTGGCGGCACGGCGGCATTGCCGAGACAGGACGAGAGGCAAACACAGGCACACAATTACCACTCTCCCCGATTACCAAACGATTAATGTGGTCACTGGTCCCTGGATAGCTCAGGATCCAGGAACTGCTTCCCCACATAGTTTGGTTTCCAGTCAAGCTTAAGTATCCTCACGTCAGCGTGCCCATCGGAAAATGGTCCCCTCCATAATGCTCGGCCGAGTTCCAGATCGAGACTAGCCTATGCTCCCAGTCGGTGTCGAGCGGACTTCCCACCCCACGGTAGACAGCGGCGCACTCTCCCTGCGAACAAGGATCCATTACGCATCAATGGAGAAGCATACAGTGTGATCATCACTCTCGTACATACCGTCGGCGGACTTGCATCGACGGTACCAACCTCAATTCGGGCCTTACCTGGGAATTTATTTGCTTCTGTGCTCCTTCTCCTTCGGGGATCTCATCCGCCTGCCGTACCCTGCTCTTTCTTCGGGATCCTCTCATGGGCGAGAAACCAGCGGATGCGGCGCAACGTGTTGAGCAGGTGAGAAGCGCCTGTTTCTGTTGTTCTTTCCGACCATAACACTACGGATTCAGGATATTTTCAATGGAGAGAGAAAGAACCTCCACATCGTAGTGGTTGGTTGCGGGATTGGCGGCTTGTCGGCAGCGTACTGCCTCGGGCGCGCAGGCCATACTGTCACTGTTCTGGAGCGTGCGTCAGAAATCGCGGATGTCGGCGCCGGAATCCAGGTGCGTCTCAGAACACCACCAAGCCTTCCTGTATTTCTGAATTATTCTTCAGGTGGGGCCGAACTTGAGCCGTCTGCTCATTCGATGGGGTCTCGAGAAACAGCTCGAAGAAGTCGCCACGAAGCCGGAGGCGATCACGTTTCTGCGATGCCAGTGCACATATACCTCGAGGACGCTCATATGCTCACAACCATGTAGATTCCAACGGCGAGCGGATCGGATGGACGCGGTGGGGCCAATCGATGGAGGACGACCACGGTGCGCCGTATTATCACATTCACGTAACACCCCGTTCCACTCCCCGCGGCAACGGCGGTTGACTCCCCCCTAGCGCGCCGACCTGCTCGACATGCTGCACTCGCTCGCCGCGCCGTACATGACACTCCACCTCGCGAGCAAAGTCGTGGCCATCGACCCGCACGCCGTGCAAGTAACTCTTGAGAACGGGGAGATGCTCAGCGGCGACCTGATCGTCGGGGCCGACGGGATAAAGAGCATGGTGCGAGACGTGGTCATCGGCGGGCCCCCGACGCCGCCCATCCACACGGGCGACTCAGCGTACCGCGCGGTCATCCCGACAGCCGCGATGCTGGCAGACCCCGATCTGAAGCCTCTCGTGGATGGCTCTGAGATGATCAGCTGGATGGGGCCCGGTGCGTCTACCCGCGCTTCATGGATCTCTGACGCTGAGTTAGTTCAATTTCTGTTAGCGAAGCACGTCATCGGATACTGTATCGTATGTCCGTCCACGCATTTCCTGCCCCAGCTCATTGCATTTCTTATTTATGTAGCGCGGGAAGAGCGAGTACAACCTGGTAATGGTCCACCCAGACCACCGCGAGAAGGAGTCGTACATGACGGAAGGCTCTCTCACACAGATGCGCGCGGATTTTGAGGACTGGGAGCCGCGGTCAGCCATTCCGCCACTCATTCGTTTTTCTCTTCATACCCTTCAATTCAGAGTCCAAAAACTCCTGCGCCTCGTCCCGAAGACCTACGTCCTCCCGCTGATGTATCGCGAGCCACTCGACAGCTGGGTCCATCCCGCGGGAACCGTCGTTCTCCTGGGCGACGCGGCCCACCCCACACTTGTCTGTCCCTTCCCTCCTTAATCGCCCTTCTTCAACTAACTTCTCCCCAGCCCTCCCGCGCCCAAGGCTCCGCAATGGCGGTACGCCGACCACCGCCCGCATATCTCAATGCTCCTGCTCACACCTTATTCGTCCGCAGGTCGAAGACGCCGCGGTGCTCGGTACTCTCCTCGCGCGCCTCCCCCTCCACCGCGCGCTCCCCGCGTACGAGGTGCTACGCCACGCACGCACGGCGGAAACGCAGCGCGCCGCCCACGCAAATCACGCGCGCTTCCACCTGCCCGACGGGCCCGCGCAGCGCGCGCGCGATGCGAGCATGCACGCGGCGATGGATAGCGCAGAGGGGGCAGAGGGGGGCGCAAACGTGTGGGCAGACCGCGCGAAGAGCACGCGGCAGTTTGGGTACGACGCGGAGGGAGAGGCGCGGCGGTGGTGTAGGGAGAACGCGGTTTGAAGAGTGTAGGGTCCCGAACGTTTTTTTACTTGACGACTAGCGTTTGAGTGGGAGGGAACAGTTATTGAGGACGATGTCAGTCAGGGTGGTTGACAATGGCGAGGATGAAATAGTTTGGTAGTCTTCAATTTTCTTTACTGTTCAGGACACCGATTGTGACAAGGCTTATTGATTGTGCTCAGTTGTAACCCGGAAGCTATATGACCATCTACTATTTTCGACCCCGTACTTGGCCACCTAAGCATTTATGCTTCGCTATCAGCCTTTAGCATCGTACCACGCACGCAGAACAGCGTCAGATGAAAGGCACGCATCCTACGAAGAGTTTAAGCCTACTCCCACCCAAATACATGAAGATCTGCCCTCGCAGTGAATTTCTTTTGGACGGCAGTTCAACAAGCCCAAATAACAGGCTAGTTGGCCACCTCCCCAAACCAAGCTTTGAAGCCGGAACTCGGCGACCGAAGCCATCGGAAATCGTAACTAGGGTATATATCTGCAATTAGAACCTATCTCAGTCTACATGCGACCCATATCCGGGGTGTACACGAGTGCTCCTCGGATGGGGGAAAATGCCGAACCGAGGGCGCTGGAGCAATGGCGTGTCTAGCGGAGGATGGAACGATGCTGTGGCTCAAATTGGGCTTCAAACAGCGTGAAAGAAAGCTATACAACATATTTACATTGATAACTTCATACACAAGTGCTCCTAGCTCCGAAAAAAATCCCACTGTTGGCAGATCAAAATTGCGTGGTTTGCAGCAGAGCATTGCACTGAGAGGGGAGCTGACCAGTTAAAATTTCGAAGTGCCCCCTAAATCGAAGTATTGAATTCCAAAAGACCTCGCGCCAAGTTCCAGACCAGTAGCCCAACAGTGTCGTCTTATACGACGTCGGCCAGTATGAGCCCCTCAAAAAAAGCAGCGGTACCTTCACCCGAGAATAGCGAAGGATTTTCTGGCCTAAACACGGCAGGAATTGTGGCAGATGATCCGCCGAAACCAGGGGAACAGAACGAGCCCACGAACTCCTGGAATGGTGAAGAACTGGTCGAAAGGGAGCTGAGCCCAGAAAGCCGAGCCGCGTCGGCAATAAGAAAATGATGTTCACACGTTTCGGAGCCTGATCCGACATGTCGTAACTTTCCATCAACTCATCACTTTGACTCCAAATTCGGTTCAGGTCTTCGCTATGGGTCCTACTCTCATCCCTCATGATGCCAGCTTATGAACATCAAGTCTCCGGATGCTAGCCACCAAATGGCCAACTAGGGGGGGTGGCCAAGTACGGGGTCCACAATAGTAATACGAGCAGCTTGTCAAGAATGCTGTACAATCTCCGGCCCCTATCTGCAGCCGCCGGTTGACTTGCTAAAGTTGTGCTGAAGATAGTGGGAAGACAGTGCTTTTTTGTTACTTTTTCGGTTGCGTCAGGTCTTCATGAGTCCCGGCATTACAGCCGTTGGCAGGACCGAAGGCGCGGATGAAAAATTTCCTGTTCGGGATGTTTTTCGAAGAATTGTCCAGATCTCAGTCAGTTTTGCATGGATTCAGATGAAACCTAGCCAGATCTTCCAGGCTAATTCATACGCAATTAGTGATAGAAATAAACTTGCAAAAATACTCTATATTGATTAGCCTGTGATTTCGGACTGTTTTCGCGATAAATGTCTAGCACAGTCCAAACATGTTCAAATGAGCTGATTATCTGCAACAGAGAACAAAAATATGTTTAGAAAGATTTCATAGAGCCAGAATCCTAGATAATTTAGTCTATGATGCCTGTAATCCCTTCTGGACAATGGGCAATCCACTCTGATTTCGAAATATTGTGAGAACTGAATGCAACCATGAACTTTAGGAAATTCTGGCTATATTACATCATTCATAATCCATGTAGGCCTTTTGCCTCAAAAAGCCAGGCCATTTGAACAAGTTCCAGGCCTGCTAGAGGGTATCGAACACCCAAACAGCCTGAAATCCAAGATTATCCACTATGTGATATTTTGACAGGTTTCTCTCTATCACTAATTCCGCATGAATTAGCCCGAATTATCTAGCATGATTTCATCCAAATCCATGAAGAACTGACCGAGATCTGAGGAATTCTTTGAAAACATCCCAAACAGGAAATTTTTCATCCGCGCCTTCGGTACTGCCAATGGCTGTAAAGTGTGCACTATGTGCCCAAGGATGTCAATTACCCAAATGGTACAAGAGCGCGCTGGGGCGCTCCGCGCCCCAGCACTTCGCCTGACAATAAATCTTAGACCTGAGTCTTTCCTGAATCTGAAGCTCAGGATAAGTGTCTGATGAATTTCCTGTATACTCAACTTGTCCCCAGATTAAATAAATCGGCCTCGACTTAACTTGACTTTAGGGCAGGTCTCGGGGGAACCTCGGGGTCAAGTGGTCGTCGGAGTCTGAAAAGGCTTCGGACAGACAGAGGGTCGTAATTTTATGAAGAGGGCGGGTGATGTATGCTGATACTGATAGCCGGCTTGACTGATGGGCGCCTATTATTTCATTTACGGTTTACCCAATTGCTATCAGCCTCGCGGCACCCTGCCGCACCGCCGGGCGTCTCAATTCCTTAAAGATCCCGCTTGCAACGGCATCCAGTTACTCATCCTTCTTTCTCCCATCATGTCCGAGTCTCTTGTAATCGTCCTATCAATGGCGGCCCTCGGGTACATGCTATATGGCACGTCCCCCGTTGCGGCCGCAACGTCTTTCGTGCAAAAGATGGTGTCGAATCCACAAATCGCAGAACTCTTTCGATTTTTATTTCTGGGTAATTCGATTGCGATGTTCACGATTCCAACGGGGGTTTAAAAAACTGTTCTCAGGGGCGATCTTGGAAACTGGACGTAGGCTCGGCCAGATGCTGATCGATGCGGGCAGCAGCTGTAAGACACTGCATCCCATCATAGTATTTCGCCTGCTGATCTCTGCTTTGTCCAGTATTTGTGGTATTAGCCACATCTCGGTGCCATGTTCTTTCAGGTGACCTTTGGTTTTAGGTGCAGGCGGAGTTCAGCACGGGTGATTTCGCGTATGACTGGGTCCTCAATTATTTGGAGAATCACCGCGTCTGGAACGAGAGCCGGTCATTTAAAGTCGTGGCTCGCAACGCTTTGTTACGCCCCAACCAATCCTCCAGCCTGGGGAGGGCCGATGGGCACCCCGATCCGATATACGAGCCTGCGGCTGCAACACCGTCTTTCTTCCGCTGGAAAGGTTATTGGATCTCGGTCGTAAGTTCAATCCTACTCTCGGCGGCTTTCGGAATCCGATCCTTTCACAGACCAAGAGCGTGGCCGGTTACGCCCATTATGATACCGGAGAAGAGGTCGGAGGGACCTTGATGATCATGTGAGGATAGAGATCTCATGCTACCATTCGTTTATCCACACTTATCATCTTTGGCAGATTATGGAGCCGGAATCGTCGTATGCTCGATGACTTCGTGCGTTCTGCTAGGCGATTCTATATAGACTCGAAAGTTCTTCCCCGGAGAGTGGATCGCGCGAAAGAGCCTGTTAGTTTACGAGATCTTTGTTTCGTGATTATTGTCGGATCGCTCATTTCCTTCCCAGTCTGGCGCCCTCCTGACGGCGCACTTCCCGCAGGCCGATTTATCCCATGATTGGATGCTCGCATACCTGGTAAGTAATCTTCCCATCGTTCCTATCCCTCTTTCATCGGTGATATTCCAGCGCTCTGCCAACGCGCTTCAAGATACCATGGAGTTCACAATCAGCACAAAGCAGAGCGACTTGGGATGGGGGACTGGTCCAAATGATATAGTCAGGTACATGCCCGCGCACGACGCCCAGCAGCAATTCCTTTTCACCTCCCCAACAACCGGGCGAAGCACCTGGTTACAAGGTCTTTCCTGTTGCTTTCATCTTCCAGCTCAGGGTTGAAAGTCTTATAGTCGTCGTTACTCCTGGGAAGGCCAACTGGAACGCGACCACCGAAACCGGCGGTTCCATTACCATCACGTTCGTTCACGCCTTTGAGGGTTTACGTGGGCCAGAATTTGACTGTTTTCTCCCTCTTTCCTTAGTCTGCACTCGGCCGACAGGGACATCCTGGCGGACTTGATCGATTGTGCGCACAAACAGTATTTGGAGAACGGGGTATCCAGAGTTACTGTTCATCTGACGGACAACGTGAGTTTACGGTGCACGCTTTTTCTGGATCTTTACTCAGATTTTCACAGCGAGGAGACTGGGCGAAAACTGTCACCAAGTCTCGCAGAGCTTTGTCAACTTTGATTTTACCTTCAGACATCAAGGAAATGATCCTCGCCGACGCCCGGGAATTCCTGGCAAGCGAGAAATGGTATAATATGGCTGGAATTCCCCACCGCCGAGGTGAGTTAGAGTTTCTTTCATTTAGAACATGCACTGAAGCCTTTGCAGGCTATCTACTTTGTAAGTCTCCCTCGTCTCTCCATAATGAAGAGCAGCATTCACGACTTTAAAAGATGGGGAACCCGGAACGGGGAAGAGTTCAACCATTCATGCCCTTGTACGTGACATGTTCCATGCACATTTATTAATGGCTTGACCACTGCGTAGGCTGGCGAACTTGGCCTCGAGGTATGGCAACATTCCCCATGTTTCTCAGATGGTAAAAATTCTAGCAGATCTATTTTATATCCCTGGCAAGCCCCGGCATTGATGACTACAGTCTAGGCAAACTCATAAGTGATACCCCATCTCGGTGTATTCTTCTGGTTGAGTAGGCACTCGCATTCCTCCGCTCACGCGTTCACTGAAGCTTCGTCAGAGATATCGATTGTGCATTTCCCTCCAGGGACGGCGGAGATGAAGAGGAGGACGAGCCCATTCTTGATAAGGACGGGAACCCCTTGCGGCACAATTCAACACCGCCGCGGTCGAATGTGACCCTGGCTGGTCTACTTAATGTGCTTGACTCGGTCTCGAGTCTCGAGGGTCGATTGACCTTTGCAACTGTGCGCCGCTTGTGGCCATATATTTCTTTGGCTAACAAATCAACAGACGAACCATATCGAGAATTTGGACTCTGCCCTGATACGAGCAGGACGGATGGACGTGAAGGTTAGTACTGTCTGGACCTGACATTGAGGGTTTAATTTAAAGAGCATTCAATAGATCCAATATAAATTCGCGGACTCCACGCAAATCCAACAGGTGTTCAAGCGATTCTTCCCGTTACCGGATCAGGACAATGCAGAAGACGAAGAAAGCGAGAGGGTTGCTTCACCTTTTCCCCAGTACAGTGAAACAGAGCTGGAAGGCTACGCCGCCGAATTCTCGCGTGCAATCCCCGCCGAGACCTACTCTATTGCGCAGATCCAGGGATATCTGTTGACGAAGAAGCGGAATCCCGGTGGCGCTGTTCAGGGGGTCGAGGCTTGGGTGAAAGCACAGGCAGAGGAGAAGCGTACAATGACGGAGTTGAAGCAGAAGAGGAAGGCAGAGAGGGCGCGGCGGTTGAAACTTGCACGCGAGAAGGCAGAAACCCTCCCAGACAAGCAACCAAGTTCCAGTGACACCACTGACGAGCTCAAGGATACAAACAGTATCCCGCTTACCGCTCTCCCGACCACCAGCTCAAAGATCAACGGAATTGGCGGAGGCGTCGAAGGGAATCTGGTATTTGGTGATGAAACAACGTAGTGCCTAGGCCATCGTATGTGTTTATTTCTAGCGACGTCCATTGCCCATATAAAGATTTATCGACTGTCATGAAATATTGTGGAGTCTGAGCAAGATTTACAAAGATCCCCGTCAAGATAGCAGCATAAATGTATGTTCAATTTGTATCGTTGTTCACCCGGTCGGCTTGCGTCGAGAATTCAGCGCCTCTCTCCCAAAAAAAAGAATGTGATCGTCGCCTTCTAGATTGCGACTCGCCATGAGGAACCGCCAGTCACTACCTCGCTCAAGTTCAAGCTTACAAAGATACATGGAAAAGTCAGGCGGAAATCAAGTATGCACGTGACTCGGCGCGCTGACGAAAACGACCACACACATACAAATAACGACTTGCAGGCGCGACAGCACTTCACACTTGGGGAGACTGAAGAAAGCTAATATGTCATAATTTATGCACCCTATTAATGCGTGACTAACCCTACTATGTACTACTACTACACAGAATCTCAAGTCGACAACCGCTCGCAGTAATCCGGGTTCCCAACGGGGTTCTATAAAAACGGCATGATCAGCGGGAGTGAGGGGTGGGGTATGCGGGGAACGTACGAGGGCCCAGTTGGGGAAGGGCGTGACCTTGCCACTGTCTCCGCCTACGGCGAACGTGAAGACGAAGATCATGACGGAAGTTCCACCATCGAGTGCAGCCGAAAGCAGGAAGCTGTGGAGTTGATTAGGCTCAATTGCAAGATAGAAAAGCACCGAGGTGAGTCCCCATTCTCTTTCAGAGTTGGATGTTTGTTGACGTCGTGTGCAGAAGGGCAGCCTCGGGCCGCGGGTCCAGGTCGCAGACGCGAACGGAACTCGCCCTTTGGCTTTCGAGGAGTCTGTGCTTACTTTGCTGACGGTACAATTCATTCGCGTCGCACTCCCAAGTCCCGTCTGATTTTGTTTTCCAGGCGGAGGGCATCAACGAGTCCACTGACAGCCCCGACGACGACGAGGCCGTCTCTCGTTTCATGGCTGCCCGCGCGCCCCAATGGCTGCGCGACTTTCCCCCCAAGAAGAACCTCTCCCCACCTTCGTCGACCCCACCTTCGCCCACCTCGATCGCGAAAGCGAGGCTGACCACTTATGCTCAACAGTGTCTTCGCATTTCGGCGCAGGACCACGACCCTCCGGCTACGACCGCCTCCACCTCCAAGGGTAAAGGCAAGGCCAAGTCGCTCAGGAGAAGCTAAACGCGGTCGGAGGATGATCAGTAGCATAGATGTGTCTGTAATTTGAAAGCCGTGTTTTTTCGTGCTCCTGTGTGAATTTCCGAAAGATCCTGTCGCATGTTCTGGTTACTTGCACCATAATTTCTCTGCTACACGCCATATGTAAAAAAAAACGCGTCCAATCACAACTCATGCTAACATAAGGGTGCCCTCGGGGACATCACGTCCGAGAGAATACGCGACGCGACTCAAGGTCACCGTCACCAGTCACGCTTTTGATCCGACCAGACCCGGTCCGGTCCCGGTCCCAGAAAGAGGGACGCACGGACATGCTTTTTGAAACAGAGTTCCACTTTCGTATCGCATGGCAGCCACTTGAAAAGCATCGGAATAGCGGATAGATGGCCAAAGAACATAATGTATGCACCCTATTAATACGCACGACTATGAGTACCGAAACTACCATACTATGTACTGCTCTCAAGTCGATAACCGCTCGCAGTAATCTGGGTTGCCGACGGGGTTCAGGGCCCAATTTGGGAAGGGCGTGACTTTCCCGCTGCCTCCGCCTACGGCGAACGTGAAGACGAAAATCATGACAGAAGTTCCGCCATCGAGTGCAGCCGAGAGCAGGAAACTGTGAGTTGATTAGTCGGGATGAAAGAGAGAAAAGGGAACGCATTATTACTTGTATTTCCGGAACCACGTGGCTCTGTACGTGCGCAGATAGTACTGGGAGAAGATGGCGAGCAGGAACGAGGTGAACACGCTCGAGTTGATACCGACGGCCAGGTAGCCGAGCTCGGCTGAGGAAAAATCATCAGAATGGGAGACGTGGGGATGAATGAGCACGCACCGGTCAGCACCGGGGTGAAGACTTTGTTGAAGCCGAACTTGGGGTAGCGGCGGTGCAGGAGCCAGAAGGGGATAGGGAACAGCAGCCCGACGAGCAGCATGTAGGGCACAAACTGGACGCGCAGATGAGTGGGGGCGCATCACGACGATGACGAAGCGACTCACGCCGTAGCGAGTACCGGTAGCGTACAGCGGCTTCCCGAGTGCACCCCAGGCGATGGCGGCGCTGTTGAACGTCTGCACCTGCTGCCCACTCCAGATGTTGGTGCCCTGCACGTCCTTGAGGACCTCACGGTGCGTCGCGATGATGGTCTTCATGATGACCAAGTTGAGCAGGCCGCCGACGACGGCGCCGACGCTCTGGACGGTAAACGTCGCGCGAGGAGGCAGCTTCGTGTATTGTCCCTACAGCACGCGCACGGGGGGTGAGCGGGGAACGGGACGGGGGAGAGAACAGGACGCACGATCTTGAGATCCGCAGTAAGACTGTAGGCCTGGACGACCGACTGGTAGCCGTACATGGTAAAGTACATGTTGGCGACGGGCTTCCCAGGGACGAGCGCACCGCCGAGCATCTGGATGAGATTCTCGATGGACGGCGCGTAACCGACGGTGGCGTACAGCTGCGCAAAGGCGTTAGACGCGCTGAGCAGGCGGCAGGGAAGGACATACGGTTCCGATGACGGGGACGAAGATCCAGCCGAAGATGAGCGCGATGATGGTGGCCCAGGCAGGGAGCTGCGACTTGGCGCCGTAGGTCGTGCCGATGGCCATCGCGAAACAGCCGACGAAGATACCAAGGTACCACCAGTTGGACATCTCGGGGTAGGCGCGCATCTTCTTGAAGTGCGGGTCGTCGATGCCATCACGGCCGGCGCGGATGATCTTGTACACGTTCTTGGAGTGCCACAGCATGAAGTGCATGAGGGCGGCTGGGGGGAGGTCAGCGACGTAATAATAGTGCGAGAATGGGAGACTCACCTCCGATGTAGATCGTGCGCGAGACCTTGTACAGCAGCTGGGAGGCAGCGTACTAAACCCGGGCGTCAGACATGTGTGGCTGGACGAGAAGATGAAGATACACACCCAAGGAAGGCCGTAGGCCTCAAGCTTCTCGTTGTTGAGCGTAAAGTCATCTGTAGTGGGAGTTAATATTCAATTCGGATAAATCAAGTCGGCGCACCATTGAGGATCGCGAGCTGGTCGTACTCGCTTCCGTTCTCGCGGTACAGCAGTTGCGTGAGGAAGGGGAAGGTCTGTAGGGGAGAATGTCAGGCGGAGACGGTGTCGGAAGAAAAAGCCACGGACCTGGGTGTTCCATGTGTTCATCTGGTAGCATGCGCAGAAGGCGATCATGCAGACAGCAGCGCCAGCATAGAGTGACAGCTGGGTCGAGAGGGGGGTGAACAGAGAACCGATCGATCCTCCACCAGCGCCGACCTGGGTCCATCATTAGCAGATGAGGGTTGGAAGACGACGGGCTACGCACGTAAGCCCAGTCGAAGCAAAGGGAGAACGCGCCGAGACCCTCGTTACCAGCGGCACCACCGAAGATCCGCGTGAACCACGGGCTCTTCTTGTTAGCGAGACAGAAGATGCTGATACCAGTAAGGGTCGGTGCGATGTATTCCTAGAGAATGGCGTAAGTTAAAGCCGAGGGGATAGATGGTGAGGGGGCGACGCACGGGGAACCACTCCCAGACGAATATACCGATGAAGATGTACCAGAAGAACTTCTTGCGCTTCGACTGGCTCATCATGCCCTCTCCGCGGTGGAGCGCCTCGAAGAGCTGGACGGTGGGCATGACCTGGGGGTACACGGCGAAAGTGGGGTACACCAGGAAGATGCGCATGATACCGGCCATTCCGTAACCAATCAGCTGGGAGCCGATGAGGCTAGGGAGGGGTCAGATGCGATGTGCAAGGCGAATAGAAGACGGTCTGACGTGAAGATTCCGACGGCGATGTTGGTCTCGACATTGTAGTAAAGCTCCTGGGCGGCGAAGATGGAGATAGCCAACGCCGAAGAAGACGCAGTGCTGGCCATGATGGTGATGGCGACATGCTCCTTCAGGTCTGAGGACGGTGTTTAGCTGGGAAATATAAATAACGACTAGAAACATACTGAAGCGTCCGTGATTGAGGAATCTGGCGTCATTTATCGTCAGGATCGCGCAAAGTTAGCTAATTCACGGGCGGCTCACCTCCAGAACCAAGTGTCCGCGGTGCGGATGAGAGCATGCTCTGAAGGACCGGGAAGGAAGACCTCCATGAGCTTGAACGCGATTCAGGACTCGAAATTCTTGCAATGGAAAAAAGGACTCACCCGTCCGAGAATGAAGCCAAGAATCTGGATGAACAGCTGGCTGACGTAGATCTTGTGGAGCGATTAGGAACCAGCCGAGTGAAACGAAGAGCGAGGAAAGTACCGTTTGAGGACGGAAGTACTGGAGGGGAAGAAATTAGGACGAGTTGAACGCTCGAGCAAGATGAGCTCACAAAGATCTGTCCGAGGACGGCACTGGCGTTCAAGGAAGGTAAACATGAGAGCCCTATTCAAATGCAATGGACGCACGCGAAGCAGGAGAGCCCAAGACCGAGGAACCACATCCGGAAGGTGAACACTCGGAGGGTGGGGTCGTCATCGAGGGAAACCAAACGAGTAGCATAGTCGGCGTCCGTTACTGGACGGGGTGTAAGCGGACAAGGACGAGGAACAAGTGCAGTACGACACACCAATGGGACGTTCGTGCCCGTCGTCGCCAAGATCAATCAACCGAGGACCGTCGGCGAAAACCTCGCCAACCTCCTCGGCGTCGTCGAGGTTGACCTTCTCGTTGGAGTGAGAGCCCTTCTCGTCAGAGAAGGAACCCTGGGAGACGCGTTTCTCGTCGCGCATGCCGAAGCTGGGCGGTTCGACTGCTGCCATCGTTGAAAGGCGCGCAGGAAGGTACGCGAGTGTAGCACGGAAACGCTTCAAGGAATCCAGATTGCTGCGACACTCTTTTAAGAAGCTTCCGACCACGCGCCACGAAGCACATGGCAAGGTACGCGAGATCGGCATCATTGATCGCTCAGCCGACGATAAGCTGGTGATCACTGATAAGGCGGAAAGTGGAGTGGTTGAATAAATTGGCGCGGATCTGTTTTGATACATCTGAAATAAAGAAAGAGATAAGAGCAACAAGTTCGGGATAACTGTACTAGCGGCAAAAACCTCTGGCGGATGTTGCAATTCGCCCTCGGCGGTCGTGAAAGTTATAATCCAAAGCGGGAGCTATGAGAGCTTAAATTCGAAAATAAAGTCCCTCCATGCTGGACGGCGATGAGACCTCCGGTGGTATCATCGAGTGTGGTTTCCAGCCAGTACGGCGGCACTGGAGCAGAGTATCACAGGTTACCCCCAGGCACCGTCTGATGAGTAGGAATGATGCCGATTCTTTGAAAGCTTGCGAAAGAAAGGCCGATCACGAAGACGTTCGGAGTCCAATTCAAGGCACCGAGGCCTCCACTTGCTTCCTCCATTAATTATCAAGTAAGCCCAATCTCACCGACTCCGGGGTGGGCACGCTGAGTTTCGCTGAGTCTTCCCCCCGACGGATATGCATCAGGACACCACGCGACGCCCAGCCAAAGACTAGCCAAAGTCGCGATAAGCAAACGGCAGCCCCGAGATTGAACCGTGATGATCGTCGGATCCTCGCTGCAGCCGATGCAAAGCATTCAATCGCGTTCCTGGCCGCGGGAGCGTCTATTTAAAAACGGCGCATTCAGCCATGTAGAATGGATCCCTCCGAGCGCGGGAAGCGTCGGGCTGCACAGAAACACCGCGGGCTGCACCCCTAAATCCAAAGGGGAAAGGCACGAACAGAGACGTCCCAACCGAGCCCAACCTTCCCACTGTCGTCTGTCAGCCCAGGTCTAGCATCCGCCTTCGGGGGTAAGGCGTTGACTGCATACGCACTCCGCGGCCCACCACCGGCAACGCGCGCGCCGCCAAGCGCTGACGCGGGTGGAGTCGAGGCCATGGATGGGCACCCTCTTTTTCGAACACTCGTACCATGGAGTGGGCTGGAGTCGGGGCTGGAGAGCGCTAGCCCGAATGAGCGACGACGAAGAAGATGTGGGGCCCGCCCGGCCCCGAATTGAACTGAGATCAATCGGGGGAGTTTGCGTCAGGTCACGGTGTGCGTCAGGCGTGCGCACATGATATGTAAGTACGTCACAGCGAGCGGCCATTGCCATACAAAACAAAAACATGCGCCGCGAGAATGCCGCTGGCCGCCGCAAAGATTGGCTTACCATTAGTGTTAGTAATGCACGGCTGCCCCTTGGCCATGGAGCCGATGCCGAGGCCGATTCTCGTCGTCGGCGCGATGTGGGCGCTGACGTGGACAACGGGCATGGAAGAGAGGCCCGAGTGTCGTGATCTGTCAGTGGGCGGCGAGTCCCGGGCGTTCAACCGCCGCGGCGCGAACTAGTCCTTACGGACATGGCATGCACAATTTAGGATCGAGCAAATAGAGCGTGGCCGTAAGACGTCGGGACGTAGCGGGACGCCTAATTAGAGTAAGTTTAGGCCCAGACAGAGCCAATCTGCGTCGACTTGCATCGATGGGGTTAATGCTATGCCAATGGGAACCAATGGGGCGCCGAAGGACGTTAGCGCTGGCGTGACGTACGTACGTCCAGTTGCACGGCGGTGTTTTGTTCCGAGGTCTCTGAGTGGGATCGTGTGCATCCTATAAACGAACGCGGTGCGAAGAGGAATGGCAGTTTGGGAGGAAATGATGAGTTCCTCCCGTGGGCGCTGGATCGCGGTTGTTATAAGTAACTTACGGCCAAGAAAGAGACGACGGAGGACAAGTCAGACGGAAGTATGAACGCTAGTTCCGGGACGTACCGTGGGCGTCGTCGTCGCACAATGAAATCCATGCCATCATCGAAGTGCCAAGCTCCGGTGGCGCACATGGGGAATAAATGGCAGGATCTGGCCGTAAGATGGCGGGGCACAGCGGGATGCCGAGGAACAACGGGCCAAGCGGCCAGTGATCTAAGTATAGAGCTACAGTTTACAGCAAGAGCTACTCACCTTCGGTTCCGCGACTCGACTCCCGCATTACCCGCTGTGAAGGGGAAGCTAAATCGTACTTGCCGGCAGCAAAGAGAACTCGAAATATATAAGTATGTCCGTTGTGGAGATGTGTACTAAGAACCGAGTCCAAACCAAGTAAGCATTGAAGTCCTCGCACCGTGAGGTCGTATCACCATGGCGTAGTGCGTCTAGAACTGTCTAGAGATACCGGCCGCACAACGACCACAATCGAATTCTGGTGGCGCCTGCTGAAATGACGAATATCGCCCGGGGTAAAACGAGCACCGAGTTGCTGAGTGTATCAACGAAAATAGAACCAGCTGCTTCTCCCGGCAAAGAGACGTATATGGGGGAGCGCACCCTGCGGAGGAGATGTAAGCGAATGTGGGGAGTCGAAACGAGAAGCGGAACAAGGACGGACTTGACGCGTCAACCCAAAAAAAAACCGAGACATCCGGAAAAGCGGAGAGACTCGGAATTCTGGTGGCGCCCACGAGGATGAAAACCTCAGCAGTTAGAATGCCTGGTGACGTATCAAGGTGGCGCGTGAGCAAGACAGTCGCACAACAATCACAATCCCGAAAGGCCGAATTCTGGTGGCGCGCGCTGGGATGAAAAATTTCAACCCAGGGTAGAGCGAAAGAAAGATCGGGGAGGTACGTACTAACACGAGGCGCCAGCAAAGGCAAAAGAAGGTGTTGGCTCGGGAAGGAGAAATATTTATGGGAGGTGAGGTGAAGGCCGTGGCTAAGTGAGAATCAACTCAGGCGACAGTAGAAATAGCCAAGTTCAGCAGGCAGCGTGTATGGTATGTGCATTCCTGACAGAGAGGACCAGTCAAGGTCAAAGCGAGAAGACGGCCCTGGAGGCGCTTTACGCACCAACCAAAAAAAAAATCTTCCTGGAGATATCCGACAATGCGGCGGGACTGGGAATTCTGGTGGCGCCCACGAGGATGAGAACATCCGCAGTTAGAATGTCTAGAATAATTAACGTACTAAGGCGACTTCTGAATCCTGGGGACTTCCGGTAAAGTGGCGACTCAGAATTTATTTCGCGCCCATGAGGATGAAATATCAGCCGTTAAAATGACTGGGATAACGTACCAAGATGACGGAAGAGCAAGGCAGTCTCACATGGGCCACAATCCCGAATGCTGAACTGGTGGCGCGCGATGGGATGACGAAGGGTAAAACGACAGAGATATATGGAAGGGGCTTACTAAGACAACGCGCCAGCGAAGGCAGAAGACATGTTTATAGCTTGTAGAACTCTGGTGGCGTCCACTGGAATGATGAAAATCGGGCCAGGGTAGAAAGAAAGAAGGGACTGACTAAGACGAACCGTCAACGAAGGCGAAGGTGTTTGCCCCGGCAAGATAAATGCGTGGAATGCGGGCAGTAGAATCATTACTCAAGTTTAGGACGCGCCGTGCACGGCATGTGCATTCCTAGTATGGAGAATGCCTATATGCGTCGTCGAACACTAAAAGCAACCGTCAAAATCCAGAAATGCCACATTCTAGCGGCGCTGAAATGGAAGTAGCAGAGGGTACGGAATGTGGCGGAGGAACTGAGGTAGATCGAAGTCAGTGTATGCATTCCTCCTGTATGCCTATACGCGTCGTCGCACACTGAAATACAACGACCAAATCCCGGAATGCCCGGTTCCAGTGGCGCCCAGGGGCCGACAGAAGTTAGAAGACGGACCTTACGGGCCTCACACGCCAACGAAAACCCACGCTGTTGCCGAGGAAATCCGCGGAAGGACACAGAGCCAAGTCAGGCGGAAACGAAACGTTCACTAAAGTCCCAGGACGCACCATGAGCCATCCTGTATGCGCACTATTAGCCATGCATGATCCGGACTATATGCGTCGTCGGACACAAAAGTACAATGCTAGGCATTGGGAAATGCCAAATTCCACGAATAAGACCACTGAGAAGATTAGTTAGAACGAGAAAGAAGCTGGAGGAGACCATACCGAAGCGACGCGCCAACAAGAGCAGAGTGAGACAGCGCGACAGCGGCACGGCTAGCCCTGGGAAACGAGGACTTTACGACACAGAAGGCTAGCCGCGAAGTGAGCTCACGGCGATTCGGATCTTGAGTCGATTGCCTGAGTCGAGAAACCTGAATCAAAGTCGAAATCGAGTGTGCCACTGGCAAACTTGAACGTGAAACTTCTTGCTTTGCAAAGAGAAGAGAAGGTCAGTGAGCGCGCCAATAACGCCTCCGAGTTTGATTCTCATAAAATATGCGGCGAAATTTCCGCAGAAAAGAGTCCAGAACGTTTGCGAGGAGAACGTGCGGTGTGCACGAGGAGGGAAGCAAGGCTGTGCTCTACGATGTGGCAGTGCTTGCCGATGTTTGGTCCTGCTGCCGGCGCCTTCCCCAACCTCGAAGTGAGGTTCATGCGTTCGTTTGAGCGCCTTGCCCTCCGGCTCAAATTCCGCAAAAGTCCCGGGAACTCAGGTGATACCTACTGCAGAGCTGAAATCATGTGCTGATGATCGAGTCCGTGTTGATAATCGCGTCGAAGCTCTCCCTATTGGTTTGGCCGCGCACGACTCGCTGATGAACCCTATCCTCCAAATCACGCCTCGGAAGCCTGTCATCGCAGGCGCTCGGCTCCACTCTAGTGAGTCCAGGTTCATAGCAACCCTCCCACTCGGCGCCTGAATTTTTCCTGGACGACCTCACTGCATTGGCTTGAAATTCATGTCGAGCTGCAAAAAACAACGTTAAATGGCATCACACATATTCTCTGAATGCATCGCGTGCCACCCTGCGACCCGGAAGCATCGCATTGTACATATTCGAGCAGGTGATCGCTCGTCGCGTTGAAACGAAGCTCAGGTGTTACCTGGCCTCCGACTCGTGCTCCAGGTTGTCAATTAACCCAATTCCAACTCCGTCACCGTGCTTCCCGCGACGCATTTAAATTAAGAGGCTCGCGTCTCAGGCTGCCGCTCGCAACCCTTCCAGACCCCATACCCCACACATACGACAATGAGACTCGCGCTCCTCTGCACGGCACTCCTCCCGCTACTCCCACCCGCCTTGGCTGCGAACAGCTTCGCCGGCGCCAACGTCAGCGCCCACCCATTCCGATTCCGATCATAGGCTGACATATGTGGAAATGTAAATATAGAACTACTATGTGTACTCCCTCCCACAGGCCGACCGGCTCACGCTGCTCAACGGGATGCAGGCCGCTGGCATGAAGGTGCGCCCCCACCCTTCCAACCCCAGCGTCATATTAAAATTCACAACGCAAGGTTCTGCGCACCTGGGTCACCGGCCACGCCGCGGGCCAGAAAAACAGCAACAACATCGCGGGTGCGCGCACTTTCCTAGAATCCCCTGCCGAGACTGATGCAGTATATTCCTTCCAGTCGCCGATCTCGAGGCGAAGGGGATCGGGAGCTACGACGATACGATACTGAATATGATCGACCAGCTCATGGTGCGCTTCCTGTCCTTCACTTTTTTTTTCGATCCAGACACTGAGGGGCTCTGCAGGTCGAAGCCCATGCCCGCGGTACACCATCCCTCTCCTTCTAAATGACTCGCTCGCACCACTGACACGCGCCGCCTGCAACAGGAATCAAACTCCTCATTGGTATTTCGGCTGATACCAATCCACTTCGAGTCGCGTCGTGCTAATATGATCCCGGTTCAGGAATGCACGACAGTGCGTAGATGCCTGAATTAACCTCTGACGGAATGCTGACCGCGAGCAGAGAACGCGCTGCAAGGCGGGGATATCTACGGCTCGACGTACGGCACCGAGGGCTTTTACACGAACCCTGGTATGTGTTGTCCTAAATCTGTTCATAACTCATCACATCTGTTCATAATTCAATCATCCCCTTCGTGTTCATTCACGCACGACCATTTTGCATTGTACTCACCCACACACACCGCAGTCGCGATCAACGCCTTCAACCAGCGCATTACGCACATCCTCAACACCCACAAGAACGCGCTGCTCGGTAACCTCCCCTGGAGCGATCTCTCTGCGTATATATTTGGGTTGGAGCCCCAGAATGAGTGCGCCTTTCCTCTTCTTTCCCTCTCTTCGGCGTGGAACCCTTTATGTCATCGACCTTATTCCGCTGCATATGCTGATTCCGACGATCCAGGCCAATGATATTCGATCAGGCATTCTACACCGTACGTCCTCGCTCTCCTTTCCCGCCATCCTGCTTCTCACTCTCTATGCTTCCTTTCCCCAGAGTCACCTCTCGTGGATCTGCAACGCCGCACAGCAGGTAACCAACCTCCCACTCCCTCGTCGTTCTCGTTCAGACTTAACTCAACTCAACGTAGATCCGCAACAACGTCGGCGACCGCGTACGTCCTCTTCCCCCCCTGCAATGCTGATAGATGGATAAGACGCTGACGCGTGGGGTGGACAGAACCAACTAATCTTCACGGGCGGCGGATCGGCCGCCGCGAGCGTGCAGCCGTTCTTCTTCGGGAGCTCGTGCCCCGCGGTCGACGTGGTGGCGATCCACGACTACACGGAGTGCGTCTCGTTTAAATTTGTGCTTTCGGCGCCACGTTGCATTCAATTCGAGACTGACACATACTGTTCTACTTGTAGCGGGTACGACAGCTACATGCCGTCCGCGATCAGCCAGGCGCAGGCGGCGGGCAAGAAGCTTATCGTACAGGAGTGGGGCTCCCTCGTCGGCAGCGGGCGCACCGCGAACCTCAACTCGAACGTAAGCATTCTCTTTCTTTCCGATTATTTCCTCCCACCCAGCCCACAATTGCCTTCCCCGTCCTACTAACTTAATATTAATCATGATACTTACTTATGGGCATCGCAGACGCAGAAGATAAACAACTACAAGGTGCCGTGGGTGTACTGGGAGCTGATCACCAACGCCGACCCGCACCAGGGGGAGGACTACGAGGTGCGTTCCGTGTCATGCGCATGCATAGACGTCAGCGCTGATGCAGACGAAATTATCATAACCAGATCCAGGTGAACGGCGCGGACTGGACCACGATCCAGAGCGCGGCGCAGACGGCCGCGGGACTCACGGGTGCGCCGTTCGACTTTAGTGGCGCGCTCGCGTTGTAAGCAAAGCGCTCGCCGATAAGGAACAAAGGATGGCCGAATTATAAATTTGTAGTCGTGCGATAGCGTTGAGTGGTTGTCAGATTTGCATACCATTTAGTCCAAGGAACTCTGCAACTGAGCATCAGCTGAGGATTGTCTATCTTCGGATCCCCGGAATCCTGGGATGAAAGTCTGAAACCTGATACCACACACAGGGTCGAAAAGATGATGCGATTTTCTTTTTTATGCGGGGGTATTCGGGGCATTTATCCCGGTAATCGTCCCCAATCGTCAGTCGTCCACCAGAAAATGGACGTAGTCACTCTAAGTTGAATTGCTCTTATTTTCTCTCACCTCAGGCCGAAGTGCGCCAAAACGGAATCTTGCTTTAGGTCTGATGATCGGACCGAAGATCCGTTCCGTGGCGTGGGAGCCACGTGTCGTACGTGGGAGCTGCCAATCAGCGCCACGCTACCCACCAGTTACCTCCGTCCCGTCCGAATCCCATCCGGCATCTCACTGTCACTGTCAATGAGTGTCATCGCTCACTTCGAATTCTACTGTCACCCATCCGTGAGGGAGCCAGCGGAATACATGAACTGAAGCGCGGTGGACCGGAGGCGCGGGTGCTGTTGAATCTATTATCTGAATTCTCAAACGGGGGACGATCGATAAGTCCGCGATGGGTCCGTCGATACCGCCGAGGGAACGCGCGAGCTGGATTCCGCAAATCCATCCGATTCCGTGATACAAGCAGCCGATTGCAAATACGATTCGTGCGGGCAGTGAGCAGTGGGCAGTACAGATAGTAGGTGTAATACAGCAAGTGCGCAGCAGGCGCAGCACGGTATAAATGGAGTGGGTGGTGTTACAGAATGCTGAATGCGAAGTGAAGAAAGTACGAGAAGCTAGCGATAGCGACATCCGAATTGATATCAGGGCGAAGTCGAAGGCGAAGTTAATCCGGAGGCGCTGGCGCAAGTGGAGATGGTTACCACCCGAGCGCCTGGCTCATGCGGTTTATCGTGAGGGTGGTCATTATCTCGGTCACGATCGCGAGCCCCGCGTGCTTGATCGTGAGGCGCGCGTCGTGCGCGTCCGACGGCGCGCTGAGCTCCCAGACCGCCAGGATCGTGCGGCCCTCGGCGAGCTGCAAAGATAAATGTCAGTCTGGGAACACAGTTCATTTTAGACGGAGCAAGGCCGCCGGGGCGTGGGTTCGCCGTCCGGCGGGCGTATAACTCCTGCGATGCAGAAGCACCGGGCCGTCCCGCGTGCGTGCGTGCGTGCGTGCCCGCTGTATTTGTACGGCGCTGGGGCAACTAGGCGATCAGGGCTCGATCGCCCTGCCAGCACAGCGCGAGAACAGGTACGGAAGGCGAAGCGAAGCTTCCGAGGCCTCGGCCGCCACGACGCGCGACGGGGACAGAGAAGGAAGGCTTCGAAGTCTGGAAGGCGGCGAAAGGACGTACCTCCATTCGTTGCGGCGTTATTCTCCACTTGTATTCTTTCCCGCTCTGGGCTGTGAAGTACCGCGACCTATGAATAGGCGTATCAGTCGGATGATGCCTGCGTGCTGGTGCCGCGCCTGCGTCGAATCGCCGGGCGCGAGTTGGAGAGCGGGCTCGCTCGCGAGAATGCGGTGCGCGCGGGCACACGGGCGCGAGCGGGAGGACATGGAGCGGGGGGAGGAAAGGAGACGAGACGTACAGGCTGCCTTCACGATTCTGCCGTCGCATATAGCCCATAGGGATCGAGTGGCGGTTGTTCCCATACATAATGTACCCGGGCGATGGTGTGGGAGTGCCCGCGCCGTATACCGACGAGTACGAGGGGACAGAGGGGCCGAAGTAAAAATACGCGGCGTCGGGGCCCATTGTACCCGGGTGGTGCTGCGACCAGACAGCCTCGCGCGCCAGCTTCACGATCAGGTTCGGGTTGTGCGAGGCCTGCTGGTCAGTGAGGGGGGATCGGAGAGACCGAGGGATGGCTTACTGGGGAGCTGGGGGGCGGTCAGCGCAAAACAAGAGAGTGCACCCATAGGGAGACGGAACATACACGGTAAATGCGGCGCGGCCCTCGAGGTCCTGAAAGCGGGCGTTGAACGCGTCTGAGCCGTACTGGAGAAGGACGTAGGTGTCCATTGCGCACCGGCACACGGGGGGGAAGGAGGGAGAGGAAAGCTGTATGCAGGCTTGATGCAGGGCTGTATATCACAATTTCTCCACTGCTTACCTTACCAAAGTCCAGACAAGATCCCAAAATGGAGATCCACCACACGTGGCAGCCATTCCACGTTACGCCCGTCCGGAGGCAGTGTCCTTCTAAACACGTGGCGCGCTGATGAACGATCCCACTGATTCACCCCGCGGAAATCACGATAACACCCTGCTTGCTTTTGCTTAATGCTTTCCCTCGACGTTCTTGCCTGTCTGTGCCTTGCCTCCGCGTCTGAATCGCCCACAATCACTGATAACCCAAAATTGTCTCTTGACAACGCAACCTATTGATAATGTCAATTCCCGATCGTGATGATTTTCGTGATGCCGATGGCGGATTATATCTCTCCGAGCCAAGGAGCACACCTTTCATCTCCGCCACCAAATCTCCGACCCCGACCCCGACCTCTTCGGGTCTTCCAACTGTTCAACATTATTTTCGGAGGACCTTCTGGCGCTGTGTAGGGAAAATCAGAATATAGTAGGCGCTGTTCTACTCCCGGCGGGGTGAGCTGTGGAGATTTTCGGAACCCAAAATAATTGCTGTTGAACCGGAACGCGAGGCAAATCCCAGTTTCGTACATTAATATAACACGAGTCACCGGTGGGATCCCGTCGTTACGGGTGCGGGGCTCCTTGCGCGCCACCCACAGCCCGCGGACCGCCACAAGCCCCGGGCTAGGCCAACGCCACTTGATTCGCGAAGGACGCCCAAAATTCCATCCATCTCTCGTATCTCGCGCCCTGCGCTGGGCGCCCCAATCTTTCTGATTCAGATGTCCCAAAAATATCGCATTCGGGCTGCACCAAAGTAGAGGCTCAGCGACGCACTCATCCCACGCACAAGCCGTCGGCGCTTAACTCAGAACTGATCAATTAGCGCGCCGTGACGCCCCACGTGCCACGTGACCCCGAATTGGGCACGGCAGCTCTCGGCAGTTTTAAAGTCCGCAGAAAAGCTTTCCTAAGTTATTGTTTCTACGATTAAAATGCCCTTTCCACTGGTACGCTCCTCTTCACTTAAAATTATCAAACACCTCAGTCCGAGTGTTATGTTTGAGGCGGACGCCAGAAAGTGAACGAGTGTCCGGTAGGTAGGTAGAATTACACGGCCGGTCCCGCTTAGGAACGCCGGTTTCCAGGAGGTATCGAAGTCTGCATGCGCGAATACATGCACTCTTGCCCCTGAGCCCCTCTATACCCGTAGCAGCTCACGAGTCCGCCGCCGCGGAGTCTGATTCCTGATTCCTTACTTGGTGATCTACAGCGCTCCGAGTGCGAGCACGCTGCCAGTGATAGCGATCTAGTGGCGTCTGACGAGCGGTCCGGCGCCCGGCTCTCCTACGGTGTGCGGTTCCCAGGGCCCACTGACGGTTCCAACTTGAACGTCCAGGAGATGCGTGTCCTCGAGTTCTGGCAAAGTTCTCCCATGATCGGGCGCGGGGTCGCTGAATGTTCAATCGGCGCACACCCATGATTATATATAGGCAGGCCCAGGCCCAGCCGCGAATCGCGGAGGAAGCCTCCTTATTTCACTTGAAATAAACCGCAAATCCGACGCCTCGAATCGAGCAGCCTGTCTACACCCCTGAGTGCAGGCCTCGAGGCCTACAGAAAGACATAAATGGATTACATAAATAGCACCACCGCGTCCGTTCGCGCGGACCATTCGCCGTGCATGCAGATAATGTCTGAATGGATGGATCCACTCCCACATAAGTAACGCGGTTATTCAAGGGATGCGGTAACATGGGGTCAATTGAATCTCCGAATCTGCGCGCCAATCTTATCGGCGGCGTTCGAACTTACGAAGCTCGGGTTGGTTCTCGTGATATGATATGGTATGATATTAAAATTGGAAGCAACGAGCTAAGTGAAATTCAAATGTGCGTTGCATCGAAGCGCGCTTCTCATCTTCTGCAGAGTGCATCGTGATAAACGAGCGGCTTCGGGGCATTTTCATAAAACAGATGTCGAGGGAAGTCGGCGTGCGTGAAAGCGGCTCCCACAAGGACACCCCTCGGCAATCGCTTACAAGTTACATCCCCGGCGAGAATCCATCATCCAACCACGCGCATTCAATTATGCACGTCGCCCTGGTAGGATTTGATGTCTTTTGATGTGGGGTCTGCAGTGTTCGGGCACTGCGCTAGCACTCCGGTTTCAATTTAATTGACGCAGAATACATTCGGGCTTATCGAGTCGCGCATGTAGAGTGTATGAAATAGGTGGGTTCGAGGTGCGCTTCTGCATCACATCCGCGATGCACAGGCTGTTCGGGATGGGCATCACAGATATACTCGACCCGACTCCGAGCGGGCTGTATAGCGAGTTCGCACACCGGTTCCCCACACGACGGCGGACGCGGGTGCACGTGGGTTAGACGACGGAGGACCCGGGACTCGGAGCGCAGCCGGTGTTCTCAGGTACTCAACAGCGCGTAATTTGTGGGGATACACCCGGCAACTGCCTGGTAACGTAAGATGTAGGCGCAGCTTGCAGGGCTGCATCTGATTGCTCTGCAGGCAGAGTGCGCATTTTAATGCAAATAGAAATAGACGCGGGGATATGCGAGAGGGCGGTGGGAAGAGGGTGGGTGCTCACTGACGCGGGAGCCTTGGCCCATATTCTGGGTCGACCCGGAGCGCAGGATCCGGAATGGTGCGGAATTGCGAATACATCCCAGATGTCGCTCCCGCGTGCCATCTCCCCGCCGCAAACAAACATCCAGATTCCCGATCAGCTTGCGCGAAGAGTCCCAGGACTCAGACGCGGCTTGGCCACTGAAACGCGAGGCGAGTGATGCACGAGTCATGGGGCCGCCTTGCGTATGCGTGTACATGCGTATGCGGAAAGTCCCCGAATACGGGAAGCTCGGATGGGGAGAAGAAAGCCCACGCGTGGTGAGAATTTACGGTCGAACAGAAGACGCAGACGCGGGAGGGACAACGGAAACAAAGTGATGGGTCGCATACGGATGGATGCGAGATGCCTTGAGCTTCTGTAGGAGGCGCTCGCGCCAGAGCTTGATATATCTAGGTGGGCGGAGTGGGAAGAAGGGAATGATGAAAGCAGGAAGGCCTGAACGTGCGCCCGGAATACCAGATTAAGGCGAGCTGAAATTACGAGAGCGCGGTACTAGTGGGAAGAACGAGATCAGGAAAGTAGGTCCGAACGTGAGGTGCTGAGTTTGGGCGCTCGGATCCACAGAGTTAAGATTAAGATGACGGAGGCGATCCTTAGGGGTGGCGCCAGCGCCAGATTGAGCTGCACGAGCGAAGTGAGAAGAGTGCTGAGTTCGGTGGCCGGAATTTCCGGGAATACGCAGGGGTGATATTGAGATGAGCTGACCTCGAGGCACGATCCCGGGGTGGTGCTAACACCGGTTCAAGTTACGAGAGTGCAGTGGGAAAAAGGAAACACAAGCCGAAAGCAAGATAGCCACCGGCCGTGCAGTGCTCACTGGAGTTGTGGTCGTAGAGGCGAGAGGCTTGCGGATCCGGGAAGCGGACGAAATGGATGGTGGGACGTCTGCCTGCAGGACCGGGATCGGTCGAACCCATCCATGGTCCGAAACGGACGAGGTAGGACACAAATTAGCGCCCGCACATGGAACCTGAAAAGTCGGACCACGGCGAGAAGCAAAGTTTTCGGAATCCGCATCCCCGAGGCTCGAACTCGAGGTCCCCCGTCTATGCACGCCTCGCGCGAGCAGGCGTTGATATTAACTGAGGCGCTATCTATATCTCTCGGGATGTCGAGTTAGTAAGTTACAGATCACATTTATATTGACGTGGGGCTTGAGTTACGCAAGCGCGGTGAGAAAGGGCGTGTAGGTGGGTGGACTGATCGCAGGAAGAAAGGACAGGCTCGCTTGCGCGATCCGGGGTAAGAAGACGAGCATATTGGCCATCGATGGAGGAAGCATCCGAGAGTCATTAATCTCGTCCTCGCCCACCAGGTGAAGCATACGAGCTACTATTTGTGTTTAGTGCCGGCAAAAACATTCGCTCCACGGTGAGAGGGACTTTGAAGCGTTCCGGATGACTCCGTCGGTGGTGCACAGTAGGAGTCTGGTAACTATCTAGGATGGAAGCGCAGTGAGACAGAGGAGAAGAGGAATGCAGGATGGCTATCGAGGGTGAGATGCTGATTTTGCTGACAGGGCCCGGAGAGGCGTAAGAGAGCACTTGACTTCCTACCCCGAGAGAGAGCGGGAGGAATGGATGCGAGACATCAGGCAAGACTGTCCTCGTTCCGACCAGGTAGGACAGAATCTACTACGGTGAGAAGAAAATACATCCCCATCCCCCGAACTCGGAATCGTCCGTGTTCGGAATTATGCCTTGCGGGAGGAGCCTGGGGAAGGCACGAGCCGAAGTCTATCCGCCCAGGTGAGAATGATTATGAACGAAAGTCGGCACGGGGGGTAAGATTAAGTGAGGCGCATATTTTTGTTTCTCGTGGTTTTGCCGCTTGAGTCAAATCACATTTACGCAGGGCTTGATTTACGAGAGCGCAGCACTAGTGAGAAAAAGCGTGTAGTTTGCCGGAGGTCGGCCGATTTAGGTGCGGGCTCACTGACCCAACCCGAGTTAAAAGAATATTGGTGGAAGCATTCCTGAGCAAAAAGTCCAACTGTTGTCTTGCTCACCAGGGTAAAAGCGTCAGGATCGGGGGCGCTGGCAGAGGAATTAGCACCATGGTGAGACGGACAGTCTTCCCGTCGGCGGGGATCACAAGGACACCGCCGTTGCACCGCGAGAGTCTGTCAAGTCACCGTCTGGGTTAGAGCGGCGCGGCAAGTGCGTGGCCAAGAAATTTTCACGGCGGTGTGCGCTGGCGAGGAACGTGCGGTATCCCCGAGAGTCCTCTCTTTTTAGACGCAGAGCCGAGATGAAGCGTTCGCTTTCCGTGGATTTAGTAAGCGCGAGCCAACGCAAGTCTGTGCGTGTCTGATGCCTGAAGTTATAGATAAGCTCAGTGCGTGACATTTTGATATTCGGTATTCACTGGACTGTCGTTGATGCTGCGCTCTGGTTACTGAAGTGAAATGCAGCTGTTCAAGTTGTCGTAGTGAGAGCAGAGGGAAACCAGCCACCACATGTATTGATCCGGGTGGTCCCGCCTTAGTCAAGATCACTGCAAGGGCAATCAGCTCGGGGACTTGCTCTTGCCGGGCCCGAAAGCCGACGTCGGCTTTTCTCCGCTCAGTCAGGTTCGGCGCTGGGAGCTTCGCCATCTTGCTTTGCTTTGCCTTCAATTTTCACGAATTCCGACTGGACTTGTGAAGGACATTTTTTCTGGGAATGCCGATTCCAATGGTGCTCGCTCCAGACTCACGAGCGTGCGATTTTGGCGCCGTTTCGCACCCGTGAATCGGAGGACGACAGAAAGGGGCATTTTTCGCGCGCCCTATCAACCTGGCCTGCACAGTCTCGCCAACTAGTTTGAATTTTTACTCATTGCGCATTTGTTCAAAGCAGCTGGACTTGCTTTGGTACCTGGAATCTATCGACATTCTTTATCTGTGAACCCCAACTTGAAGTGAACCCTAACAACTCGGAGTCGAGATCATGGACTGGGGAGACATGAAACAAACTGAATGTCCCAAAGCCGAGACCCGCACGATGATTGGCCCTCGATGTCGCCGATTATCGAAATCGACGGAGGCAGATAATGTGTATTTCAAAAATGTGCGCACAATAAAGAACGGTGTCTCACCCATCCAGGTCCACTTTCCCTTCGCGTTGATCAACCGTCTACCGTGCTCGGTGCAACGAGAACCACGCAGCACGGCGTGAGCCCCTCCGCCCCGCACGCACCCACGCGCAAGCCGAACATGTGCGACGACTGCGAGAAGGCGTTTTCGACGAGTGGGCACCTCCTGCGCCACCAGCGCATGCTTGCGCGCGAGATGGTCCACGCGTGCCCCTTCCCGGGCTGCACCACGCGCTCCGTGCGCAAGAACAACCTCGGCCAACAGTGCCACCACTCCAACCCTCCTCCAGGCCCTCTCCGTTCGTGTTGATTACCATACACCTACCCCCAGCTACCGCCTGCACTTCGACCTCCGCACCCCGGAGGAGCTCGCGCGTGCTGCGCCCGCGAAGCGGCGCCGCAAGACGCGGGTCAAGCGAGTGTTGCCGGACGCGCTCCCCACCGCGCTTTCGCACCCCATGGCCTGCGCGACGGACTTGATACCGCCTAGGCTGGGCAGCGCCCCGCGGCACCCATAAAAAAGATAGAATTCTACTTATTCCGTTAAATACTGTGTAAGCTAGCAATCACTTTGATTTCTACCCCGACGCGTAGCCCCACACCGTCAACGCCTACGCCCCCTTCCCCGAGGCTCTCTACTCGCCGTTCTACAGCGGCGGCAGCGATGAGAGCGCGTGCTTGTCCGCGTCGTGCGAGACATCGCAGGTCTCGCCGTACCTCCGCGGCGGCGCCCTTTCGTGACAGGAACCGGCGCTGGCGCCGCCGGACCGGGACGTCGTGCTGTGCGCACACGCCGCCGTCGTGCCTCGGGCTGCACGACCTCTCCTACGAGAGGAGATATAGCTCGTATGAACCGAAGTGGATTTAGTCCAATCATTAGATACATCCTGTGCGGTTTACAACGCTGCCAGGCACGTCAACTAAATATGAAGATCAAATTCAATTGGACCCAATTATTTCATCCTCGCCAACCATTCAACCAACACAACCCATAGCACTTTAAATCGTCCTCAAACACTTACGCGAGGTGTGAGCGAAAAAATGTTGTAGCGTATGGTTATAAGAGACTGCTCAAACACCTGCTCCCTCCCATCCAAACGCTTGCCAATAGTAATGTTCAGGGCCCGGCTTCAAGCCCTAGACCCGCCAGGCCGGGCCCTGGTAAACCCAAGCCGGGCCGGGCCCGACGCAGGGCTTGAGCGGGCCTAGGGCTCGGGCTTGAAAATTCTGAAGCCCAAGCCCGGGCCTGAAGCCCGGGCTTAAGTAACACCTATAAGGTTGACTAGGAGTTCAATTTATGAATGAAAGACTCCGAGTGCATTGAGCAGGTATCAAATTCAGTCTTTGTAAAGCATAATCTCTGAGCTAGATCATCGAATTCAGTAGATTGAACAGTTCAACTCCGAGTCCCAAAGTGGAAGTTGTGGTTTGAAAGTGTGAATATAAACTTAGTGAGTGTTACTCTGCATAGTGTGGTACTCACATACCATCTAGAAGATAATTCTACACTCTAAAACCGTCTACATAGTTGTTCTGTAACGTTCGTTGCCCCCCGGGCTTGAGGCCCTACCTCAGGGCCCGGGCTTGGGACTTGAGAAATGTGAAGCCCAAGCCGCGTCAAGCCGGGCCCGAGCCCGGGCTTCCAGGCCGGGCCGGGCCCTGAACATCACTACTTGCCAAAAACACCGCAACAGGACAACGATCAGACCGTCGGGCTGATTACAGTCTTCCGAGTCAGACCCCGTTCTCCCTGCACTACCGCTGTGCCTCTATATGATTCATTGAACGAGGTACGAGTTAGATCCGATGAAGCGTCTGTCAAGAGAGACTATCTATATGGTGGGGGCTGTCACGAAGTGACAAGTCCAAGTCCCAATTTGGAAACCGTTACTGTGACCTCAATTTTGCTCAAAAGTAAAATAAATGGCGGAAATAGCGCCGAAGGATGTACCTCTACATATCTATCAGGTCAGAACTTTGAAAAATGAAAACCTGTTTTTCTGACCGGGATTTCGCGCTTTTGATCCCGGGCCGGTCGTACCGATGGCTGTACAGCGCCATCAAGTCCCGCCTCCCGCCCAAGAGGTGAGCGGCAATCAAATTCCCGACACTAACTTACTTTTGGAACTTTTTCATGTCTACAATGCCCGTACCTGCCACAGACTGACCTAGACCAGGCTCAAGCCAATACTAATATTCATCTTCCCCCCGCGCAACAATGAGGAATTTTGCGAAAGCGGTGACCTGCCATGAAGTTGCCGATGCAAAGTCGAAAATCGCGATCCTGTCACTATTCTAATGGACATCGAAAACACATTTGTTCACTATTCTGGCCTCGGATCGTGAAAATAAGTATCTGAATAGGTAGCCCATATACGAAAATGGGAGGTGACGTCCGCCAAAATCTTGCGAAATATTGAGTTTTGAGTCGGCTAGAGAGATGCCGGAAAACCATGGGAAAATAATGTACCCCCTCGAACTCACCCATCTGTACACTTGACCCCCTCGGATGACGAAAAAATCCTTCGATAGGCCTAAATTTACATAAAAGAGGTTGCTGTATCTTACAGGATTTCCGCTCACCTCGTGCTCCCGCCATCCCGACCATGCCGAGGGCATAATAGAGGGGTGAAAAGAACGGAGAGTATCAATTGTAGGAGGTAGCATTTCGTTGCTTCTGGGCCTGCTTTCTGACCCTAAACTTTTTGAGAATTTCGCGCTTTTTGACCCTAGGGTTAGGGTTGCACAGTTTTTCCGAAAGGAAAAATTTACTCATAAAACCACCCCATGATCCTTCCAAATCTCAAAGAGTGGAGGGATTTGGTCAAGAGGTAGGCGATCTCTACACAAATCAACACACGTGACAAGCCATCAATGTCCAAATCGGGACACGCCACTCTCAGCTTACGCCACTGCACTCGACGTACAATACACCAAATCTTATGCCTTGGTCTTGTGTAATTTCAGACTCATACTATCCCGGTGCATTGAACTCGTAGTATATTTGACTTTGAGGTACACGACACTAGTACTAGCAAGATTAGGCAGATTCCGGCCGCCGTGGCTCGAGACCGTCGCGCACGAGGCGTCGTTCGACAGCTCGTTCCGGGTAGCAAGGGTGAGGCTACCCCCTGAGGTCGATTAGCAGCGAGCCCGGGGTGTTCTGGGGGTGATTCGGTGTGTTGTACGTCGAGTGTGGTGACGGTAAGCTGAGAGTGGTGTGTCCCGATTTGGACATTGATGGCTTGTCACGTGTGTTGATTTGTGTGCGCGATCCAGTGATCGCCTACCTCTTGGATTTGGTGAGATTTACGGCTTGGCAGGAAGTTTGGCACGGCGAGGATATCGTCGCCGTGGCACTGGGATCATTCGCCAAATATGTTAGGTATGACTTCAGCGTTAACATAAGAAGAATCCAAATTTAGCATGTATGACGACGCAAATGACTTATTCTTTACATCATACGCAAAGCGGGCTCAAGTATTTAATATCTCCGTCTTATGACTCTGAGGGCCCCAATGACCTAGTTTTCACATCATAGGGATGCCAGGGTAACCACTGCACTCACACATTGCGGAGTTTCTCATATCTTAAATAACGCCGGACATTTCCAAAAAAGATCTCACTTGCGCTGGGTAATTCTACGACCAAAAAGAAAATCATGTCCTCCGACGACGCCTCACACTCTACTTCTCGTTCCCCTTCCCCCGAGCCCCAGATGGAACAACAACCACAGCAGTCCTCTGGGCGCCGCCGTCAGAGGCAACCACAGCCTCAATCCCAACAACCCCCCGCTTCGCAACCCGACCAACAGCAGCTCCAGCAGTCCCAGCCTGGAGATCTCGCTCAGCATGCGCCTCAGGCTGGCCAAATGCTCGGAAATACCCTCGGCCAGGTCACTGGCGCAGTGGGCGGTCAGGCAAGCCAAGGGAGCAGCGGCAAAGACGCGCTGAAGTTGCGGCTTGATCTGAATCTCGATGTCGAGGTTACGATCAAAGCAAAGGTGCACGGCGATGTCACCCTCTCTCTCCTGTGAGTCCTCATCTCCATTTAACCCCGCTATTATATATAATTTAATTCTGAGATCATGAGGGCGTGACTAATCACCTCGCCCGTAGTAAATGAAGATAACCGACAGACAACTCCCTATGAGGGTCTCGCATAGCCACTCGATTGTATCGTTGTCGTTAGCCATGGACTTTTCGATCACTGTACCTATCTAATGCCGCTGTACTATTTCACTCGTAATATTAATGGACACTAGATCTGCGCGCAGTCCGCCAATGCATTGAAGTGAACTCCGGAAACAAAAACATCTGTGATTCTATTTATTCACTTCCGAAGTACCACCCATCCGTTCTGTCTGGATGTGCGCAGTCCTCCCGGCGGGGTTCCCGTGCTCATCCAAGGGCTTTGAAAGTAGTAAGTCTAATACCTCCATTTCTAATCATGCCCATCCCAGTCTGGTCAGGCCAAGTGGCGCCTCTCGTAACGTGCCTCCTACGCCATAACTATTTGAACCATGCCATTTACGAGTAAGGTAAAATTCTCCCCGTCCAAAACACTCTGCATATCGAATGGGCACAATTGTGTTTAGTCTGGTTTTTATTACAGTAATCGAAGACAGGGAGTCGTGCGACCAAGAAGGTACAAGGAGTCGTTTCTCGGTGCGACAAGAAAACAGGCTGTGTTGAGGTATTTTTCTTCCCGTAAATCTATATAGGAATCGAACATGTTGCGCCCAGGAAAGCTGATTGGCTGAGACAAATGTCAAAACCCTGCTTTAGAGAACATTGATTGACTGAGATTGCAGCCACTGCTTCCTATGTCTCCTTCACAGACTACGCCGGAGCCATTCTGGTCACACATTATATCTGAATTTGAAGGTGAATATTCTCAGTGCTCATCAAGTTGGGCAATGTACACGAGGCCGCGAGGAGCCAACTGGAGGTTGGCGAGGAATAGCATCTTTCGTGTCCCGAGAGAAATAGATCACATTCAATTTAATTTACGCTGTCCGGGGTGACGAAGCACGGGTCCACTGCGAGCAATAAGCACAATAATGTTACGCTGTGTAAAATATTAATCTGGCTGACCTTCGATGCTACACAGTCTAATCTGCCGTAGGGTCGCACGTTTTACTGCTAGTGTTCAAGAAATGGAGTGTTCACTCGCCTCAACAAGTTGAGCAACGATCCCTGCAACAAGACGTGCAACGCACGTGATCGTGTTTGATGCCGCCCACACAATCGCAAATAAAAACCATCTCTCTTCCGCCCTCAACACTGGCTGGCATCCACAGCACTAGCCTCGCAAAGATGTAATCCATGAAGGCAAACCCACATCCGACTTCGCTCAAGACGAGTGAAGTGGGAGAGTCTGAGACAGCCAGAAGGAGTGTCACCAAAGTCTCACTGCGGAAGCAAATCTCCTATAGGTCTGAAGTTGGAACCCCTCTGACCCACCGCTTCTCTCCTTCTTACCACATCCATTCACCGCCAGAGTTGACCTCTAGCACTTCTCCCTTCGTCTTTTACATTCTCAAATCTCTCCCAACCCCACTCTCGTCCTCATGTCTCCTTCCGCCTCCCACCTTCTACCAGATCTCACAGGAGAGCTAATCGACGACGGCAGGCTCGAGCTTATATGCTTGCTCGGGAGCGGCGGCTACGGAAAGGTCTACAAGGCCTTCGACACCACTTCATCTTCGGACGCGCCCGTCAATTACGCAGTCAAGTGCATGCCTCGATACGAGCCCGGCACCCGCGGTGCTAAGATCCAGGAGAACGAGCTCCTGGTGCACCGCATGGTGAGCGGCCACCCTCGCGTCATCACCTTCCACCGCCAGTTCTCCACCGACGAGTTCGTCTTTGTCGTGCTCGAGCTCTCCACGGGCGGTGACTTCTTCGACGCGCTCATCACACGCGAGTGCTACCGCGGGAATACGGCGCTGATCAAAAAGGCGTTCGGGGAGCTCCTCGATGCGGTCGAGTATTGCCACAGAAATAGCGTCTATCACCGGGACCTCAAACCGGAAAACATTCTCTGCAACTCCGCTGGTACGGATATTCGGCTGGCCGATTTTGGACTCGCTACGCAGATAGGAGTGTCGACGCAGTTTGGGTGTGGAAGTAGGTGTTATATGAGCCCTGGTACGTCATCCATTCTTGCGATTCAAGGTACATCGCTAATGGCTAATCTTCGCGTAGAATCCATCGATCGCGGTTACACCAACGGTTGCTATTCGGCGCGCCACAGCGACCTTTGGGCGCTCAGCGTAATCTTCACGAACATGATTTCCGGCCGTCATCCATGGTGCAGCGCAGACATGTCCGATTCATGGTTCGCGGCGTTCCGGAGCGACAGCAACTACCTCTTCAAGGCACTCAAAATCACGCGTCCGGCGAGCGCACTTCTCAAGCGGTGTTTCCACATGAACCCGCTGCGCCGCCCGACGCTCGCACAGTTCCGGGACGCCGTGAACGCGATCGAGTATTTCTCCCTTGAAGATGTGCTGCAGGCGGCGCCCGTGACGCCGATGTTGGACAAGCCTCTGCCGCCCGTGCCCGTGGCACCCACCATGTCGCTCGAGTGGGTCGTCGCCGCAGCCGCAGTGTCCGCCATCGGCGAATTGGACACGCCTCGGCCCTCATTCCCCCAACACCTACCCCAGCCGCTCAAGTTCATCATCGGCTCCTCTTCGTCTTTCTCCTCCGCCTCCTCTTCCGTCACCCTAGTATCTCTCCCGTCCTCCCCGCCCTCCTCCCTCCCCTCCTCCGACTCGTCCGCCCCAAGCGTCAGCACTGCCTCAGACTCGAGCACCCCCGCGACGCCGGCGGCGTTCCCTGCCGACGACGCCCGCGCCCGAGCCAGCGCCTGCAGCACCTTCGACCTCACCGCAGACAGCCCCCTCCCCGCGCTCCCCCCGCGCGCGCACGTCCGGAAACCGCGGTTCCCTTTCCTCGGTACTGCCCCCGGAAGACCGGAAGAGTACCGCACCGTCGCGGACAAGGGCCGCCCGACACTGCCTACCCGACGCAAGTTTTTGACCGCGCGCTTCATGGGCAAGCTACAGAAAATCGAAAACTCATAGATAAAAATCCTGTAAAATGACGAGAAAATTAGATTAGGACTGTATTCTATATACATGAATGTAAAATACCCGGTGGAAAACTATTGTTCGCGCCAATTCCATTGACAATTGTTTCATGGTATTGATGTTCAAACTCCGATGTTTATGTGATTTACCACCCAGACCTAGACTAATTTGATCTGATCGTTGACCTCGGGACCACATCAGCGCCGGCACTCTCTCTTAAACCACCAGAACGACCGAGGTGCTCTCTATTGTCCCCAGAAGACATGGCACGCAGAAGAGACCAGGTGAGGACCTCGAAACGCACTGAATCCGATGGTCCATGACATTTTCTCAGGCCCGTTCAAGTACTGGCGGAAGGACTTACCATTGCCGCCAGTTGTTCCCTCTCCGACGAGCGCCTCGTACGAATATCATGGGTGCGTCTGCAGAACCTTTCGCGCATTCCTATTCCCATTCTCAGTAGGAATTACCAAGCCCGCAATTCGACGACTTGCGCGGCGGGGTGGTGTCAAGCGGTCCTCGGGCAAGATCTACGAGGAGATGCGCGGTGCATTGAAGATATTCCTGGAAGGCATTGTGCGGGATGCAGTGTGGTATACGCAACATGGATACCGGTACCGATTTTTCAAACTACCCCCATTCGTTTGAAGTGACTTCTTAGCAGCTCGACGGTCACGTCGCTCGATATTTGGTATGCCTTGAAACGCAATGGGCGCACCGTCTACGGATTTGCACTGTGACTCACGAGGTCTGAATTTGTTATTTGTATTGGCGCATCCCCACTGTGGGTGATGGCATTTTCTGTCGTTCAGTTTGACAGTTCATTAACACCTCAACAGGGAGAACGATCTGTTCCGCTGTTTCCCCTGCAAATTAAATGATGTCATCTGGGTCTCGGTTGCGATCGGATATTTCTTCCCCCCAAAGAATCATCTTTGTACGTATGCAGGGCGTTGGACACGGGAAAATGCAGAACTTCGCCCAAAATGGCATGGACCGAAACCGTTATGGAGAAGGAGGTACGAAAGCTGTCACTTGGGCCGCCTCACTAGCTTGGAATGGGCCACTGTGCGGAATTATTTCAAATCTTGTGGGTCACTCCGCCGAAGGGTCCTTCAGCTTAACACCGCCGTTAACTAAGTTGTGGCGTGGTATGTTGTCCCCGGAGATATAATTCGAAACCCTTGCGCAACGCTACTTACCATAACTGTCCTAGACCAGAGAGGAGACACCCCGTTGGCTTGAATAATTCCATCTCCTGCATTCTAAGCGGCAGAACTTCGCAAAACGCGAACTGTTCGAGCCACTGACAGAAAATGCGACCTTGACGGAACGGGGCTTGTCTCCGTCTGGAGTCGGCAAATTGTGCGCATAACTCTCCGTGATAGACCGAGGGAGTCATTTTCCAAGGCTTTATAGCTACAGCAAACCCGCTGAAACGCGGGTGACACCGACTTTTCCCGATGCCATGATCAACCCCTTGCTCATAAGTCGGAAACTCGTCTATTTTCAAGGCGGGTTTTCTTTTTCTACGTGGAGCTAAATTGTCGCAAAATAGCAGCCTTACAAAGGATATAAGAAGACCCTGTGTACGCCAGAAACCACCTAGCAGGACCACCTCCATTTTTCAGGTGATTTGGACATCAACTCGATTAGGTTAGCTCGTCAGTGCTTACGTTGCACCGCGATATCTCGGCATCATTGGCCGGAGAACATTTCTTATCCTCAAGACTAGGTCACCCGTTTTACGCGTCTACACGTTGTGCACAGGCTCATACGCGCCGCTTTCTCACTCGTGGGTCGCCATTCTAGCCAACCTCAACCTACAAGATGTCGGGCCTTGAAACTACCGGCAAACAACCCAAGACCATCTCTCCGCGTCCTTGACTCACGCGTATCTCCATCCCACAGAGTCTTTTGCGGGAGCCCAGACCATTTATGGCTCCATGCAGTGAATTAAACCCTCTGTACCCTCCATTACGCTCCACAGCTAACCCAATTTCTAACGTCTAGGCCCATATGCCTAAGGTCCGACACAGGCCACAACGTGTTTGGCAAGTGGGTACCCCTGATTACCTATCCCCGATTTGCTACAGTTTGCAATGCCTCCATATCCCTTGGAGGAGCCATGAATTTGCACTGTATAAATAGGCCCAATGAACGATCTTTAGTTAACCTTCAATGCCCGTTGCAGCCATCGTAGGCCGTTTTCCTTTATGCGTGAGCATTGGGAACTAATACAGAGCTGTTCAAATAGCCCACTTACTCAGATATCCTCGTCATCGGCGGTGGCCCCGCTGGCGCCTATGCTGCGTCTGCTCTCGCAAGAGGTTAGGATAATATTTAGTACCTCATCCATCGATCTCTCATTCTTTATACCAGAGGGATTTAGCGTCACCGTTCTCGAGAAGGATCATTTCCCTCGGTATCACATCGGGGAAAGCATGTTGCCCTCCTGTCGCCCGTTCCTGCGCTTCATCGGAGCCGAGGAGAAGGTCGTCGAGCATGGATTCGCCGTTAAGGTGTGTGATTCATCGTTCCGCGCTCTTGCCATTATATTTATCGCACCGGAATCCAGGTTGGAGCCGCCGTGAAACTCAACCAGTTCAAGCGCGAAGGATGTGCGTACCGTATACTTCACCTCCTGAGTCGGTGGCTGATTAATTTCCACCAGACACGGACTTCATCTCGTCTGATCCCAAGAAAGCCGCCTGGAACGTCGTACGACATTTTAATTGTAAAGCAATATTTGATTTGATTCCCATGCCTTGATTCAGGTCCGCTCCGAATTCGACGAAATCCTCCTCCGGCATGCCGCTGAGAGCGGCGCGTGCGTACGCGAGGGCGTCCAAGTCACCGGCATCAACTTCTCCTCCGACGTCATCAAGCAACCTATCTCGGCGGAGTGGAAATCCGACAGGGGGGGCAAAGGCGAAGTGCGCTTCAAATGGCTTGTGGACGCGTCCGGACGCACGGGCATAATGTCCACGAAATATCTGAAAAACCGCAAGTTCAACCAGGCGCTCAAGAACATCGCGTTTTGGGGATATTGGACGGGCGCGGGAATGTATGAGCCCGGGACGCGACGCGAGAATGCTCCGTGGTTCGAGGCCCTGACGGGTATGTGGTTCCATCAGATTGTTATGCACCCTGCTGAATCATTGTGTTGCAGACGAGACCGGATGGGCGTGGTTTATTCCCCTCCACAACGGGACGGTCTCTGTGGGCGTGGTTCTGAAGGAAGAAGCAAACCGCATCAAGAAATCCAATCTAACGGGGCCCGACTTGAGCGAGACTCACTATCTCACTCAGCTAAAACTCGCTCCTGGTGTTATACGTTTGCTCGGGTGCGCCATACTCACGAGCGAAGTCAAGTCTGCGGGGGATTACAGCTACTCCGCAAGCCACTATGCCGGTCCAAACTATCGCATTGCTGGAGATGCGGGAGGTCAGCCAGTTTCCATCCCATGGTGCAAATAACTGATTTCGGACCTTTTTCTGCAGCCTTCGTGAGTTTTCTCAAGCAAGTTTGTATTTCTTGATATTCAACTTGAACAGATTGACCCCTTCTTTTCCTCCGGAGTGCATCTGGCGTTTGCGAACGGGTTGTCAGCGGCCAGCACCATCGCTGCCTCGATCCGCGGCCATTGCACTGAGGCGGAGGCGATCAGATTCCACAACGAGAAGACTGGAACGTCGTACACCAGGTACCGCCGTAAATTACACCCCAGATCCCACCCGCGCTGAATCATTTTCGTCAGATTTCTTGTAGTCGTGCTGAGTATTTACAGACAAATAAACTCACAGGCGGATCCCGTTCTTTCGGACGTTGACGAAGACAACTTCGACAGAGCTTTCGATTTCCTGCGGCCCAGTCAGTCACTGTTATGCGCGCGATATTTTCCTTACTGATGGTATGCGGGGATAGTCATCCAGGGAGCGGCAGATGCAGATCAGACGGTGACAGAGCAGACGCTCCAGCGCACGATGGACTTCTGCGAGCACGCGTTGGGACCCACAACGCCCGAGATGCAGGCCGCGGTTGCTGAGCGCGTCGATGCGTCGCTCCTCGCGCCTGACGGCCCCATCATGGGCACCACGGCCGTCGCGGCGCTCGCCGGGCAGGATGAGGAGGCAAAGCAAGTACTGTGGCGTGTCAACGCGCGCAAGGCCGTCGAGGGGATGTTTGACTGGGAGCAGAACTTTCAGGGGGAGAGCTTGAATGGCTTTGCGGTCGTGTTGGAACGCGGAGTCTTGGGCTTGCGGCGGACCGCTGAGGCGATGTGAATAATGTTTTAAATTGCTTGAGTTAATTTTTAGTTCAATGAATTTGCTGGATGCTCGTTGCGGTCGCGCGGTGGTTCGTCTTCATCGAGCAAGAGCGCAATTTATAATTTCAAAAATGTGTCGATTCTTGCTTGGGGTAGGAACGCATGTAAACCAGAGCCAGCGTAAGAAGGCCGCCGCCGCTCAATACTTCGTGAAAAATCCGACTGGCTTGATAATGCTGCTTAAGCCACGCCCACTGAGGGAGCCGTAATTTTCGCGTGCAATGGGCAGTAAATTCGTCGCCTCTGATGAGACCAAGCCTGATTCTCATGTCCCTGGTTCGTTGAGCTCTGAGTCTGAGCAAAGTGGTGACAGCGAAGAGCTCTCGTGAGACTCGGTAAAAAAAACACGAGCATACACCAGAATGATGCCATCATTAATTCCCTCTTCCTCTTTCCTTTCTTCCTCCACATTCATTCGTTCATTTTCTGCTCGAAGGCTCACGCTGCGAAAGAGCTAGGGAAGTTCTCCGATAAATATGGCCAGCGCGTTTTGGCCGGCTTCTTTCCGACTCGGATGGCGAGCGGAGTCTCTCCATCTTGAATCATTCAGATTGAATCACTTTCCGACAGGATTCCCCGTCCAAGACACGATCTCTCTGATCTGCGTTTCAACCCTCGGCGTATTAGTGTACCCAGCATCGATAACTATCATGTGGCGGACCTATTTCTGATATCATTTTACCACATCAAGTTAATCACCGCCTTCTCGAATGCCACCTCGGTCCGAGCTATTTAGGACTAAGGACCTCCTCTGCCTTTCCGGGGTGCATATTACTCTCGCTGCCGACTAAGCTCTCCCAGGGGGACGGGGAGCAAGCAAGAGGCAACACCTTCTGGAGCATAACCCAGCAGCGGGCGGCGGACGTCGACGCATCAAGCACCTTCTACAGCGGCGATCTCGTCGAAGCATCAGCGATACTTTCCCGTGGTCGACATCAGGCATGGATTATACTCACACGCACTGCACGCTGCCTCTTACCAGCGGCCCAGACGCTGAAGGCGGGCCCAAATGAATCACCCGTATAGCGGCGCAGCGGGCTACATCTACGCGAATGAGGTGCGTTTTGTGTCCACTCAGACCAACTGTATGCCACCCAGCACGCTGACTCATGCGATGCGCCAGCATCCGTACACGCCCGTGGATTCGCGGCCCAAGAACCCGTACGGCAAGCTCCCGAGCTTCGTCCCAGTAAGCCCGCCGGCCCACGGGTGTATAGAGCTGACAACGGGTCACTTTCAGAGTCCCTCGTCGATCAAGTCGAATCCCCTCCAAGCCCACGCTCCCTCAAGTCGCAAGTCTCACGACTCGAGCTGGTCGACGGAAGGGACGTACACACGCACGCAGCGCCCGAAGCACGATGATACGCCGGTGGGGCGGCCGCGCGGGAACTCGCAGTCCCGACCGCCTATCCCGCTCCGGGTGCCGATATTGCACCCGTATCAACAGCGCAGCGCCTCATGGGTCGACCTCACGGACGACAGCCCTACCACCAAAGCGAAAACTAATGTGATGATCGTACCGCCCGAGCGCTCGACGAGCCGGCCACCGAACAGGATGACGCCGTACGAGCGCGACGGCGACCCGCTCAGCCTGCGCCACTCGGCGTTCGTGCCGTACGAGCCGCGCCCATTCGAGGCAGAACGCGCGAGGGCTAAAAAAGCCGCGTCGTGGCGCGGGAAAATCCAGGTGCGTCTCTGCAGCTCCCCGCCCGTCCCTGTCAACGCATCTCGTCTGACAGAATGCCCTCGAACAGCGGCGCCTCAGACGGGCGTTAACACGACTGAGGCGGCTAATGTGAGTCGTGCATCCGATAGGCGCAGCGGCGGCTAAATTTGCGTTATAGGCGCTTCGAGTCGTGAATGTTAGATGAACGAATAGGCGCTGTACTTTAACTCTGTTGACGCCGGAATCTCGGCTGTCTTTTAAGGATGAATGACTGTCAAACTGTATTTTAATTTAACCAGTTGTGTACTCACGGGGAGGGCTCAGGGTGCAACGAGACAGGATAGCAAAATCAAGCCATAGATGGTAGTAATTGGGATTGGAATAGTCCAGGTTGACATCGGCCAAAAGTATCACGCGGCATTCCGAGATCTGACGCGGAGCGGTGTGCCAGGTCCGGATCGACCGTCAGAATCGCGGAGACCGAAAATCCTTTACAGCTCCGCTGCCTCCTCCGTTCAGTCAGCGTTCGCCACGAAGTTCCCGCGGTAGTCACTCTGTAGACATGGCGGTCAGCTCTAATCCAGAACCCACATGTCCGGAGGGCACAGAACGAGCCATAAATGATGTGCTCCTCGATGATGCTAGGGATATGTGTGGCGCGATGGCTCTAGTGGCCTCGCGGTTTCATACCTAGTGAGTCAGGATAACGAGGCTTCTTCAAACCTAGTAACAGTCCGGACGGGCTCCAGGACGAAACCGATCACTTTCCGTACTATCGTCGTCCGCCAGCGCAAGGACTGGACGAAGTGAAAACAGTGACCTCTTCGTACCGAATGCCAGCTTCATTCGAGTGCTGCCCCTCAATATTTCTTTTAATCGAGATACACTCTCGGACGAGGAGTTGTCGCACATTCGACGACTGCTCGAAGCCGCGAAACGAGTCCGTCACCTCGTCGTGGGCTGGAACATCTGGGCTCACTGTCTCCGTGAATGTGGCTCCCTGCAATTCGAAGCCCTGTATCTTATATGGGACAGAGCTCATGGCATCCCTGCTCCCTCCTGAAACACTTGGAACACTCTTCGAAACTCAAAGACCTCTCCATCTATGTTCCATCGGATCTTCGCGCCAAAACGTATCCACAATATAGCATGCTGGTGCTTCCAGTAATCGCACACTGTCAACATCGCCTACGTGACCTATGCAACCGACTGTCCACTCGGTATTTCAGTCGTGGACTAGTGCTATGATTTACCCCACATCAACGGGATCATGTTCATCCTTGTCGATATGCGAGAGCAATACATGAATGAAGAGACGGATGACGACCTGATCAAGGAGGGCAATGAATTGTGCCCATATTTTTCTACTGCCTATTTGCGGTGGTCGATTCTGGTACTGGGAGAGTGGGTGGCGAAGATGGAAGAAAGGTGGAGTGTCTTGGAGCACCCGCTTCCTCGTGCGGTTGTGGAGAGCGATGAAGATTACAGCGAATGAAACGCGGCTCGTCAGTAGCGGTAGCGGTGGTAATTTTGTAGACAGCATGGTCCAAACATGAACGCTATTACTCACTAGTCTCTTATAAACAGACGGTACAACAATAGCTCGTACCTCGCGATGTTGTAGGTATTCACGGAAAACACATAAACTTTGAAGGCTGCTCGCCAGGTCCGGATCAGCCTGAGCCAGGGAAGTTCTGATTCAGTCTGAAGGATGCAATCCACCTCAATCGAGATCTAATTTTTTTGTCAAGCCGCGCAGGCTGGTGTAGACGCAAGGACGGCACTAATTACCCCTGAGCTTAAATAGACACGTGACCATGTTCAATAAAATCATTGAACTTTAACTTCCACTTTTTAGAGCTGAACAAGCAGTTTCATTATCTCGTGAGCTCGGATGCGGGAAGGTTGCGATAGTTACTTACATGGATTGCAATTTTATCCTCCCTGCACAGCCATTCGGCTAGTCTGTAGGTTACCGCGTCTGATAACCGGCCTGCGTTATTATATAAGCGTCCATTTTGGGAAATCACGTGCACGGTCCATCGACGCGACTTGGACGCGTCGTGGAGGCAGCTGGATCCTGAGAGCAAATATGGAGATCCATCGTGGATTTTAATCGATAAAAACACCTCTTGCTCATATCCTGTAGCTAAAACCAGAGCGGATGCCTTAAATGAATATCTTTGGCCGGTTTTCACCGTCTCACGCCCAAAACATCAGATTCAAGGTTCTTGGGAACAAAAAAATTACTGGTGTACAAGGTGAGACTTAATTGGATGTTTTGAGCTACCCATTTAATTCTGCACTTGACGAAAGATGAGAAACACGTCTCGACGCGTCTCGCTAAAGTGATTGTTTGCGCATACTGTGATGGTTACATAACAACTCAGGCTACCGGGTATCAAGCGCGGTAACCAACAGACTTCATTGAACGAGGTACGAGTTAGATCCGATGAAGTGTCTGTCAAGAGAGACTACGTTAGCGGTCGTGACAAAGCGACAGGGCGAAATGACCGATCTCCATCTTGTCTCCGTCCGTCCTGAGAACTCGGAATACGCAGCTCCCACCTTTGACCAACCTTTTACCACACAAATCTCCTGTTATGGCAGTTAGCTCTCCCGAACCCGCATTTCCAGAGGACATAGAACGAGCCATAACTGACGTGCTGCTGGACGATGCTCGAGATATGTGTGGCACGATGTCTCTTGTGGCCTCACGGTTTTATGCCTGGTGCGTCAGAAGAGCTATCCAGGTTCGTCTTAATAACAATCCGGGTGGGCAGGTCAAAACCGATTACGTTCCGCACGGTCGTCGTCCACCGGCACAAGGACTGGACGAAGTGGATCAGCGACCTCTCGTTGCTGAATGCCAGCTTTATTCGGGTACTGGTCCTCAATATTTCTTTTACTCGAGATACACTCTCCGATGAGGAGTTGTCTCGCATTCGGCGACTCCTCGAAGCTGCGGGAGGAGTCAGGCACCTCGCGGTGCATTGGAACATCTGGGCGCACTTTCACCGTGAATGCGGCTCCCTACAGCTCGAAAGTCTCTATCTCATATGGGATGGAGTCCATGGCATCCCTCGTCCATCGTTGAGCCACCTGCAACATCCCGCTCGACTCAAAGACCTCACCGTCTATGCGCCACCCGATCTTCGATATATGATACATTGGCGCTCATGGGGCGAGCTGTACCTTCCAGCAACGAAACACTGCGTCAACCTAGCCTACGTGACGTATGCGGCCGACCGCCCCATTTTGCCGCTGGGGTCTGTGTGCGCGGACCCACGCATCAAAGGGGCCATGTTCCTCCTTGTCAATAATCCGCAGAAATACGCGGTTGAGGAGGAGGACGTACTGATCCAGGTTAACATGGAGTCGTACCCGAATTTCTCGACGGCTTATCTCCCCTCCGCGCGTCAAGTACTGGGGGAGTGGTTGGCGAAGATGGAGGGAAGGCGGAGCGTCTTGCATCATCCGCCGCCTCGCGCTGTTGTGGATAACAGCGAATGAGACGCTGGAACTTTGACACGGGGTTATCGTTTAGTACAATATTCAGGGAGCATATGCGCTGCTATTCGGCGACCTTGGTTGATTTGACCAAAGGAACATATATGCGCGAAGTATGGCGATGAAAACAATTGTCGGTGTTCAATTTGCAACTCTCATAATTATTGGCATCGCCGTCTGGGGGAGTATATGCGGCATCGCGGAATTGATTGCATACTAGTATAATGAAGATTTTTTTTTCTTTCTCTTACTCATTGGGACTTGCAACTGGATGTCAACGGCACCTGCAAATACGGTCGGTCCGGACGGCTTCCATATGACCGCGGCGTTTATTACTGATCGGCTAGAAAAATCCCGATACCTCCAGAAATCTGCCAGTTACTTGAACCTTGTGTGTGAGCAGGGTCGCGACGACGAGGCTAAGTAATTATACCAACACGTGACCGTGTTCGGTCAAGTAGTTCAACTGATACTGTAATGAACATCCAGCTTCATGAGTGGGTTGCGAGTTGAGTTGGGTAAATATGAGGGAGAATGAGATCGTTGGACTTCCAATTTATTATGAGCGTGAAAGCTGGGCTCGACGGCTCGGGAAGCCTGGGAGAGCCAGTGGCAGTTAGGGTTACGTCCGGATCAATTTACCTCGTCTTGTGCGCAATATTCACGAGTTCGCAGATTTATTATGACCCGATCGCGAACGCGCACCTGGTCCGAGCGCATCAGCGGAGTTTGATTCGTTTGTTATGCGCGACGCGAGCGCAAACACGGATAAACGCGTTGCAATTGCCTTTCTCCTCCTTCCACCTCCATGGTGCGCCGCGTAGACACGTCTGACGAGGACTCGAGCCCCCCAAAAACGAAGGTGAAACCCGAGAAGGTCAAGATGGAGAAAGGCAAAGGCAAGGCGCGCGAGCAGGACGAGGATGGGTCCCCCAAGGGCGCGAAGCGAGCACGGGCCAACGAAGCGGGAGACGCGGTCCCAAACAATGACGACGATGGGGATGAGCTTGACGAAGAAAATGCGTCTACGCCACCCCCGAAACGCGTCAAGACACTCCCCCGCGATGTCGACGGGTATGCGCCACTTTTTCTCTCTGCGTTCAAAGAAAACTGCGACTAACGAACATTGGTGGCGCAGATTCATCCCAGGGTCCATCGTGCGGATCCAGCTGCGCAATTTCGTGACTTACGACGCGGTCGAATTCCGACCAGGCCCGTTCCTCAATATGATACTAGGGCCCAACGGGACGGGAAAGTCGAGCATCGCGTGTGCGATCTGTCTCGGGCTCAACTGGCCGCCCAAGATCCTGGGGCGCGCGGCTGAGCTCAACAGCTTCGTCAAGCTCGGCGCGGACACAGGCCACATCGAGATTGAGCTCAAGGCGCCCGCGGGGCAGAAGAACCTCATCATCCGCCGCAACATCAACGCCAAAACCAAGAGCTCGAACTTCACGCTCAACAGCCACGCCGCCTCGGGCGCGGAGATCACCGAGCGCGTCTCAAGGCTGAACGTGCAGTGCGGGAACCTGTGCTCGTTCCTGCCGCAGGACAAGGTGTCCGAGTTTGCGGCGATGACGCCTGTGCAGCTGCTCCGCGAGACGCAGCTCGCTGCGGGCGACGAGCACCTCACGTTGTGGCACGAGACGCTCATCTCCGCGGGGAAGGAGCTCAAGGGCCTCACCGATGTATGTGCCGCCCGTACTTCATTTTCCCGCAGAGCCCGACTGACGCGCGCCACAGACGATCACCTCGGAGACGGCAACCGTGCGCCAGCTGCAGGAGCGTAACGAGAACATCGAGCGCGACGTCCAGCGCTACCGCGAGCGCAAGCGCATCGAGCACACCGTGGGTTTCCTTCGCTTCGTTTTCATGATGCGCATCCGCTAACGCTGGCGTAGATCGCGATGCTCAAGGTGCTGATCCCGGTGCAGCACTACCGCGAGGCGCGCACCGAATTCATCGCGCTCAAGGCGCGCCAGCGCGCGCAGCACCTCAAGGTCAGCCGCCTCCAGGAGCGGAACAAGCCCGCGCACGCGTTGCTTGCGTACGTGTCTCGTCATTCGTTTTGCGCGTTCCTTCCTTTTCTTTACTCTATCTCTTCCCGTTTATCTCTTCCTCCGCCCTCCACCCACTTCCTCTCTTTTCGCCATCCTTCCCGCTACCCCCTCCATCGATGTTTCCCTCCTCTTGCATATTCCATCGTCCCTTCATTCCAAGTGCTCACCTCCTTCCTTATTTGGCCACCTATATCTCACTTCTCTCATCCCCATTCCCTTCCCTGTCCGCTTCCTTTTGCCCTAACCTTCCTCTCCTGTCCTCGTCGCCTCCTCCTCTTCTGTCGTCCCTTTTTGGTACCCGAATACTCCTGATATGAAACTCGTCCTTTCCTCCAACCCTTGCCACGTCATTCATCCTCCCCATTCCATCCCTCCTACTCACTTGCCCATCCCCCTTCTTCCGTCGCCTCCTTTCCTTTCCTTGGTCTTGGGTCATCTCTTCACATATCCCCCGCCTCCCGGCTCCTTCTGCCCCGTTCTTCCTTCGTCGCCGTCGCGCGCGTTAGCCGTTTACCTCCTCTCTTCCTTCCCCGTTCCTTTCCCTTCCTTCCGACGCTCGCCTGCCCGTCATTCTCTCCGCCCTGCTCGACCTCTCCTTCCTTCTGCCACGTCATCCATCACATGCCTTGCCTTGATTCCTCGTATCCTCGTCCATTTATCGTTTCTATTCCTTCTTCCTTCGTCCCGCCTTCACTCCGTTCGTCCCCTCTCCCCGTGTCCCTAGCCATCTTCCTGTGCCTGTCCAGTCCCATCACGTGATCGTCGCCTCCACCGCCTTTCCTTCGTCCTCCCCCTCTCCCGTCTTTCCTTCCTGCAGATTCTCCTCCCCCTCTTGCCTGTCCACTTCAGCCTTCTCGTGCCGTCTTTTCTTTCCTTTCGTCCATCATGCCACGCATTATCCGCGGGTCTTCATTCGTCTTCCTTCCTTCTCCGCGGCGCTTCCCGGGAACGCGTCGTCATCTTCTTCACATTCCTCGTTTCGTCTCTCCTCGCCGTCGCCCTCCCTTCGTTTTCTTCATCTATCTTCTCCCCGCCGACTTCACTCCTTCCCACTCCTCACACCACACACCACACCAGCACTAACCCATCTTTCTCAGGAAACTCGAGCGTCAACACAACGAGCTGCACGCGGACCGCGAGGCCGCTAAGAAGAGCCTCCGCGCGGCGCTCGCCAAGGTCGAGAAGCGTACGCAGGCGAGCGAGGCGTTGGTGCGTCTCTCTTCTCACCTCCCTCGTTCCATTCTCTTTCCCCGCCCTCGACGCCCCTCCTTCTCTTTGTCCTCACGTTCCGCGTCCCCGTGTCCGCCCACGCTACGTCCCCCTCCTTCCCCCTTCCCCCTTGCTGACTCAGCCTCGCACTGCAGGAAGGCGATTCAGAAGACATCCAGAACAAGCTCTCGGGGCTGAAGAAGGCGGAGAAGTCGCGCCAGAACGCGATCAAGGGATACGAGGCGTCGATCGCCGAGGTCAAAGCGGACCTGGAGAAGGACGTAGGTGTTTTCATTGCTCGATTTCTCTCGTCTGTAACTTGTCGCTAACGATCCTTTCTCGCAGGTCAAAATCGAGAACCAGGACGACGTGACGGCGGAAGGACGCCGCCTCAAAGCCGAATTTGAAGCGTCGCCTTTCGAATCGGACAAGAGAGCGTGGGATGAAAAGAACAGTATTCTGCGCCGCCGCAAGGAGATGAATAGAGCCCAACAGAACGAAGGAACGAATCTGTGCGTATCTCACATCCATTACTGGCCTTTCCATCCTAATGCGCCTCGCCCTGCAGGCTCAACTCGCTCAACAGCTCCGAGGGAGTGAAGCTTAACAACCTGGGGCAGTGGGCCCGCGACGTCGCGGACACGGTGCTATGGCTGCGTGGCAACAGAGACAAGTTCAGGATGGAGGTGTTCGAGCCGCCCGCGCTTTCCGTCACCGTGCCCGATGTGACCTTTGCCGCCGCCGTCGAGAGCTGCTTCAGTGGGGCCCAGATGAAGGTACCGCTCCTCCTCGGCCCTCGTGTCAATAGTCGTAGCAGCTGGCTAACGACTCGCGCAGATGTTCGTGTGCCAGTGTAAGGAGGACTACGACACGCTCAACGGGCTCATCAACGACAATCCGGGGCTCGGGCGCAGGGCGCGCGTGGGAGTGTGGCTCCGTCCGGGCCAAGACAGCGACCTAGCGCCCCCGCCGATGTCGCGCGAGGAACTCACGCAACGCGGCTTTGACGGGTACGCGATCGACTACGTCGACTGCGCGCCGGGGCTGCGGTGGTTCCTCAAGCGCGAGCTTAACATGCATCGCACGGTGCGTTTGTGTACTCATCATACGTCCGCGCGAAGCTGACGCGTTGTCTTCAGGCGATCTCGCGCAAGGGCGTGCGGGATCTCAATGGTGCGATCGAGGCTGTGGCGCGTCCGGGGCCGGGCGGGCGCACGCCGCCCACGAACTTCGTCGACCGCGAGACGCAGCACCAGGTGCAACGCTCGAAGTACGGGCAGCGCAACGTTTCGTCGTCGGCGAACCAGATCAGTGCGCCCAAGAACTTTGGTGGCAAAGCCCAAGGTGTGTAGTGAGGCTGTCGCTCGTGCGGATGCGTGCTTACGGGTGCGCAGTGAACCCCGCGGAGAAGCAGCGCGCCGAAGATATCCTCAAGCGGTGCAAGCAGGAGGCGGCGGAGATCGAGGACGGGGAACGCGAGCTTGGTGAGGAGCGCCATCGCCTCGAAGAGCTAAATGATGAGTATCAGCAAAAGCGGGTGAGTCTGCTTCCTGGTTATCCAGCGGACACACAGCTAAGGCGTCTGGTTATGTATAGTCTGCAATCCAGAAGCGCCTACAGGCCATCACAAATGAGCGGCAAAAGAGGCAGAAGCTAAAACTGAAGCTCGGTGCGTTACCCTCTTTCGCGCCTATCGGTATAGTCCCTGATGTCCGCTGCTCGTGGTGCTAGAACAAACGGAGCGCTTGCTTGCTACGGCGCTGAAGAAGGGGGACATGGTACAGGAGGGCACGCGGCTCCGCGCCAAGATCATGGATATCGCCAAGAAGCGTGTCAAGCTCGTCGCCGAGGCGATCGTACGTACCCTTTCTCTCCTCTGCGCTATCGCTGTGCTGACCCGCGAGCTCCCAGGACCTCGCGCGCGAGGTGATCAACGAGCAGATCCACGCGACGCAGCTCGGGCTGCAGTACCTCCAGATCGGAGCGAAGAAGGCCGCGCTCAAGGAGCTGTGCGACCGCAAGGACGCCAAGTACCAGACCGCGCTGGCGGAGTTTAACAAGAGTGCGCTTCCTCCTTCCCTTTCTAAGTTGCTGTGAGCTGACCAAGTGTAACGCAGTCGATGCCGCGTTCGAGAAGCTGAAGGAGACGACGCGGACGCTGTTGGCGGAGAGCAAGGAGCTGCTTAGCGAGCTGCCGGACGACATGCGGGAAGAGTACCAGGAGATGGAGACGGCGCGCCTCGCGTACGAGAAGGCTGTCATCCAGGCCGAGAAGGACGGTGCGCCGGCGCCCAAGCCCAACGAGAAGGTCGATCTGCGCTCGATGGACGAGCTGCAGACGGAGCTCGAGAAGCAGGAGGCGAACCTCGAGATGAATATGAACACCAATCCCGGCGTCGTCGAGCAGTACGAGAAGCGCAAGCGCGATGTGAGCTTCGTCCGCATTGTGGGTTACGCGCGTAGATTGCTGACGAGACATAGATCGAGGTGCTCGAGAAGACGATCGAGGGCCGCCAGCGCCAAGCGGACAAGATCGAGAAGAATATCAAGAATGCTCGGGTGCGTTGCGGGAACGCTGCCCTTCACTCTGTCCGTACTCATTAGTCCTCGCAGGATAATTGGGAGCCTGCGCTGCAGTCGCTCGTTACCAGTATCGGCAAGAAGTTCTCCGCCGCCTTTGACCGTGCGTGTCCTTCTCTACCGCAGGGGCGTCCTCAGCTCACTTAGATCTTCCTAGGCATCGGTTGTGCGGGCGAGATTCGCGTGCGGCAGGAGGAGGCGTATGACCAGTGGGCCATCGACATCCTCGTCAAGTTCCGCGACACCGAAAAGCTGCAGCTGCTCACGGGCCAGAGGCAGTCCGGCGGGGTACGTCTCCCCTCCCTCCCGCAACCGACGGCTCGCTGATTGTCCACCAGGAACGCTCCCTCACGACGATCCTCTACTTGATGAGTCTGACGGAGGAGGCGCGCGCGCCCTTCTCCCTCGTCGACGAGATCAATCAGGTGCGTTTACTCTTCGATACCTCTCTGTACCTCCCCGGCTAACTAACCGTCGTCCTCAGGGCATGGACCAACGCGCGGAGCGCATGGTGCATAATTCGATGGTGGAGGTGACGTGCAAGGCGGACAGCGCGCAGTACTTCCTCATCACGCCCAAGCTCCTGCCCGACCTTGAGTACCACGAGCGCATGAAGATCCTCTGCGTCAATAACGGGGAGTGGCTCCCCGAGGAGTCGGGCCTCGGAAACATGATGAGTATGATCGATGGCTTTGTCGCGAAGAATCCGAGCCGGCGCGCCTAGAATCGACGCTCGTACATGGGAGACGCAAATCCGTGTTTTTTTGACTAGATACCACATTTTCTAATCGTACATACTACGCTAGCTGCTTCGTCTCAGCCTATTCTTATCTTACGCTGTTCTGTAGTCGCGTCACGCGTGTATCACCATAAATTTTATTTACCTTTTTCCGACTAATGGAGGTGTTTGTTTGGTACTGTTGTACCCTGGAACTCCACCTAGGATCGCTCCGCACTGTCTGGGATACCTCAGGCCTCAGAGAGCACTTTGCACTTCTAGGCCATAGCACTGGAACCTCGTTTTGCGGATGAAATTGCGCCGCACCTCAATCTTCCCTGGGGCCTTTAAGATGAATTCCGGCTTGATTCAGATTGGATTCCGACCTACAACTAGCGAGGAACGAACGGAGTATCGTTATAGTGTCTGTCTAGAGAGACCAGACTTCTTGGGATGCCAATCATGTCCACTCCTCGTACCTCCCGTCAAGGCAATGGTCATTATGAGCTATCCACGGTACAGGGACTGAAATCCGTCAGCCATCTATCCATCGGAAGACGCTAGCTACTTACGAGCCCCTGGGCCAGGGATATTGGACACATGAATTGCGTTCGCAGTCTCAGGGCCTAATGGATGTGTTCCAAACTGTGCGCCGCCCGATATCTGCGACTCGGTATCGGCACCGACCACGTCTCGCCTTATGACCCCGATGGCGGGTTCATTTCGCTCGTCATGGGGGGAGCTCCATGCAGCGTATGCATTACGCTCAACCCGACCAACTGCTGCGATCCTCCCGGAGACAATTCGTGCAATCCATAGGAGCTCGCTTCGTTCAGGGCGGGCCTCTTCGGTCGTCCATCTTATAATTACTGAGAATGATTTTATAGTTGTGCTATCCGCGTACTACACCGACGCTACTAGTATGAGTCGCTCGCCTTCCTCGCCCAAGGTTCGGAACTAGAAACAAAATCCCAGCGGGCAGTCTTTGCAGCTGACCAGCCCATAGTTCGCCCTTTCGTCCCCGGCAGCGAACGTGGCACAGGTATATGTCGCGCTTTTGACGTCCTTCTGGGTATATTTCGGGCCTTTGGCGCCGATGACGCATTGGTTGGCGTAGGCTTTGTAGTCGCCTGCAAGGGCAAATTGAAATTATTAGGACCAGGAAGGAACGTCACTGTCATGGATATTAGTACATTTTACTTAGTATTAGTTTCTACGTACATACCGGCTATCATTTGTACCGATTTCGAGTCCATTCCCACGGTTCAGAATCTGAGTCAAGAGCTACTGACTCGTCGTTGCGTTCCCGCAACTCCGAGCGGCGACAGAGTAATGAGTCAGAGTGACTCATAGCCTAGAATTAGTATATAAGTAACTGAGAAACCATGTAGCCAGACATCCAATCTTGAATACAACTCTCATCTCGCCCCATTTCTGTCTGAATTAAGTCTCTTGAGAGATCCGCGTCTAGCAATCTCTCGCCTCGAACACCAGCGTCTTGCATGTTCATCGCCCTCTGAAAGGCCCACGTCTTGTAGCCTTTTGTGCAATCTATCAGTGAACTCTCGCGTCTTGCAGGTTCATTTATAGTCGCTGTCAGGTTGGTTTGAATCGGGTACCAGCGTCTTGCACACTCGATACCTACCGAAACCAGTTGAACCAAGGTCCTCTTACGGGGATTCCATTGAACTCTTCGACAAGAGATCATCCGAGCTGCAGCGCAGTTCATTTTGTAACTACAGTTACATCAAGGGTATTTACGTGTTGATTTCGTCAAAATACCGGTTTCCTTAACAGTCACGGGCGGGAAGAAGAACCTTGGGCCAGCAACTCGTCGTACGTGTACTTTACGCCGGGGTCACAGTTGTTGGCAAGGGCGCCAAGAATGGTAGCGATGAAGGACAAAGCGATGGTAAGTCTCATGATTCAGGGAACTGGCGTTGGAGGTAGGTTTTGATTAGGGACAGTGGGGACAGTCTCTTAAATACCTCGCCATCGAAAAGGAAGGAACCATACGGAGCAATAGATGGCGATTTCAGCGGACTAAAGAGACGAAGAACGTATGTTAGAACTCCGTCGGAATGGAAGTGCAGTAATGTATGGCAGGCGGAGCGCGTTTGACCTTTGGACTACTTCGTCGGAGGCGAACAGCGATGCGACCCATAGGACCTCGACCACCGCTCCAGCGCCAAACCCCAGGCCTCAGTCCCAGTGAAAACACCGTCTTGGCCGGTATCGCGTGGTATATACTATAGGGTAGTCTGAAAAATCTCGGGCTCCTACCTATGACATCACTGAACTCTGCTGCAAAGTCAGCGGGAAGCGGGAGTGTCGGACATCGCCTGCTTTCCGGCGTCCGCTCTCTCCCCATCCGCCTCTAGCTTCATTCGATTGCTTCTGTATGCCGCGTTTGCTGTTCGCTCTGGCCGCTGCTCAAGTCGTCTTCACGTGCTCGTTCCCCATTGAAGTCCTCACATCACCAAGCCCTCCAAACCATTTACAAACTGCTTAATCTCCGGTTCCTACGCGCAAGGTCAGGATCAAGGCTCCCGTGTCAGACCAATGCTCCCAGCGCAGGATCAAGGCTGACAAGATCTTGTGTTTCTTGGTCCACCCGCATACCTCAAGACCATCAAAGTATAACCTCTAGGCGTGCCAAGTTGAACACCTCGAGGGAGACAAGAAACTTGCAAGAAACACCTCAAGGGAGACAGGACCATCTTCAATATTTCACATTTACACTTCGCCGTCTCTGCGTGCTGTCTCTTGTTCTCGTCCCTTCTTCGTTATCGAGTCGTCCGTCCCTGGCACTACTCGCCCTCGTGCCCGCCCTCGTACCTGCGATTCGTTCGTCCTCGCCACCGTCGCGCGCAGACCGCGGTCATCACCCGAGTTTCGCGCGAAGCCCCGGATGCCGACGGCAACAAGGTATGTAATCGATTGCGCAAACCATCTTGTCCGTAGCTGATGTTGGTTGGACTGCAAGATTGTCTCCCTCACGCCGTACGTGCGGCGTGCAGCGGGTACGGCGCGCACAAGACAAGCTTCCCTGTGTGCACTTCGCCGCTCCTCCTTTGTGTCCTGCATCCACTGCAGCCACCATTCTTCCGTACCTCGCGCTATTGTGTTCGCCTTAGCCGTCACCGTTCCTCCTAGCCCTCGTACCGGCCATTCGTCCGTGTTCGGCGCGTCGCACGCGCAGGACTGCGGTGCGCCTTAGTCTGGAGTTTACCACGCGCCCGGTGTTAGGAGCTCGACCTTATTACATAATCGTCGGAGTTTTGAATCCCATCAAAGGCTTTCCCGCTTCAACCTGACTACAACGGACAAAGCTTAAGAGGCCAAATGACCTGGATTGGGATTTTGATGAGATGCGCCTCTTCAAAATTGCCGTGTGCCCCATTCTCGAAGAGAAATGAAACACCGCCGTCTTCACGTGGCCGGCCCATCAAATTCGGCATCGCGATTGCGCAGTTCAGGTGAGAGAAACAACCGAGAAAGCTGCTTATGCGAGTGTCCTGGACGAAGAAATCTACCACAGAATGTCGAAAGACACGTCGTAACCATCGTTCAAAGCTCGAGAATTAAGATTACATAATAAGGTCGAGCTCGGATCAAACGCCTCGGGTAATCGACAGACTACAACATCGCGAGGTACGAGTGACAATTGTTGTAGCGTCTGTTTATAAGAGACTAGGTGCGCCTCTCTTTTCGAGCGAATCAACTGAAGTCAAAAGGAGGGCAAGGTACGTCGTCGCTCCCTGCATCGTCTTGTTCGTACCTGATGTTAGTATAGGATTGCATCAATGCGTCGCCCACGCCGTACGGCTCTCTGCGCACACCTTGGGTCTCCCCACGCGCTCTCAATTGGAAACTAGCCGTGGAGGGCTGTTTCCTGACCTCTAAACCATCGAATCTGACACCTGTGAGAGTCCACTAGAACAATTCTGGAGACATCCATAGCCCCCCCATCATTGGCCGCCGTTCCAAGGACCGACGATGCTGTTAATGTAGTGATGGCCGGGTCGGGTCGGGTCTGGAAAGCCCGGGCTTGGGTCGGGTCTTGGCGGGCTTGGGCTTCGAGAAATCCTGAGCCCGACCCGACTTAGGGGTTCGGGCCCAGGTCGGGTCGGGCTTGGGCTCAGGCCCGGGCTCGGGGTAGAAAAACGGTCCAAATTTCTATATTTATTTAAAATATAAGTATGTCATCGTCATCCTCTCTTTCGTCCGGCTCGTCGTCATCTAGCAATCTGTCCCACACACCCAATTTATTGAGGTATTCATCGTCACCGTCGCTGTCCGCCCCATCAGCGAATGCGTGCCAAGGTATTGAACGTGGCGGTATATGCCGGTGTGGCAGTGTCGCTCGAAACGGACATGCATATTTATGCATCGTTTATCTCTTGGTCCCAATTTCGAGGGGGAAGAACCAGTTTATGTGACTATCGTACATCATTTCTTCCCCCAAACCTGACGATTCACACCTCACAATGGTTGAAAGCAGAGATGCGGAAGAAGCCGGGAATCCGATCAAATTTGATAGCGCAATGGTACGGCTATTCGGCTGGGATAGGCCCAGACTCTCATGGCATGGATGACAGGGTTCCCAAATTGGGATGTCATGAGAAGATGGTCCGAGACTAATGCCGCACCTTACTTCGAAAATTGAATTCTCAAATCTCAGCCAGGCTCGAGCAAAAAGAAATAGGGTGAAGACCGGGCCTGAGCCCGGGTCGCGGGCCTACCAAAATCTCAAGCCCGACCCTGAGCCCGACTTGAGCCCTACCTCGGGTCGGGCCTGGGTCGGGCTTGAAAGCCCGACCCAAGCCTGGGCTTGGGCTTGAAGCCCGACCCGGCCATCACTATGTTAATGTGACCGAGGTCTCTGGGCTACGACTCGTCCGACCCGCGGGAGCAACGCGCCATGGATGCTATGGTATTCATTTCGTTTCTTTTTTTTTGCACTTGATCCTAGCGCAGTCGTTATCTGTGTGTTACCTCTCTCATAAATCACTCTCGCTCGAAAATCGCGCTAAGGCAACTCCCGTACATTTTCCGAATTTGTATGTTTACCGAATTTGGGTCATAGGATTTTGTTCTGTCCTCTTCTGTACGTTTTGGGTTTGCCCAGTTGATATTCAATGATGTATCCATACATGCCAGCGGTCTCCCGGGTCCCTGTGGCAGGCGCTGTGCATCCAACCAGTGTTAAGTCCCTTGCTATAACTCAGATCTAGATCTAGCTTCTGATTCTGGAAATCCCGAGCTAAAGCCCCTTTATTCGTTTCCCGCTGCGCGTCGCCAAAAAGCTTCAGACGCAGAAACTAGAATACCAGAGCACAGTATTGCTCCCGTTGCGCTCCACATAACCTAGCAATGTACAGTTCCTCAGTTCACCTGTGGTTTTTCCACAATAGGCTAACAAATTTACCAATAAACTCACAATTTGCATTCTACCTGTTTGCTCGATGCGGCACTGCGGCAGGTGATCGATGAGGACTAACAGTAATATCGAAAACTCGTCAATCCTGCGGCATGAATGAACATCGGAACATCTCCAAGAATCTCCGCTCTCACTTCGCCAACTGAACTCTGAGACAAATTAATTTTAAATGGACTGAAAATGTTCAAGAGAGATAACCCATCGTGATGCAAACATACAGCCAGGTTGGACCCGTGCTCCGATATTACAGCTGTTTCTGAAATCCTTGAGACGCGCACATTTATTTTTCCTCAGTCAACTTTGATGGAATGATAGCGATGCCATTTTAGGTCGTTTGACCGTGTTGGGTTAACTCAGCAGGAGCCAGTAACCTCTTCGGGGTGCTAGAGGGATCAGATATCTGGTTATCAATTTAAGGTGGATGAGGATAGACCGCAGACGAGTTGTGCTATCGCCGCCGCGTCGGGGAAAAGACTTGCAAAGACGGCTTGAAGTCTGAAGACGGCGGGGAAAGTTGCGGCAATCAAGCAAGCGTTCATCAATGATATTATATCTCCCGAAAATGGGCATCGCTATCATTTTATCAGAAGGTGAGCAAGAGCAAAAAATACCACCGCGTCTCAAGGATTTCGGAAACAGCTGTAATGTAATCGATTCCGCCAAGCGCCGCGTCCCCTGATGGCGGACCCTGGCGGACCTCAAGCTAGGACGGAGCTTCGTCGCTTCGCCTTATAGACTGGCCGAGATCTACGGAGTTATAACAAAGTTCTAAGGCTCCAACCATTCGTTTCCGTCTGTAGATTGGCCCAAACTAAACGGAAACGTTAACAAATCGTTTAAAAACCGTTTACAGCCGTTTCCGAAAACCTTGAGACGCGCTTTTTTTTTTCCCTTCTCACAAATTTTGATAAAATGATAAGGATGCCCATTTTTGGCAAGGGCCGGCCCAGACCAATCACAAGATCCTTGATTACCGCTTGCTTCTTGCTTGATTCCCGCAAATTCTCCTCCGTTTCTGCATGTCTTTTCCCACACATAATAACACATGCCTCATAGGTCTGGGCCGGCCCTTTCCAAAAGCGGGCATCCTTATCATTTCATCAAAAGTTGTGAGAGAGGAAAACAAATTGCGCGTCTCAAAGTTTTCGGAAACGGCTGTAAACTGTTTTTAAACGGTATTTTGGCGGGGTGTTCAATTATAGCTGTGCAGGTGGCGTTACAACATCGCGAGGTTACGAGCGAATATTGTTGTACCGTTTGTTTATAAGAGACGAAGGTGGCGTAGATGCCAGGTATTATGGTTCAAAGCTGACTTATGACAACATAATTGTGTGTGGCTTTGGCAAAGACGCACCGATAGATTTCCGCCATCAACCCCTGTCCAAATTTGGATAATTCCCGCTTCCCGCCGAGTGAACGCCGCTTGGTGAGTAGGTCCTTGTTTTTGCACTGTGCCTGTATCTGACTATTAATATCGCTTTCTACAGTTCTAAAGCTTCAGAACTCACTTGGCATAGTGACGCAGGACGCCGACAATAGCCGGGGTTGGTAACCGTTTAAACTGTTTGTTTACTATCTGTTTACCGTTTATGCAGGTGCGCAAATTAAACGGAAAAAGAAACGGGTTTTACGGGCTAAAACGTTTAAAAACGGAAAGGGTTGGAGCCTTATAATAAACTCGGACACTGGAAAAAATAAATGCCGGCCCTAGCTCCACCCTAGCTGCTCGCATTCTAAAATCGCTAAGTGGAGGGAGTATACTATTCTAGTGTCCGGCAGAGAGTCAATAGCCATCCTCCCATCCTCTGTATTCAACTGTGAAGCCCCCAGTTCAACAAGGAAGAGCGAAAGACAATCCGTAAGCGGGCTTTGTGGAGGCACTTCCAGGACTCAAAGTCTGCTTCAAGGCTAGGCCCAACCTTCATTCGCGCGCCAATTGAAAAGCTCAAGGTTAGCCTCGATCAGCCGCAGTGGTTTTTCGCAGGCGAATAGGCAAGAAATGGAGTTTTAAAACAGACTAAGAAAATTCCAGCCGGCACGTCGGGAGTTTCTGTTTGGTTTCCGGAACTCCCTAGGTTCGTTCATCGTTCGGCTTGCTTTCACACTCATAACTAACTACTGAAAACTATCAGGGTCACCGAAGAGGAGTAAATTTATTCTCGTTGAACTGTAATATAAACGAACGAATTCGAACGATTGGATGACATCCGCCGTGTTCTCTGCACATCAGGTGGGGGAATCAAAGATGTGTTCTCTGGGAATAGCGTGAGGGGGCGGGTGCTCCAAAACGCTCGGCCTCCCTTCCATCTTCGCCACCCACTCTCCCAGCAGCTGATCCGAGAAACCCACCCAAGCAGTGGAGAAATTCGGATAGACCTTCTTGTCTTCCTTGATTAGCTCGTTTTCCGGCCATTTCTCTGGCACGTCGACACGGATGAACATGACCACCTTGATGTGGGGTATTTCCCCGCACATAAACGCGAGCACATGACTGGGCCGGTCCGCGGCGTAGGTCACGTAGGCGAGGTTGATACAGTGAGCCTTGGCCGGAAGGTATAGCTCGGCCCACGAGCGAAAGGATTTTGCAGCGTGCAGATCCGGCGGAGCGTAGACGGTGAGGTCTTTGAGCTTCGAGGGATGCAGCAATTTCTCCAAGGATGGAGGGGGGATGTAATGGACTCTATCCCACATGAGATAAAGGCTTTCGAGTTGAAAGGAGCCACATTCGCGAGGAAAGTGAGCCCAGATGTTCCAATCTACGGCGAGATGATTGACTCGTCCCGAAATTTCCAGGAGGCGCCGGATGTGCGACAACTCCTCCGAGAGTTTACCTCGAGTTCGAGGCAGATTGATGGCTGGTACTCAAATGAAGCGGGTGTTCGGTAATAAGAGGTCGCTGATTCGCTTCGTCAAGTCCTTGTACTGGCGGATGACGACAATACGGAAAGTAATCGGCTTCGTCCTGTCCACTGGATGTTACTACGACCGAGGAGACATGAACTTTTTGTCGACCCACCGGACATGAAACTACGAGGGACATGGTGTGGCACATATCTCGAGCATCGTCCAGGAGCACGTCAGTTATAGCTCGTTCTATGTTCTCTGGAAATCTAGGCTCAAGTTTTGCGAGGCCAGAACTGGCTACCGTGTCGTAGATTCTGTTGTACGGGTAGAGGTAAGAGCTCCGTCAACCCACGAGTTTAAATACACTTCGTGAGGAGCGCTCGATGGATAAATGGACAGAACAGCAAAGAGACACCAGAGGTGTAAAGATACTCATCGTTTTCGTCTCCCTGATTCTAGCGGCCATGTCGGGTGTTCACACTAAGGACCGGCACACGAATAGGCCTTATCCAGATGGATCCGACATCCATCCGTCGATCACCCTCATCCGTACGGATGATCATCCGTGGATAAACTTTCCCACGGATGAAGAACGGATGGCATTTTGTGGTTTGCGCTCCCCTCCACCTACCTGGCTTGTATCAGTATCTCAAATGACATATATGACTTATTGAATATCACTGGCACACATGAGGAAGAGTTTTGGGCCTCTGGTTCTAGAATATGATTTCCATGGATTTTGGTGGAATTTGGGTGTGGAGGATGGGTAAAACTCATTTTGGATGTCCAGAAAAATTCCTGAATGTTCAGCAGCTATATTTAAATACATCCACAGATTTCCTGAATATATCCAGTGTATGAGGAGACGCGAGCGACCCAAAATGCCGCTCATCACAGCAAGAGCAAACAACATCCGCGGATGATCCGTCATCCGTACGGATCCATTCGGATGACATCCGGATGATCCTTATTTCACACTGCCGTTCTGTGTCATATCTTGGATATCGAACCCGATGCAGTCCTCGGAACTCCGGCTTGCCCCTTTCTCCCAATGTTCCAAAATTCGAATGGATGTGCAGGTGGTTGTACTATCCAATCCTCCAAATGACGTCATGAGAAATATAACTCGATTTTATTGAACACGGTTACGTGTCTACTTGAGGGTCCTCGCGTCTAAAACAGTCTACGCACCTTCGCGCAGGGTTTAAATTATGTTTTCAAGTGGCTGGAAGTCTTCCTGGTGACTTCAAAACTCTCCCCACTCAACGGGATTGAACACCGTGTTCGCAGAGAATATGGACCCGTGCCCATCTGGAGGGCGACGAGTTGGGAATTGAGGGGTTCAACGGCTCGACTTGGCGTTGATTTTGCGTGCGGATGGTGGGGCCGAATCCTGTGTTAGGTCTTCCATAGTGAAAGACGTGGACAGAGAGGCCCACCGATCCAGGGGATACGTGACGAGTTCTAGGAGGGTTGCGCTGCCCAACTATGGCAAAAAAAGTGTGAGTCAGCGCAACCATTTAATACTTCGTAATAGCAGGGATACCAACGCACGCCATTATCGTTGATTCCGGGCCCTGCGCGTACTGAATCGAGATCCGCGCCAATCATGATGACCTACACGAGTGAGATCCAAGGCGCAATCTTTGCCAAATCTACACCGTCTTCTCATTCCGGCGACCGCGGGCAGAGAAGTCTCGAAGTGAGATGGCAAAGCGACCTAGAACGACAGCAGTTAGCAGGGTAATGACGGGAGACAGAAGCAGCACCTGGGGCAGGAGAGGTTGCAGATGAATACCGTGTCATGAAACGAATGCCACAGGCGGCAGACATGCGACGCACGCGCAGATGAAAACGGCAGCCACAGATAGCTAAGGAGCCACGCAGGGCAGGCAATGGACTATGGGAGAGCCCGCGAGAATGCAATCCCGCTGGCGTGCGCAAGGAGACAGGAACGAGGACAGAGCCTCAGAGCTTGACCAGTGCGGATTCACTGCGTTTAAGACAAATCTAGGCAGGGTCTGTCTAGATATGTGAACTAGCCTAAACAAACCTAGACAGAGGCTGCGCGTAGATTGATTCACGCTGCTCTGTGGAGGTCTGCCGATGGTATCTTTACTCACCTACACCGATCCGTGCAACATCACCTAAGCCGAGCGTCTGCCGAGGTGTGTGTAGCTGTTGTGTGCAGATCTTGACAGACGTCAGGAAACAAGGACAAGCAAAGACGCGACGCGCCGTCTTCCCTTCTTGCCAAATCCTAATGGCTTACCATGGACATTTCATGCCGACGGCTGGCCCGAACGACCCTATACCCCTGCAGCTAACACCTCACCAATATGCCCAGTTCCAGCAGTACCAACAATTTCTTCAGCAGCAGCAGATGCATACACCCATGCCGCCGCCACCTGCAGGACCTCCTCCTCCGTTTCCCACTTCTATAATTGATCCTATTCTTCGAAAGACTTCCGATAGAACGCACGACGAACGACTGGAGACCCTAGAACGCGAACTAAGTGAACTCAAGGCCGCAAAACGCCTCCCTGTGACTTCCGATAACACTTCAGGCTCATCTAAACGCCGCAAGAAAACCACCAAAACCTCGCCCTACATTCTCAAGGAGCCAAAGGTCTTACGACGGAGCAGACGGAGACAAGACGGAGACTAATGGTGCGTTGCCGCGTCATTCCCGATAATAAATTCCCATCCCTTCGAACAGAAAATGTGCAAAACTGAATTAACCAACCTAACTGGAAGAACGAACAGCAGCGAATCCGACGCTGAAGATGCCGACTCTGAATCTGAATCCACACCAACCCGATCCTCTCACAACCGCCTTGTCTTTGACTTCTCGCAGAACGTGGATCACCCAACGAACGTCAAGGTCTTTGATCAAGTCTCTAAGCTCATTTGGACGGAACAACAAGTGCGTCATCCGCCAGAGTTCCGTCACAAAGTCTGACCCGCTGTTTCAGAACCCCGACTCCGAGACCTTCAGCCTTCCCCACAAGGACGTCAAGTTTACACGTTCAGACCTCGTCGAATTCGCGAAAGGAACCTTCCGCACTTGGCGTCGTAAATGGAAGGCGGAGCAGGACGAAAACCCTCGCGAGCAAGCAGGCCAAATCCGAATGGGACAATAGACAGCTAATGCGACGACGCGAGGTTTGTCCATCAGCACGTTCAACCTGAATTTGAACTTACTTTCGATCCTCCAATACTAGTTGAAGGACAATCGTCTGAAGGCTGTTCCCAAGTACAAGAAAATCAAACGCCACGACCCTGCATTCATACTCGAAACCGACTGGATGACGGATGAGATCTCCCAACCAGACACGGACGACGAAGACAAGAAAGCCGCCCATCGCCGTCGCCTTGTGCGGGAGGCGAGACTCAACGCGACGCAGACCGAGGATCCGTTATGGGAGCGTGTCCGACCTGGCTTTCAGTCCAGTGAAGTATGTATACATCCATCTATTCATTGAGCGCACTGATACAGGCCCCTCCAGATGCAGGAGATCAAGGATGTCCTCGACGCGATTCTTAGGCAACCGGGCAAGAAACGTCCTCGGAACCGTGTCCGTCGCGTCGATCTCGGCGCCATACATAACCGCATCCCGCGGGTATCGTTTGGCCCTTCATGGTTTCACAAGACTGGTACGAGGCCAACGTTGAGGGTAATCCGGATCTCGAGGAGGAGATGAAGATGTATGACTCTGATCCCGAGGGCTTTGGAGAGGCTTGATGTGCTCGCTGGTCTTCCGTTCGTTGTTTTGCACTTTTCTTTCTGTTCTTACTCTACTGGATGAAGTCTGTAACAAATCAACTTTTCACGACGGTATTTTTTGATCCTGAGCGCTCGTTAGCGCGCCAAAGAAAATGAGTAGAAGGTATGTTTTGAAGCAAGAAGTTAAACAACAGGTACATCCTGTAGATCGTCAATCAGTCAAATAATATTGTAAGAAGCTTGGTGCGTACCCGACTCAGGCCAGCTGTAAACCACAGCATCCGCACCGTTCCGTTCGCCGTCTCAAAATCCTCACAGTCAGAGTCCGGATCCTCCCCCAAAATTTGATCTTTATGTTCAATCGCGAGCCGGCATGCTTGGGATAATATCGCACTAATCGGGATGATACGACGGGGCCCGGGGTCTGTGCGGCGGAGGAACTTGCCATGTTCCCAGACAAATATCTCGAGCTCGGGACTGGTACGGTCCAACATTAGAATATGATTGATCATGAATCAGGCATCGAACTTACTATGGCTCCCACGTAGACATATCATAGTCATTGACACGCCGCATCCAGCGAACATCGAGGAGGTGTTGCGGCTCCTTCAGACCAGGCTGATGATGGGTCAAAATGTTGAAGATCTGACCAACATAGCGTGTTCCGCCCGCGTCTAACTGTACCAAAGCACCCGAGGCGGTTTCCAAGGAGGTTGAGCTGGTGATGCGACGACCGTCCAAGATGAGATGACTGTGGACCTGCGATGTACCGTGTAGGAAGAAGTGATCGGCATGCGATGCGACCTGGCCTGCGCGGTCGACTACAGGAATTGCGGGGTATGTTGTGTTGTAATAATCCAAAATGTCTCGCTGTAGGTTAACGGTAGCTCGCGCAATACACCCATACCCATGGAGTAGGAGGTGCCAACTTCGTGGGCAATTAATTTCGTCTAATATGAACGTCGAGGACGCAAGACGTACGATCGGATGATAAGCCCTCAATCTCGCATGCCATCGCTGCGACTGTTCCGCGTGTCTCCCCGTCCGTTGCAAGAATCTCACGGGCACTTTCGGCGACACATTGCTCCTCGGCAGTAAGGCCCTCGACTCCAGCCTTCTTTGCAAGCTTGCGAACCTGTCAATTCGTGTTATTTAAAAGAGAGACGTTGGTACTTGCATTGACGGTACTCACAACCTCGCGTAAATTTGCATCACGGTGGAACTCGCGAAAGAAAGTAACTTCGAGTTCTCCATCTCCATGGTTATTAGTATCAAAGCTTTTGAGGACTTTGTTCAAACGCTCGAACAAGAAGGTCCAAAAACCGTACAAAGGCCCAAAATCGCGGATAATCTGAAAGATGTGCGTTATATAATGAAAGTTGGGTTTGACGAGCTCTGGATGGTTCTTGAAAGATGTCAGCTACTTCGTCTCCGATGAGTATGTAGTCAAACCTTGAGAAACCCCGCGAGATAATCCTCTAATAGTCGTTGCGCGCGAGGCAGACTTTGGACGTCAATTGTCCCGGCGAGTAAAATTTTCATACAGGCCGCAAATTTCAATAGGAGGTCGGGGTCATTCTTGTGCATTCGAATCGGTTTCGGTTCAGGTACGGGACCCTCGTAATCAGCCGACGTCGCGGTATCGTTGGCTAGGCGGTTTTGGCGGGCGTTCTCCTTTTTCTTCCACAAGAGTTTCGATTTTTCGTAGTCTGCTTCGGCAACGGGGTACCATTCGTCCCAAATATGAGGAATCTGCTGGGGTCAGCTCACGTTGTACATAGAACGAGTTGAAGACCCACAACTAGGGGGCAAAGTATTAATAACATCCCCTTCATCTCATCCGCGGTCAAGCTTCCACCGGCTGCATAGCCAACTTGCGTGGGTAGGCGTGCGACCCATTCCGGCATTTCCAGCTAGTGATCCCGTCTCAGTACGCGCAAGCGGAAGAAAATGAGAAACAAACTGCGGCAAGATAATTATGAAAATGGTCAATTTCACGCAGTGTCTTTTCAGTACGCTTCCGAAGAGCGGCAGGTTCCTGGATCCAGGCTTCGAGCCACTGGGTCTTGAATATTCCTGAGGATCATTGACGTTAACTCACGAAGGAAAATGAGCAAAGTGTGATACCAAGAAAAACGCAGTGCATTGGGTCGATGATGATTTGGCGAATGGGATCAAAATAGGTGAGTCTGGAAACCTCAAAGAAGCGGCTGCCATGAGCACTGGCAAAAGTGTTACGGGCGGATTGATCATCTTCGGAAATCTTTTTGTATTTTGCGGAATTCTGTTTATGCTGTTTCGCGGTTCGCCGAGGGAAGGCTGTTTGGAATTAAAATCGAATGGTGGACGTCATGCTTTAGTAGAAGCCTCACCGTCAACCTTGAGACCAGCGGGAGTTTTGATCTTGTCACGCGTAATTTTACAGCGAGTACAGGGATGTTTGGTGGACGCATGGTCTGAAAAGCCTCCAACTCGGCACATGGCGGGATGGTCACAGCAAATAGCAACTAAAATAACTCGAACACGGCGACCTTCGCGTTAATTAGTCGTGAACGGAGAGACAGCATAAAATATCTCACCGTGAGGGTACTTCGGTGTCTTGACAAAAATCCATCGTCGTACAGCATCAGGAGATCGGTCACCGTGATGGCGAACGACCGTTGAAATTCGTCGGCGGTCTCCTCGTGCGGGCCGGGGCTGAGCTTGTTCAACAAAAGATTACCGGTGCGGAACCTAACAGCGAGTCAGACATGAAGAGTTACAAAAGGATATAACTCGCCGCTTATGATGAGGAAGATTTGTCACGCTGAATGAAGCAGCACCTGTTGTATGTGTTGCTGACGTTCTGCTGGCGGTAAAGCCGAAACTGGAAAAAAATGTAAACAAAAAACAGCGGCGGTGGGGAAACCTACCCATCCTCCCCGAAAACCACACCGAGTCGGAGCTCATCAGGGTCGGGGCGGTCAGGACCCGTCTCGAAGAATTTTCGTCCATCTGGGCTCTTCAGCGATTGGCATATATCGTCATCGAGAATGTCTTTCAGCTTTCCCGCAGTTGGTGTACGATTCAGATAGGCTTCGCAGTCCTTTTCGTTTCCGTCTCGGTTCAGAAACTCTACAATCTGGGATGAGAGCGAGAGGTACGGTGATTGAAGAACCGGTGTGGGCTTGGGTTGGGATTTAGGTCGCCCGGAACTCAACAATGGAATTGTCTGAGCGGTCGGAGCAGGTGGTGTATTAAAGAGAGGAATGGCGCAATGTGAACATAGCAAATCAGAAGATGAGTCGCCAGGATATGTCCGGCGGCACTGTGGACAGAGCGCATGAATTTCAAAAGCCTCGTTGAGGCCTAGCCGCTTGAACGTGGTGGTTAATGTGACGGGCGCGCCATCCTGAGTTCGCATGTGTCCGAGGCATACAAAGATATTCCGTAGTATTCTCAGGAGAAGTCCACAGGCGCTGTGAGGCGTGTGGAAATGTAGATGGAGCCACGCAGTGAGGATGAGGATAAGTTGCCAGAACCAGAAAGGTGATTCTTGGGCGAGCGCATCTCGAGGCTGCAACGGTGTCGGCAAAATGGAATCAATAATAATCTCAGAATCGGAATCTGAACCGGGTGAGGCGCCGCGGGATGGCAATGAATGGGAGTTCGGAAGCGGGGGCGGGCAATTGACTTCCGCTTGCAGTGGGAGTAAAGTCATCAAGCATTTCGACGTCTGCGGACATGTGAGGCATCGCAGGAGGAGTCATTTCAGTATCTGGAGCAATATCATCACCACTCAAGTCAATTTCCATGCCGTCGGCATTTGCAGGAGCCAGAACAGGCTCCCCCGAAGCCATTCTGCGCTTCTTCGCCATGAAATCCCGCGCGGAGAGAACAGTCCCAGAAGGAGCATTCTTCTTCAGTCGATTTTCTTCGTCGCGTCTTAAATGGTCTTTTGACGTCTCGCGAGAGATTTTCGGTGACCCGGGGCCGCATTTTGTGCAAGGGCATTCGACTGTCTGCGAGAGCGCGTTTTTCTGTAAAGGCTGTCCGTTCAATGGGCTTGCGTGGGCACGAGACGGAGGCACGAACAGAGGAACGATTAGTTCGGGGGTTGGACGCCATACAATTTCGCCGGAGGACAATGCCGGGAGGAAGATCAAGGCAGAAGTGAGAATTGTGTGGAAGCGAGGCACGCGTGACACAGGCCGGTGTAGGCTTGGATAACTAACCTGAACAAACCTCAACAGACGTAAGCCTGATTAGCTACACAGAGCCATGTCTACCCCGCTTAACAAGCCACAACGGGGGTTGGGAAAGGTCGGGTTTTCGCACCCAGTGTGTAGGTATGTGTAGGTGGGGTTTACATAGGCTAGCAGACCCTGCCTAGATTTGTCTTAAACGCAGTGAATATTGCGAGTAGGGGCTTTAGGAAGCGTAAAATCTTGCCGCGGCATCAGCACAACGATTCTTAACCCGAATTCAACATCTGACCATTCAGCATTCATTGCGCCTGGTCGACTTCCATTTATCAAGGGTGCCATGAAAAGTAAATTATGAAAATTGACTTACCCAGCGAAATAATTATTTACTTTACTCATGGTAATATGAGCGATATATTGTGCAAAAATCACCCGACACGACGCAGATAATGACGAGGGTTTATGTGCCTCTGTGGGGGAGGAAGAGGCACTCGGGCTGTGTACATAGCGCATATCCGGCAGGGGGCTTCTTCAACAGAGTGAATCCCTTCGAGAGCATCAATAATCACTTGGAGTTGAGAGCGTGAGGACGTACCTCGCACCCATCCTATCTCGGGTCGTATATAGACCAGCCCACGCGATGGGAGCAATGCACTGTACAGAGCTAGAACAAAAAGGAACGAGGTCAGCGTGGATGCAGGGCGCGAAGCGGCTGTGTACCTCGATAGCGCGCGGTGTCCACAGTTTGCAATAAGATGCGGCGCCTACTTTGGGACGGATGAGTACTTCTAAAGGGCACCTCCAGATCCGCCGTGCCAGATACTCGAGCGTGTGGCATTTATTTCGGAGCAGAAGCGACCCGAATCCGCGAGCCCAAAGTGGAATATCAGCATCGAGCATAGGACGGGAGAACTGCGCCGTGCACCAGAAAATCGAAGTGACGGTGAATCCGAGCTCAGCTGGAGTCCGCGACCATCGAAGAGCGCAAGTAGCTGGCCGATACATGGAAGGGGAATATTTCAGCACGCTGGGGTAGAGAGAAAATGATTACCTACGTACACATGTTACCTTCGGAGCAAAGAGATCCACTTGCGGAAACGCACGACGTCCCCAAACGCATGACCATTGCCAACCACAAAGCACAGCGGCGTGGCCCAAGGTATTTCGCAATAGGATCCAGACCCCACCTCGATGGTACGAATCTAGGCAAGACAATGCACGAGGATAGGAGCATGCGCCCGAGCACGGGAAAAGACGGCGACGCACTTCGCCTTCCACTCCCACAATAGCGAGTAAGCAGTGACAATAACTAGTGAAGGCACGAAATTCGGAGCTGCAGAGAAACGCAGGCACGGCGAGCCCCCGATCGAATCCCGGCAGCTGGATCGAAATGGGTCAGCGCGGACACGGGGGGCATGGTCATCGATATTCTGCGAGGGATTTCAGTATGAATAAAGTCAAGGCGCGGGAGAAAACGCACCCTTAGATAGGCGCCACTACGGATGGATGCGTGTCCAGGATGCATCATTGCGAAGCCTGCGCCAGTGGCTCGCCGAATCGGAGAAAACATGTCTCGCTGGGCCAGAAAGATCCTGCAGAGTTGACGAGTTTCCGAGTCGGAAAGAGAGGCTCCAAGCGAGTTGATCCGAGAGCGGAGTCCAAATCGCGATCACGTGGACATCTCTCGAAGCTCGCCGTTTCAGCTCAGAGTAGCTCAGAGTGCGCGGCTCGAGTAATGCCACCCCCGCGCTTTTTTTAATTGACTCAGGTGCAAATAAATTCTGATACGGGTTTAATACTGAGTGAACGGGGCGCGGTAAAAATGAGGGATCGTGCCCACGTTGCCTACGGTACGGACAACGGTTCCTATTACGTCTTCTGCCGCAGAAAATCTCCATAACTGGTGCACCGATCTATCATTCATCCGATTCATACTGTCGAGACTGGACAACCGGGACAGCTATAATTCTAAGCGAAAGTATCGGTGTTAAACGCAATGCCGTCCCCAAGAATCAAAGGACCGCATCTCTGTGTCTGCGTCCACTGGGATACATTGCGAATGGTATGTTCAAGCGGCGACAACGTTTCATCCGTGATACGAATCTTCGGGAGCTTGAACCCCTCGGCATAGGGCAGGCGCTCCTCCCGGAAGAAGATGTTCACGAACCTGAAATGCAATAAATAAGGAATGACTCGCCAGGCGGGGCAGCAACTTGAAGACGTACTCCTTTGACGCGATCCCAGTGGCCGGGTCCCCGAAAATGCTGAGGTACAGCGCGGACTCGCGGCTGCGGAGGAGGAACTCCTTTTGAGTGTTCACCGTGAGAGGGTTCGTCGCAAGCGAGTGCGCCAGGCGGGCGCGCTGCACTTGGCCGGCCGAGACGGGGTCGTAGTAGTCTTGCCCCGGGTTCGAGTTTGCGAGCGTGGCGAATGTGGTCTCGTTGAAGTGTGTGTTGTCGCCGGTGCCGTCGCCGAAATCGTTCCGCGAAATCGAGGCATCGTGCTCGATGATGTTGTGCGCCGACAGGGCATTGAGGTCGATCCTGTCCCACGTAGGCGAATCCGTGGTCATGATGCCGAACTTCGCCGCCACGGTAATGGGCGGAGGGTCGAGGTTGAATCCCGCTGTGCGCAGAGTTAGCTCCCCCTCCGGTGCGAATCAGAAATCACACAGACCCAAGCCAGCGTCTAAGAGAGTTTTAACGGTGAATTGCTTCCCGTTGCGCGGAAGATACCCGTGATTCGCAAGGCTTGTGGGATATCAGCGACATTGGTGCTGATTATGAATAAAACTGCGCACGTATTAAGGCCTGGACAGGGGCCGCGCACATCGCCTGGCCCGGGTGCTCTGAATTCATGGCCTTTCGGCTCAGCGTATTTGGGGTGCGCCGTGGCAGACGCGAAGAATAAAACGGAGGTAATTACGAAAGACGAGAATTGGAACTGCATGGTTTAAGGGAGGGGTGGGTGCGGTGTTGGATAGGGAGGTCGAATGGTATGTCACGGACGATCGCTGTTGCTTTTATACCTGATGGAGAAGAGTGCAAATCTGGTTGGCCCACGGAAGTTGCACGGAAGTGTGTGAAGTATCAGAGCGTCTCGTCATCAAGCATACGCGGAATCGAAAGGAGCAGTAAGGCATTTGATGTGATATCCGACACTGCCCATTGGCTGTAAGAATCATGCCATTATTTTTTGTATTGACGTTGTCATTGACAATGACAATGAGGCCAAAGAACACAGCGAGCCGGCGCAGTAGCGGAAGCACGGAACTGAGGGAGTTGCGGTGTCTGGAATAGATTCAGTCCCGATTCGGACTATTAGCTGACAAACCACGCCGGCCCTACACTAGATCCTGGGCTGGCGGTAATTGCACTCCCTCCACGCTAGGTACGCCATCGAATCCTCACCCAATTCGACTCTATACTGACCTCTCTTTCCATCGTTCTTTCTCGCCCGCGACTGCTATCCTATTATGCTTGGGATCCGCCTCGAAAATCCTGCCCCCCCCTGCGTAATCCCACTCCGCCGTCCAGCATAGCTATCATCCACCCGCTCTGAAGGGACTAAAACGCCAATGTGCCGACACCCAGTATTGTCCGTTCATACTACACCTTGGTCCAGCTCTACTGTCAACGACTGGGTACTTGACCACCTAAGAGCTTAGCTCAATAGGCAAACCCTGTGATTCATTTGACCCGACCCGGAGGGGCCTAATACGAAGGCATACATCTTAGGAATAAGAAAAACCAAGTTGGCCGAATTTAGATGGGGACCTGGTCGTTGGCTGAATTTCCTTTGGCGGGATGCCAAAAAAAGCGAAACCCGGGGTGGTTGACCACCCACCCAAAGATAACATTCAAGACAAAATATTGACCGGGGTAAATCTGGATGTGTTTAGGAGGTCTAAATCTAATATTTTATACTGTTAAACCTTCAATATAACCTACATGAGGGTGATACATAATTGCCTTCGGAAGGTAAGCGGAGCAAACCGGATCAAAGGGTCAACTAATTGCTTGCTACGCAAAGCAAAAAGGGCGGGTTGGGTTGAAATAAGATATGGTTGGCTTCATAAGAGGTGTACACTCACATATGAGTGCACGTTTCAGTTCCTTGATAAATCCAGCTTCTACAAAAAAATCCGGAGGTGTGGACCACAGAATTCGGGCCATTTGGGGTAATTGTCGGCCGTGACAGACGAATAAGATGCAAATAATGGTGAACAGCCTACTAGTATGAAATATGGCCCATTATGATGTTGCTCCGTAAGTCCAAGATATGTAGCCCAGAAAGGTCGCTTGGGAGACGGGTGGTCAACTTGTGCGATTGAATATCAGATTGGAATCACTTTTAGGAGCCCTGCAAGGGCAACTGCGGGTCCAGAGAGCCGAAATATAGCCTCAATTAACGGCTGGAATCAGGGCTCAAGAACGAGCCCAAGAAGTCCTGGATTGACGAAGAATTGGTGGAGAACGAGCCTTGAACGTCTGTTGATGGCCGGTCGGAGTTAAGGAAATGATGACATCACCCTTCGGCTCGTGATCGGCCACGCCACAACTTCGGATCGACCCATCACTTTGCCTCCAAATTTGGCATGGACCAGCGTCAGAGGTCCTATTCCTTCCTTCGAGTACAACATGTGAGTATCCTGCAGCCTAACGGCTTCTATTAACCAAGTGGTCAACTACCCAGTCTCCGACAGTAGAGCACCCTGTACTGTAACCTTGCCGGCGTCGAGCATCCGAGTTACTGACTCCGTTCGTATGCCTGCACTGCACTGAAATATTTCCAGGATTCACGCCTATCTTTGATTGCCCCTTGCCTCGGACGAATGCTCTAACGCGGTTAACCCCGACCGCAGGTATCATGAGCGCACCTCCGGAGCTCCTCCGATATTAGTCTCTTTTTTTCCTGCACTCGCCCTCGTTCTAATGTTCGTTCGCTGCGGTCCCATCTGGTTTGCATCTGGTGAGTGTTTGTTCCCCGCGTACCTCCTCTGACATTTCTCAGTTCGCACCCGCGTGCGGACAGACATGCCCTACTGTGCCATTCCCTCCCGCGGGGCAACTCTTCTAATTTCCGTAACACGCGCACCGAGTACATTCCCCCCTTACAATTCAGTCCTCCCCGCCAGCGATAGGAATTAATTGTGCTTTATTTATTTTCTGAGCGACCCGCAGCGCTCGTGCGCGAGCCTTCACTCTGAATCGATGAGGCCGTTTGTCCTCTTCTCCTACCACATTGCTAATCTTTGCCCGCCGCAGTTCGTCCCGAGCCATTACTGTAGCTACACCCCCGCCCAAGCGTTCATCGTGTATCACCAATGTCGTCAATACACAAGCCTTGTCGACCATACTCCTCACAACCACTATACCGCGCGAAGAACTGGGAATGTACTTATATTCGCGATGTGGACTTGTTCCAAGGGCTCTCCAGAGAATGAATATCCCTCCCGGGAATCATGAAGGAGTCCCGGGGAGATCCTATATGTCTGATGTCCCCACCAGATACTCGCGCCTCATTTCGCCCGGAAATTTCCAAACAGTCCCCGGCAGCTTGAATTTACGAGGGGTTCATTTCGCACCGCGGGTTCATCCACCAATATATGGTGTATCAACCCATATTCTCATCCGAGAATTGTTAGGTAGTCCCGGAAATAAACTCTCTGTATTTGATTGGGTATGGCAATTGGAACACATTCCTTGCTCGAACCCGCTACGCCGCCGCGCATCACTGAGTGGGCGTGAGCCGCCCGTGGCAGTGCGTTGATGCGGGCACTTGCCGCTGAGCGCTTTGATCCGCCGTTTGATGGCGATGCCCCGAACTTCGCTGGCGGACGTCAGAAGTAAAAGGCACGCCCTGCCAAGCAAAAGACGCCCAGGGCGTCCTCCTTGTCCATCGGCCCCGCCGGTGCCAGCCGTTGCCGAGGGATGTCGCAATCTCTATTTGCGCATCTCATCAGCCAGACCCCGGTTGCCACCCTTCAGCACCCACACCTCCTCCTGACCCCCGAGCCGAATACTGCCCCACTCAATCCACGCTCTGCGATCTAGGAACTTGGATATCTGCTGTCGGGCCTCAATTCACGCAAGCCAATTTTAGCATCTGTGCATCTGCGGGGCCAGCTTAAGGAGGTCTTGAATGGAAGACCGCGACCAACGCGATGATCTAAATTCCTCCTTCAACCTCTTGTGCCACCGTCCTATCCATCCGCTTCCGCGTGGCGTTGACTCATGCACCAACTCCCGTGGCGCTGCATCTATCCCGCCGCCCTTGCCGTCAGTTATCTTCACCCCCTCCGATATCAAGTCCCCAAATAGCAGGTCCTGCACTTGTCTCTCGCTCCAGCCTTGCAAAAACGACCACGACGTACCAGCAATAACGGAGGGCCCGGTCCGTCCGCTTATCAAAGACTGATTCTTTTCACAGCAAACAATACTTACACTGAGGCTCTCCGCTAGTCTGCCACATCCGAAGCACCCTCGAAATTATATCTGGGAATACCAACTCTACGCTGTACCCCCGAACGGCTGACCCGTCTCCGCTATACCGTTACTAAGTATCACCCGCGGTCGCCTTCGATTTTCTTGCCCAGTGCGCTCCGCTCTCGCACGGATTCTCGACGTCCGAGATGATCTTTCATTCGTAATCGATCCACGTGTCCCCCCCTGGCTCATTTTAACGGGACGGACGGCAATTTTGCCGTCCCGCACCCGTCCCGTATTTTTCCTCGGCCCATGGCTCGACGGGACGGGACGGCCACCCGTTGACGGCACCCGTCCCACCCCTAAATGGCGGGACGGTGGCCAGTCCTACATCCCGCGCCCGGGTCCCAATCGCGCGGATTGCCGGCTCAGCGCTTGGACATCAAAGACGTGATCCTACCTCGAGTCCGGCCGGGCTCTGAAGCTAATCCGCCTCACTCCGCCCAGTCTGTTGTAAAGTATCCCGATACTCAATAATAGTGTTTCGTACTCGCGTCCCAACACGCATCCTCCTGCGCACTCCGTCGTCAATCCTCCCAAGTCAGATGCTCACCTACCGAGAGCCGTGCTCCTTGGCGCCTTCGTGGACCGGAGAAGGTCCCTCTCGTCTGGTCGGCTTGGATTTAATGATTTTCCAAAGTGAGACGGGGTTCGATGCCCCCCGACCTGTTGGAATAATCCGAGGTTGAGTTGACTCGAGACCAGGTAATTAGCAACAAGAGATTTCGTGTTTGGCTGAGCTCTGCAAACACGTAAGGATACAAGCGCCCATACGCTACTTTAGGTATCCGTGTGATTAGGTAATGCTCCAGAACATTCGCCCAAGATTGAATATTCCCAACACGACCGTCGTATCTTCTTGTTTTATTTTACTCCCTTGATCCGTCGCACTGGTCGCTGAGTTGACCTCCTTCCCTTCCCCTGATGTATTATCAACATGAGTGCTCGGTCGGGAAACAAATGGAATTAATTTGGGGATCTATATTACAAAAGGGAAAGCGTGCGAACCAAAATGTCAAGAGACATTTCTGATTGGTTGATGGTCACATGCCCACCGCTCCACATCCTCCAAGTTTCTGGCGCCTTTCCACTGTATCCCTGAGCACTCTCTGTAACCTACTCTACTCTTGCAATTCCAACAAGTCTTCTGGTACCCAGACCTGGGGCTATGCTTACCCCTCCAAATATTACAAAAGAGCACTCTTTGATGCCATCAAACGTAACACATTTTGATTGGCTGCTGGCTGCAAACCTTCCCACACTGATGTCTCTCGCGTCTTCACCCCTGTTTCGACCTCTTTGACGTGTTTTTGTCTTTTTAACGCGTACATGAGCTCCAGGTAGCCTTAAAATGTCTAATCTCTCAATTTAAACGGAGTTCCTGGCTCTCTGACTTGACGTGTCAAGAGTTACCTGTGGCTTCAAGAATACTCTTCAAGAAAAACGCTATCGACAGGAGCTCAGAGTGAGTATGCGGGCTCAATTTTTCTTACCTGGGGATAAAAAACAACTGGACCCAAAGACGCACAGACGGAACAGCACAAGCATGTCACCACGAAGTGGTTGTGGCCTCGGCCTCGGACTTCCTCTTCCTTCCCTCTCTTTTTACCCTCAATAATTTCCTGTTGGGATAGAACACAAGTCTCAAGTCCACATCATCCTCGTGATAGACTGAGGTCAGAGGTCATGCTGGGGCAACCCCGGGCCTGCGGTCCGTGTGCACGCCACATAACTCGCCTCAGGTGAGCGCTTACACTTATGCCCGCTGCTCATGTCCGTTGACATTGAGCTCTGTCTGCACCGACTTTCACGGACACACGCACACGGAGGCGGTTCGGATGCTGGATTACCTCGAGGAATTCCTCAGGTGAGCATGCCGCTGCTGAATGGACCATTGCATTGAGGTTGAGTTGAATGATCTTAGCATACTGAACATGGGGCCACGAGGAGCCAATCAAAGATTGGCGACGAGTGGCCGCGGCAGCTTACAGTTGAGAAATTGTGATGTATCTCTGTAGATTTCGGAAACTTGAGATTTAAACTGGTCCACTGCACACTGCAAACTGGAGAACTTGTAAATTTATCTCAAAGATTTCTTCCCGTAGCGTAGCACGGGTCACTGCTAGTATGATTGCATAACGATAGAATCGAGTTGGGGCAACTGGATAGAATTGAGGAGCAGGATGGGATTGATTGGGAATAAGATCGAGCTGATAATAGGATCAGAGATGAAGATAGTACCGAGTTGAGATAGAATGGGTGAGTTATGGATGGGATAGGATAGGATATGTTTGGGAGAGGGGTAGTATTTCTCCAGACAGCGTACACAGTAAGCTGCTGACAACGAAACAGCAGGGAAAGGTGGCATATATAATATATGGTAGTCCTACGCCCCTAGGTGGGATTTATCTTAAATGCATGTCGAAGGTAGGCTAGGATTTATCCTAAAGGCGTCAACCATTGATCTTTGGCACAAGGGATCACCTTGTCCCGACCAAATAAGTATTTTGCTTTTACTTAGTGAACTTACCTTTTTTGTTTTTCATCGTCTCGGGGAAACATGGCAGCCCCAAGGAAAACCGCACTAAAGCAAGTGGGAAAGCTCTTCAATGAGGCCCTTGCAACCCTTGCAGCTATCAGGGATGAGACCCCGGACAACGAGGATATTAAACCAAAGGCTATCGTGTGGTTGAAAGCTGCAGGTAATCGAAGCGAGGTACATCTATCTAGCTGTCTGCAGCTCGTTTTTATTTTATTTAGTGCCACTTTTCCGGCACAATTTTCACTACTACCAACTTGAAGGTCGCGCGATACGCCTTGGTCGCAACCCTTTTGGGTAAACCCGGCTCAGCCTGTATCTTTCAACAGATGCCGTCCCAACAGTTCCAGAAAGAACGTGAGCCCAGAAGTGTATCAAGTCCCATATACTTTCAAAGACTTGGTATACTTTGTATACTTACGGCCGCTGCCGGTAGACCGGCAGAAACACATAGATATTTCACTCTCCGCTCGGATCAACTCCCCACACCTGAAGCTCCCTCGATGCCGAGGCTCACCCCACCTGCCTTCATTGTCCTTAATTGAATGCTGAGGTTCAGTAAGCCGTTGGCGACACTTATCCCGCGCTGTCGAGGAGTTAGGGCAAGCGTAGCGCGCCCTAACTCCGGATATCCGCCGTGCCGTCCCGCCAAAAGAGGTTAGAGTTAGGTGTGGATCTATAGAAAGCGAGAACGAGGCTTTAGAGTGCCGACATGAGATGCCCCGGCTCGGGGGACCCCCCTCCCTCGCTGCGCTCGGGGGGTCCCCCGAGCCGGGGCATCTCATGGTCGGTCCCCTTCGCGCACATGAAGGAAATAGTTAGTGTCTGCCGAGGGTGCCGAAGATTGATCCGAGGCCGGCACTATAAGTCGGCATATTTGCCGAAAGTCTACCAAATCTATTCCGGAGTCCACCAGGTCTACCAGGTCTACCAGGTATCCCAGGTATACTTACGTATACTTCTGTATTCACGTATGTTCTCAACAGTTCTGCACCGATTTGTGTGCGCATTCAAGAACAATCTGCTCGCGTTGATGAACCTGTGGCTTCCACAATTGCGAAGCCGAGTTGGGATGTTTCTGATCCATTTCCCTTCACTTTCCGGCCCAATTGGCGGCTGAAAATCCACCCGAAATCTCCCAAACCTCGCATGTCGAGGACTAATTCTTTCAACTCGCGAAAGGAGCGCGGAACCAGCGCAAACCGACCGACGGCGGATTTGCCGCCACCGATTTCGCGCGCTTGCTCGAGAACGCAGGGTAAAAGGACTATGCGCGGGGATAGGGCGCGAGCAACGGCAGCAAACCAGAGGCGAGTGAAAAGCGGCGCGCTTCCCGGACTGCGAAAGAGGAAAGCGACGACGAAGGCCCATGAACCAGGCTCAGGTCTACGACGCGTGCCAGCACCTCAACGTTGAGATCCACTGCCGGGAAAGTGCGCCGAAGCGGTCGCAAGAGTGCAAAGAGAGACGAATGAATTGCATATCGTCGAAGCGCATTACTTACTTGTATAGAGCGCTGAAATCGTAAAACGTGCGATGATTGGTGCTGCGGAACTGCGGCTGCATTCGGCGAGTAAACATCGCCATCGTCATTACCCCTCGTTTTGTTCTTCACCCCTTTGTTCCACCTCCTCAGCCTGTTCCCAGTGCCCGGCAAACATGGCTACTCCAAGCGAACCCTTCGACTTGAAACAAGTGGGGAAGCTATTCAACGACACACTCTCCGTCATTAGGGATGAGACGCCGGACAACGAGAGCCTGATACCAGAGGCGATTGTATGGTTGAAAGCAGCCCGCACCGAGATCATGCGCCAAATTGAAGCAGGGTACGCCCTTTGGTTCCTCGCAGCTGGTGTTTACCGATCTTTGATTAGTTATTACGAACTTGAACGGTCGCGCAGAAGTCCTCTGTTGCAACCCAAGTGGGTGGACCCGTCTCAGAAGCTGGTCATTTTCACCCAAAAAATCCCAACCGTGCTGAAACCATTTGCGGTCGCATTCGTACAGAATCTGGACGCGTTAATGAGGGCCTGTGACCTCCAGAATTGCGAGACAGTGTATTGGTTCGACGACTCCATTTTGGTCAGGATCCGCTTCCCAGCGCAACTGGCCTCCCCAAGCTCACACGGCATTCCCCGCACGCTGAATGTGGAGGACGAGTTCTCGCAGTCCACCTGGGATGACCAGAACCCGAGGACCGGCGGGTTTACCGCCACCAAGTTCACGCGTCTGCTGATGGATGCACGGGGAGAGGGCGTGAGCAGCAGCCAATCGGTGCCGCTTCCGACTGCAACGCGGGACAGCGACAACGTAGCGGACGAGAGCGACGAAGGTAAACACCCCGGGGTCAGCCTCGGAAGCTCAACGACGATCCAGGCGAGCTCCACGTCGACGTCCAATGGCAGCTCCAGATCCACTTTGATCTCTACTCCCGAGAAAAAAAAAGGCGCCAAAAGGGCCGCAAGAGCATTAAGAAAAAAGAAGAGTGAGTGGTGCACTACTCAACCGTTGCTTCACATTATTAACTTGTTTAGGGCGCGAGAATCACACTTCGTGCTCGCAGGCATGAAATCCCACCTCGTTGCGGGTGCACTCTTCGCGGCCGTCGTCATTTGTCTGGTTTGCGCGCTCTCGCTGCGGTACCCGTCCCCCATCGGACTAGGGTCTAACGGCTGGCTGCGCTCGATGTTTATCTGATGAAGGTGCGTTTCCGGTTTGTTGGCACAATGACAGCACATGTATGGCTCACATGACGCGTCGTCCCTAGTCTCGCGGGCTCTGTGAATGAACGGACACATGCCGACGAACGCAAATTCGCAGGGGAGGGAAGCTAAGGCGAGCATGGACGATCAGCCAATGTCCTGCAATTTTCTTTTCGTGCAGTTTTACGCTCCTGTTAACGTTCCCGGCCATCTCGGGCATGATGAAATACAGCAGTCAGTAAACTACCTCAAAGTTTCGAGCATTCGGGATGTCTTCCGGGAACACACCTCTCCAACCCAGACCTTCCAATCCTCAATCATGCCTCAACTGCATATTTCTCGTCTGTATACTCTCGAAAAGTGGCGGGTAGGTCCCTCCTGCAACGTTCATCTCTTTTGATAAATTAGAGGGTAAAATGTCATGGATACCTTCACTTGAAGGCCTTCAGATCTACATCTGACGAGAAACAACCAGAATACATGCATTTTTGCCCTCATGACCAATTTGGGCTACATGCGGCCATCACTCGGCAGTCGATGTGTCAAAGCGGGGTTCGAACATTTTCGCAGCTCTTGCCTCTTCTTTTTTCGCTGTAACGCTCCAAGCCACGCATCATTAGAGACGATATTCACGCTGTTTTGTACTCGTCTCCAGTTATTGCCTAGTCTAGCCTGTAAGTTCTTGGGCAGCTCTGGCATGGCAGACTCCGCTGAGTAGGGTGCTGTTTCTAATTCATGTTTGCAAACATGTTTATAAACACCGGTTTATAAACCAGTTTTTAAATGGATCGGCCAGAGATGGCCGGTTTATAAATAGGACTATGTAATGAACCGTCTCCCGCTTCACTCGTCTCAACTCCAACGATCGAGCGAACCAGAACGCCGCCACCATCATTGCAATGACCAAAATCTATCAACATAACCGACGGGAGGAGCGCGCTTCATCGGTAAGGTTGTATTCCATGTATATTGCCAAGACCAATCAGGAAGAACCCGTGTCAAACCCACCTTCCTTGAACTGGCACAGTGTTAAAACACTCATGGCGGCACCCGAAAAAAATTGCTGCTGATGCATCTGGTCCATCTAATGCGAGCGATCAACCACCAGTGGCACAGGTATCAGATGACTGTGAGGCGGGTCTGGCAGCAATTGACGGCAGCTCCGAGTCCGGCTCGCCGCTCGGTTCCCTAGCCTTCGACATCGAACACGACGCTGGATATCACAATCCCGTTTTTCCGTGATTGCTTCAGTGACGAGCCGGTCCCCGGCGCGGACGAAATTCGGAGTCTTTCAACTTGGGTAGGGACCTCTGGGAAGACGGCTAGCAGAGCGAAACCCGCGGCGAGGCTGAAATTCGAGGGGGAGGTCGAGGAACTTGATTTTTAGCGTCCTAATACACAGTGGTTTGTAAACATGTTTATAAACACGCCGGTTTACAAACATGGTTTATAAACCGGTTTTTAATTGCTCAGGAATTAAAAACAGCACCCTACCGCTGAGCTCATTTGTCCCTTCTAGTCGGACTCTCTCGACCACGCTCTGCCTTTTGTGTATCCCTTCAATCCATCTTTCCCTCAGCTTATACTGCTCCTATGTCTTCTGAGGATGCCCATTCCTCAGACGAAGACTTCGGAGAGTTGCGGAGATGCGGTATTCGGTGCGACAATTGCAGCAAGTCGGCTGCAGAGGCGGGTATGTCGAACTTGAAATTGTGCTCTGCGTGCTCAACTGCGACATACTGCTCCGGTGAGTAAATACCCCGGCCGTTTCTTGCGGCGTTGACGAGCTTTCAGTGGAATGCCAACGCCAAAACTGGAAGAAACACAAAATCGACTGGTATCTATTCCCTTCTCCGTCCACGGTATCCTAATTTTGAAACTGGAACAGCACGAGAATGACGAGCGGCGAGTTCGCGCGGGAGGCCATGTCCGAGCTCATTGGCAACTTCGGAGACCGGCGCCGTAAAGGCACTCGAACCATGTCAGTCCGCGCGCTACGCATCGACCACGACTGACGCCAATTTCAGGGGGCAAGTCCTGAAAGACCTGGGGGCGTGGGCTCGAGAACACAATGGGTCTGTGGGATCTATCCCTCGGATTCGATGGCTGACGCGATATTCAGGGACACATTGACGGTGGTGGCCTGGCAAGCCCTCGGCCTCTTCAGCGACATCGAAGCCAGAAAGTCAAAGGTCCTCCTCCTGGGACTCTGCCGGACGCCGTCGACCACGCCAAGAACGTACTACACGCTCAAGGAAGTGTGTGTCGTGCCAGTCGCTGATCTCAAACGCATCTTCAAAAAGCGCGGACCGCAGAATCCAGCGCGCATGCTCAAGGAGGAGGAGAAGGTGCGCCAGGCAGACGGGGCCATCGGAGCGGTGCTCGTGATGAGTGTAGAGCAGACTGAGGATGACAGCCGATCGGTCTTGGAGGCCGTCAGCCAAGTGGGTTTTGCGTACGCACTCTCACAATCAGGGCTCATCCTTTCCTTTTGTAGATCTCGACGATGACGTTCCAGGCCCTGGGCGTGTTTGAGGAGCACCGTATAAGCTTCCAAAGGCTAGGTCAGGTGCGTCTTTCCGCAAAAACACAGTGACATTGGATGGCGAGGCTCACTTGAGTCAACAGCTTCCCGAGCCGGTGTGGAAGGCATGTTTTGTTAAGGGGCTTTGCGGTGGAACGTTCACAATACCGTTTATCCCGTATACCGGTGATTGATACTCTCTGGCATTCTAGCATAAGTACTGTTGGCTTGCTCATAACTCGTGAAATACAACGCATTTGGCGCTCATCCATTACGAATTTGAAGTCACATTCCCCAGAGCTCAAGTACTTGCTAATTTACCAAGGACGGTGTGATTTTCAACAAGGGAGGTACCGGCTGTATGGCGACGAGACCAGTTCAATCCATTTATTGTATGCTGATCGAACGACGCAACACGCCAGATACTAGAACACCGGGCAGAGAGGGCCATATAAACTTGAAGTAAAAAATCGGGGTCAGGATCTGTCTATACACGACGGCGAAAATGAAATGTCTGACCACGAACTCGAGCTTGTTTTTGCGCAGACAAGTCGGTCTATGGAAACTCGAAAACTAACTTGATTACTTGTCGCATCGCGTGGAGAATAGTTCACGTTGTGCTCTCCTCCCAGTTTTTTCCCTCCGTCGTGTAATTGAACATGTGCTTTATATTTCTCTCCACTTTCCAGACTTTCCACCTCCAAGGATCATTACTGCACAATTCCAAGAATTCAGGTCGCAAACAGAGAACAACTTCGAACAAACGGTTCCGTCCAGCTGCAATCCGTGACTCGGTAGTAATTAAATGGACACAGATAAGTCCCATTCGCCCAGTATTTCCAAGGCATCTTCGCCCTATAGCAGCAGTAATTTTAACCCGTTGCCTCGAAGAAACTCTAGACGTTGGAACATGTCCGGTTCGAAGCGTCGATCCTGAATCGACCAGTAAATCCGTAGCTATGAGAGCAAAACTCCCGGTTTCCACTTGACAGCAGCATGTCGTGATAAAGGTTGCAGTCAATGGAGTTTCCACACAGGCATGTGAAGAATATACCCTGCAGCTGCGGAGCTGGAGACACCCTCGGAGTTGCGTTTACACAAGGTGGAAATCAGCTCATCCGCCTCGCTGGGTGACGGCACTATATCGAAAATTTGAAGCCAAACCGCGAGCATGAATGGGTGTTTTTGTAAGATCGCTGTGATTTGCTCCGCAACGAGAAGCTCTATGATTCGAAGTGTGCAGGAGGATCGTAGGTTGAATGATTCGACGTGGGGCAATGGGTCGGTCGATACAGGAATCATGTCGATAAGAGGTTACATTGGATGTGCAACAGTGGGAGACGATCTTTGACAGCCACAATAGTCGGAAGGATTCCCGGAGCAACTAACAGATTGAACTGGTCCCAACGAGAGTGATCCACAAGCAACTTGAGCAACGAAGTTTGAGAGTGACTATCGCTGGCCTGGAAAAAAACACGTAGGTTTATGGCGCGGTGGAGTTGGGTCTCGAGCATCGACGGCTGCCAGCGAGGTCAAAGTTGATTGCGACCAGCGACCACAATGATAACGATGCAGGGGAAACAGCTCTCCACCGGCCGCAGATGTGACCTAAAATCCAGGGGGTATCCTTCACATCGAATCTGGGGCGCCTTGTTGCTTCTCGATCCGATGGTAGCGTGAACCGAAATATTTCCTCAAGAATTTCGGATGGCATAGCCCCGCAATGGTGAGAGGATCACGGTGTCCCGTGATAGATCCCTGATAAGAGAGGTGCGTTCCTCCTCTAGCTGGGAGAGTCGGGCACGAACCTGAAATATTTGGCGTGACACGTCATGACACGACAGACAACGGCGAATTGGGCCGCTGCTGATTCAATGAAGAGGTGTGACTCGGATTCCAGTGGCGGTGCGTTCGCAAAGAGTTCCCGATAATTGGATCCAGGTACAGAATTCAAACTGGATCGTCTGGATCGAATGGATCGGTAGCAATAATGCTCGCCACGCAATTCAAAGCTTTCTCCAAGCTTGCTCTTCTTTGGTTCGGCAGCGTCAACCAAGCTGGACCAAAGCGGCTGCCGGCCCGGTTTCCTTTGCCACTCGCCATCGACTGTCACTACCTCCGCCTCGAGACCTATGTTTCTTGACGAACTCCGAAACCGGCTTTACGACCTGGATAGCTCCATATCTCAGCACGAGATCTCTCTGCAGAAGCTCAAGGAGGAGAGAACGGCCGTCCAACTCCAGCTCGATGGCTTCGTCTATCCCATCTTAACAATCCCCCCCGAAATTTCTGCCGAAATTTTTCTGTGGTGTTCCGCTCACATTCAATGTCGTCCGCACCCCTCCAATGCACCCCTACTCTTTCTGAAAGTATGCCGGGCCTGGAGAGCACTCGCCCTCTCTGTTCCTGCACTGTGGGACAGTGTCCCCGAGGCCGAGTTCACAGTGCCGGAACAGATGGAGGAGTTGATCACGGCGTGGTTTAGTCATGCTGGAACGCGTCCTTTATCACTTGACCTCCCATACCTTGGCCATGAATCGCCCCACCTGCATTCCCTCGTCAGTCGACACGCATCGCGTCTGCAGACCTTAGGGTTATGCATAGATGCAGACTGTTACCCCAGCCTTGCCGACATCCGACCATTTCCTCTTCTTCGCGACCTAAATCTTTATTCCATGGGTGATATGCTCAAACAATCCAGCGCCCCGATGCCACTTTTCCGCGACGCTCCCCTTCTTCGCAACCTTTGGCTGGAGAACTTGGCGCCATCGACACTGGCAATGCCTTGGTCGCAGCTCACCAAGTTCACCGCCAGCTTGGTCTCTCTGCAAGAATGCTTAGTTGTTTTACCATTGCTCACCTCACTCGACGAGTTCCACCGCTCCGGCGCACCCGAAGAAGCTGACTCGGAGCCATTGCTCGTCGGAAGGCCACGCATGTGCCAATCCGACCTCACTTCGCTTGTGATTTCCACTTCCGATGGCGATCAGGATATTTTAGAATTCCTCACGCTCCCCCGCCTGCAGAAAATGACAATTGGAGAATCATTTTGTACATGGATCACCGATCTCGACGCGGATGTTGTCCAGTTCCTCTCTCGAACTTACACCACATTGCGGACATTCACTGTCAGCCTGTCGGACAGGGTCCCCATTCGTTGGTTTGAGATCGCGACACATCTGACCACGCTGGAGTTCTTCTGCTTCAAGAACAGATCCACTGCCGCTCTGACTCATGCGCTGAATCGTCACAACGCGCCGGATTTTCTACCGAAGCTTCAGCATTTCGCATTCCTGGACTGTGGCTCAGACCAGGTGAACAGCGCGTTGCTGGATGCTCTCGACTCCAGATGCGCGGACGATGCAGCGGACACCGCACACGCGAGACTCGAGTCATTTCGTCTAATTTGGCCGGAATATGACTACCCTAACTTCCCGATTGCACGCCTCCCCCTTGTGAATGTGGCTCCCCTGCGTGCGCTGGCGAAGCGAAGGATGCTTATCCATATTGGAACCCGCTACCAGAACAATTTTTATTAGTTTTTCATCGCATTGCGTTATGGTATGCGCACAACCTTTCGCTTTCTCAGTATATTCTGACTAAATTCCAGGTTAGTTTCTGAAAATATGCATTTGTGCCATTCGGAGTGTGCTCAAGCCCGATATAAATCCATTGAATCTGTGTGCCTAGAAATCGTGAGATCCGACTATTGGTATCAGAGACTACCAAGCACCGAAGCACGGTTCGCGCCGGCGGTGTCCGATCAGATAAGATCAGCAACCTCATATCAATCTTTCTTCCTGTAACACCATCTCATCGACAAACTTGGTGAGCCTTTCTGCAAATAGTTGCTGCGGTGACCCACGTCTTCACGGCTCTGACTTATCACCTGCGATCTGCGTGCACACAACGCGGCTTAAACGTGGTGTGGTGCTCTTAACACTCCTCACGATCATGTCTTCTGCATGTATCCCATGCGGGAAGAGGGCAGATGTACTTAAGGCTAGCAGCGGCTCTATAACTCCCATAATGTCTCGCGATCCTCGCCTTCCTCAATATCTTCCTCAATGCAGTTTCGGTCCGGAAACTCGCTTCGAAAATCTCGTCGAACAAAATGTATTCTTTTTCCGGGTACACACGCCGAAATTACCAACTCTGTCGGGCGCATCATTCACGGCTCTCAAATTCGACGGGAAATATACCGTCGATCCCGGCTCTCCGAGTCCACACCCGTCGCCTCCAAAATACTCCGATGCGGCACGATATATGAACTGGACGACTCAGCATTCGTCGCCCTCTCTTTGATCGCGGAATATTGGCACCGCGGAAGCAAGACCATGTCTCATCCCCTATCCATTGACATATAAATTCACCTCACCAAAAACACAACATTTTCCTCAGACGCACCAACCATATCACCAAGTCACCGAGTGCGTTTTTCTTCTTTCCTCCGAGTCCCGGAAGCAGCTAACGACTTAATAGCACCTAAACAATGTCTGCATTTCAAATCCCGATGTTCGTTTCCGAACCCATTCCGTCGTGGGCGACGAATGCTGCCTCGTCGACCTCGAGCATGAGGCGGCTTAGCCTGCGCGAACGTTGCGGCTTCACACACACCCTTACCTTCGCGCCGGCATTCCCAAACATCCCTGCCAAGGGCCACATTGGGCCGACCACCACGCAGCAGCGTCGTGTCCCTCGCCCTGCCTGTCCAGATCCCTGCTGTCGTAGAGCGCGGGGAGTTATTGGCCATGGTATGAGTGCATATGTGGATGTGATTGAAGCGGGAGGTTGTGTCCTGGTAAGCTTTGACAGCTGCTTGTTTTGACACGGAGCTAACGTTCTGATTTCCAGTAGGAATAGCCGCACGGCAGCTCAGTGCAGAGGGGAAGAGGTGCTCACTGTGCACTCTCAGCAGCGCCCATATAGTCGCCATTCAACTCGCCTGGAGTGAAGGAACGGGAGAGCGAAATTACTCTTACCCACTGCCTCAATGTCGCATTCCCTCGTCCATATATATCAGCTGCCCCTTTCTCCTGAGTTCCGTTGACTTGAAACCGAATCCCGTTGACGAACGCAATCTAGATAGCCATCATGCAAGGGAAGCAGCTAGCATAATGAGTGACGGCAGTGAATTCAAAGAAGAAAAAGACAGTTTGTACGCCATACCAGCGCCCCAATCGCAATTGTTGGCAGAACAGGGTTCACAGAAGTCCACCCTGCTCTGGTTCGCTCGTCAATATTGATTTAACAAAAAAGCAACTGGACAATGTCGCGCTCGCTTGCGCACCAGGCACGGAAACCGGCATATGCCGTATCGGATCAAAACCGGCCGCAACCGATGTTCAACTCCTTGGAGACGTTGTTTTATTGTTCTCAACTCGGTGCTCTTGTACTTGACTCTGCTACCTTATCCCCCCACTCTTGTTCTCTGTTTCCTTGACTCCCCCTCACTTTGTATAATTACTTGGTAGTTGTACAGAATCAATATAGAAAAGTTTACATGCCATCGTCTTGATCCCAGATATCGCATTCCGCCTGGCTGAGCCCTCGTCGTATGCTCATGCTTTCCTCCGTCTCTGCATTCGCTCGGTCCCTCGTCGTCTACCTCGTCTCGCTCCTCGTCGTCCCCATCTCAGCTCACCGTTGCACCAACTCCTCGTCATACCCTCAATTTCCCCGCTTTGCCGTCGTTCCCAGCCAGCCGAGTTCTGAGCATGGTTTGGCCAACTCGCACACACAGATCCCTTCCCTCCTCCTTGCCGCATCCCTCCTTGTTTGGGGTTTGCTCGCGCTTGGACGGTGGGTAGGTTCTTCAACAAGATCATTAGTGCCGTTGAGATCCAAGTCCACAAATGTAAGTGATCCATCTTATCCCATCCTCGCCCTCTTCGCCGCTGCCGCTTCTAACAAAAAATCAGCATGAATTTTTTGGAAGAAGACGAATCCCCAACCGCGCTGCGAATCCCTCTCCTCATGATCACGTTCTAGAGGTTCGGATCACCGTTGAACATGGATACATGAACGAAAAGAAAATCGAGCGAGCACCCACCAAGCTTAGCCCGCATGCTTGGATCACGCGTCGTTTGACCGGACGGAGGCCCTGGATTCGTATTTCTTGTGTAGTCAAATGCACCACTAAAATGTGGTTCCGTCCGTTCACGCTTGATGGGCGGCTCCCGGCTGTGCGAGTCGTATGGACGATGATCTGTCATGCATGGCCGCTTTGAACGAGCAGCACTGATACTTCGAACGGACTATGGACATACCATCATATCCTTCCCTCTCCCGCTTGACCGGGTGCGGATGCGGAGACTATGGCACCTTTCTCAGTCTTTGAAAGAGTTATTCGGCTTGAGGTGCGCACCGGGCTGAAAGTCCTGCCCGCATGTCGGGCAGGTGCATAACCACCGCTACCCCCTGGATGCCCTTCAAAAGAACAGAGACCAGCCATTATGAGCCAAACAAGAGGCGAGTGAACAGAGCAGAGCACTCACCATCGCGCCAACCAGAGCTGCTGCTGCTCGAATAACTATAACTACTTCGTGAATGGTCCGGAATTGAGTGTTGTCTGGGAAACGAAGACGGCGCCGGGGCGTCCCGAGTTCCTGTTAGCATTACAAGTGGTGAAATGTTGCATGATTATTCGACCGTACCTTTGTTCCTGGATCCTCTATCGCCACCGTATTCTTGCTTGACGGCCGGGGAGTACGTGCGCGAGTCTCCACGAATGTCAATAAGGGGAAGAATGAAGTAATGGACACACCTCTGCCCGCATAGGTATAGCCGGAGGCGCCGCTTTCAGGCTCTTGCTTGGCGCTCGGCGGATATGCATATGTTGGAGGTGGCGGCGGCCTCGGTCTGGACGCGAACTCTTCCTGCTTCACCCTCGGCGGGGGATGGCGCGGGTACGCGGATGACGACGGATAGCCATCAAGAGATCTAGAGGGCGCCTGGCGGCTGTTCACTGCCTCGATCGTGAATGAGCATTACGTTCAAGGCGAAGTAAAAGGGGAACTGAAAGAAGGAAGGACAACTAACATTCGATTTCTTCCTCCTTCTTAACCTCTCCATACCTATCAAACGGGTCGAAGCACCTATTAGGTGGAGGCGGCTTGGGAATATGGTCGTCGATCGGCTCGGGTTTGACTCGAGGTACCGGCAAGTTCTGAACATCAGCCTCGAGTTTGACCGGCCGCTCCTCCTGCTTAACTACCTCCGGACGGCCCGCCCCAGGGTTGCGTGCGCGCATCCCGGCCTGAACCCGGGCAAGCAGATCCACGAGCTCAGGCTCCGTCTTGACACCGACACCTTGCTCCACCTTGACATGCACTGGCATATCCACACGTCCGTCCTCTAAATCCTGTTCCTGCTTGACGCGTGCTCCCGCACCATCCATTCGTTCACCAGCGCTAGCACGGGCAGCCATTTCAGCCTCGACGCGCCATTGCATCTCGAGCATCTCCGCAGTGGATTGGTACTCCTTCCGTTTGATCGCTCCCTCCTCCGTTTTGACTTTGACTTGCCGAGGCGCGCCAATGCCATCCCCGCACCCATTGCCAACTGCAACGTGGCCATCACGAAGCCGCTCGAGAGCGTCCGCCTCTGAGAAATTCGACGACAGTTAGTCAAGACTCGAGGAGGAAAAAAGGATGCGATGAGGCAACCCACCTTCTTCGTGTGGATCCCGTTTAATGCGCGGACGGTCGGGTTGCTGCTGCGGCGCAGCAGGCGGACTTGTGCTGCGGACGGAGGCACTTGCTTGCCCGGGCGGAAAGTTCAGTGGACGCTCGTAGCGCGTGAAAGCGAACTGCGCCATTCTTCAGCAGATTTCGCGAATGAGAGACCACCACCAACCTGGGACGAGGGAGGTTCCTCTTGAGGCGGAGGTGAGCGTCGTGCGGAGCCTGGTGAGCGTTCAGATGACGCTGCTGATTGGGCCTGGACGCCAGTCATGGCGGGATTGGACTGTTGCCTCGTTGACTCAGATGGTCGTCCATGTGGAGAGGACAGCGGCGGAACCATACTTGCTGGCCTCGTAGAATGATTGGCGGGAGGCGCGAGGGTCTGCGGCATGCAGTCCGGATGTCCGATAATCAGCCGCCCAGGTAGACGCTTTGCCCGTTCGGGCTTTTTTGCGTCAGTCGGGGACGGGTTGGGGTACCCATGCCCGGTCTGAGACTTGTGCTTGATAGCGAAATCGGGGTCGAGAGAGATATAAGACGCTCTATAGTCGCTCCAGTCTAAACCGTAACGCGAGTGAGTGGGATTTGTAGAATGACGTGTCAATTGCACAGAGACGTACTCGTTTTTTCGGGAGAATTGCATCTCTCATAGTCATATTCATAGAGAATGCTGGTCAGATTGTCACGGCCACGATACTTTGACGTCAAAAACGCAGATGAGTCGTGTGCGCCAAGGAGGGGTTCGAGGGAGAAGTTAGGATTGTTCGTGGAGATCTCTGCAATGAGGTCGCGATGCTGGCGAGGGATTAGAGACTGCCTGCAGCACATGTTGAACAAAAAATGCTGACCGTGCCTTGATAGAAAATGCGAACGGCGCTCTGCTCTATGTTGACGACATCGCAGAGATCGTGGATCATACAACAGAGCCAGCCGATAACGGCGTTTACATATCTTTGAGGCCCTTTCTGCGCATTTGTCACGGACTCGTGGTAGGGCCAAGGATTTCTCAAGAACAAGTAACGAAGACTTTTCGGCCGGTGGTAGGTCTACACGAACAAGTTCAGATTTCTGGGAACTTGAATTGGACGTCAGATAGACCTTGATTTTGATCTTTATTGTTTTGGGGGCTTTGGGTGGCATGGGTGGCAAAGTCAAAGAGTCGTTGGAGTGGGGTGCCGTGAGCAGAAATCAGTCGTGAATGTCGCCTTTGACGGTCCTCCAGCGACGAAAGGGAATGCGCGTGGTGGAGGTAAGAAGGAGGTGCCGGAGTTAGCCGAGCCGGATATCCCACGCGATCACGTCAATCAACCACGCTGCGATTCCACGATTATGCCCCGTATGTACGGAAGTGAGAGAGAAAGTTAATTTTTTTGTCACTTTGGACGCATCTGGAGGCATCATTTCAGGTCTCACCTCCATTAGAGTGCGATTGAAATCAAAATGGAGGACAAACAAGCAGCCTGCGTTCATTCTAAAACTGCATTCGAATTAGCTGGTGGGCGGCCATCACTCGGCAGCTGATGCCATCACTTGTTCAGAGCCTAGTGCTCCGGCTTTCCAAACTCCGTCTGCACTCTTTTCTTCCTCGTCCATCCACCCGTCGGTTTGCAAGGCCGCTATTTTGTAACGGCGCTGATAGGCATTTGGCTGAGGGGCTCATGATGCTAGTGCCAAAGCGGATACGAACGCGGGTTGTCCCAAGCTTCAGATTTCTTCCGCTTCGTAAGATTCTTCGGTGGGCGAATGTGGCATCAACATCGTGGAAAACATTTAAACCAGTCGTCCAATTCAACCGACTCTCCCCGAGGACTTTTGACTCCTCTCCAACATTTCTGGCCTGTTTCAAGCTGACTCTAGGCACCTAGACCGCGCCGTCGATCTACGATGCCTCTTTGTTTCTGCATATACTTACACCTTGACGAGGAACTCCATCCATGCTTGATCAGGCCGATCCTCTTTTCGTGACGACTCTGGTGCTCTGGAAATCTCATGCCAAGTTATAGCTTTGATAACTTTACGGGCCCTCAGTATCAGCTTGAAGTTACCAGTCACCGCACAGGTACGTTCACTTCATATAATTACTCATGACACTATATCGTGTGGCGTGCGGGGTGGGTCCTCGAATCCCATTCTTTCTTCTTTTTCGAGGTGCTCAAATAAATGAACGACATTTATTTCATCGGCATACGGTACACCTTGGACGGAAAGTCATAAGCATCAGAGGTTTGAATTTATTCTCAGACCTTGCATCGTTCAGTTTCATGTGGGCAATATAAGAAGCATTATGACGCTACCGGCTCGGCGTGAAGCACGATGTCGAAATCGCCGTCATCAATGCTACCGCCGTCGTCGAGCTCCTACGATCCTTCCCTCCGAACGAGTGCGTGGAGTTTAATATCACTATCATGTCTGCTCCAATGATCTTATTCCAGACGGCACGACAGCCACTGGAACTGGTATCACTTCGCACAAGAATCCCAAAGTGTCCTTGTGTACGGTATCATTCCACATTACGCCGTTCTCGCCTCTGTCCCGATCCTCCGCATTATTGAGCAACTGCCGTCCTACTATCTTCGCCCAGCTTCGCCCGCCATCCTCGATCCCACCTAAAAACCCCATCGATCGCCTGTCTTGGTCGTATCCAATCCAGAAGAAGCCAAGCTATCGAAAATTTTGCGTAAGGCCGCTCTGTTGATTTTCTGCGCGCCTCTCCAGAGGCGCGCTTCTGCGATTCCACCGCCGGTGCCGTACGGCTTGTCCTTGCGTTCCTCAGTATCTGGTTTATTGGATTCTGCAGTTCGATCCTCCGCCAGAAAACAATCCAGATATTTTCCACGACGCTGCAGTCACGAAGATTTCCGAGCTGGCCCGCGCCATCGCTGTGTGGCTAGCGGCTGGCGATGCGAACACCATGTGGGACAGAGTCATCCGCGAGATCGCGCTGCTTATACTCGAGGAGGTGAAGAATCATTCCCGAACCAAGGACGCAGACATCCCACATTCTTCTGAGCCATGTCGGGAAAATCTTCCTCATCCAATCCTGGTACAAAACTCGATTTCTCCGAGCTCTCGATACCGGTTGTACTCGACCCGCGGAACTATCTCCCGAGGCCGCCCCCCACGCCGCCACCGCTGTTGATCCCCCGCTTTCCGACTTTGCTGGGGCCAGATGCATCCACTTTATCTCCGCAGGAGAAGAACATGGACACTCTCACAGAAAAACTTCCAGCGACACCCAACGTTTCGGATTCGGGCAGACCTTTATCTCTCCAGATGTCTCTCGCCAGCTTACTTCCGCTGAACCACCAGCAGCGTATTCCATCCCACCCGAGGTCGTCGTACCATCCGTACCTTCCCCGCCTGAGGCCCTTGTCTCATCAAGGCACCAGGCTCCGGTCCACTCGATGGGCGAAACGGCTTCATGCATCCTCACTGGCTTCTTTTTCGGTGTCATGATCATCATCGTTCTCTCGCAGCGCAGGCCGATGCTGATGTACCTCAGTTAAATATTTAAATTTATTGCTTTGAACTATATAAGTACTTGCGTACATTGTCTAGCGCCAGCGGGCCCACGACGTACCTCACCCTTATTTGATTAAGCACTCTTGTTGCTTGCTTGTTGCGATAACAGAGCGATTTGTTTTTTATTTTGCTTCATAATGTTTTCCCACCTTGCAGCCCGCCTTCAAACGTCCGTTGCGTGCCGCACAGGGACGGGCGTATTTAATTCCCGTCCTTGGATCAAACGACCGTGCCTACACGCCAAGGTCCAGGTGGGTGCAGCTTTTAATTATGCTGCTGTGATCCATCTTGGCGTTTACCCGGTCCGCATTTGGAAATTAAACTTCCTAGATGGGTTTGTGCGCCGACTTGACACCGTTCTCACAGCACAGCAGACCGAAGACGCGTTGTCCAACAGTTAGATCCCTTGGCGCCCAGGGGTTCAGCGCCTTGGCGCTCGGCGTGTTCTCGCATCCTGTATTAAATGCATGGCTCAACGCTTTGCATGTTGAAAAAATGAAATACAATTAGTCCGGCGCAGTTGTGTGAGAGAAATGGGGTATCACGTGCTATGCGATCACCGTGGGACGGATTGGTGTTACTGTATGTAATACCTTTCCAAGAGAATATGACATGTACTCGGGTTCAAATACTGGAACCTTTATATAATCAGTCAACACAGCTTTCACCAAAGAAGTCTTAGATTGAAACCAGAGCTAGCGTCGTAGTTTAAATATGTAAGGCTGCTATCAACTAATAATGCTAGTGCAGGATGTTACACCAAGTTGACGATTAAGCTAAAGAAGGATGAGCGCTGGCGGCCCGGCTTGAGAATCACGCAGGTAGCGGAGAGTGTGAAGGTTCACGGTTGTAGATTGCAAAGTAAGGATGATGTAGATTGGTTTTTACAGGAGGAGGATGGCCCTCTTATATACTGCTAGCTATTTGAGTGAGTCATAATTCACTGACTCACACTGACTCAAATTAACTCAAACTGAATCAAACTGACTCTAACCCGCACAGCAAAGCACTGGAAATGCGAGGTCAGGACTGAGTCACAAGGCAATGTTCAACGGTGAGAAATAAATACTAAATACGAGGCATGTAGGCTAGAATAACGGTAAATAAATGCCTACACACTGTAAAGTGCCAATATCCATCACAAGTTGATCACAACTTGCTGAATTTCCCCGGCTTCCGAACTCACGATTCAGGAACATTGTTGTCTCAATTCATCAGCGCGTAAAACCGTAATTTGCCTCTTAACTCCGCATACAATGTGAGCAGGCACGCAGTCACTTGGCGACAAAGAAGTGGAGTACGCTCGCCAGTCATCTGCATCTGCCGCTCTGTCCCGCACCGTACTCAGCCTGTCCCTCGGACGAGCTGCTCGTCCTATCCACGTGTCACTGCGCTTGCAGAATCTTATTCTTGTGATAACACAGTGAGTTCGCTGTTGCGTAAAGTTTTGCCGCCCATGGGTGCAAACCCGAACTCGACTAATCAACTCTGCGTCATTGCGGGCGTATATCGTGGGGACACATTGACTTGAGTGCCGGTTTATGATCCTTCCCAATCGATATCAACTTCTCGCCAGTTCAATGGGGCGAAAACCGACTGTTGCGGTGATGAAATGGAGATTTAGACCAAACGTAACATTTACCTTCACAGCGGGCCCGATCCATGTAAGATTCGTTGAAACACCGATAAAATTGACGCCTTATGCTATACCCAGTAGGATTCGATAGTTTAACAGGGTACGACTAGAAGGTTCATAAATAGGTAGAATGTGTCCCAGAATCAAAGGATTAGAGGCATAAGACATAAGGGCGACAAGAATCAATGGTCCGTGAGCCGAGAATGGGCAAGATACTGGGCGTCGGTACTAGGCATCGTCGATGGCGGCACGCGGTTTAAGCGGAGGAGGAGGGCGCGGCCCCCGGAGCATCAGAAGCGGAGGGAAAGGAAGGAACTCCTACAGAGACCGAGGGCAGGGTTCCCGCCGCAGACGATGCGGAGGGAAGGGTGGGAGCACCCTGCGAGGCCGGGGGGAAAGTTCCTGCTGCAGTGGATGCGGAGGGCAAGGAAGGAACTCCCACAGAGGCCGAGGGCAGGGTTCCCGCCGCAGACGATGTGGAGGGAAGGATGGGAGCACCCTGCGAGGCCGAGGGGAAAGTTTCCACCGCAGTGGATGCGGAGGGAGCGGCAGCAACGCCACCAGATGCGGAAGGGCTGCTAGCAATTCCACAAGACCCGGAGCCTGCCGAGGGGAACGGTGCAGTGGCAGCAACACCAACAGATGCGGAAGGGCTGCTAGCGATTCCACCAGACTCGGAGCCTGCCGAGGGGAGCGGTGCAGTGGCAGCAACGCCAACAGACGCGGAAGGGCTGGTAGCGATTCCAACTGACTCGGAGCCTGCCGAGGGGAGCGGCGCAGTGGCAGCAACGCCAGCAGACGCGGAAGGGCTGGTAGCGATTCCAACTGACTCGGAGCCTGCCGAAGGGAACGGCGCAGTGGCAGCAACGCCAGCAGACGCGGAAGGGCTGATAGCGATTCCACCAGACCCGGAGTCTGCCGAGGGGAACGGTTCAGTGACAGCAACGCCAGCAGATGCGGAAGGACTGCTGGCGATTCCACCAGACCCGGAGCCTGCCGAGGGAAGCGGTGCAGCGGCAGAGGGGAGCGGTGCAGCGGCAGCAACGACAGCAGATGCCTCCGCGCGTCTGACAATTCCACGTTTTACCTGCAAAAGAATGAGCATGATCGCGGGTCATTCGTGGGCCTAGGTACTCACGGGGATCACAGCACCGTTAGCCACAGAGAGCAGCGCGAGGACCGACGCTGCGACGATGATATTCTGGAAGGACTTCATGATTGATTTGTGCGGAGGACGAAAAAATTAGGGGGGAGAACGAGAAAACCTGGGGTTGAAAGAGAAGAAAAAAAGAAACGAGAATAATGGTGATTTGCTTCCAAGAAAGACGACGCCATTTTAAACTTTGTCTGTTCCGGACTAAGGCGCTGTAAAAAGCAGATCACACTCAATAGAAGCGGCAGAGAATGGCCTTGGTGAGACTGAAAGCGCGCAAAATGGATCACGGGAGACTGCGGAATCTGCAGATTGTTGCATCGAGTAATAGGCTGAAGCCTACTTTGAAGGGTCAAAGAGCGTCTAGGAAGTGTGTCGAGGGTGCGTCGCGAAGTGAACTGCTGCGGAGCGCAGTGTTGATTGATGAAGAGAGGGGCAACCTTCAATTTTGCGTGTTGGAAAGATCCGTTCCAGCGGGATTCGCAACCGCTTCGGCCAGCTTCGGCTGATCTCTTGTAAATTTGCTGCTCCCAAACCTCGAGACCCGGGCAACGTTCGGGGGATGATCAGTTGTTAGTGAGAAGTGGTTATCCAAGTCCATAAACGAATATCAGAACCAATCATCCCCCATACATAAGCACGGGTAAGCAGGCTTGAGGACATGTGGAAAGACCTCTGACTGAGTTGTGTGGTCTGCTTGGAAAAGAATTGAAAAATCCAAGAAAAAATCGCCGCCAGAAAATTAGAATCAATTGCTGAGGCCTATAGTTGAATATTTGAATCCCGAGGCCGGACCAATGAGTTCTGTGAAGGCTCTGTCATCCCAGGATCCACACGCAGAGGAGACATGTCGGTCGACTCCGTCGAGTACCGTGAGTCGGAGTCTGCGATGAAAGCTGTGGCGTAGACTCGTAACCAATCTGCCTACGATCTGCAAACAATGTGGGGAGCGCGTTGCCGTACCAATGTGGCGAGGATTGGTTACCAGTCTGATAGCTGTGGCGCTTTATTTGGACGTGGTGACGGTGTGTATTATCACGTGAACTTCTTCAATGTTCTGACGACTTCCTCCATGGCCACAGCTGCTGGCCTAGTAGCTCTCTCAGACGGAGATTTCGTTCGAAAATTCCACTTCCCGCCTTTCCCTCCTGTCCCTGACAGCGTCAAAATAATCCCCTTCGAATATTTTGTGGAGTACGGCACTCGCGTCGTCGGCGCTGACCATGTCGAGCGAGACGGCCTAGGAATCGCGACAATCCCACTACCGAAGGGCAAGAAGGGTAAAAAGAAAGCGGCAGCTGCGAATAAACTCGCACCCAAGAAAGAATGGTGGGAGGACTGGATCGCTACCGGCGAACAAACCCGGACCCATCCCTACGACCAGTATGTGCTCCTCTGACCACTGTACTCGATTATGTCTCACGTAGGCCGTTGCCAGAACTTTTGATCGCGTTGATCGCCTCCATCAAGCGGGCACAGATTTTCAGAAGTACGCCCAATGGTATCGCTCAATTTTCAGCTCACGCCCTTCCTGGTAGGTACTATGAAATTCCCCAGAATATGAGGGCGGTCTGGGACTGTGTACGTATATTCGTTTAATTTTGTGTGACCTTCGCTGACGAGGATGTAGTTAAGGAACTTTGCCGGTATATCCCCATCGACGGTGTTCAAGACCTCCAAACCGACTGGTGAAGACGACGATGAAATATCTGACGATGACTTCGACGCGGACGCCGACCCTGCGTTCACCAAACAAGGCGCATCGGAAGTTAGCACCCACGTCGATGACCTTGCCCCGGGATCGAGCTCCGACCTTGCTCCCCTCGAGGAGGCATCCAAAGCTGAGATATTCTTGAAAAACCCCGTAAGGGCAATCCAGGTTTTCCTCTCTTCGCACATGAGATCCCAAGGCTTGATCTGGTACCTATCCCCGAATGGTCTCGAAGACACGAATCATGCTAACCCACGCTGCGCAGGGACCCGCGCAAGCTCGTCGGCGCCCCCCACCTCTTGCGCTTCTTCGTGCAATACCTCATTCGTAATAATGTTGTGCCCGAGCACACCCCGGCCCTCGAGCGCGCGCTCGACGTCATCGACCTCGCGGGGGACGAGCTCCCTCGCGTCCCCATCATCTCCAACGCACTTCCGGACGCGTTCTCGGTGGCGTGCCAGGCACGCTGGGGCCGCAAGGCGCAGGGACTTGACCTAGAGCGGGGTCAAGAATCAGACACCGACGAGCCGGAGGCGAAGCGCCCGCGGCTCCATCCTGACGCGACCGAGCCTGCGCCCGACGCCGCCGAAGAAGTCGCTGCCGAGGTTATTCCCATCGCGGACGTGGAAAGTCAAGACGCAGATATGGACACCGATCCGCCGGGGCCCGAGAACGGCTGGGGTGCGAGCGGCTGGGGCTCTGGCGGTTGGGGAGACGATGCCCCAGTCTCACTCTCCGAAACCTCCTACATCCCAATCGACCCCATGGCGCTAATCCCCCCGCCCCCGACCCTACTGACGCTCCTCGGTCCGACCGCCCTCCCGAACACACACGAGCCCGGCCTCGTCGAGTGGTCCCTGCGGCGCATCACGTCGCTCGCGCCGCCGACGAAGGCCACGCCCGTGAGCACCGCACACGAGGTCGTCGAGCACGGGCTGGCGGTGCAGATGTACCGCGCGGTGATGACACCGTGGCTCAACTGGGACGCCGACCCCGCCCAGGCGCGCCCGCGCATTTTCCCCAGCGCTTCCGGGGAAATCGCGGCGCACGATCCGCTGACGGACGACATCACGCTGCTCGTGGAGCCCGCGGTGGCGGAGACGCTGTGCGTGGGGATGGGCCTCGGCGGGACATGGGTCCAGCTCGCGCGGCTGCAGGATGGTGAGCCGCCGGAGGAGTCGACCAAATTGGAGAAGACGGGGGAAAAGAATCTTGGGTATTGGTACATCGATGAACTCGTGATGATTATGCCCAGTTTCTGGGTTGTTTAGCCGGCACTCTCTCGTTTCGAATTTGCTGTACTCCCTCGTGCATTATCTAACGTATCTCGCAACTTGTGGACCCGGAGAAAGACGCAAGGGGAAGAAAATACACCCCAGATTATTCCAAAGGCTACACGAACGATCAGGTAGCACTGACTGACCCATGGGCTAGATAATTCGGATCGAGCGCCGCCATCGCCGCCTCGGCTAAGTCGATCCCGCTCCCGTGCATCCGGGGCACATATCGGCGACCAGGACCTCAATGCTTTGGCTCTCGTCTAACGTAGGTATTTGTTTTTAGTTATGAAGCAAGAAAGGGAAACGCAGCGTACATTTCTGATTTTTCTCCCGCAGTTGGCGCCGTTCTCAAAGCGCGCCGACGAGAGCGCGCCGACGAAGTCCCGGGTTTTAGTATTGTGCCGCATGCGCCGTACCCGTCGAAGCCGTAATAATTCACTGGAGGAGCCAAGTTAGAAGCTGCGCGGAGGGGGAATGATCGTGTGGTTTCTGCTTACCGCGGCCGGTATAGGATATTGTGCTGTTTCCCGCTGCAGAGGGCGCTGTATCACGGCGGCGAGGGGTAATGGAGGGAGACCGATCGCGAGGCGTTTAGCGTTCGTGCGAGGCCCGCGGGAAAGATGGGTAGGCTGGCGTGCAATCTTATCCGCGCGATTGATGTTGGGTTCTCGCCGCGTGGGTGTCCCAGCGGCAGAGACAAATGTCATCAAAATCACAGCCAGAATAAAAATGCCGGCGGAGGGGATTTGCATGTTAAGGGGAGGCAAGATCCATTTGACTGCCAGCAATAAAAGGGAAAGGCGGGATGCGGTCACTTGGCGTGTATATATCAAAGTCTGACCCCCCTATCGAATTGGCCCCTGCGAAGGTATTAGGAATCCAGGAACTCATCTGATGGCTCTTCGAGATGGGTTCGTGGACTGGTAAAGCAACCTGAGACGAGCCGTAAAGACAAGGCAAGCTAACATGATTTCTGGATATTATTTATGGCGTTCAGGATGACCGGGCGGAGAGCGAAATTAAAGCCAATCATTACACTGTGATTCCTACATCCTTCAATTCCTGAGAGGGGTCTTTTTTTTTGACTGGGTCGTTGCCGATGGTACGACCGTGAAGGATATCTTCAGGACCTGAGGGGAATATATTAATAACCATATGAGCGACGAGAGCATTCCCAACGCAGGATGAGACTCACGGGACCATGCAATTCAGCACCGGCGGATATTGTCAACTAGGAATCCAGTGGAGGAAATTTGGGCGAGACGAACTTCCGCATTGTTGCTGAATCGCCTGCCGTCGAGAACGAGGCAGATCTGGGCTAAGGAAGGAAAAACAGTACGGGGACTGTTATCGGGTTGCCAGAGAGACTCGACCATGGATACAACAACATCTCCGTCAAGATGGTCGGTGATTTCGTCCAGTGTCAACGACGTGAGGCGCGGGAGGTCAATTTCTCCACAAGTGAAAGCCTCAAATATCCGATTACTCACGCAGTATTTGAGAATAAGTGTCACCAGGAGTGGTGTGGCCCCCAGGAACGGAATTAATTCGTCCTCGGGGAGGTCTCTAATGCAGAGGTCGAGTTGAGTTAGACTCTGAATAAACCGCGATCGTGCGTGAAAATCGAGAAGTTCAGGGCCTCCCAAACATGCGTCTATGCTCAAGTATTCGAGGCGTGGAAAGGAAAGGGGCTGAAAGAAAGCTTCGACTCCGCCCTCGTCCGGCGCGGAAAAGTTGAAGAAAGACATGTCGGAGAGAACACAGATGGGAAGTTCCGGTTCGTCATCGTCTGAGGGATGTACATCTTGCATCGTGCAAGTCGTGAGCTGGCTGCACTGCGTCAAGATTCTGCGAGCAGTGAATATATCCATCGCCACGTGCAGGTCCAGAGACGTCAGCTGCGCCCACGAAAATCTTGTGTTGAGGAAATTATCCATGGATGGAGCGTCTAGGCCGAGATGCTGAAGGCAAGGCGCTGCCCGGAAATTCCGCAGGATCAATGCACCGTCCGGTCTCCGCGTGTTTGTACCGTCAGTGTCGGTGATCTCGATGTCGATACTGGTGAGTATGGGATAAGAAGTGTTTAGAGGCATCGAGGCAAAATCGAAGCCTCTGTCGTCGAGATTTAGGTGGATTTTCTGTAATCTCTGAGAAACGGTCGAGATCACATCCATCGGACTGAATGAGGTATAAGCAACGAGGTCGGTGGAAAGGGGAAGGTGTCGAGATTTTGCTGCTAATGCGCAGAGATATGGGGCCAGAAGACTGGGCTGGGGGTACTTGACTTGGCAATTAATAGTGTCCCAAAGTCTAGGGGTGCCATGTGCGACGCTGCGCCACGAGCTGCAGATGTGACCAAGAAGGACGGGAGCCTTCATCGGATCTGTGATCGAATAACGTATGGATGCGAGGCTGTTGTCGCGACACCATTGGAAAATCTCTCCTAGTATTTCTGGGGGAAATCGGCGCAAGGGGGACAAGACTGCCCTCAGAGGGGCCAGCGATTCGTTACGGCGATTCCTCATGGCCGTGAGCTCAGCAAGACGAAGTGCGGCCTTCAAAATCGGTATATCCAGCTTTGCGAGCTCCTCATCAGCCGTGGCGAGGAAGGCGTGTATATTCTGGGCCTCAGTTTCCGTCGGTGCATGATTGGTGGAGCTCAGTGATAACATATTCGAACCCATTGTCTATGCTCGGGCCGAGACTCGTAAGGACAGTTTCAGTTAAGTATGACTGAACGCACAAGTTATTGTGAGACTGGCAAAAGATCCAATTTTCGGAGCCACACAGTGAGGCTTGTGCCAGTGAGGTCAAGACAGACTGCGAGAATCAGTAACGACATCGAAAAAACAAAGATGGACTTGCTGCAAGAAAGTTCTCGATTTGAGAGATACGTATAATAGAAGCAGTCGATGCGTTGCAGTGCAGTAGTACTGTATCTCGACACGAATGGGACGCGCGGCTGCAAGTGGTGGTGATAAGGTGGTGGTAAGCGCAAAGTTTTGGCACAAAGATGCCCGAATTGATCGGATTAATCCGGCCGACGGTCCTCGGTGATCATGCGCACATTAATATTCGCGTCAAGTTTAATCTCGGGCTAGATGAGTCCAGAGCGGTCCTCGCTGATCCAGAATCTCGTTCGTAGATAAAAAATCTAGACGGTAGACCGCAGCAGTTACACCGAAAGTGGGATCACATAAAAGGTGTCTTTGAAATGCGACAGATGTTGAGGCACTTCACGCACCGATGTCGCACAGCGGCGGGGGAGAATCGCGTATTTTGATGCCATACTCAAGAGCCGCAAATGCAACCTCGACGAGTAATTTTTATCCGCTGGATCCGATTCCCTCGTCAACCGTGCCGATATATTATGCCCTGTCATCCGCATCACTTTCAACAACCGCGCGAGGAGGTGGGTGCTCCAAAACGCTCGGTCCTCCTTCCATCTTCGCCACCCATTCTGCCAGCAAGTAACCCGAGAAACGTAGATAAGCTGTAGAGAAGTTCGGGTACATTTTCTTGTCAAGCTTCGTTATCGCGAGTTCCTCCTCTTCATTCGGGTATTCCCCTGGAATATCAACAAGGACGAACATGACCCCTTGGATATGGGGGATTTCCTGGTACAAGGACCCGACCGTATGAATAGGTCGGTCGGCAGCGTAAGTCACGTAGGCGAGGTTCGTACAGCGGGCCGTTTCTGGAATGTACAGCTCGCCCCATGATCGCCAAAGTGCCATGTATTTAAGATCGTGTGGAGCGTATACGGTGAGGTCTTTGAGTTGAGTGGGATGTTCCAAGTTGTCCAAGGATGGAGGAAGAATGCCATATGCTCTGTCCCATATAAGGTAGAGGCTTCTGAGTTGTAGGGACCCACATTCGCGACGAAAATGAGCCCAGATGTACCAACCCACCGCGAGGTGGTTGACTCCGTCCGAGGCTTCAAGGAGTCGCTGAATGTGGGATAACTCCTCCTCCGAGAGTTTACCTCCAGTACCCGGCAGATTGATGGCAAGTACCCGAATGAAGCTCGCGTTCGGCAACAAGAGGTCGCTGATTCGCTTCGTCCAGTCCTTGTGCTGGCGGACGACAGCCGTGCGGAAGGTGATGGGTTTCGTCCTGTATCTCACCCGGGATGTTATTAAGACGGACAGAAATGGCTGTTCTGACGCACCAGACATGAAACCGTGAGGCCACGAGGGACATGGTGCCGCGCATATCTCTCGCATCGTCCAGGAGCACGTCGGTGATAGCTCGTTCAATATCCTCTGGGAAAGTGGATGCTGGGATAATGGCTGCCATGTCGTACGGATTCTATCGAATGGTGGATGGAGGTAGGAAGCAAGTGTCAGACGGTGACGCTATAGTGATGCCCGGGGCTTGAAAGCCCAGGCTGGGTAGTAGCCATCTTCGTCACTTCGTCACTTCGCTTATTTTCACGAAACCTCGTCACTTTGATCGCATTTAGGGAAACTTCGTTACTTCCGATGATTTTCTGTGAAAGTTCGTCATTTTAACTCGGCACGTTCAAGAACCCGGAACATCGGCCATCATTGTTCCTTCGCACAAGGCCGGGCGGGTTTTTTCATATAGATACCTTACCCTAACACTAACCACTAACCCTAACCGCTAACCTCTAACCACTAACCACTCACCTCTAACCCTAACCGGCTAACCCGAACCACTAACCTCTAACCACTAACCAGCTAACCCGAACCGGCCAATCTCGGCACACCGCTTATTCTGTGAGTGCCAACAGGCACGCGGTACGTTGATCCTGGGAAAGTGACGAACCTTCATCGAAATTTCCTTGAACTCACGAAGTTTCCCTAAATGCGATCAAAGTGACGAGATTTCGTGAAAATAAGCGAAGTGACGAAGTGACGAAGATTGCGCGGACTCGCCCAGGCTTGGGCCCAGGCCCGGGGTTCAGTCGGTTTTGTCCTTCGCCGCAACACAAGATATAGCTGCCAGCTATATCCATCTTGGCTGGGCCCTGAAAGCCAGGGCTTAGGCCTGACGTGGGCGGGCTCACGCTTGATATTCCCAGGCCCAAGTATGGAAAGCCGGAGCACTAGGCTCTGAACAAGTGATGGCATCACCTGCCGAGTGATGGCCGCCCACCAGCTAATTCGAATGCAGGTTTAGAATGAACGCAGGCTGCTTGTTTGTCCTCCATTATGATTTCAATCGCACTCAAATGGAGGTGAGACCTGATATGATGCCTCCAGATGCGTCCAAAGTAACTTGCTCTCTCCCTTTCGTACATACTGAGCATAATCGTGGAATCGCAGCAGCCACGAGCGTCTAGCGGTTCCCAATTCAATATTTGTGACAGTGAAGTTGCAGTGAAGATCTCCAGAATATCTTGAATGGAGAAACAATCGACCCATCCTCCGATTTCAACATGTCCAAGATGCCCGAGGGCGGGATCCAAGGCCGTGATGTGCAACAAAAGATCAAAAACATGAAGGTTAGTGATACCGGGGACATATTAGTTGATTATTTTCCAATATCACCCGTAACAGCCTCACCCCCCACCGGATTCACTTGGCAGGGTGATATGGTGGTTTCAAGACATATATGGTTGAGCAACATCGATGAGAGGTTGGGTTCACGGCTTTTCTGTCTGCCGGAACGACATGAGTCGCAGACTGGAAGTATCACAATTTCTTTTTAACGATTCTGCCCGTTCAGATTTCAAAAATCTGCCGTTCTGCCCGACTTAATGTTGAGAATATAGCGTGACATCAACGGTCCTAACCAGTTTGCACGAACGAACCTGGCGAAGCACACCGGATTTTATGTTCAACTATTGTATACAATTCCCATTCCCCTAGTGCGTATGCTGCCCCAAATCAGACATTGGATGTGCTGCGCCCGCCAACGCAACTTTCGCTCCACTCCCTTGTGCTTGTGCTTGTTCGGCTTCAATAGCGGAAATATCGCTGGCGAGAATAGCGAGGGCACGCGCCACCGCGCGCGCATTGAGGATCAGCGCCTCGTGCGAGATGTTGTCGATGGCGTCGCAGGGCGTGTGACTGTGGACGCATAATCGTCAGCAAGTCACTCGCAGGACGGCGTTGGGGACAGGGCGTACGAGCAGGCGTCGTAGCTGACCCCCGCCACGCCGCCGAAGAGCTGCGCTTCCAGGTCTGTCTTGAGGCCGCCAGCACCGGTCTCGAGCGCACCCTACGCGCGCCGCGGAACTATATCAGTGGGACTCGTGTCGTAATTATAAAACGGTACCCATGAACGATCCGTGATCTGAATTATCCACAATGGCAAGGCCGGTGTAGTTCAGACTCATCGACTCGTATACGCCCTGGAGGAGTTTCTCTATAGCGTTGGAGCCGATAGGGGGCGTTGGCCGCCCGAGTTGTCGTTGTCTTGGATGGCGAGGATGTAGTTCGGGGACGCGGACATGTCGATGTTGATATATGCAGTTATTTTGTCGCGCTCCGACTGGGGGAGCTGCTCCACGTAGTATTGGGAGCCCAGGCGGCCTAGCTCCTCGCTCTGCAGAGCAAGGAAAGCGGGGGAGTAAGTGAGAGGAAACGTATGTGTGTGGAGGCAAGACACACGCTCCACCACGCAAAGCGAATGGCGTATTTTGCAGCGCTGAACTGTGTGAGCTGCGTGACGAGTTCTAAGAGGCACAAAAAGTGCGAGTCAGCGCAACCATTTAACACTTCGTAGTTAGCAGGGATACCAACGCACGCCATTATCGTTGATTCCGGGCTCTGCGGGTACCGAATCGAGATGCGCGCCAAGCATGATGACCTACACGAGTGAGATTCAAGCCACAATCTTTGACACAAGGGATCACCTTGTCCGAATTCCCCCACCTTGTTTGGACAATGACGTTGTGGTGGTGGGCAATGCATTGAGTTTTGATCTTGTTCCCACGCTGAGTTAGCACCGCCACCGGTGCTCGGAATTGACCCCGATCTCGCGGACACGTTTTTGGAGGTTAGATGGCCCTCAATTAATTCGTACCATTGGGAAGAATAGTTCCAAATGGCGGGCGGCATGTCGCCTTCAGACTAGTTTTTCCAATTTCAGCAAATATGTGAGTCGCGGTCGATTTCGGCCGCCAAATATGATCTGATAGGGCTGGAAAGACGAAATCGAAAAAAATGGCCTGAAGGGGACATGAAAGGAGGTATTGCAAAGAGGGTTTATCAAGTGACTTAGACCGAACTCGGGGATCTGAGCTCAAAAAGATTTTCGCCCCGGCACACGTCCCATCATTTTGTGCCTATTTTGAACACGGCTCACCCTCTGGTTGTTACATGGGCTTCTCCCACCGACTTATAATCCACATATTTTTTGTCTGGGGTGGTCTATGACACGATTTGACCCTTATTCACTTCAAATTCTGCCCTACATCTACCTTTACAATTGACCTGGTTGGCGGTAGGCCGCAGAGGCCGGTTCTTTGATGCACGAAGTGTCCAATATTACATGTCGCTCAGAGCAGAAAATAATCTAGATCTTTGGAATCATGGTCTCCACTATCCAAGGAATAACTTTGCTTCCAAACGTTTCCGACCCACACAGAAATGTGTGGATAGCACCGCGAACAAGTCGTGGGTCACCCGAATTGATCGAGTTCCAATTGATCTTGCACGTGGTCATCACGGCGGATCAATTGGGATTGCCCACCACCAGACGTTGTCGCTGGGCCGGTCTTCGATGTCTATTTGCATGTTTAGTGTAACGTTGAGAGATTGAGATGCTAGCTTCGTGAGGAGGGTTTGTCCGGCATCGTAGTTTGCGAGCAGGACGACTGGGACGATTGCATTGTCCGATGGGTTGGCGAAGATTCCCGCACCAGGGGTGGGTGGAACAGCTTCCATCCAATACCAACAGGTTAATAATGGGGCACAATAGACTTGCATGATTGACGTACGCGTTTCGTCTTAGATGATGATCGCGTTGGCGAAAGAAACGAGCGCATTGAAGGACTTGTCGCTGACTTCACATTGGCCGGCCTTCAGCAGGACATTTTTGTTCGCGGTGCTGACGAATTCGTCCTGCGCACATCCGTAGCCGGGGATCGCAACGAGCTCTGATATAAGCCCCTCTGGCACGGTGGTATTGGTGTAATACCCGGCAGTGACGTTGGGCGCGGCGAACGTTACACCGTCGACGGAGAGTGTGGCGGCTCTGCATGTACAGGAATCATGGGAAGAATGAGGCTTTGATTCTGGCGTCAAGGGGATTCAGACTGACCGGACGATTCCGAAGGGGCTCACAATGCCTTGGCAGTGGACGTCGAGACCGGCATCTGAGGCGATCCCAAAGACGTAGTCAGCGCTGGCTGTATACCCAGGCGATCCGTGTGCGCGGGTGTTCCCGCTGGTATCTGCGTGCGTTTGGAACGCTCTGGGAGGAGAGGACAGCAGCGGTCAGCGACTCAGCGCTGGCGATGGATAATACACACTTCAGGTGGGTCACGATGGCGTCCACGGACATGCTGGCGGCGTACGCCTCCGGGGTCAACGCGACATCTTCTGCGGAGACACGACAGTCTTGCAACCCCGCACAACGCGAGGAAACGAGCTATTTGGGGGAACATTAAGGGGAAACCAAGCGGAAACGTTCATTCAAGGCATCGCGTACATACACTTTATACCTCAGAAGGCGTGTATAGGCCACTGTGGGAGTGGAGAGGTGGTTGGACTGCGGAACCACGGCTGGGACAATCTCGTTTGGGCCGATCACGATCCTGTCACAATAAGTAAGGGCGAGGATCATAATCGTGGCAACCGCTCGCAACCATCGCGGACGCGATCGCCTTCGGCCACAATCCGGAGACCCCAGATGATCCCCTCATGAAGCTTTTATTGGGATTGCACTGGATCTTCAGCAGCCATTTTCTCCAACCTCGGCGACGACATGTCGGATTATACAGTTTGAGCAGACGGAGAGCGCCACTCTCGTGATCCTCGTCGTCTTCATCATTGGAATCGGGCACTCTTCTAATGCTGGAACTTGGCTGAAACATCGGTCGGATAGCTTCAAGTGTTGCGTGCACGAGGCTCGAGTGATGAGAGTCAGGTTGGCCGAATCGGAAATGGGTCGAGGTATCTGTGAATTTCGGATGCGGACGATCTTTCGAGAATGCTGGATGGAAGCCGCTGTCCGGTGTTGCCTTAAAAAGCCGACGATGAGTTGAGTGATGCAGCAATTCACGTGCCAGGCGGCTCCTAGCGGAATGTAGAGAGGAGTCAGCGATGGGTGGGATCCATACGCAGAAGCTGAATACTGCAAAGCAGAACCGGAGACTCGGAATGGAATTATGGAGTGAGGGAACAGGTGAGTCGTATGTATACGGCGCACCGTTGCAGGCGTTCCATCTGCATCAAAGCTGCAACACAGTATTATCCTTCCTGGAAGACGATAGGGAGGGTATTTGCGGGGGGCCGAGGGCGATCTCGAAGAAGCCGGCGCCGAAATCGATCCCGGCATTGGACGCCATTGAGAGAAAGGCCTTGAGCTGTAACACCGGAGGAGCATATAGTGTCAGGATGGCACCGATAAATGGGGTGGATCCCGTGGATGCAAGCCGGCGTGTATAGAAGAAAAGACAGGCAAGACGCATTGTTTGCGGCGAACAAACATCGCATGTCCGGTCCGAAGTTCGAACCAATATTCTGCCCGAGGAACAGGGAATATTAGCGAACCTTCCAGATCGGTTCGCAGCATACGAAAATGGGGTGTTAACCATTCAATTTCACCAGCAAATGACATGTGCGGCGAGGAAAATGAAGTCGAGGAAATGAAGTCGAGCGCGACGGAGGCGCAAGTCCGCGATTCAAACGGAGTTTGGAAAGAGGCGGAATCTTCCGACGCCCACGTCTTGCGGGTCATATCTTTGTGGATTAACAACTCAGCTTGGGGGTGGACCAAATATATATTACTTGTCGGAATGCCTAGCGCGGACGAAGTAATTAGTATGTACGCGAGCTGTTCCTTTCATACAGATTTGATTTGCGGTGTTCATTCATATCTCGTGCGCCTCAGATCCGAGTGGCGCGGTTCACGGTTCACGGTGTACTTGCACGTTGCAACCACCGTGCGCGGGCAGAAATGGACTGTACGCGGGGGGTCGAAGGTCTTTTGCAATTGCGCGGGGGACCGGGGTGAGGTCAAGCGTCCAGGGTCCTTTGCACGGCGCTGTTTACTGTTTAATTTTTAGCGCGGAACCGGAATCGGAACAAGACAAGACAACAAAGAGTCGAGACTAGTTCTGAAACATACTGAGGAGGGTATAGGGTGCTCCATAATTAGATTTTGAGGCACAAAATCGGAGTTGGATGTCAAGTCGTGCATAAGACGTGCATAAGACCACAACCTGACATCCACCTTGTGCCCCAGCCTCGGTTCTCGGGCCTTCCTACGCCGACATGATACGCCAAGCCCTCAGTTCTGCCGAGTCAACTCCGAAGTTGAAGTAGAATATGTTGGAATAATCCCAGCTAGGCTATGGTTGGCAAGCACAAGAGGGAGAAACCATCAAACAAAGAGGTAGAGTACGTTTGTCCTAGATGTACATGGCGGTCGTACGTAGGCCAACGGATGGCGTCCACAGAGACAAAGTGATAGAATATCATGGAAGGCTTATGTAAAGTGGTCCGTGCCATCCGACGATGATCGCGAGCTTCGTGCTGCTCGCAGCCAATTTCAGTCCAGCCTGCAATATTTCCAACAGAATAATCTCCTCCGGTGGTTCACAATTGAGGTCCAACTCGTGCCTCAACTTGGGCCAAGTTGAGGTCGGAGTTAAGGCTCAAGTTAGGCACAAAATTCTAATTGTGAAACACCCTTATGCACAGTTTAAATTTATGGGCGGGGTTTTTGCGGCGGGACATATTTGCTGTAAACGGGTATACTGTACTATGTCAATGAATTCGACGGTCACTCGTCCCCGGGGTGCCTGCCGAATGAGAACTTTGGCGTTGTCACCGGCCACGGAGGAGTCTGTCGAATACAAGATTTATTACAGATGCCCACATCTCCCTCCGCGACGGTTTTTTCACGTCGACTGTCGAATTCTTGGAAGGTGTCACGCGAAATTTCACCTCTTGCCGAAGTGTCAAACTGGTTCAACCTATCACGCGTCGCCGCCCTTGTCAATTTGATTGAAATATTACAATATTAGTTCGGCGGCCGGGACCATACGTACTAGGAAGAGTTCTTTTCACCGCTGTTAATTATTGATTGCAGGTCAAGAAGTCCTAGAGCAGGATGGATGGCTGCACCCACGACTCGAAGTCGGGCAAGTTCTAAGTTAATCCTACCCACCTACCTACCTACCGACCGAAGTTCTCGCCAGGCCAGGTGGTGTCGCTCGCGATCCGAGTCGGACGGAGTTGGGAGTTTGTGTTTGGATTTTGGACTGAGGGGGTATGTGGCGGAAGCTAGAGCGTTGGAGGGCTGGGCGGGCGGAGGAAAGTGGAAGGGTGTAGAGGGGGGAGATGCGAATTCAGCTTGAAACGCGAGGTGGAAGGAGCGACGACACTGACACCGCGCGGATGCCGATCATGATAGCGGAGGAGGGAGGGCGGTGAATTGGTCAGGTTCAGCCCCAACATTAGCGGGCAAGCTCAAGGGTTCAACCCAATTTATTTATTTTATTTCCCTGAGCGCGGTACAGAATAAATGCAACCGTTAATCGGTCTCGTCTTACCCGTGCATTGGTGTTCTGTGACGACTCGGAGATCCCAGTACCGCTCTCGGCTTGAGGTTGAAGGAGGAAGGAATAAGAGGAAGGAGGGGCGACGATGCGATACCGGTACTGCACGGATGCCGACACGCACGGATTGCGGGAGGGAGGGAGGTGAACTGGTCAGGTCCAACCCAATATTAGCGGGCAGGTTAAAGTTTCAACCCAATTTATTTCGGAGCCTGAGCGCGGTAAACAGTTGCACCATTCAAACACGGGGCGGAAGGAAGGACTTGAGGAGGAGCGCCGATGTGTACGTTCAAACCACCGTCGCGCATGGTGGAAATGGACTGTCCGCGGGATCGAGGTTCTTTTGTAATTGCGCGGGGACCGGGGTGAGGTCAAGCGTCCTTTGCGCGGCACTGATCATTTTTAGCGCGGAACCGAAACCGGAACAAGACTACAAGTCGAGACTAGTTCTGAATCATACTGACGAGGGCACAGGGTGCTTCATAATTAGATTTTGGGGCACAAAATTTGAGTTGGATGTCAAGTCCTGCATAAGCCCACGATCTGACATCCAACTTGCGCCTCAACTTGATGCCCAACTTCGGTTCTCGGGCCTTCCTCACGCAGACACGATACACGCAGCCCTCCACTCTGTCGAGTCAACTCCGAAGTTGAGGTAGAATAATCTCCTCCGGGGGTTCACAATTGAGGCCCAACTCGTGCCTCAAGCTGAGGTCAAGTTAAGATCGGAGTTAGGGTTTAAAGTTGGGCACCAAACTCTAATTGTGAAACGCCCCATAAGATGCACAGTTTAAATTTACGGGGCGGGGTTTTTGCGGCGGGACACATTTGCTGTCAACGGGTGTATTGTACTATGTCAATCAATTCGACACTCGGGTGCCTGCCGAATGAGAATTTTGACCGTTGTTACCGGCCACGGAGGAGTCTGTCGAGTACAAGATTTTCCACAGACGCCCACATCTCCCTCTGCGACGGTTTTTTTCACGTCGACTGTCGAATTCTTGGAAGGTGTCACGCGAAATTTCACCCCTTGGCGAGGTGTCGAGCTGGTTCAACCTGTCGCGCGTCACCGCCCTCGTTGAAATACTACAATATTGGTTCGGCGGCCGGGACCGTCGCGATAGCGATCGCACACTACGTACTAGGGATGGTTTTTTCACCGCTGTTGATCATTTGTCTAAGTTAATTCTACCTACCTACCTACCTACTTACCTACCGAAGTGTTAGCCAGGCCTGGTGGTGTCGCTCGCGATCCGAGTCGGACGGAGTTGGGATTTTGGTTTTGGACTGATGGGTATGTATGTGGCGGAAGGTAGAGCGGTGGAGGGCTGGGCGGGCGGAGGAAGGTGGAAGGGTGGGTGGGAGGAGATGCGAATTCAACTTGAAACGCGAGGTAGAAGGAAGAGGGAGGAGGGACGATGACGACACGCACGGATGCTGATGGCCGGGAGGGAGGGCGGGCGGTGAATTCGTGTTCCGTGGCGCGATCCTCCGACTCAGGTTCAGGTTCAACCTCAATCTTGGCGGCCAGGTTCAAGGTTTCAACCCTATTTATTTATTTATTTCCGAGCCTGGGCGCGGTACAGAGTAAATGCAACCGTTATTCGGCCTCGTCTTACCTGGGCGAGGCGAGATCCTAGTACCGCTCTCATCTTGAGGTGGAAGGAGGAAGGAGGGGCGACGATGGGATGCCGGTACCGACACCGCGCGGATGACGATCATGATGGCGGGGAGGGCGGTGAATTTGCGTTCCGTGGCGCGATCCTCCGACTCAGGTTCAGGTCCAACCCCAGTATTAGGAGCCAGGTTCAGGTTCAAGTTTCAACTCAATTTATTTATTTCCGAGCGCGTTACAGAATAAATGCACCTCATATTCACCTCGTTTTATCCGTGGCTCAATCCTCTTCTCGGCGGCCGGGTTCAACTTCCAACCCCAATATTAATATTAGCGGGCAGGTCCCCGTTCACCCCAGTTTATTTTATTTACAGTATTTCCGAGCGTGAGCGCGGTACAGAATAACTGCACCTTCTTGTTCGGCCTCGTCTTATCCGGGCATTGGTGTTCCGTGGCGACATCCCAGTACCTGTCTCATCTTGAGGTAGAAGGAGGAAGGAGGGGCGACGATGCCGACACCGGTACCGCGCGGATGCCGATTATGGCGGGGAGGGAGGGAGGCAGAGGTGAATTGGTGTTCCGGGGTGGGATCCTCCAAATCCGAATCAGGTAGGCGCCTCAATATTAGCGGTCAGGTTCAAGGGTTCAACCCAATTTATTTATTCGGTACCGTGAGGTGGAAGGAGGAAGGAGGCGCGCCGATGTGATGCCGACAGCGCACGGTGCCGATTATGGCGGGGGAGGGAGGGCGGGGAGGGAGGGTTCCGTGCGAGACCCTCCGAGTCAGCGGACAGGTTCAACCCCAATATTACCGGTCAGGGTGTATTTATTTATTTCCGAGCGCGGTACAGAATAAATGCAATATCTACTTAATTTGGCGGGTCTTACCCGGCACTCAATCACCGGTTTAACCGGTCTGAGTATGACGGAGATTGGGTGGGGTGTATATATCCGGAGCGCGCTTAATTGCGTCAAGTTGGCTGAGCCCAAATGCGGACTCTCGGCCAATGTTTGATATCCGGAAGTACGGGGATCAAATTATTTATTTTGGAGATGGGATGGAAGGATGGATACGGGCGAGGTGTGGACGTGTGAATTTACGCGATAACTTGAAGCAGACCTTGTCTTTGTTCTGTTTTGTCTCTAGACTCAAACAGAACGGTGCGGGTCCGCACCGCCTCACGACCGATTACATCCCGGCCGTTCCAGTCCCGCCGTTCCAGCGTCATGATCATTCATTCCAGACGCTAATTCTCGGCCGCCCCACCGCTTACCTCAGCTTCCCTGCATCACGTGAGCTAAATTCTGTGTGTGCCTTTCGGCTATCTCTTGGTCTCTCCCACCACCCCGCCAGCGCCGCGACTCCGTCCATTCCTTCCGCCCGCCTACCGCTCGTTAGCACACCCGCACCGCCACACACACCACATATAAGACAAGACGAGACAAGCCGAGAGAGAACAAGCGACAAGCGCGCGATACCGGCACCGACACCGACACCGACACCCACCGACATGGATATTAACATTACTGGTCGGAGCGACACCTTTCTTTCGGCGCCTGCGACTGGGAAGGGGGACGAGATGAAGAACACGGGGCGGACGCTGCGGCACCGCCTCTCCCGCGTGCTCTCGCGCGTGCGCAAGGAGCACAGGTGTGTTTTGTTCCTCATATTTCCCTCTATTTTCGAGGCTCTTCGTCGGAGCGGAGGTGGGGGCAATGCGCCTTACGAGCCCCACTCCTGACGGCTGCCGTCGGCCCACCCTGATATGATGCGGCTGCGTACCCCTGACCGACGATCCTCGTTTCCGTCTTGTGGCGCCCGCTTACCGCTTCCCCCGTCCCGCTTCCCGCTTCCGCTTCCCCCTTCCGCTTCCACTCTCCCCCCGCTCCGGTGTTCCACGAATGCCGAGTCCGATACTGACTATGTTTTTTTCTTCATGCGCAGACCCACCGCGAAGTGAGTTTCTTTCGCTCCTCTCCACTCAATCTCCGTCTTTTTCGCTTGGCGGGGCATATTTGTCGGCGGGCGTGTGCGGTATGGGCGTCAGGGCGCCCTATCTGTCTGTCTGTCTGCGTTTCATGGTCATGGGACGGGCCCGTCTACCCGCCGCGATGCGGGATGCTAGCGCACGCCGCGCTCCGACTTTTGTCGGAGCAACGGGACGACGTGTCATGACATGCATGACATGGCTGTCTACACTGTCGACCCTCTGTCTACCCGAGTGCCTATCTGTGCCTGCGCCTGCTGCGTGACGCGCAGGGCTGGATGTGGGTGCGTCTCGTCTGCGCGCTCCGGATTCGGCCGAGATGCGAGCTGTAGATGGGAGACGCGCGGTGCTGCTCCGTTGATCTTCCTTCCTCGCCTCGCCTCCCCTTCCCTTCTCTTCTCTTCTCGGGCATCGAGGATAGAGGGTAGAGGGTATGGACGGGCATGCACGGACGGTGATGGAGGCTGAGGCTTCTTTTCCTTGGGCAGGATTGCGGCTCGTGGCGCGCGTTGTGCGGTGCGGTGTGTCCGCCCGCGGCCGTCCGTCGTCCGCCCGTTCGTCGAGGAGTGCTGCCCGCAGCTGTGCGTTGTGCGTCGCTCCGCAGCTATGCGTTGCACGTCGATGTGGGCGCGTGTGTGGCCGTCGCGCAGTGCTTCCTGTGGGCTTCTCGGTGCGGTGCGGTGCGATCGGGGCGCCCGTGCGCTTCCCGAGTCGGCGTATGCGTGTCCGTCCCCGTGGCCGTGGGTGGACGTGTCATCGGGCGTGTGCGGGCGGGTCGTGTCGCGCGGGTGTAGGGGGATGCGGACGAGGGACGAGACGGCGTCGTCTGCATATCTCGGGGCCTTCGTGCCCTCCGGTACATCGTATCGAGCGTCGAGCAGGCTGCGCGCCCGCGTTCCGACGTGAGCCGTGTAGTGTCGAGCGGGGTGTGCGGCCGACGTGTCCGCGCGCGCCCTCCGCTTCTGACCGGGTGCGCCGCGCTCTCCGTTTCTGTGCGTGGCCCCCTCCGCTTCTGACCGGTGTGCGGGCGCGGATTCTCCGTGTGCGTCCGCAGCTTTTCTTTGCTGCTTCGCAGGCGGGTCTCGCCTTTGCCGGTCGCCATATTCCGCTGTCTGCCGGTGGTGCGTGCAGGCCGTCGCGGGGCGTGGCTGGGCCCGGATTCTGACCGTGTGCCCTCCGCTTCTGGCCGTGACGCCCTCCGCTTCTGATCGATGTGCGGGCGCGGATTCTCCGCGTGCGTCCGCAGCTTCTGTCGCCGCTTCGCAGGCGGGTCTCGCCTTTGCCGGTCGTCATATTCCGCTGTTTGCCGGTGGTGCATGCAAACTGTCGTGGGGCGTGGCTGCCCGGTGTGGGGCCATGTGGGCGTGTGCGTCTTCTCTTCTCGTGTAAAGCTGTCGCAGTGCTGGGCTGCGTTCTGCGCCAATGCCCCTCCTCGCCCGCCGAATGCGCTCTCTATTCCTCCGCCTCTGTCTACCCCCCAGCCTCCACGATGCTGATACCTCTACCTCTACCAGATCCACCGCGCCCGGACTACCTACGCGCCTCCTCCCGGAGCTCCCCCCCGAGCTCTGGATCCTCATCCTCGAGTACTCGACCTACCCCTCCCTCTCCTCCCCCTTCGCCTCCTCCCCTTCCGCCTCCCTCGAGTTCCTCGCCCCGGCCCTCACCCCCGCGCCCTCCTTCCTCGCCCCCGCGCTCACCCCCGCCTCCCTCGCCCCGCGCCTCGCGCACTACCGCGCCAGCATGCGCCACAAGCGCAATCTCGCGCTCGTGAGCCGCGAGTGGAACGCGTACGCGCAGCCGGTGCTGTACGCGTTCGTGTGGCTCGCGAGCAGCGCGCAGGCGAGCCGGCTGGCGCTGACGCTGCTGTGCCAGGCGTGCTGCCTCCCGCCCCCCGCCTCCGCCTCTTCCTCCTCGCCCGCCTCCGCATCCGCCGCCGCCGCCGCCGCGTCCTCGCCCGCCGCACAGACCGCGGGGCGCTTCATCCGCCGGCTGCACATCGAGACGCCCGCGCTGGGGCGCTGCGCGCCCGCGGACCTGCGCACGATCCTCGCGTACGCGCCCGCGCTCGAGGGCTACTCGGACTACCGCAGCGTGCGGCGCGGCGCGGGCGCGCACGAGCCCGGTGCGCTCTTCGCCGCGCTCGCGCAGGGTGCGGGGCTGCGGCGCCTCAGCTGGACGAACTACGACGACCCCGCGCTCGTGGGCCTCGGCTTGGGGCTGGGGCTGCGCGGGGGGGTGGGGCATATGGGGGGCCGGCTCGAGTATTTGGAGCTGAACTTTGTGTCGTCCGCGGGGGCGCCGGAGTGTGCGTTGGGGGTTGGGGGTGGGGTGGGCGCGGGGGTGGGGGGAGGGGTGGGGCTGGAGCTGCCGGAGCTGAGGACGCTGAAGGTGACCCTGGACAATGCGACGTTCGCGGTGCTGAGCACGTGGGCGCTGCCCGCGCTGCAGAACCTCTCGGTCCTGAGCGCGGACTTTTCGTATGCCAGCGCGGGCTTCCGCCGGTTCTTCACCGTGCACGGCGCCTCCCTGCGGCAGCTCGAGCTCGGGCACTCGTCCGCGCACATCGAGGAGCACTACCTCACCGCGCCGCCGCGCGCGGACGACGCCGAGGGCGGCGTGCGCGGGCTCAGCCTCGCCGCGTGGTGCCCAAGGCTCGAGGAGTTTGTGTGCAGCGCGGACGCGGAGTGGAATTGGGAGCACCCCGACTGGATCGCGCCGCATCTCCTGCTGCCCGCGCACCCCTGCGTCACGCTCATCGGCATCCGCGGGATCGACGCGCGGTTGCAGGAGGATTACGCGCGGCGCGGGGGGGAGGGCGCGTTCTTTGGGCTGCGGGAGCAGGTGGAGAGTTTGTTGAGGAAGGAGGCGTTTCCGCGGTTGCGGTATGTGCGCGATATGAGCGAGGGGAGCGATTGGATGCGGAGGGGGGGCGTTGGCCTGGGTGTGGGCGGGGGTGCGGGGGGAGGGGACGAGCGGGTGGTGAAGTTCTGGGAGGGGGTGCTGGGACGGTGTCGGGAGGAGGGGGTGTGGCTTGAGGATTGGAGGGGGTGGAATGTGACGGGGGGCTGTTTGAGGCGCGCGCGGGTGGGGTTGCGTGCGCGTGCGGCGGAGGAGGAGGAGGAGGAGGATTAGGGGCTGGACATTTGACTTCGACGCGCACATTCCTTTTTGCTTGGTTTTTTTTTTCGTTTCGGTTTCCGGTTTCCCTCTTTTTATCGCTCTCGCATTGCATCCATCATCCATCCCATCTTTTCGCCTACATCTCATCACCTACCTACATCCATTCCCTCATCCTTCCATCTCCCTCTCCGTCTCCTTGCGCGTGCCACCGATCCTTGCGCACCGATACCATCCACAGCGTACATACATACATTATCATCACCGTTCATTGCCCGCATACATACATCCTTACATACATCGCGTATCCCCGACTCCGTTGCGCACGTACATACTGTACATCCATACTTAAAATGTACAAGGATCATGTCCAGGTATTTATACAGACAAATCGACATCGGGTTGGTGGTCGTTTCACCTGCGTATTGGGTTTGTTAGCATGCGAGGTCGATGGCGAGAGGACTGTTCCTTGTGCTGTGCCCTGTGCTCGCAGTGAATCGCGGACACGCGACCTTACATTTCCCCGAGACTGAACGAGTGGCGGACGCGTTGCAGCTTGGATTGCTGATGGGAATTTATAGGGCCGCGGAACGGATTGAGACTTACACCAGAGGTCTTATTTTATGCCTTGTTTTGAGGCCCACAAGACGTAAATTTATTCTCCGAGCGAAAGATTGGGCACAAAGGTTCATAACGCTTCTCCCATCCTACGGAATAAGGAACTATTTCGGGAAATCCAACAATCTCTTGTCCACCCAAGCAACCCGTTCTGCCTGAGATGACAGCTCGAACAGCGGGCGGGCAGCCTTCCACAAGTCCACCGCCGCCAGGGTGTCCCCTCGCCTCTCCGAAATCTCTCCGATGCACGTCATGCAGTCCCCTCTCCACTGATGCACGTCCATGAACGTAAACCCCTCCAACGCAACGGTGAAAACGCTGTGCGCCGTCTCGTCGTCCCCCTGCGCAACGAAGATCTGGCCCATACAGTGCAGCGCCTTCATCAGCGCCAGCTTATCCTTGGTCGTCATTGCGTACCCGAGATACACGACCGCCCACGGGAATGCCGCGCGGGCGGTGTACATCCCCGCGCTCAGATCCGCGAGCCGCTCGATGCAGAAGGTCGCGCCGTCCATGTAGGTATTCCAACACGCCAGGAAGCACCGCTCGAACATCTCCCGCGCCGCCGGCAACTTCCCCTCGTGCAGGTACAGGTCTGCACCCGCCATGTCGCACTGGAGGACGACACGCGGGTGCGCGGACGAGGTCTCGAAATGGAGGCGGCAGCTCTCGAGGCTCCGGTGCACCGCGCCCAAGTTGGCACCGGTGGCGATATCGATGAGGGCGATGTTGAGGCGCGAGAACGTGCCCTCGTAGGTCTCGGGCTGCCCCGGCGCGCGCGCGCCCGCAATAGCCGCGTGGACCGTGCGCGCCTGCGCGTACTCTGTCTTCAGGAAATGGATCTCCGCCTCGTCTTGGCGTGCTATGAGGTCGAGCGTCCCGCCTTGCAGCCCGCAGGTGTCCAGGAGGTCCCGCGCGCTCTTGTTGAGGGTCTTAGCGTACTGGAAGTCGCCCATGGTCATCTGGGAGCTGGCTTGTGTTTGCAGGGCGCGCGCCTGGCCGAGGATGTCGCCGAGATAATCGGCGTAGTGCTGTGCCTGCTGCGCGAAAACGTGCGCGTCGGAAGGGTTTCCGGTGTTGTTCATGATGTCAGAGATGTTCGAAAGGACCTGGCGCCCTTGGATGCTGGGATTCGGGATTCCTTTGGCGTTTGCCAGTGCCAATTGAGAATATTTGTGGGATTTGGACATTTCGTTTCGGCGGTAATAGTAAACTGTCAGCGCATTGTACCACTTGACTGTATGCCGTTTTCAGTCGCGGTACAAAAATAAATGAGAGAATTACGTACCTTGTTCAAGTATCTCTGCATGTTGGAAATGCTGGGTACCGAGCTCAATCAAATTGTCGACATCCTTGATAGGCCCAACAGCAAGTTTGAAATTTTCGATGAGATAGTTCCCGTAAATCGGGTCGTTCTTCCAATGCAGAATTTTGTCCGACAGGGTGGGCATGAGTTATGCCGACGGTATCCGGTTCATCTGGCGACAAAAATCAAGAAGGAACAGCACGCTCTGCAGACTCTGAATCTCGTCTGGACAGTCTGAATTCATCGCATCCAGTAGCAGGGCATTGAAATTTCCCAGGTTCGCCGATATCTGGCTCACCATGTCCTCCGTCCGCAGAATGTTGATGTTCCCCCAGATTTGGAGCACCTTGTGGAAATGCTGGCGAAGAGAGAACTTCAAGCTGGCGCTCGGGGGGTATATGCCGCTGACATGTTCTCGAATTGGAACGAGGACTTTAAGCCGCTGATCGTTCCCAGTGTATGCCAGAGACGTCCGAATTAATGTTGCTTTGGAGGCTAGAATATTGGGAATCGGAAGATTACTTTGGACGAGATCTGCATCGAGGAGGCCATCGGGTAGCATGGAGAGGAGGCTCAGTAGATCTTGAGCCTCTGGGGTCATCCGAGAGCTGGTGAACGATAGCATAATGGATATGTGGAGGCTGGATCGTTTATCATAGCCGTCGGAAAGTAGCCGCGTCCTCTCTGCCCGGCAGCGGTTGAGTGTGTTTTCGCACCCTTCGTGTGCGGCGATCTCCCGCGATGAGGTTAACGGCGAGCGGGAGATTTCCAGTCAATTCCAATAGTTGGCGGACACTGCTTTCGTCGTGCCTGTCATCTGCGATATCTGCAAAGGTTTCCATTGCAGCTTCGTCTGTAAGCGGCTTCAAGGGTGCCAGGAAAGGCCGAGTCCATTTCACTTTGCCTGGGCGCTCGGCTCCTCTCATCGTGATCTAAATTCAAGGGATTAAGATCCTTCAAGATACAGAGTAGGGCTAAATACCAGAATCGCCAAATGGGATACTCCTGACATCACAGAGAGGAATTCTTCGACCTCGGACCGGGATGCTACCGGCTCCCAAGGTGTTTCGAAGTTGTCAAGAACCAATAGAGTCGCGGGGCTATAAGCGAAGTGATTTACGATTTTCTTGGATAGGTTCGAGCCCTTTTCACACCCAATATGTTCGGCAATGCTTCGTGCAAGGTCGGAAAAAGACACGATGGAATGGCAAGCCACAAAATATCTCTGGGGGTATTTCTCAGAGACCTCGGTGTGATGGAGAGCTGCGATAGCGAGACTGGTTTTCCCCATCCCGCCAGTCCCAAGAATAGTGAGACGGGCATGGCTGTGCTTCAGGATTTCAACCACATCCTGGAGTTCGGAATCACGGCCGTGGAATATGTGGGATGATGATGGCAGCATTGATAGGGATCCAGTGCTATTGAAATAATTAGCAGAAGATACACACATGTTAATCTACGCACCTGCTTCCCAGACTCAACAAGGTTCCAGTTACCTGGTTGAAATTAAGTCTCATCCCCTCGATAATTGCCGAAAAACACTAACTGACACCGACCGCTCGGAGCTGGTCAGCTCTGGATGGGCGGCAATTAAATTCAGAAGCTCTTCATGTCTCTGCTTTGCATTCTGGCGAAACTCAGCCAACTTCGTGGCGACTGAAACCTCGGAGTGGACCTGTCGCTTGTATTGGAGACGACGTCTAATTCTGTAAATGGACTGACCCTGAATATCGCAATACACTGTTGAAGCTCATCCTTGCAAGCTGCCAGACGGGAGGCATTATCTATATGTTTGAAGAGTCTTTTGATCTTTCCGATTCCTTGTTGAGCTTTAAGAAATGTGTAGATCCTCTGGAGTGTCCTAAGAATGACCCATAAGTGCTACAACAGCAATATTTAATCGAGATGGCTACTCAGTAAATTTGGCAATGTCGTATAATATCGCAGGCGGAAGGACTCCGTCCGTTTCCGATTTTGAATACTGGGTAATGATGGCGCACAGAATTTCGTGGATATGTTCAATCATTTTCGTCCAGTCGGCCGTATTCGACTTCACAGTCTGCGGACACGATTAGCAGGATGGGAGACGTAAACAAGAACATACCCTGCCTCGACAGATTTAAAAATGGCTTGACTCAATGCAGCGGTCGTACTCAGGAATGGAACACCCCGGGCACCCGCGATGTCTTTGGTGATGGACGAAGCCAGAGTAGCATATTGGATGAGATTTTGAGACTGCATCGCGGTAGTCACAGACATTGGTTTGATTCGACGAGAGCTTTATACATGCGCCGCGCCACACGGACCTTAAGGAACACGGGGACTAGCTAAACCAATCGGCTTCTTGCCGAGCTCGCAGGCCCGTGAATAATCTGCATTCATTCGCCTTCGAGAGCTCCCGGGCCCTGAGTAACTTCCCAAATAACGTTGTTGAATCAGCGCCGGTGAGTCGATGACGGAACGGATATAGCCGTACTGGGATAAACAGGATCCGGCCTAAAAAATCGCATGAGTTACGACAACTTTAGTAGCATAGGCATTCGTGAACGCCTATTGATGGCAGTGAAAACCTATCGATCAAATGGGCGCATCACGAAATGATGCCTCGCCGCATACATGCCGCAGATTGCCGCAAAGCGGCAGGTTACAGGTTTGGTTAGCGGTTGGAGGTTAGCGGTTGGAGGTTAGAGGTTAGAGGTTCGGGTTAGAGGCTCGGGTTAGAGGTTAGTGGTTCGGGTTAGTGGTTAGTAGTAGGGTTCAGGTATATTGTATGCTGTTGAAGGAGGGACTTGTGTTAAATCATTGAGAAACGGCATGGTTGATGGCCGGCCAATTCATCGGATTGGAAGGTAGGCGTTCACGCCATCAATAGGTGCTCGAGGTTCGGGCCGAGCGCCTATGATACTAAAGATGTATGCACTCGAAACAGAGCGGTGCGTCCGGTCATTTTCGAGAACTGTTTTTTCCTCAGAGGCAGCTTCATCGTCAGTACGCCTTATTCAATCGGTGCCCACGTTTATTCGTCGAAACGAGATCATTTACCCTCTACTTGCCCTCTACGGCACTGGGCAAGGCGTAGCAGAGTCTTCACTCCCGCTGTCTCGGCACAATTCGGGTGAAGGAGAATAATGCCCGGTATTTTTTTCAGCCGATACTAGGTCTGGAGGGTGATTGGGCGGCAAACCCGCGTCATCTAGGGCGCTGTTTTTTATCCTGGTTTGTAAACACCGGTTTTTAAATGGATTGCCAAGAATCACCGGTTTTTAATTAACATTATGTGATCACCGGCAAATTTTCCCTGCTTCCGGAAGTCCCATAGCTGGCAGCACAACCCCAGCTGAAGGACCTCCTCCGGTTCTGAAGCATCTGCCCAATTCCATCCCCCTCGGCGAGGCTCACAACTTCATCAGCTATGTTTCTGACGCGGAGAAAGTGGTTGATACCGGGTATGTCAAGTCTATCATCAGCCACGCCCTCGAAGTCTTTTTACAAAATCCGGAGTCTTCGACTTGGGAAGAGATCTCTGCAAACCCGGGTGGCAGCACGCCAGACCTCGCGCCGAAGATGAAATTCGGGGGCAGGTGGAAGAACTGGATTTTTAGTGCATCTAGTACGCCGTGGTTTGTAAACATGTTTATAGACGGGCCGGTTTACAAACAGTGTTTATAAACCGGTTCTCAGTCCCGGGGGAATTAAAAACAGCGCCCTGGCGGCTACTATAGCGTCATCTGATCTGGGGTACGCATGGCTCGGCTACGATTTGGGATTTCCATCTTCCGCAGGCCGCTCCTTGATGACTGCCGGTGCCCATATAAAACTGCAAACGAAGATCCTTCGAGGGTTGTGGCCTTTTCGTTCTCACCCCGACCGTTGAAACCATGGCTCGTCTCACATCTCTCTTCTTTGGTCTCTTAGCTGCTCTGTTCGTCAGTGCTGCTCCCGCCCCAAGCGTCCTTGAGAACCGCGATCTGCTCGGTGAAATCATCAACGCTCTCGGGATTGGGTTGGTCACCCAAATTAATGCCACCATCACGGTGAGCCGGACGTTTATCTGTGAGGCCAATTTATTGACCTGAATCTCCTACTTTAGCTCCAGACTTTGGTCGATAATCTCCTTTCGTGAGTCCTGGTCCACAGCCAATTATATTCTCTAACCTTCCCGGTGTTTTTCCCCCAGGATCCAATTCGAAGGTGAACGAGACTGACCTTCACCTCTCTTCTGTGTTACCCAACCACTCCACAGCTCAGAACCCGCTCATCTTTGAGCTCACCATCGACCGCGTGACCAGCACCGCGGGGATCGACAGCACCGTCTACGCCACGTTCGACCACACTTTCGCTACCCCCGTGGTCGTTCCCCCCTTGGGAAAGGCCAACTCTGGGATCATCTCGAACGTCAACCTGACCCTCGGCGCCATCGCATCCCTCGACATCATCCCCCTTGGCTTCCTAGACCTCATCGACGTCGACGTGCACGTCAGGTAGGCTCGCCTGCTATATATCTTCCCATTTGCCTTGTCTCACTGGCTTCTCAGAGCTTTGACCATCGACGGAAAACTCGGGATTCCTCTGCTGATTTCGGATCTTCACCAAAAGAACGTCATCACGACGTGAGTACCCGCCTCATGAGGCCCAGTATCATCCGCTCACGGTGCTTCTATAGTTACACCCTGGACTTGTCTTGAATTCCCGCGCTCGCGCAAAGATGAGAACTTAGCTGATTTTTTTGGGATGGAAGAAATGAGAAACGTGGTTCTCCGAATGGAGTTTTGGCCCTGTGAACTGGCATGTGATTTCGCAAGCATGGCACATCAGTTTTTGTCATTGTCAAGTATACGCAAGGGGGTCCAAAGATAAGAAAATATGATATCACCTACAATGTTTTTTGGAACGGCCTTTCGGGCTTCAACCTACCAACCTACCGGGCTCGCTTATATAAACCTCAAATTTGCTGCTAGAATTTTTTTGAGCCCTGAGGGACGTTCAGATGGCATGCCGGAGTCCATCCTGGTGTTTTAACCGCGAGATTGGTGTGAGTTAAAGGAAAAGACTTGGTCAAGAAGATAGCCCAGAGCAGAGGAAGGCCACCGCAAGAAGAGAATGAAAAGAAGCAAGACGACTCACCCGCGGCGTCATCTTGAACAACCCCCCACTCCCTATCTCAATTACATCCACCAATTTAGCAGCGGGTGCACGAGGGCTCGACCCTTCTGAACGAATTCCGGAGGGTCTGAAGCCGGGACTGGACGATGGTGTGGCGGTCTAAGATCGAATGCATCCGGCTGGGATGTTAACGTGTGTTAGAATAAAAGCCCTGTAATTCGTCCGTATTTATGACAAGGGTGTCTAAAAATCCCTGTACGTCGTGTGAATGTCCTAGATGGTGGTTAATGAAGATGAAATCATGCGAAAATCTACACCCACCATTGTATCCATCCACTTGAAAACCGCCTCCCGCCACCCATCAATCTTCGTGACCAATTCATCGAAGGTCGTGGCTGAGACCCAATCCGCATGTGCGCCCGAGTCCGGGCTCTTGAAAATCACCTTGGTGTTGTGCTCGAGCCGCCCGTGCATGGCGGCTTGCATGCGAGCAAACGTCACAGCACCATTCACACCTCCAATCCGCTCACTCGCCCGATCCGCAAGTCCCGCCCACACCACACTATCCCGACGGTACCTCTCGATGACACGGAAAAGCTCGGTGTGCTTCCGTTCGTATTGCTCTATCCAGCGATACATCTCCGCCTCTGCGCGGAACCACTGCACTCGATCACCTGGGAAAATGTCAGAAATTGCCGTCACTGATATACAATGCACTTACTTTCCATCTTATACTCGGCCAATTCTCGTCGTTTCCCAGATTCCGTGGGCTCGTTACTCTTTCAAGCCATATCCACCCGTCCCTCTTCTTCCCCTTGCCCTTCTTCCCTTTATCCTTCCCCCGCCGCCTCTCCTGCTTAGACGGCGACCTCTCTAAGTCGCTGTCCTCCGCCTCGGACGCCGACGATGCCTCCGCGACTACGTCGTCTGGGGTCATGTCTCTGAGACGTTTTGCAGGACGCGGGGTTCTCGTGGTGCCTGAAGAAGTGTCAATATAGCGAAATTATTAACAGACTGCTGCCCTCAGACCTGTGCACTTGAGCGATTGAGTGCCCGTTAACAACCGTGGCTCCTCCCTCTCCCCCTCATCGTTTTCCTTGCCTGGGGACAACAAAGGAGAGACCAGCGCGCTCCGAGATAGCATCACCCCACTCTACAAATACCAAGCTGTCCCGTCGAATACCCGAGAGTCCCCCTTCACCCGATGTAAATGTGTTTCTTTCCTGCGCGTGTCCCGGTGGGTCAGCGGCGGATACGACTCCACAGCGTCCTTCACCATGTGGCCCAAATGGACGAGAGCATCTCGCGCCCTATTGTACATGGTGATCTCGTACACCTTCATTAGCTCCGCTTTTTGAAGGCTCCTGTCGGAACGAGACTTCCCAGCCTGCCCCCGATAATCCAGCTCCCTCGTCCTCTTCACGGCGGACAACGCGTGAGAGGCACTCTGCACCGCGAGGATATCGCTGTCGGCCTGGATACACCGTAGCTTGATCTCGCCCTCCCGCAGCTCCAAATCTTGGTCGTTGGCACCAACACCCGTCGCAAGTCGTTGCCCGTGTTTCATGCGATACGATGGGAGTTTGTGCACTGCAAAACAGTCATCAAATGACTCCAGTGGCTCCTGCGCAAAATCTCTAATAATCCCGAGGGCATGCGTCAGTCAACGCCAATCCGACCAACGCATGGTGGCTGTGTACTGACGCAGAGCGGCGCACACATTGACGCTCGCTGGCACACACATTGGTGAAGCATTGCTGCCGCAGGCAAGAGACTTTTTTTGATGACCAGCATTCACGAGGCTTATATTGCTAGTAAAGCAAAAGGAAAACATTTGAGGATGATTCAATCAGCGCCAGCAACACAAAGTAGCTCATGGTTTGATTGAGGCAGCGGTGCCGGTACACAACGTGAATTTCTTGAGCCCAGCTTGGGGAAGTTTCCATGTTTCAAGTTATCAGATAGTATGAGGTTAAACAAAATGGGTGTCCACGGTCCAGGGCTGAGTTGAACCGTAGAAAATTTGTGGCCCATCGGGAACAGAAGACTATGTAGGCGAGTGAGTTTGACAGAGAGATGGCCAGTGAGATTAATAGAATGGCATAGAAACGTGGGACTAAGAAGAGCCTGCCTGAAAAGCGGAGCGGCGCATGGACGGCGCGGAGACATGTTGAGATTGACGTTGAATTGACGCAGTCACACTGATGTTGTGTCGCAGCACTGGCACAGATTGACGCGGATAAGGAGCACGATTGACGCTACAAGTGTCCGAACTGACGCTGCAAGACGCTGGTCTGACGTTGAAAACCGGCGCAGACCGGGGCAGTGACGTTTGTGACACTGTAACATTAGGGTTGTTCACAGTAGCCCTTTTTTGCTCCCTTTTTCTCTCCCTTTTCTGCGCTTTTGGAGACTGGTCTGTTTTCGGCCGGGATTTTTTTCCCTGTTCCATTTAGGCATGCAAAAAGGGTTGAAAAGGGAAAAATCAAGGGCTCAAACACAAAGGGGGGGTGAAAACACAACACAAAAGGGAGCCAAAAAGGGAGGGAAAAAGAGTTACTGTGAACCCCCCCCCCCCCCTCGGGAGCTCCCTTTTTCTGCCTTCTTTGCTGCTTCTTTTAGTTCCTTCTCCCAATACATTGTGTTTGATTCAGAGCTGGAAAACCCAACTGCTCCTAGGCCATCCGAGAACATTTTGGGTACTCAACTCGAGGTCTGATCAAACCCCAGTACTATTAGGGTCGTTCACAGTTCACTTTTTTCTCCTATTTTTTCTACCATTTTTTACTGGATCATTGGTTTTACTTGGTTTTTGCTCGGGATTTTTTCCCTTTTCAAGTCTGTGATGTAAAAAGGGTTGAAAATGGAAGAAACAAAGTGTCTAGGTGCAGAATTCATGAAAGGGAAGAAAACAGGGAAGAAAAATGGCCGGAAAAAGTGAACTGTGAAACCCCCCGACGAAAGCTCCCTTTTTCTCTCCCTTTTTGCACTCCTTTTTTCGTTTTACTTAGGTTTACATCCCTGTATAGTTCAGATCTCTACGGGACATCTCAGGGGGCCTCATGCATGGATATGTTGCATAACAAGAGCTCGAGCATGTCCCCCACCCTGTTTGATGCGGATACATTTATTTGGCAGAGGTTAGCGGTTAGGGTTAGCGGTTAGTGGTAGGGTAAGGTATCTATATGAAAAAAACAGGCAGGAACTTGGGAGGAGGAAAATGATGGCCAGATTGATGTGTTTGATTTGTGTGGGTTGTACATCTCACGAACTTTCTCGGAAACTCGCCAATGTGACGAAGTTTCACACCTTTGATTTAATTCCGGACTGGCAGAACGGTTTCCGCGAGAAATATCGAACGAATAACAACCCGTTCGTTCTCCGTTGCGTACGTGACTGGGCGCGAGCACATGGGAAGACAGTTTATGTCGCGGCTATTGATGCAACCAACACATTTCCGTCGACGGACCACTGCACCATGTGGCTGAAGCTTGCGAGACAAGGGATGGCAGGACCAGTGTCGGATTGGCTCCGCAAGACATACATGACCATGGGCTATTACGTCAAGCACGGGGATTCCAAATCCGGCAAGTTCAAAGCACTGATTGGCTTACTGACTGGAGACCCCGCATCGCCGGTGCTCTGGAATTTATTCATGGCCGATCTTGTAATGCTGCCTGACCTGGACGATGTGGTACTGGAGAATACTCGAATAGCGATGATGGCACAAGCGGACGACATACTTTTGATCTCGCTGTCTGCGAGAGGTCTGCGCGCGAAGCTAAAAACTCTCCAGGATTGGTGTGCCCTGAACTTCATCCTGATCAACATGTTAAAAACTGTGATCTTGATACTCGGCCTTGTACCCAATCTCCCACCCGTCTTCATGCTCGGAAACGAAGTGCTCAAGATTACCAACGAGGAAAAATATGTCGGCGTGAATCTACGATCCGATACTCAAAATCTTCTGCAGGATCACTATAAAGCTAAGGCAGGCACTGCGAGATACTGCGTGCATTGTATCATGGCAATTGAGGATAAAACCGGTCGGCTGACTCCCAAAGAGCTTAAGCTGCTCTACATGGCGCGCGTGGACTGTCATCTTACCCACGGTTGCGAAATTTCGCCCGATTGTGAAGATGTTCACGTGAAGCAACTCTGCGAAGTTCAAGTTTCTTTTATCCGACAAATCCTCAATCTCCATGGACGCTCCATGCTTATCCCGCTATACACGGAAACGGGCATTGTACCTCTCCGAGTTCGACGTTTCATCCTTGCTCTTGGATATCTGCAGTACCTATTAGAACTCCTTCCCACTCACTATGCCCGTGCCGCAGTGACCAATTCAATTAAACTGGCTGCGATGGGCAAGAAATCTTGGGCAAGGGATCTAATGTCTGCCGCCTCCAAGCTTCCATTTCCATGCCCGGCCCCTGATTTTGCGAACGCTACGGCTAAATCCATAATGGAATATGCAAAAATGGTTGACGGGTTAATGTTAAAATGGATTCAAGGCGAAGTCGACTCATCGGACAAGTTATATCTGATTCAGGGACGTCGAGAACCACAGAAAGACAAACCTCCTGCACCGCAAACGCTTCGGTTACGGCACTATTTATCAATGGTGAAGACTCAGAAACACAGAGAAGCTCTGACTTCTCTGCTGCTGTCCACTCATCTATTGGCCGTTGAAGTTCTGCGATACGGGGATCATTTGCAACCACGAGAGGACGATCGTTCAAGACATGTATGCCGGTTCTGCAAAATTAAGGTTGAAACACCGGAACATGCCCTGCTAGTTTGCGACGCCTCGCCCGAGGTTATGTCCCTGCGCACCGCATTCCTGGCCAAACTCTTCACCACTGCACCAACCTTGCGCCGTCTCATGGATGAACTTGATACAATCGAGTTCTTTAAATCCATGGTGCACGAAAGATCGACCGTGGCCCTCGTGGCGAAATTTGCACATGAAGTTCTTCAGGTTTTTTACGCAACTCCGGTTTTTAGACTAGCTGACTAAGAGGTATCGGTGTTTCATTTCCTCAATTTTGCTTTTATATTTCACCTGAGTTCTACGACGCGAAGGGAGACTGGGTGCGTGAGCTCGACTCGGGAGAAATATAGAGGTCAGGGACGATGGTGTACATAATAAGCCTGTAGTACACCGGGATACTTCCTGAAACCGGCGTTCCTAAGCGGGACCGTGCCGTGTAATGCTACCTACCTACCTACCTACCATCAAAGTGACGAAACTTCGCAACCTTAAGCGAAGTAACGAAGTGACGACAAGGGGGACTCGGGATTCGAAAAACGGATATAGGGTCGAAAAGTTTTTTTCGACCCTCGGCCAGACCCCCCCCCCCCCCCCTCCCCCCCTATATAAGGAAGGAGGTTCCCACCCCTAGCGGCGGGCCGTCTCTCCGGGTCATGTGCGGGCCACCGCCACTGTATTGACAGCTTCCTAACCCAACCAACTATGCTACTACTCACCTGTCTGGCACTCTACTGTACTCTGAGGTCTCCTAGTTCAATGATTCCTATTTCATACTCAATTCCCGATGGGTGAGCTCTCTCTGAGCAGTTCAATGCTGAACTGAGCCAGAACTGAGGGCATGAACTGGCAGTGTTTCGGAAATTTCCAGCCGTGAAGGCATGTCTGCACTGTCCCAAAGATTACACTGATAGTGTGTACAGTAGTGCTAATTTCTCATATGTATTCTGGACACCAATGAATATATTTCTTCACCCTTAGAGCCGGCACGCAAGTGTTTCTGAGAACTGATCTGTGCACGTGAGGGTGATCAGTAGTCCAAATCGGGACAACGAAGTAGCGCAACACCATGTACGTCGTCTAGGTCCCAGATTTCACTCTCCTACCCTCCCATGACATCTTATTATGCTCTGGGAGGCATTTTGAACCTCCCTCATACTACATGATAGAAGTTTTTTTCAGCCGCCCTCGGGACCCCCCCCCCCCCCCCCCCCCTATATCCGAAATTTTAATGCCGAAACCCCCTTGAGTGACGAAGGTGGGTACGACTCGGATTTCCAGCACGGGCGCGCGTTGCACAACAGGAACAGATACAAGATTGTTACCTGGAGTTTCAGTTCCCGCCAGTTTAGCTGCTTTGGAGGCGCCAGCACAGCACCAGCGCTGATGGATGTCGCCAGCGCAGCACCAGCGCTGATGGATGTCGTCAGCGCATCACAGTCCTGACGGATGTCGTTAGCGCTGATACGCGCTGAGACGCTATCCGGTGGTACCAGCCGACCCATCAGATTATGGCAACTTGTGATGCGGACACTAATTTTCGGGGCATATAAGCGCGGATTAGGGTTCTACAAATTTCCTGATGGAAGACGTTCACGTGATAATAAACACGTCCAAACAAAACGCCACAGCTAGACTCGTAACCAATCTGCCTATGATCGGTAACAATGTGGCGAGCACGTTGCCGTACCAATGTGGCGAGCACCCGTACAACGTGCTCGCCACATTGTTGCCGATCATAGGCAAATTGGTTACGAGTCTACACCACAGCTTTCGCCGTCACAGACTCGGAGTCTCGGACTCACGGTGCTCGACGGAGTCGACCGACATGTCTCCTCTGCGTGTGGATCCTGGAATGACAGAGCCTTCGTAGGAATCACCGGTCTGGCCTCGGGATTCAAATATTCAAACGTAGGCCTCAGCGATTGATTCAAATTTTCTGGCGGCGATTTGCCTTGGATTTTTCAATTCTTTTCCAAGAAGACCACACAACTCGGCCAGTTGTTTTTCCATATGTCCTCAAGTCTGCTTACCTGTACCTATGGATGGGGGATGACTGGTTCCGATTTATGGACTTGGATGACCACTTCTCACTAACAACTGATCATCCCCCGAACATTGCCCGGGTCTCGAGGTTTGGGAACAGCAAATTTACAAGAGATCAGCCGAAGCTGACCGAAGCGGTTGCGAATCCTGCTGAAACGGATCTTTCCAACACAAAATTGAAGATTGTGCCTCTCTCCATCAATCAACACTGCGCTCCGCAGCGGTTCACTTCGCGATGCACCCTCGACCCACTTCCGGGGGCTCGGTAATGGTGCTTGTGGGCGCTTAATAATAACTAATAAAGAACTAAAGAAGGAAAGAGAAAGAGAGATTTCAATGCCTTTCAACCACCCCTATGTATAATACCACCTTCTGCACAGACGGTAGACTCCGAACAAGAGGAATTCTTTTTTTTCCGGGGCTGCGCGGCCTGTTTCATGCAATGGGCAGAGAAAAGACATCTCCTGGCCATGCCCAGAGCAAGGATATTAGACAGCTGTGTAGTATAATGGGACAGAGTGCAAGTGTTGTTCGAAATTCAAACCACAGAGTGTGTCCTTTTTTTCCCATCGCTACACGACCTATTAGACACAACAGGCTTTCAGGAGACTCTGATGGTAAGGAATTTAGACCCATATTCATGACAATATTCATAGCACAGTACAAGTCAAATAATTGTAAACCTACCGGCTTACTTACACGCACATGACTCGCTTACATACCGATCTTTGCTTCCTCTTGTACCTCTACGACCTTACTGTCGACAAATCCATACACTGATTCTATTCTTTCCTATTCCCTCTCTTAGTGTCACGTTCCTCAAGTTAACACTTACGGTATGCTTCCAATAATGTGGCATTTCCGTCATGGTGCAGCCCAATTCACCTCCTTTGAAGACACAACAGATTGTATTTAGGGCCTTAGGAGGCACCAACGGCAATTAAATGTCACATGTGCATAATATATTTTTCGGTTTTCATTTGACTCTGAGGAAGGTTCCAGCCAGTGAGCTGTGTTTCAACTAATATGTTATTTAATGCTGCACAGCAGTGCACAGCCTGACTTTAATGGAGGAGAGATCAAACTGAATGCAATTGATGCCGAGGACATCATAAACCAATTGTTTGTGGTCAGTACATATATCTCAGCATGCAATGAAGCTCCCTTGTACCCCCCTGAATTTCTGGAAGGAAATCATGTTCATTGGGCAAACAGGTCCAGTTGAGCAGTGCAATGAGGTTCCTTCTATTTGAGGGTGCTTCAAGAGACCAGATGAGTGCTGTGTGCTTGTAGCGGGTCCAAAGCTTTTGTATTCATGGAGAACGAGGGATAGGAAACCACATGGCCCGTGCGCACTTCAATCACGCACGTGAATCATTACTCAATTAGCCACAGCGGTGAACCCCATTCGGTCAGCCCAATTGGGCTCAAACGAATTGGGTTGAGCCCTTTTAGGTAATTTGATACCCACAAACACCGTAACCGCGCCCATCCGGGACGCTCTTCGACCCTTCAAAGTAGGCTTCGGCCTATTGCTCAATGCGGCAATCTGCAGATTCCGCGGTCTCCCGTTTTACAGCGCCTTAGTCCGGAGCAGACAAAAGTTTAAAATGGCACCGTCTTTCTTGGAAGCAAATCCCCATTGTCCTCGTTTCTTTTTTTCTTCTCTTTCAACCCCAGGTTTTCTCGTTCTGCACCTAATTTTTTCGTCCTCCGCACAAATCAATCATGAAGTCCTTCCAGAATATCATCGTCGCAGCGTCGGTCCTCGCGCTGCTCTCTGTGGCTAACGGTGCTGTGATCCCCGTGAGTACCTAGGCCCGCGAATGACCCGCGATCATGCTCATTCTTTCGCAGATAAAACGTGGAATTGTCAGACGCGCGGAGGCATCTGCTGGCGTTGCTGCCGCTGCACCGTTCCCCTCTGCCACTGCACCGCTTCCCTCGGCAGGCTCCGGGTCTGGTGGAATCGCCAGCAGTCCTTCCGCATCTGCTGGCGTTGCTGCCACTGAACCGTTCCCCTCGGCAGACTCCGGGTCTGGTGGAATCGCTACCGGCCCTTCCGCATCTACTGGCGTTGCTGCCACTGAACCGCTCCCCTCGGCAGGCTCCGGGTCTGATGGAATCGCCAGCAGTCCTTCCGCGTCTGTTGGCGTTGCTGCCACTGAACCTTTCCCCTCGGCAGACTCCGGGTCTGGTGGAATCGCTACCAGCCCTTCCGCATCTACTGGCGTTGCTGCCACTGAACCGCTCCCCTCTGCAACTGCACCGCTCCCCTCGGCAGACTCCGGGTCTGGTGGAATCGCTAGCAATCCTTCCGCATCTGTTGGCGTTGCCGCCGCTCCCTCCGAATCTGCTGCGCCGGGAGCTAGTCCCTCGGCCTCAGAAGGTGTTGCTGCCACTGCACCGCTCCCCTCGGCAGGCTCCGGGTCTGGTGGAATCGCTAGCAGTCCTTCCGCATCTGTTGGCGTTGCCGCCGCTCCCTCCGAATCTGCTGCGCCGGGAGCTAGTCCCTCGGCCTCAGAAGGTGTTGCTGCCACTGCACCGCTCCCCTCGGCAGGCTCCGGGTCTGGTGGAATCGCTAGCAGCCCTTCCGCATCTGTTGGCATTGCTGCCACTGAACCGTTCCCCTCGGCAGGCTCCGGGTCTGGTGGAATCGCTGCCAGCCCTTCCGCAACTGGTGGCGTTGCCGCCGCTCCCTCCGAATCTGCTGCGCCGGGAGCTAGTCCCTCGGCCTCAGAAGGTGTTCCCTCCCTTCCCTCCGCATCGTCTGCGGCGGGATCCTTTCCCTCGGCCTCAGAAGGTGCTCCCGCATCTTCTGTGCTGGGAGCCACGCCCTCCTCCTCTTAAAATGCCTGCCGCCATCGACGATGCCCAGTGCCGATACTCTGTATCCTGCCCATTCTCGGCTCATGGATCTTTGACTCTTGTCACCCTTTTTTATGTCTTATGCCTCCACTCCTTTGATTCTCGGACACATTCTGCCTATTTATGAACCTTATAGTCTTCCCTGTTGAGCTACCGAATCCTACTGCTAGTATAGCGTAGGGGGCCAATTTTATCGGTGTTTCAACGAATCTTAAATGGATCGAGCCCGCTGAGAAGGTAAATATTGCATTTGGTCTACATCTGCAGGTCATCACCGCAACAGTCGGTTTTCGCCCCATTGAACTGGCGGAACGGCGAGAAGTGGATATCGATTGGGAAGGATCATAAACAGGCACTCAAGGCAATGTGTCCCTACGATATACGCTCAGAATGACGCAGAGTTGATTAGTCGAGTTCAGATTTGCTCCCATCGGCGGCAAAACTTTACGCAACAGCGAACTCACTGTGTTATCGCAAGAATAAGACCTGCAAGCGCCGCGACAGGTGGATAGGACGGGCAGTTCGTCCGAAGAACAGGCTGAGTGCGGTGTGGGCCAGAGCGGCAGATGCATATGACTGTGGAGCGTACTCCACTTCTTTGTCGCCAAGTGACTGCGTGCCATTGTATGCGGAATTAAAGAGGCAAATTACGGTTTTACGCGCTTCGTCAGCGCGTTGAGAGACAACAATGTTCCAGAATCGTGGGTTTGGAAGCCGGGGAAATTCAGCAAGTTGTGGTCAACTGCGCCGGACTAATGTATTCCATATTGGTGCATTTTTTCAAGATGCAAAGCGTTGAACCATGCATTTGATACAGGATGCGAGAACACGCCGAGCGCCAAGGGGTTTAACCCCTTGGTGCCAAGAGATCTAACTGTGGGGTAACGCGTCTTCGATCTGCTGTGCTGTGAGAACGGTGTCAAGTCGGCGCACAAACCCATCTCGGAAGTTTAATTTCTAAATCTGCGCTTGCCAGGCCAGGCCCGATTCTGCCAAGTCCGCGATTTGGTTATGTAATGTGGAACATGTTCCATTAACCATTTGATGGCGCATCAAAAAGACTCGAACGAACAAACCAAGAACAAACGCCAAAGCTTTCGTCACAGACTCACCGCTGTCTCCTCTGCGTGTGGTGTGGCTCATGGGATGACAGAGTCTTCGCGCGCCACCCTCCCCCGACCCTCCTTCCCTCAGCCGCTTTCCCACCGACGCACTCACAACACCGCTGATCTCTTGCGCTCCTGGCTCTCACGAGCGCCTACTCGCGGCAGACATGCGGCGCGTGTCGTCCCAGTTCGTGGGCGGCGAGTCGGGTACGAGGTCAGCGCTCCGCACTCGCGCGGTCGACGACGCGGCGGTGCAAGTGCGAGGCGCCCCCGGTGCGACGTGCGCGCATGGCCTTCAGGAGGACGGCGCAGCAGTGACTCCTTGTGCTCGCGCGGGGTTGCAGGCACGAGGAGCAGCGGGGCGTGGGCGATGCGGGGAGCGCGCGCGGGGAGCCATCGTGTCCCCGTACTCGCGCCGATGCAATACGGGATGCGCAGAGGTCGAGCGCGGCGTGCGGGTGGTGCGGGGAGCCCGCGCGGGGAGGCAGCAGATGCCGTAGCGGCGGTGAGCGAGGCGCGCGGATTGGGTGGAAGTACGAGGAGCAGCGGGGCGCGGCGCGAGCGCGCGCAGGGAGATACCCAAGTCCCCGTACGCGCGAGATATTGGGCGGTGAGAGTGAGCAGATGTACTACCCGTGGCGCGATGCGAATCGAGCGAGGCGTCCCCGGATGCGGCAGCGCCAGCGATGAGTCCCCTGCTCGCGGCATACGCGCTCGCCGCATTCGCCCCCGGGGCCCGTGCGCCTTCAGCGCGGGAACCTGCGTCGCTAGCTAGTCAGTACTTGATTGCTTTATTTTCTCAATAGATTTCGTTTCTGGCTTGATTTGCGCGAAAGTTTTAGCGCCGCGCTGCGCGATAGCGAGTGGAGCTGGCTCACTAGCGGTGATTGCACGTTGATCTTTCCGCAGCTGGAGGTGTCCTTTGTAGCCGGCGTGAGGCGGGACGAGAATCTGACTCGAGCGCAGAGTCGTAATTAGTATGTGGAGTGGAACTGGAATTCAACTTGAAGAACTGACCTTTGCTTTGAACTCGACTCGTCATCGGATCTTGGATCGGAACCGCCACCCAGCTTACCTTGAAGTCAAGTTAGTGCACAGAAAATGAATAAGGCTTGGGATCTTGCTTACCTCCCAATTGAACAAGAAAGCCGTTGGGGATGGGATCGGATTGAACACACAAGTGCTGAAAAATCAAGGTATAGGTCAGCGCTGATTGAAAACAAGAGAAGGGGAATAGATGAGTGTATGAATGCATGGGAGGCTCGGCCTCGATGCTTCGAAGTGATGGCATGCTAATGTGGATGAGATGATAGTGAATAGGACTTGCCTCGATTGTGATGTTGAATGAACATTGGCTCGAGTCATTTGCATGAGTCCTGAACATTGACTTGAGGTCAAGTCACAGTTCAACGCTCCGCGAAGCCACTGGCGAATCTGGAGCAGAGTCAATATTGATTGAGGCTTTGAAATATGCGCACGTACCATCGTTTTGAGGAAACAGACCCAGTACAGGATGGAGACCATTTGAAGATAGTCTCGGTGTCGAGCCGAACCCTCGTCTTGAGTCAATGTAACCCCGCACGAGCCTGATCCCCACCGCGGAATTCATCGGGAAGAGAGAAGCAGGGCAGGCGGAACTGCAGTGATAACTTGAGGGACTTCTTTATCCAAATTGGGTCGATGTTTCAAGGGGGTTGGGCGAGAATGGGGTCGTGGATATATTCATGATTTGGTCGAAAACGAACCATCTTCGAAATGGCGCATTCCGCGGGCGTAGCGGCGCAGATTTTGCGCGTGGGAGATGATTTGGAGAGTGTGAAGCTCAACATAGACAAAATCGGCGTACGGAGAGGTGATAAGATGCGCAGAGGCGCAGGATTAGTGCGGGGGAATCGGCATTAATTGGACGCAAACACGGTTAACTCAGACACGCACCTTGCTGCGAAGCATAAGCCTCGATCAAATCGAGCTTCCATCACAAATTCAGGCACATCTGCCAACCTCCCTTCCGCTCCACATCCTATTTTCCGCGCTGCACTAAATTCGATTCCGTGGCCGTTCTGGGTGGGTCTGAGAGCGCCTGGACTGCTCGCGCAGCTGCGTAAATACTGCCCAGATGGAATCGCTGCGTAATTTTGCCGCTCTGTTGCCCGAAGAAATTGCTGGTGCGCGGAAACGTTGTTTTGCATCCGGCTGAACTTGGTGTGATTGCGGGCGCGAGAGGCGGGGAAAGGGGGAGAGAGATGAGCCCAGGGAGCGCCAGAGTACTACTACGTAGGAGGTTTGAGCACCAGGGAGGGGGGTGGCAGACACCGCCAAAACTGACATGGCGGTTCTCTGCAAGAGGCGCCTTCCGCATTGGGATGTTGAAGTCCTGGCGCCGAATTCGGCCGAGCGGGAATCGCCGGACCCATCACGTGACTCGTCTCCTTCTTCCACGACGCTCATCTCACCGACTAGGCGCGATATTTACGGATTCTCGCTGCTTATTCCCCGCCAAAATTCACCTGTCACTCTTCTATGTGCTTCCTGGACCTCTTTCAAGGCAATCTGGTGGATACCGGAACTCTGTGTGCAAACCTCGCGGATTCTTGTCCGGACGGAATCCATGCCAGATATCACTTCAGTTCAAGTCCAATTCTTGTGGAAGGACGGCTTCTCATCTTAGCTCTGGATCCCGGTGACTTCTCGGGCACGATGTGTCTGCCTTCTTCCGAATCCAACAAGAACACCTGCGCTTCTTCGGACAAGAACACTGCATCTGTAAAGTGGTTGGTTAGGATTCTTAAATCCCAGCGAGGTAATAAGTCCTGCATGCTTTCCGCGGCGGGATAACTTATTACGTGTGCGTTTCAGCAGATGATCAAGGGTGGTTGATATTTCGAAGCTTTCGCTTCCTGCTCGGTCCCCAGATTCAAGAATGAATCAATTTCTGCCGTCTGCGCCCAGATTTGAATTTCTTCAAACGAGGCAACAACGGCTCCCCCTCGGGATTTATCTGCAAGCCTTGAGTTCTGAGGCCGCATTGTGTTCTGGGCTGTGCATCTCCCCAGCTTTCACTGAACCTCTGGCTGAGAATTTACGGTGATCTGTCTCATTACGTGCGGGTTTCAGGACCACATCAAGGGGGTTAGTATTTCGAAGCCTTCGCTTCTTGCTCGGCTCTCGAAGGGGTACGATCCATGAGATTTCCGTTGTCTCTTCAAACTGCAATGCGACTGGAGTCCTTTGACATCTGCTCCACTCTATCTGGGAACGCCGCTGGATGTGGACCGTGATTTTATTTGTGCGCCTTCCAGGAATCTAGAATTTGCACCCAGTTGGGGCTGAGCTTCCGGCGCGCCTTGCGACACCCTCCTTCAATTCTAACAGAAAATGTTCAGATTTCTATGCTGGTCCTCTCATTCTCCGCAACTTCTCGCCCGCCACTTCTCGCACGATGCACTTGGGTTCTCGGGGCGTTTCAGAAGTTCTTACGTTTTGAGGCTTCGGTGTTTCAAGGTGGTTTGGTTCAATTCTAGCAGAATATGTTCAGATTTCTATTCTTGTCTTCTCGTTCTCCGCAACTTCTCACCTGCAACTTCTCGCACAATGCACTTGGGTTCTTCGGGGCGTCTCAATTTTTTTTCCGTTTTGAGGCTTCGGTGTTTCAAAGTGATTGGTTTCCCTGTTCGGACTGCATATGTACATTCTGTGTTCGCTGGCGGCTCTGGAAGATGACCAGCAAGTGGCTAGCAAGTGGCTAGCCCTCTTGCCAATCCTGGCCTGTCCGAATCGCCTGAATTGATTTTTTTTGGCGCGCCTGCACCTCGATGTAACTGCAAGTCTGATTCTGCGGTCAGAACTGGTGCCGACTTCTCGCGCGAGATACCTGAGTGCCTTCTTCGGACCATCAAGCGATCGGTTCTTTGGAAGGCCTTTACCTTCCGAGCCTTCGGCGTTTCAAGGTGGTTTGCTTCTCCTCATTAAATTTCTCTGTTCCAACTCTCCGTGGAGTGGATCTCTCTGTTTTTCATAGGCTGTACACACCGCTGGTATCCCCGGCAGGCTCCGCGACCAAACCTCGTCGTCGGCATTCCTCTCCGTTCCGCGGCGACCCTGATTCCACCCCCTTACGTGCGGGTTTCAGCGCAGATCAAGGTGGTTGGTTTGAAGTCCTGCTGTTCGGTTCCCGAGAACCTCACCTGGGTCTGTGTTCGCGCTGGCGCAAGCCGAATTTCCTCCGCCTGTAAATCCATTTACTTTACCTAGGGATTCACCTCTGAGTCTTGCTCCAATCCTCTGAATTTTCTTATCGCGTGCGGCGCCTCGCTGCAATACGACTCTGCCTGCAAGTCTAAAGCTAAATCAGCGACTAAAGTCTAAATGAAACATGCAAGGCCCTTCGCCGCGGCTTCTTGTTTCAATACTCTGGGTTCTACCATCGCGTCAACCCGCTGCATTTGTGCAGATTTCTGGATGCACTTCCGCACGGTGTCGATACCCTTCAATCTGACTCACAGTCTAATTCGCCTGCAGAAGCTAGCTCCATTTTTAGTCCGCTTCTGATCTCTTGGGTCTAAGAGCCTCTTTACGTTCCGAGGCTTCGGCGTTTCAAGGTGGTTGGCTTTGTCCCACCTTCCGTTTCGGAGTACTAGTACCTGGATTCCTCTTGAACTCGTGGCTGGCTATCCTGTCTGGCCGGCCCTCAGCGCAACGTGCGTATATCTCAATCTCTTTTCCAATTTTCACGGGGATGGCATCTTTAGCGCTGCGCGCGCTTCTAATTACTGCTCGGGAACGAAGCAATGACCATATGCTCAATTCTTCGCGAGGACATGTTAGTGCTGCGCGCACTTCCAGCTACTGCTGCGGTCCGGGCTCCTTCTGAATGCATTACATTTGGAAGCTTCTGCGTTTCAAGGTGGTTGAACTTGCATTCTCTGCACATTTCTTGATTCCCCTCGCAGTCGTGCTGGTTTAGCCTGTGTTTCCAAAAGAAAGAAAATGGCTTCTCTTTTCGCGTCAATTTCTTTGACCTCTTCGGCTTGAGGAGAGACACCTTACTCCGCCTCGATGTGGGCTGTGCGGCGCGCGGCAAAACTGCGGCTGTAATTCTTACCTTTATACTAATAACTTCTGTGATTCGCACCAACTTCTTCGGGTCATCAAAGAACACCTTGACATTGTAACCTTTCCTGACCCGTCGGCCGTTCAAGACATTGCCCTATATTGAACTCGCTGTGCTCCGTTTCGCGTTGGGTCTGTTCTGTTGTCTGCGAAACCCATTCTATGATTCACCCGGTACTGCAAGGCAGAATTCTGCGGTCCACAAGAGGTGCCATTCGCGGCGATCTGACCTGTTCCGTGCGCGTTTCGGGCGCAGATCAAGGTGGTTGATATATCAAAGTCGCTGTCCTCGGTTCCCACCAATGGAATTCTGGTTTCCTCTCACTACCCTGTTGGCCAGTCTCTGTATTTTACTAGCTTGCACATAATGTGTGGTCAACCAATGGCTGGTCTCCTTCCAAGCATTTTCAAGGGAAGAATTAAGATTCTCTCGTGGCATGAATTTCTTGGGCCCTGAGCGGACTTCGCGCGGAATTTGCGATCTATGCGGTGCGCATCAGCTGCAACTTTAATTATTCTCGCTTCTGTAACTCCCCCTAACTTCGATTTCTCGCCGTCGCGGACTTCTTCGGACCATCAAGAACACACTGACGCTGTGTCTTCCTCAATTTGTTCTCCGGTGTGCTTCCTCTCGTCTGTGGAGCTCCTTGGCCTGCGCACGAAATCTCCGACCATGTACTTTGTGGTCGGCGTGGATTGCAAGTCGGAATCATTCTGTGCTTTCCTCGGCGATCTGACCTATTACGTGCGCATTTCAGGAGCATTGGTTGCTGTTTCGAAGCGCTCGCCTCCTGCTCGGTTCCCGCGAAGGACCTCTTGCGCTGGGTGCATTCCCAGCTCTTGCGCTGGGTGCATTCCCAGCGATAAAAATTGCATTTCCTGCATTTAGTGGCTGCGAGTCTCCCAATCTGAAGCCAGCAATTCCTCGAATTCAGCACTAACTGCGAGTTTCCGCGGAGTCGCGCCCGAAATAATATAGGTGCGCCTGCGTTTGCGTCTCTCGCATACACATTTCAAGGAGGTTTGTAGTTATTTTTAGCTGACTGGCCTTCTCGCTGAGCCTGCTGCTTTCTTCTGAGGCGAAGTTTTGCCGTGGTTCTACGCCGGGCTAATCATATGTCCCAGAATCATTCTGACTCCCAACTCTTGCAATATACGGAGAGAACTCCGCGGCCCGCGCACGGCGGAAGGGAAGCGAGGCAGAATCGAAGGGTAAAATCTAAATGAAGGTGCGAGGCAAGTGCGCTTCCTGATTAATGATTGATTTAGCTGCGAAGTATCCGCCCAACCACACACAAACAGTTGCCCTTCTCTCTTCAATTCCTAAATCCAACTGCGGGAGAAAAATCAGCGTAAAATGTGCGCTGCGTTTCCCTTTCTTGCTGCATAACTAAAAGTAAATACCTACGCTAGACGAGAGCCCACGCATTGAGGTCCCGGTCGCTGACTGTGCCGAATACACGGGGGACGGGATCAACTTGGCCGAGGCGGCGATGGCGGCGCTCGATCCGAATTATATCGCCCATGGGTCGGTCAGTGCTACCTGATCGTTCGTGTAGCCTTTGGAATAATCTGGGGTGTATTTTATGTCGAGTGTAAGAGGGTCGCACAGACGCGTCTTTCTCCGGGTCCACAAGTTGCGAGATACGTTAGAATGCACGAGGGAGTACAGCAAATTCGAAACGAGAGAGTGCCGGCTAAACAACCCAGAAACTGGGCATAATCATCACGAGTTCATCGATGTACCAATACCCAAGATTCTTTTCCCCCGTCTTCTCCAATTTAGTCGACTCCTCCGGCGGCTCACCATCCTGCAGCCGCGCGAGCTGGACCCAGGTCCCGCCGAGGCCCATCCCCACGCACAGCGTTTCCGCCACCGCGGGCTCCACGAGCAGCGCGATATCGTCCGTCAGCGGATCGTGCGCCGCGACTTCCCCGGAAGCGCTAGGTAAGATGCGCGGGGCGCGCCTGCGCGGGGTCGGCGTCCCAGTCGAGCCACGGCGCCATCACCGCGCAGTACATCTGCACCGCGAGCCCGCGCTCGACGACCTCGTGCGCGGTGCCCGCGGGCGCGGCCTTTGTCGGTGGCGTGAGTGACGTGATGCGTCGCAGGGACCACTCGACGACGCCGGGCCCATGTGTGTTCGGGAGGGCGGTCGGGCCGAGGAGCGTCAGTAGGGCCGGGGGCGGGGGGATTAGCGTGATGGGGTCGATTGGGATGTAGGAGGTTTCGGAGAGTGAGACTGGGGCATCGTCTCCCCAACCGCCAGAGCCCCAGCCGCTCGCACCCCAGCCGTTCTCGGGCCCCGGCGGATCGGTGTCCATATCTGCGTCTTGACTTTCCGCGTCCGCGATGGGAATAACCTCGGCCGCGACTTCTTCGGCGGCGTCGGGCGCAGGCTCGGTCGCGTCAGGATGGAGCCGCGGGCGCTTCGCCTCCGGCTCGTCCGTGTCTGATTCTTGAACCCGCTCTAGGTCAAGTCCCTGCGCCTTGCGCCCCCAGCGTGTCTGGCACGCCACCGAGAACGCGTCCGGCAGTGCGTTGGAGATGATGGGGACGCGAGGCAGCTCGTCCCCCGCGAGGTCGATGACGTCGAGCGCGCGCTCGAGGGCTGGGGTGTGCTCGGGCACAACATTATTACGAATGAGATATTGCACGAAGAAGCGCAAGAGGTGGGGGGCGCCGACGAGCTTGCGCGGGTCCCTGCGCAGCGTGAGTCAGCATGATTCGTGTCTTCGAGACCATTCTGGGATAGGTACCAGATCAAGCCTTGGGATCTCATGTGCGAAGAGAGGAAAACCTGGATTGCCCTTACGGGGTCTTTCAAGAATATCTCAGCTTTGGATGCCTCCTCGACGGGAGCAAGGTCGGAACTCGATCCCGACGCAAGGTCCTCGACTTGGGTGCTAACGTCCGATGCGCGGCGATTGACGAACGCGGGATCGGCGTCCTCGTCGAAGTCATCGTCAGATATTTCATCGTCGTTTTCACCAGTCGGTTTGGAGGTCTTGAACACCGTCGATGGGGATATACCAGCAAAGTTCCTTAACTAACGTCCTCGTCAGCGAAGGTCGCGCAAAACTATATGAATATACGTACACAGTCCCAGACCGCTCTCATATTCTGGGGAATTTCGTAGTATCTGCCAGGAAGGGCGTGAGCTGAAAATTGAGCGATACCATTTGGGCGTACTTCTGAAAATCTGTGCCCGCTTGATGGAGGCGATCAACGCGATCAAAAGTTCTGGCAACGGCCTACGTGAGATATAATCGAGTACAGTGATCAGAGGAGCACATACTGGTCGTAGGGATGGGTCCGGGTGTGTTCGCCGGTAGCGATCCAGTCCTCCCACCATTCTTTCTTGGGTGCGAGTTTATTCGCAGTTGCAGCTTTCTTTTTACCCTTCTTTCCCTTCGGTAGTGGTATTGTCGCGATTCCTAGACCGTCTCGCTCGACGTTGTCGGCGCCGACGACGCGTGTACCGTACTCCACGAAATCTTTGAAGGGGATTATTTTAACGCCGTCAGGGACGGGAGGGAAAGGCGGAAAGTGGAATTTTCGGACAAAATCTCCGTCTGAGACAGATACTAGGACAGCAGCTGGTATTCCTGTGGCCATGGAGGAATGGTCAGAACATTGAAGAGGTTCACGTGCTAATACACACGTCACAACAAAACACCACAGCTTTCACCCAGTGCTGACACTGCCACTGACAGCAGCCTGACTGGAGTCGCTACCTACATGTCTCTTCTCTGCGGGCGGATTCTGGGATGACAGACCCTTCGCAGAATTCACCGGTCCGGCCTCGGGATTCTAATATTCAAACTTGGGCCTCAGGGGTTGATTCTACTTTTCTGACGGCGATTTTCCTTGGATTTCCCAGGAGACCACACACGGCCAGATTTATTTCCACGTGTCCTCGAGTCCACTTAGCCATGCTTCTCGACGGGGCATGACTGGTTCCGATATTCCTAAATTTTTGGACCGACGCTTGAAAGTTTTTGTCACTAATAATTGATCATCCGCCTACATAGGCCTACATGCTGCCCGGGTCTTGAGGTTCGGGAGCAAAAAATCTCCAAGAGATCGGCCGAGGCTCACCGAAGTCGGGGCCGATCCCGCTGGATGAATGACACGATCTTGTCCAACACGCAAAATTGAAGGTTGCGCCTCTCCATCAATGCTGCGGAGTCCGCAGTAGTTCACTTCGCGACGCACACGTACCGACTTCCTGGACCAAATTCGGCCTTGGTCTCTTGCTGGATGCGGCAATCTGCAGATTCCGCAGTCTCCTGTGATGCGTTTCGCCCGCTCCCAATCTCACCGAGGCCATTCTCTGCCGCGTCAATTCAATGTGACCTTCCGCCTTCTAAAGCGCCTCAGTCGGCCACAAAACTTTAAAAAGCTTCGCTTTCCTGAGGCAAATCACGCTTGTGCTCCTTTCTTTTCTTCTTCTACCCCAAGCTTTCTCGTTCTCCACCTAATTTTCTCGTCCTCCGCCCAAATCAATCATGAAGTCCTTCCAGAATATTGTCGTCGCGGCGTCGGTGCTCGCGCTGCTCTCTGTGGTTAACGGTGGTGTGATTCCCGTGAGTAGTTAGGCCCAGAAATGTCCCGCGCTCATGCTTATTCTTGCACAGGCAAAATATGGGATTGTCAGACGAGCTTCTGCATTCCTATCACCCTCCGGGTCTGGTGAAATCGCTGCCACCCCTTCCGCATCTGGTGGCGTTGCTGCCACTCCATCCGCATCCTCTGCAGCGGGAACGTTTCCCTCGGCCTCCGGGTCTGGTGGAGTCACTGCCAGCCCTTCCGCATCTGGGGGCGTTGCTGCCACTCCCTCCGCATCCTCTGCGGCGGGAGCGTTCCCCTCTGCCTCCGGGTCTGGTGGAGTCGCTGCCAGCCCTTCCGCATCTGGGGGCGTTGCTGTCACTCCCTCCGCATCCTCTGCGGCGGGAGCGTTCCCCTCGGCCTCCGGGTCTGGTGGAGTCGCTGCCAGCCCTTCCACATCTGGGGGCATTGCTGCCACTCCCTCCGCATCCTCTGCGGTGGGAACGCTCCCCTCTGTCTCTGGGTCTAGTGGAGTCGCTGCCAGCCCTTCCGCATCTGGGGGCGTTGCTGCCACTCCCTCCGCATCCTCTGCGGCGGGAGCGAGCCTCCGGGTCTGGTGGAATCGCTGCCAGCCCTTCCGCATCTGGGGGCATTGCTGCCACTCCCTCCGCATCCTCTGCGGCGGGAACGTTCCCCTCTGTCACCGGGTCTAGTGGAATCGCTGCCAGCCCTTCCGCATCTGGGGGCGTTGCTGCCACTCCCTCCGCATCCTCTGCGGCGGGAGCGAGCCTCCGGGTCTGGTGGAATCGCTGCCAGCCCTTCCGCATCTGGGGGCATTGCTGCCACTCCCTCCGCATCCTCTGCGGCGGGAACGTTCCCCTCTGTCTCCGGGTCTAGTGGAATCGCTGCCAGCCCTTCCGCATCTGGGGGCGTTGCTGCCACTCCCTCCGCATCCTCTGCGGCGGGAACATTCCCCTCTGCCTTCGGGTCTGGTGGAATCGCTGCCAGCCCTTCCGCATCTGGGGGCATTGCTGCCACTCCCTCCGCATCCTCTGCGGCGGGAACGTTCCCCTCTGCCTCCGGGTCTGGTGGAATCGCTGCCAGCCCTTCCGCATCTGGGGGCATTGCTGCCACTCCCTCCGCATCCTCTGCGGCGGGAACGTTCCCCTCTGCCTCCGGGTCTGGTGGAGTCGCTGCCACCCCTTCCGCATCTGGTGGCGTTGCTGCCACTCCCTCCGCATCTTCTGCGGCGGGAACTTTCCCTTCGGCCTCGCGGGATGCTCCCTCCCTTCCCTCCGCATCTTCTGTGCCTGGAGCCGTGCCCTCTTCCTCTTAAAATGCCTGCCGCCATCGACGATGCCCAGTGCCGATACTCAGTATCCTGCCTATTCTCGCTTTACGGACCATTGGCCGTTGTCACCCCTTCTTATCCTTACCCATTGTTTCCGATCACATATCATAGCGCCATCCGCCGAGAGAAACGAGCGCACTGGCGGCACTACATTATGGAACTCCCACGCGGCAACATCTGGAAGGCAGCCAAATATGCCATGGACCCCACCAGCTCCGCAGCCACATCCCGCATCCCCGATCTTGTCTCACACGATGGCACCATCGCCTCCACCCCCGCGCAAAAGGCCGACACACTCCATCATAAATTTTTCCCACCCAAGCCGATCATTCCCCCCCCTCCACCAAGCACTCCCCCCATCCCTTACCCCTCCCCCTCCTTCACTATCGACCACATCCTCCGTGCAATTGCCAAGATCTCGCCATAGAAAGCCCCAGGTCCCTCGGGAATCCCTAATATTGCAATCTCCTCAGCCAACCTCTTCCTCGCCCCGATCCTCCTCCACGTCCTTGAAGCCGGCCTTCACCTCGGCTACTTCCCCAACTCCTGGCGCGTCTTTATTACAATCACCATCCGCAAACCCGGCAAAAGCGACTACACAAACCCCGGCGCCTTTCGCCCCATAGCCGAAGAGGAGTGCCTCGGGAAAATCATCGAGTCTGTCATTACGGAATGGCTTTCAAGCTTCGCCGAAACTAAAGGTCTACTCTCACCAAATCAATTCGGCGGACGGCCCGGCAGATGCACCGTTGACGCCCTGCTACAATTGACCCAAAAGATCAAAAATGCGTGGAGAGTTGGTAAAGTCGCGAGTGTCCTGTTGATGGACATCTCCCAGGCGTTCCCTTCCGTGAGCCATGAACACCTCGTACACCTCCTCGAGATGAAGCAAGTCCCCGATCAAATAGTCGGCATTATCCGCAGCTTCCTAAGCGAGCGCCGCACTACCCTCTCCTTTAATGACTTCCAGTCGGCTCCCAGTCCTGTCCCCAACGGCCTCCCTCAAGGCTCCCCTCTCAGCGCCCTCCTCTATCTCATCTTCGCCGACGACCTCCTGGACCATCCAGACGGCAATACCACCGGTTATATAGACGACACTAGCCGCTTGGAGGTATCGTACAGCCTGGAAGACAACGTCACCATGCTGGAATCATTCATGGAGGAGAAAGCCCACCCTTGGTCTGCCCGCACCGGCCTAGGATTTGATCTACCCAAATTCCAACTTCTCCACTTTGTTCCCCCCCGCCGCCACACCGAACACTACCGCCCCCTCCCCCTCCGCTTCGGCAACATCACCATCGAAGCGTCCACAAGCGCCAAACTCCTTGGGGTTGTTCTCGACCACAAGCTTACCTTCCGCCAGCACGTTGAACTCGCGCAGCGCCGCGGCACCAAAGCAACCCTCGCGCTCTCCCGAATCTCCTCCCCCACTTTCGGCCTCCCCCATGCCTACACCCGCCAACTCTTCCAATCAATTGTAGTCCCCCGCATGGAATACGCACTCCCAGTCTGGTACAAACCGGTCTCGTCGAACGCGGACGCCCGGCGCTCGGGCACCGTTTGGATAACGAAGGCGTTAGGCAAGGTTCAAAGGCTAGCGTGCAGGCTGATCACAGGCGCACTCCGTACAACGGCGACCGACACGCTAGACTTCCACTCCAACCTCCTCCCCGTTCACATACGCCTGAACCGCTCAGCGTTCAACGCCACCGCCCGCCTCGTCACCCTCCTCCCCTCCAACCCTATCCACAACATCATCCGCCGTTGCCGTTACATCCCCAGATTCCACCGTTCCCCCATCCACCACCTCCTCTCGGCTTTCCCCGTCTTCCGTCAAGAATTTGAAATCGTCGACCCGCAGAAGATCACACCCCCCGCACCACCAGGCTCAATAACGACACGCATCGCAGGATCGAAGGATCAGGCTAGGGCGGAGATGGAGGACATTGTGAGAAGGGGAGGGACGTGCATGTTCACGGACGGGTCGGGCTTTGAGGGCGGAGTAGGGGCAGCAGCAGTGGCGATGAAGGGAGAGGAATTGGGCGCGCACCGGACGAAACACCTCGGCACCGGCGCGGAACACACGGTCTTCGAGTCGGAGGTCGCCGGCGCCATCCTTGCCCTGGATATCATCGGCAACACCCCGCGCCTCACGAGCGTCGACAGCTTCATGGATTGCCAACCGGCCATCATTGCCCTTTCATCCCCCAAACCTCAACCCGGCCAATACCTCATCACTGCATTCCATACCCTCCACCGCCGTCTCCTACGTGCGCGCTCCACCCTTCGTATCCGAATCCACTGGGTCCCGGCCCATGTAGGAATCGCGGGTAACGAGGCAGTCGACGCGCACGCCAAGGAGGCGGCCCAAGGCTCATCCACCCCCCACACGTCGCGCATCCCCATCTTCGACTCCCCCCTCCCACTCAGCAAGGCAGCGACAATAGCGGCAGGCACGCTCTCCTTCCGCGAGCGGAGGCTTTCGGAGTGGTGCTCCTCCCCGCGGTTTCACCGGCTTTCTGCATTCGACAACGCGCGCCCCTCCAACGCCGTCCCCCGTGCTTACGATGGCCTCAGCCGTCCCCAATGCAGCATCTTCACTCAGCTGCGCACCGGCCATGTCGGCCTCAACGCGTACCTCCATCGCTTCCACCTCGCCGCCTCCGCAGACTGTGCCCTCTGCTTTGTCCCGGAAACCGTCCCCCACTTCCTCCTCTCGTGCCCCGCCCAACACCGTCACCGCCTTCGCCTCATCCAGCGCCTCGGCACGGCCCGCCTCACCATGAAACTGCTGCTCTCGGTTAAGTCTGACCCCGGCCCCGTCCTCGACTTTGCTCGCGACTCTGGTCGCTTCCCCCGCTACACTCTGTAGCCCTCGGGCCCCGGCCCCTTACCCATCTCCTTTTCTCTTTTCCTTTCCCTTCTCTTACCTTACCAATACTACTAATTACAGTTATCGCTCTCGACTCGTATTATCGCCTTTGACATATAACTCATTACCACCATCATAGCATACTCATAAACAGCCCTTTACCTACCTACGCTACCTACCCTGGCCCACTCTCCATGCCAGCTAGTTACTTACTTGTCATACGTATAGTGCCACATGGGCCCCAAGGGGCCCGCGCGCACTCAAATAGAATTTGAAATGAAATGAAATGAAAGTTTCCGATCACTTGATTCTCGGAGCCATTCTGCCTGTTTATGGACTTTTAGTGTAGGTCGAACTACCGAAATCCTCCTCTTGATACTTAGCGTAGGGCGTCAATTTCATCGGTGTTTCAACGAATCTTACAAGGATCGGTCCCGCTGTTAAGGTAAGAATTCCATTTGGTCCACATCTGCATTTCTACATTACCGCAACAGTCGGTTTTTGCCCCATATTCCTTCCCCTGAACTGGTGGAATAGCGAGAAGTTGATATCGATCGGGAAGGATTATAAACCGGCATTCAAGGCAACATGTCCCCACGATATACGCCCGAATAACGCGGAGCTGATTAGTCGAGTTCGGATTTGAAACGGCGTGAGAAAGGTGGTGGAAACCCGCAGCTATAAAAATAACGGGCTTACGCACTTCCTGACGTCACAACAGACCAATGATTCTTTGACGATTACGCTGAAGCTCTGTAGCAGGATGGATGAAATAGATAAATCCAAGTTGCTAGTTGTTAAGGGGTATCCAGTGCGAGAAGTAAATACTTGAAGGAAGGTTGAATTCATTCAACTTGGTTGAAAGTTGACGCGCCGGAACTCCGCCAGATTTCACTAGTCCCTTCATGTATTCTGCCATTCAAAGACCTGCCGGTTAAATGAACGTTGAGACGTCAACTCGAGAGTCGAGGGCAAGGCGAGAAACGTTTTCAACGGTTGAGAAAAGGAATTTGGAAGGAGATAGTGGCACGTGCCTGAATCCACGACGGCCACCGGCATCTCGGCATCGCTTCTTCCTTCTGCCACCGCAGCTCTCCGAAATCCGTCCTAAGCTATGAGTCAGACTGACTCGAGCCTTGGCCGAAATCCTGCACTGTGTTGACTCTCTCCACCCACAAGGACTGACAGGCTTCTCTACACATTCAGGGGAAGTCTACGACTACTTACTGGCCTATCGATGGGAGCTTCTACCCCGTTGTTCCCATGCTATCCTTCTCAGCCAATGTTTCTGCAGCTCACCGCTACACATTTATCCCTTCCTCTCATGTGGTGCGGAGACGGCACCCTTCCCTCATGTATTCTTGGAGACCATGAGCGTTATCTTCCTCACGGACGGCCGTGTCGCGCGCTCTCGCGTTCTACGTCAACATATAAAGCGGTCAACTCCACACGATTTTGAGTATAGCCCCACCCACTTCCAATGTCGTCCCAGACATCTGATAAAGGCCATGTATCAACCTCAAAAAACTACAGTCCAGATGTAGAGCAGGGAATGGGAGTCCCAATCTCAACGTCGGAAGGTCCTGCGCACACTTCTGGGATAGGTAATCCAGGGCCCATGTACGTGAATTTCCCTACCTTCAGATGCCGCTGAAGCTTCTTGCCTCCTCAGGGGCCTGTTCTCTTTCGCCTCCACGGCGTTCATCCTGTCGATGTTTAACGTACAGACGCGCGGAATAACACACCCGAACGTAGTTGTCGGCATGGCCATCTTCGCGGGCGGGCTGACGCAATTTATTGCGGGCATGTGGTAAGCATTCCCTTTCGATCGCCCTCTATTCCTGTGCTAATCGATTGTTAAAGGGAGTTCCCCCGAGGAAATGTTTTCGGTGCCACTGGTACGTGCATTTCATTCGCTCCATCCTCTTCCCACATATCTATCCCCAGCTTTCTCATCCTACGGCGCCTTCTGGATGTCCTACGCGACGATCTTCATCCCGTCGTCGGGCGTTATAGCAGCATACAGCGACCCGGACGAGTTCGCCAACGCGGTGGGCATATATCTCGTCGCCTGGCTGATGGTGACCGTCTTTTTCCTGTGCGTCCACATTCCCTCTGTCGGCCGTCAGGCATGCCACTGACTGTGCCGTGGGTCATCAGACTCGCCGTTATCCGCAAGAACCGCGCATACACCGCACTTCTCTCGGCCCTGACTCTCACCTTCGCCTGTCTCGCCGCCGCAGAGTTCACACAGAACGTGATGTACGCGTCGCACACTCCTACTTTGCCCGGCACCGGCTAAAAAATCTTCTAACCAGGGTGCAGAAAGCCGGCGGTGGTTTCGGGATCCTGACGGCGTTCATCGCATACTACATCGGCGTGAGCGAATTGATGTTCACCGAGCAACGTGCCATCTTCAATCTTCCCCTCGGCGTCTGGCGGTAGAAGCGACCACCATCTGTCTTCCCTCTGTGTGAAGGTTTTTTCCGATCGCGGGACGCTTCTGGGGTATATTTTCTTGCCGTTCCAATTCCTCGTCGAGCAAATGGAGGGTCATGATTTTGTATGTATTTTAAGATTCTAATGAATACGATGAACACAAACCATTCTACTGAGTCTCGGCCAGAACTCCCATCACCGGCAGTTCAACTGCAGGCAATTTCAGCCGGAGAGATGACCAATATTATCATCGAAATCCAAGGCACGGCCTAGGATTCGACGATTCGGGCAGATCATGTGAATTGAGAAGACCGTCTGGCTTGGACCACCTAAATATAGTGGAAGATCCGCGGCTTTCGAAACCGTGAATCCATGACGATAAGGCTCCTCGAACAAGGACTCGGCGCCCCAAACCTCTTCACAGCACTCACTTGCAACAGGTGATCTGTCGACCGCTGACACGGACCACGGAAATGACATGTCCGTGTGCAACGCGGAGAGTATCGTTGAAATCGGAGGGTGGACATTCACGGACCCGCCGACCACAGGATCCTCACAGTCCCCTAGAAGAGAAACGAACAAGATCGAGAAGAAACCCTGCGAAAACGGCGGTGAATTATTTCCCACTTGCAAGTACGTGTAGGTCACGGGAATGGAGATCATACTGCGAGTCACCGCGGAAGAGTGCATCCAATTTATCTCGTCGCTGTCAGATGAGTATCAATTGACGCGGCGCATGTCTTCTAGGTGCGATATCAGCTATCTGTCCACCTATTCCACTGACGCACAATGCCGGAGACTGCCGGTGAGTAACCATCTTTCCCGAACTGTCGAAGTTAAACATTTAGACATATTAGAGTGGCCATTCAAAGAATTGATTGTTCACAGACATTCTTGGGGCGTGCCCGTTCCGACCCGGCTGGCTCAAAGGTCAGTCTGCCAGGTCGTTGCATTTGTCCATCGCCAACGTATGAGCTTCGTGTTGGAGCGTCTGTCTACGTTCCTTGAGCGTCTGTCTACGAGAGACAACCATCTCCACAGCTTCTCCATCATTCCCGCCCGGAAAATATCACAGATCCAAGGCTCATTGTTGGGTTTCGACATTGATTACCATATTTTAGGACAGCTCGGTGCGAAGTGGAATACCGAATCTGGCGTACTACCAAAAGTGTCTTTGCCTAAAATCCCTGGTGTTTAAATAGAGGCTGGGATGATTACAGCTGAACTTGCCATCCTGCCCCGCAATGTCTGCTCCTCCTGATCCTACCTTCGATGTCCACCTCTTGTGAGTCAAACCAATTTCCTGTCCAGGGTAGGCTGACTACGCTCAGGTATGGCCCACTTCTCGTCGGAGTGTTATTCAATATGATCCTGTATGGCGTTAGTCTTCCATTTGCTCCCGCATCTTCTGTTCTGACCAGCGTACATACCATACAGGTACTGGTCGCACAGGTGGGTGCTCTGTAGCAGCCGCGGCTAGTATCTAATCAAGTTGATTGCGACAGCAACTGACCTACCTCCAAACGTCGCACAAGGATCCATGGTGGATGAGTATTCTGGTAGATCCAGATATCCCCTTCCAATCCGAAGCTGGGCTTAATTTTTTGCAGGTTTGGGGAGTTTTCTTTGTGGAAACAGCGAATACCGCACTGGATATAGGCATGATATACGAACCGCTGATCCTCCACTACGGTGCGCTTTCAAGTTTTCCGACTCAAAGGAGATGCCATTCATATTCTTGTGCACAGGTGCGCCCCCGATTAACCTGCCCACTGTCTTCATCACGCGTACGGCATTTTACTTGCCCCCCGGCTCTGTTTTTAATTTCTTTCGACCGTTACAGAACCAATTTGCGTGATGCTTGTTGGCTTCCCCATCCAGTTGTTCTTCATCTGGCGCATTCGGACCCTCACCGGGCAGAACGTTATCCCTTTCGTCATCTTCCTTTTCTCTCTAGTCGCTCTCGGTGCGGAGTCCAGCTCCCGAGGCTAATATACCGACTAACCCGCGCTGTACAGGTGGTGGTCTCTGGACGACGGTACATAATTCGATGCCATTGACCGTGACCAACAGCGCTGATCATTCGTTTCCTCAGGTCAGGATTCCTGCCGTCGCGGAATTCCGCCGAGTCCCGATCCTGCACACGTCGGCGACGGTGTGGCTTATAGGGTCCGCGGGCACCGATTTGTGCATTGCCTTCAGCCTAGCTATCGCCCTGGTATATTTCGTGTCGGCCCGTAAACGCCTGTGTCTTACGTCGATTTTAGAAGAGAATGAAGACTGGGTTTGCCACCACTGATACCGTGGTGGATAAGATTATCCGGAGTGCGTTCACTGCTTTCATCTTGAAATTATGGTTGGGCTGATACCCATGTAGTGACTGTACAGACGGGAATGCTGACGTGGGCTTCATTTCCATCTCGATTTTTCAGGGTACTCAAGCACCTCTTCAACAGTGCCCTCTTCAGTATCCTGGACGTCGTCTCCTTCCTCACAATCGCCGTATGTATTTATAACTCGTCATGCAAGTCCAAGCTGACGCACGATTACTCGCAGAATGCAACAGTGTACGCCTTGCGGAGCACTATCCCCCCTCCAGCGCTGACTTATCCCCAAATCCAGAAATTTCATGTGGAATATCCCCATCTCGAAGCTTTACTCCAACTGCTTGATGTCGACCTTGAACGCCCGACAGGCGTGGAACAAGAACATGGGCGACCATGTGCCGTCATCGGGGCGACAACAGCCTGTTGTCCTTTCGGCCCCACGCTTTGCCCCCGATAGCAAGGCCACGGATACAATGGACACCGTACGTCAAACAGTATTGTGTGGGAAATGCCGTTTATCTGATTTTGGACGGTGCAGAGCATGGGCACGTATACCAACAATGGCGGCCAAGATAACGGATACGGAATTCACATGAACAAAGTGCGGGCATCCTAGGATCCACCCCCAAGCTCCTGATGACTGATGCATCATTCAGATTGTCGAACGGGTATAGAATCCGCTGTTAATTCACAATATATGTACGGGTGGCCGCGGATTATAGCGTTCTCTTATTCTGTCTAGTCATTTAATTCGTGGCGTGTGTAAGGTACTCCATTATCAATGTTTTAAGCCCTGTTGCACAGTGGTTTTCCTGTATTCTTTTCTTTTGTGATTTCTTGGGAGCGCGTGCACTGAACAGTGGATCGATGCTCACTAAATTACTCACCCGGGAACTCCAGAACAAGTTAAGAGGGTTGACACTCAAGGATAACTGCTCCGACACGGGACCGAATGAAACTGAGAGTTCAATTTTAACGCAGATGTCAACCGGCCGGCACACGGCAATCTCCGCGTGTTGGCTGACTCAGGTGCCATCTGATGGCAACCTTATATCTATGTTTTGTAGTTTACGACGTCCGTACTAAGTAGAGACTCCCTGTTGTATCATTTTCGTGCCATCTTACTCGTGTTTTCCTTTTCTTTTCCGCCTTTCCTTCCATCGTCGGTTATTTTCGATATGAGTTTTCTGATGCGCCCATTTATCCCTCAATACACCCGGCAGAGCTTGTCCGCGAAGCGCTGACGTGTCGCGATATTGCGCTTCTTGTGGCCGAGGAAGCGGTATTCCGGCGCCATATCCACGGGTGGGGGCAGTAGGAGGACAATGGAGGAGGAGTTGGAGGAGGAGGAGTGCGTGTGGAGTTTGGTGGGGACGAACGGCGGGAGTAGCATCGCGAGGCCGACGTTCGCGGCATCCAGGAGGTCACCGATGGCGGTGGAGGGCGGCGCGCTGCCGATGAAGAGCGAGGGCGTGCTGAGGCCTGCGCTGGACGCGCGGCAGAGGGCGCAGGGAGGCCACTGAGGAGCGCGGGAGTGAACAAGCTCGAGGAGCAGAGCTCCGAGAGGGAATCGCTCCTCGTCCGCACGGAAGGCAGCGTACTTAGGATCGGAGAGGTTTGCGACGCTCCAGGGGAGGGGGGTAAACAGGACGACGGCGAGCGCCCAGAGGTCTGATTCGCGGGGGGAGTAAAATACGCGATTCGGGGGCGTGGAGTCAGCGCATTCTGCATAAACGAGGGATGTCAGGGCCGCTGCGAGGGGTGGAAAGAACGAGGAAACGAACCTGGGCTCCTAAATGCGAGGGTCCCACATTTGAAAATCTGCGATTCATCCTCCCGCTTCACCATCCCAAATCTGCGAGGCGGATCCCGGGTCTCCACGGCGTCGCAGAGGAAGTTCTGCGGCTTCAGATCGCGCTGGAAGACGCCGTTCTCGTGGCACTGCTCGACCGCGTCGAGAACCTCCATGAACGCCTCGGTGACCAGCGCCGGGCGGTCGACATACAGGTGGCGCTTCACGATCGAGTGCAGCATATCCCCTGCCGCCAGGTCGAGCACCATGAATACGAACTCGCCGTCGTCGCCGCCGGTGAAGACGTGATGGAACAAGACGACGCCGAGACGTCCCGGTGCATGCGGAACTCGTTCTGGAGAATCGAGACGTCTCTGGATCGGGGTGCGCCGTTGAGCAAGCATTTGACGGCGTAGGACATGGAGTCGTCGAAAGACGGTGTATAGTATCGAGGGCCTTGTAGACCTTGGCGTAGCCGCCGGAGCCTAGGAGTTCGACCAGCTGGAGGTAGCCTTCGTCAACGAAGGCGCCAGTGTGGTCGGGGAGAGAGTTGAATGCAGGGGACATGGTGGATTGGAGAAGTGGGAGGCGAGGGAGATGATTTAGCAGAGTCAAGGTGAATCTTGAAGGACGTTAAAGGCTATTCAGCGGTGAGGTCAGCTCGAGGCGCGGAGGTAAGAGCAGAGAAGTAGGTAAAGGAGATCTGGGCCCCTCGCAAGTATGAGCCAACTGGAGAAACATCCGCGCGATCGTGTCTCAGCATTCAGCGGAACCAAATGGACATTTCCCAAAGCACAAATGGCCCATTCGTCGTGGATCGCCAGTAGATTCAGGAGGTTTCTCATATAGCAGAGCTGTAAATCCAAGGACCGGCATTCAGAAGGCGCTGAGGAAAGACAAGCTTGGAGGGAGCAGATTCAGAAGGAGCACTGAGTCAGTCACGTGTCCTGCGCGTCGTACATCGAGCAACCAAACAGGACATAATAGCGCCTCGGCCAATTTTCAATTTTATCTTGCTCGTTCTCGGGGATGTATACATCGTTTATAAAATATATTTTCGGGTAATAATTTGGCAGTCGTCATCGCAGCACGGACGGGTCATCACGTATCACAACTCCCGTGCGAGAAATAATTTTGTTTAAATGGATACAGAAACCGGGGTGTATCTGCAAAAGTTGAAATATTCATTTTTTTCGTCTATGAACCCAATCAAGAGATGTAAAAGAACTCAGTGGGATGTACGGTGCACAGCTGCGACTCTTGAGATTAAAGATTTCCGTCGATTGCGACCGGGTTCGACCCCCTGCGCCCGAATGGCCTGGCAAGAAACTCTTTTGGTGTTCATTTTTCCAGGCTGACCATCGGGGCTTTGAACCTTGACCAAGTTATTCGGGAAATAATCTTCACGTCAGAACTGCTTTCCAGGCCACATGGACCTCAAAATCAACTGCACTGTGAAATAGCCTTCACTGTGGATTTCCCGCACCGTATCTCAACGTGTATAGGCTACAGACTCCGAAGGTAGGGTCAATGAAACGGCGCTAGACAGAAAAATATCATCAGTGATGATTCAGTTCATTTTGGTTGTATGACTTGTACTGCATGTCAGGACAAGCGGGTCAATTCAAATGATCGTCAAATATCTCTGCATTTACAGTAGCTATAATAGATTTGAACTGACAGTCTTCTTCAGGAACGAGTCGAAAATTTGACTATCAGAAAAGTTCGAGGCTTTCTCCATCTGTGGGGATGCTTTGAATATATTACCTCCGAGACCACCAATTGGGTAGTACCAGGTCAAGTGTCTGTTACAATATTTACACATACACGTTCACAATTCGGAGGCACCCAAAGTCTTCATTGACTATTGGAATGAAGCATGAGAAAATTCCAGGGGATCTGTGGCAGTGATTGTGGAGGAACAAGGGAGAGGAGACCCGGGAACAGCCCAAAGCGGCAATTTAGCCAGGCATTGGCAAGGAATCATCCCATTTCTCTCCCATAACTTGCCATATCATGCTATAAATCTGGATCTGATAACAGCAGATAATACCCAAAACATTGTACGGGTCAGATTTCCCATAATCCCTCCTGTTCGGGGAAAATAATCGTTTGACCCGTCACCCGTCTGACCCGTTGGTCCCTCACGTGCAGTACTGTTTGTAAAGATTCCCAGCTTTTCCCCACGTGAAGTTTGTACACAAGTCTGCCCGAGCTCTAATTCTGATGTTCAGGATGTTTCTTGGTGCTCCTGGTGTCCCGTACGAGTTGTTCCAAGAGTACCCAGTTGAAAAATGTCACAGCACCGATCAAACGTCAGTGCAACGTCAAAGCGTCACTTTCCCCCTGCCCCAAACTCAACCCAAGAAACAATGGGTAGACAAATAGTGTGCTACACAGTAGCATGCAATTTCTTTGCGTGTATTTCCTGTCAGAGTCAATGTCTGAAGCGCCCGTCTAGTGGATATGTGCGGGAAGTCCGGGAGCACTAGTCATTTATACGCAAATTGAGGCTTTATCGCGCAGCATGACTCGTATGTCTCGTGTTTTACTCCCGGTAGAACTCCTGCAAAGGTGGATGGCCGAGTCGATGACGGAAATTTAAAGGTGTATTACTGGTTCAGCCGGAGGACAAATCGAGAGACCTCGAGCCCATATAATATATATCCATAAATCAATCCGGAGAATACTGCGGTGGCAGCTCCTCCACTTCTGTCGCAGGTGCTAAGCGCAGCCCACTGTCCGTATGCACCAGCGGGGCAGGCACAGCTGGCGCGTGGTGTACAGTGGGCATCAGCAGATCTGTGGCAGACATCTGCTTAGTAGCCCGCTGTGCCCGAAGTGCCACCTGACGCTCCTGCAGAAGATTAATCTGCTCTGTGAGAGCAATATCCTCTGCCTGCGGGCTCCCTGCGGTGTTGACCTCGGACGGTGGATAAGGGTCCGCCATCAATATCCGTCCGGGTGTCTTTTTTCTGCGTCCCGAGCATAGCTTAAGAATACGACCAGCGCCGCCAAGATAGCCATGAGTACCATCCCACTGAGTACACCGCCGACGATGCCCCCTATCGACGGTTTGCCCTTCTCATGTATGACAACAGGAGGGGACGAAGTCGATGTGGTTGGAATTTGGGCAGATTCGGTTTGTGTGAGTGTGAAGACCTCCCCATCACTGGCTGTGGACACCGGTGCGGATTGTGTGGCCGCATCATCGAACCGATATCATCTCTTGTCATGAGAACATTCCAGCCAGCTGGAGGGAAAGACGTACGTGTATGTAACATAGTCGAATGCGACGAAGCCATCCGACGACGTCATGACCAGCGTATGCGTCCCGTTAGGCAGGGATTCGTTGACGTACGACAACCCGGTTATCGGGACTTGCTCGGCAGGTCGAATATTGGGATGCTTTCCCGTATTGTCGACCTCGAACTCACAATTCGAAGTCGATTTACATCCGAGAAAGGAATAGATGGCGGTCCCTTGGTGCAAATCAGGTCCCAAAATTATCGGAAAATTCACAAGAATCCTACCGGTGAAAGAAATCGTGATTTGGCATGGGGTAAAAAAGGCTGTGAAAGTGCGAAACTCGGCCCCGACAATACTGCACGGGTTAGAGTGGGTCACGTTTGCGTCACATCGCTTGATGGTGCAGTTGTATTGCACGAGAGGACTCGAGTCCTCGATCGTGCGGTTTATGAGTGCCGCGCGGCCCCAAGCACAAAAGGCCAAGAAAATGAAGAGAGTGGTCACCATATCGCAGGCGAGGTCTAAGGAAGAGGGAACAAGCCACGTAGGGCCACAGGCGCCCACGCATAGCAACTGTCAATCGACTACTTGGATTGATCATTTCACTTGCATCTCAGCGCGAGCGCTTCTCTCAAAAGATGGCGCTACTAGAGCCGGATCTTCCAACCGTAGTTCAACCACACCACACATCCGCCGCCCTCAAAGGGAATGACAACCTCCGAACCACTGGATTCGTCGAATAGTGGTGGTTCAGGTTGGTGTGTAGTAGAGGGAATGCGTTGACGCTGGATGGCGTTTAATTGTACCCGGGATCTGTCAAAAATAACCATAGGTCTGCTCAAGGACTTGTTTGTCGCGGATTGCTTTGGTCGCCGCTTTGGAAGTGTGATCAGATGTGGATTATAATCACAACTGCTGCCACGCCTGTCCACAACCTTCCCACGCTCTCAATGCACCAGACAGTATTCGATAAGAGCTTTGCGACCACATTTGCGACGACATCGCGCTCCTTGCATCCTCTTACGAGGATCTTAGCTCCACTGCACTCGTCTGCCATACGCTGTCTATCTCCGCCCGATCTCGAATCTTTCGCCACATCATCTCGAGCCATTCCAGCTAGTCCCTCGACGGGGGCAAATTCTGGATTCAGCGATTCGATCCGTCATATCAGCATCCGTTCGGCTATCTGCCATCCTCTCAGCGTCGCCGCGCCTGCTGTGATCCACTCATCATCTCAGCATAATGACACAGTCAAAGGTCCTCTTCCCGCTTTCGAGTATACAGTTCCCAGCCCTACGGAAACTCCGTCTCAACTTCTCCTGGACGGCCCCGCATGATTCCGATGCATTCCATTTGGCCCGGGGCTTCGTTGGATTACCGTCAATCCGTGATGTGGGACTCTGCAGTTTGTACTACAACCCAGAGCCGGAGCGTCTTGCAGCCATATTTGACGCGTTCATTCCACATCCCGACTCAGTCGCCTGTGTGGATATCTTCTCTCGCTCACTACTTCCGTCCGCACGCGTACCTCGTTCCCGAGAACAGCGTGCACAGATCAAACGGCTGAAGCTGGTTTTGTCGGATGACCTAGACCCCTGGCTCATTTCCCCCCAGTGCCCATTCGATTTCAGCCATCTGATTCACGTCGTGATCGAGGCTGAAAGTTCACTCATGATCAAGGAGCTCTACTGTCCACATATACCCCCAAGCTTTAACGTCACTGGCGCGCGCAATCCTCTCTCTCTGTCGGACGGTCCCAGGGTTGCCAAGTCCCGCCATGGCGTTAATCCCGCCGTCCGCTGACCGCCCCATGCTGTGATAGCTAAAACCCCGCACCGCAGCTGATCAAGGCTCCACAGCTGAGCGCTCCACAGCGCTGTAAATCTCGAGCTCCACAGCGCGGTAGAGCACTTCCAATTAAGCGACTCCAACGCAATACCCAGCAAAGCGGATCGACGCGGAGGTTACTCACGAGCGTTTGAAATGCACATGTAGGTTCGAGCAGCGAGCTCCGCCCTCCCGACGAATTAAATCTCTGCCCAGAAACAGAAATGGGCACTGCGCGCGCATACGCACACAACTGTCGCTCTCGCGATTAGATTAAGATTGATGGAAACAATTTAGTTTAGGGGATAGGGCAGGCTGTGCAGCGGCGATCACGGTGGGGTGGCGGTGCTGATGCGCCTGTGACTCCTGCGTTCTCCTTCCACTTTGCACTGGCCAAAGCGTTCGAAAGCGTCAACCGCCGTCCTTGGTCGTCTTGCGCACTAGCCTCGCTCGGATACGCAGTCGCGCTATGCCAGCAATTACAAGATAAGATATTGGCAAAGGCCTAGGGGCGACTCAGACTGTCTTCGCCAAGGGACCCAGATTAGTGACTATAATGTCTTAGCCCTACCCACGATCAGTCCGCGGATTGTATAAAGGGAGTTCCGCTCCTCCCTTGATTCCCTCCTTCCCCCACCATGGCGCCCAGTACCACTAGCACCACGCCGACAACGGCCCCGCGCCCCGCCGCCGCGAAGAGACTATCCACCCCGATACGCCTCCCCTCCTTCGCCCGGGCGCCCAAACCCACGGCGGCGCTGAACGCAGAGGCAGAGCTCGTCTCCCTGTGGCCGTGCCCGCGCGCCCGCCGTGTCTCGTCCACATCCTCCACGTCCTCCACATTCTCCTCGTCCTCCACCTCTTCTGCAACGTTCTCGGGTTCGGCGTCTTTCTCCTCGGGCTCGGGAGCCCCGTGCACGAAAAAGAGCAAGAGCAGGAAGGTCCACGCCATCGATATGATCATGGTGCGTCCCTTCCCTTCCTTGCTCGTTCGATGCAGTGCTGATACAAGTTGGCAGAGCGGCGTCTCATCCCTCCTAATCATGCCCATGCCATTCCTCAAGCACGGGTCTCCTCAGCCTCCACCACCTCCCTCCGACGCCTCGGGTGCGCAGACGCCGCGGAAGCGCCGCTTCAGCCTCCCCTCCCTCCCCGCCCGCCCCGCCCGCCCCACCCCCACCACGCACCAAAAACGCAAGTGGCGGGTCTTGCCGGACGTGCCGATGCCGCCGCCACAGGAAGTTGACGACGGGGAGGAGCGCCGCTCTTCCTGCGCAATACGGGAGAGCCCGCCCCCCCAGGAAGACCGCACGGTGCGCTTCGCCCTCCCGCCGCCCAAGTTCGCGCCGCCGATTGATTGGCCCGGCGCGGGGAGGGGGGATGAGGAGCCGGCGTGGAGTGATTTTATGTGAGGTGCGCGGCTTCGCGTTTGATTTCGCTTCGTGGTGTTGACGACGAGGTGTTCTCCAGCGAACGCGCGGAGACCGAACGCGAGGACGGACACGAAGAACCCTAAACGCGACGAACGTATACGCATCATGTTATCGGCGACGAACGCGACGAGCAAGAGTTTATGTATACCTTTTCATTTCACTGGGAGATGTCGACGGGATGGACTTTGCTGTATACATTCATTCATTCACTGTATTTGTAACATAGCAACTTCGACTCGGACCTTCATCATTTGCGAAGGCCTGGTAGCGGGTGGTCCGCACCCACAATGAATAGACGGTGATTCCGTGAGGTTCAGTGGGGTCCCTGTTCGATTCGGGACTGGGGCATGCACTGGTGCGGAACAATTTTCTTTTTCTATTTCCTTCCGCCGGCCGACCCAAATCCTAGCACACCTCACACAGGACTCACTCTGCGTAGAAAGGCTCGGTGGCGGATGGTCCGCACTCACAATGAATAAATGCATTACAGTGGGCACCCCGTTCGGAACTGGGCTATGGCAGAAAAAACTACGGCCTTTTTTGGTTGGGTTCTCTTCATATCGCTTGATCATTATGCCTATCTCTCGAGCTCCTCAGATTTCGGTGTGTCATGCTAACATCTGGTGCGCGCGCACAGCCGTGGATTCACGACTCGCGAGGATCATTAGGGTGTTTCAGAATTAGAACTTCGAGCCCAACTTGAGCCCCAACTTCGACCCCCAACTTGCCGGAAGTTGGGGTTGAAGTTGGGGCACGAAATCGAAGTTGGATGTCAAGTTGTGCATAGGACCACAACTTGACATCCAACTTCGACCCCCATTTGTGCCCCAACTTTGTGCCCCAACTTCGGCTAATCCGGTTCTCAGGCCTGCATCATATCTTTCGTGATACGCGAAGCTCCGAGTTTACTTCAACTTCGGAGTTAAGGCAGAAAAATCTGCTTAGGTGTTTCACGAACAAAGCTTCAACTTGTGCCTCAACTTGGCTCAAGTTGGGGTCAAGTTGGGGTCGAAGTTGGGGCTCAAGTTGGGCTCAAGATTCTAATTCTGAAACACCCTATTAGATTCAATAAAATCACCAACCAAGAATTCTCAAGCAGTGGTAAATCAACTACACCTCACCCAGAGCTCACATGAGCTTTCGGATGCCTGGGAGCGGATGGTCCGCACCCACAATAAATACTTGTGAGAACTCAGTTTCAGTGGGCTCCCCGTTCGATTCGGGACTCGGCCGTGGATTTGCCTTTCAGATTTTTTTTTGGTGGTGTTCTCTGAATATCGGTGCCATACTCTCCGCCTTTAACCACCATGTCGCACGCACGATATCTCGATTTCCCGATGAGTGAGTCAGAGTGACGACGTAGTAGGTCGTGACACCGCAGCCAGGGCTTGTGCTCGACTGCGAGTGTAAAGCTGCCCGGGTCTAAAATGCGCCAATGTTGCCAGACATGCGACTCAGGGTCAGAATCGTCAAAATGATGATTTGCAAGGCCTACAGAGCCTGGAATTACATGCTGAATGCTTCGAAGTGTCTTCGGCACGTTCTGCGCGCATCTGGGTCTTTACGCGGACTCTGAGCTCCAAATTTAGGAAGCAGATGAGTCTGCGAACTGTATCGGGCAGCGAGCAAACGGTCTCACCTTGCCCCTTCGAAGGGTGTCGGAACTCCTAATATCGGCCCCCGAAACCCGAGCTGTCAATGTTCTGATCCGCTGTCAGCCGCTTACTTTCGCCTCGACCCCAACTCGACAGGCTCCCCACGATGAAGCATATAATTGTTCAGCTTCCCATCACGGACGGCATTGTGCTGTACATGGCGCGCATTGATTGCCACCTCATCTCTGGCGCGGACATCTTCCTCAACGTGGACACGGCTCTGATTCAAGAGATTCAACAGCACCTCAAGGTTCATTCCTGTGCCACCTCCTGGGTATCAACTCCTGCTCGATGCTAGTTCGCTGAGACTGGGCTGATGCCAATAAGGATTTGGCGCCTCCTACTTGCAGACACTACATGGATTCTCTTGGCGATGACTCTGACAGAGTGGTCCACGCTGCGTTTCTGGACTCAGTGGACCTGTTTCGTACAGGTTTCACTGGATGGGCTGGGGACCTCGCAATCATGCTCGGTACCCTCCCTACGCCAATTTGTGTCGTGCCTGCGGACTTCCTCTCCATCCCCACGATTGAAGCCATAATGGTGGAGGTTGCTCAACATATATCACCTTCAGAAGACCCACTGCTGCGTGACCGCCTCGAAGCTGTCGACGAAACTCATTCCCTCGTCACATGTCGCTGCCGTCACTGGATTCCGCACTCCTTGGCATCTTTCCACTCATTACCTGCCCGTCTGTGACTACACCTCTTCGCACCCTTTGGCCCATCGACGCCTCTCGATCCGCCTCTAGTTCCAAAACCGCCGTGTTCCGAAACTCTTGATCTTGTTCATCCGACTCGTAGCTTTCTTTCCCTCGGAATTCCATCTCACACCTATCACACCTGACACAGGACTCAATTCCACTTGCAGAAGCCTGGTAGCGGATGGAATTCGCACCCACAATGAATGACGTCGCCATTTGGTCAGTTTCAGTGGAGCATTCGTTCGATTCGGGATTGGGCTATGGATGGGTCTCTGTCATTTCTTTTGTCCCTGGGCTCTTCATATCGACGCCTCCCCATCATGCCAGTGCCTAAGTATCCTGCGTGGACTCAAATCTTGAAATTAAATGGTCAAGCCAAGACCTTGGCGAGAAATTTCGAACTGCTAAATGCATTGCGGCACCTCATGAACGACAAGCAGTTTCAATTTGCTCGAGAAGGCTCGGTAGCGGATGGTCTGCACCGACAATTAATAACGGATCGGCTATTTCAGGGCGCACCCCGTTCGATTCGGGATTGGGCCGTGCAGTGGTGTAGCGGATGGTCCGCACCCATGATCAATAAAAGGCTCGCCTCGTTGAGTTTCGGCAGGGTCCCTGTGCGACTCGGGACTGGGCTATCGAACTGATATCCTCGTTCTTTTTGGTTGTCTTCATAACGCTCCATCATCCCTATCTCTAGAACTACTCAGATTTTGAGGTTTCATGTCAACATCTGGTGCGCGCACACAGCCGTGGATTCACGACTCGCGAGGATGGTTAGATTCAACGAAATCACCGACCAAAAACTCTCAAGCACTGGTAAATCAACTACACCTCACCCAGTGCTCACACGAGCCCTCGATTAATCAGATGACTGCGCGCTCAGGTTCGGTGGGGTCTCCGTTCGATTCGGGATTGGGCCATGGAGTCTAAGGCATCCTGTTTTTTTCTTTCTTTCTGTTAATCAATGCCTCTCGATCGTGCAAGTCTTCAGATCCCAGTGCGTCTTGTACCTGGTAGTCGATGGTCCACGCGCGTTGGACGATCATCAAAGTCATATGCAACCAAACCGCTAAATTGTCATCTTTCTCAAGCCTCGCACACACACACCTCATGAGTCACAAGCAGTATTCAATTTGCTCGAGAAGGGCCGGTAGCGGATGGTCCGTATCCACAATAAATGTTTAAGCGGCATCACTCGCTCTCATGGGCACCCGTTCGATTCGGGATGGGGCTATCGTAGAAAATTCTGGGGGTTTTCTTTTTCTTTTTCTTTTTGGGGGGGGGGGTTGGCTTGGCTTGGCTTCATTTTGGACCCATCGACGTTTCTCGCTCCGCCTCTGGTTCCGACACCGTGATATGCATGTGTGGATGTTCGACTCGACCTGAATTCCTCAGATACATCCGACTCGTAAGTAATTTTTTCGTTCTGAATCCCATCCAACATCGCATAGCAGAGGACTCGCATGAGCTTTCTAAAACCTCACATGGAGCTCACATGAGCTTGAGAAGGCCTAGTAGCGGATGATCCGCACCCACGATAGATAAGTACGCGATCAGTCGGTTCAGTGGGCACCCCGTTCGATTCGGGATTGGGCTGTGGAGAAGACATCTTCCTCTGTTTTGCTTTTGCTTTTGCTTCTGGTTGTGTTCCGTTTTAATTCGATACTTCTGAATCATATCCTCGCATCTGCCAGTAGATTTCTCGCGCGCAGAGCTGGATTATGACTCGCGAGGACGATCAATAATAAAGTTATAGCCGGACCCCCAAAGTCGTCGGCCCGGGTTTGGCCATTCTCAACCACTGGTAAATGCATCGCACCTCGCAATGTTTTCAGGAATCGACCCCGCTTAGAAAGGCTTAGCAGCGGATGGTCCGCACCCACAATGAATAAAATGATTCGGGCGTTGAGTTTCGGTGGGGTCCCCGTTCGATTCGGGATTGGGCTATGTAAAAGATCTCCTCGTTTTTATTTGTGGGTTGCATTCTCTTCATATCGACACCTCCCCATCATGCCAGTACATTTCTTTTCGTCAGCTCCAATTCTCGATCTAGGTGCCTGGGGGCCGGGGCGAGTTCGCCCGCACCCCGCGATCGCCATGATTCGGAACGCGAGGAGACCGAACGCGACGAACGCATGCGCATATAAGGTTATAGATACTGTTCCTTTTCACTAGATAGTGGCGATGGTATGGACTTTATTGATTCATTGATTCATTGCATTTATAGCATAGCAATCAATTATCGGACTCGCTGCTTCAAGTTGAGGTGTCGGATGCGCTATCCTTCCTTCCTGGACGCTCGATAGGCAGCTCAGCCCGCCCGCGCTAAATGCCGCCACCCGCCCGTTTGCTCCCACGGCCAAGTCTGTAGTCTGCGATATCGGATTCTGGGGACTCGGAACGTGGGGAGACCGTGTAGATTCGTTGATGAAGTCTCAAGTTGTCGTCGGCTCTCATTCTGATCCGTACGCAAGGGTTCTATCTGCACCCTGGACCCAGCGCTCCCCAGAGCGACACAGATTTCGTACCTCTGCAATATTTTTGCGGATTCAAGCTATCGGGTATTCAAGTAAGTATTTGTTCTGCATATCTAGGCATCGTGTGTCAAAGTATTTAGTGTGCGTCTTACCTACAGACGGTCCCAATCCAGCGTCCCGACTGCCTTCCAGCTGCTGCCCTCATACTGCATCTTCTGTATCTTCTTCGCCGTGGACTTGACCAACACCAGTCTCGTTTGCCCCCTTTCGATGTATTGTGCGCGGCAATGCTGCGGCACGCGCGGCACTTTTGCCCAGCCCCATGCTGAAGCGGTCTGACCTTTCATGCCGGCAGTGAGTAATTGATAGTTTCGGAGTTTGAAATCACGACAGCTTGCACGACACGTCGCCACCACACTGTGCTCTCACCCACCATGACACCCTCCAAGACCGCGGCCCGCCCGGCGCCCGCTACTCAATCCAAGGCCGACAAACTCGCGAATGTGGCCACTACTTCTCTCGAAGTCGGCATCAAGATCCTCGGGCTGCTCAGCGATGTGACGAAGGACGTTCCGTACCTCGGGGCCATCACGAGCTGCATTCAGAAACTCATAAATATCCGGAAGGTGTGCTTCCCTGTTGTCCCTCTGATCATTGGGGCTCATGCAATGCCACGTCCCTGTATAGTCGATGAAACATAACAAAGAGCATTCGGAGGCCCTCTTGAACAACATCTGGGAGGTTTCCGGCGTGCTCGCCGCGGGTCTTCAATCCATGAATCCGCAGAGCCAAACTACTGCAGCGCATCTCTTGAAAAACGATTTGCAGAAGTATCAAATGTGAGATGTGCCTTCTACAAGTACAGCAAAGTGCTAAATCCGAGGAGCGTTCTGACCGAAACATGTCGCATTTTGGAGGAGTGGACCAGCAAGGGCTTTATAAAACGTCTCTGGTCCCAAGGGGACTTCCCTGACATTGCGAACAGCATTAGTCACAGAGTAAATACATTCCGGGATGTGTTCAGTGTGAGTGGCGAGTTTGAACTCAGATGTCTCAAACTCAGGTTGAACATCAAGGTGTCATGTCTGATCGCTCTTTCAGAGGGCCAGGATGTCATACATGGAATACTGTGCGTTGTTCCAGGCTACACAACATTTTTTTCTCATCGGGCAATAGACAAATACTTGTTAATGATCAAACCCGCACCAGATTAGACAAGTGGCTTGGGCCACCAGCGGACGTGGCTAAGAGCCATCGCAACGCTGCGAACACTTGCCACCCGAAAACTGGGCTATGGCTTCCCGAGCGCCGAGAATTCAGAGAATGGATTTATACACCAAGCTCGTTCTTGTGGCTTCATGGAATATGTGAGCACCAACTGTTTGCACACCATAGGTTTACTAATCTATGCACTCCAGCGGGATCTGGAAAGACCATACTCAGGTACCTCTCTCTGGCCTTCTCTTCCAGATCAGGCTCATTGACCCCATCCTCCAGCTCAACAATTATCGACACAATTCACGCCAGGACAGAGCACTATGTGTTCTTCTACTTTGATACAAACAACCCTGAGCAGCAAACCGTGACACAGCTCCTATGCTCTCTAGCTACACAGCTCTCCATTCGGTCGGATCCCGCTGACAGCAAGCTGAATGCACTGTGGACGTCACATGCCAGCGGTCGAAAGCTCCTCACTGATGTCGAGTTGATTTCGGACGCATTACTCCCTCTTCTCAAGGACTTCGACCAGAAGCCGGTATACATAGTGTTAGATGCACTTGACGAGTGCTCAGAACGCCATGGCCTGCTGCACCTGATCAGCACAATCCTCGATGCAATTTTACCTCATGTTCGCATTCTGGTCACCAGTCGCCCAGAGGTTCAGGCTGGGCATCCCAAACTTGTCGAACGTGCCGATTCAGTATCCCTTGAAGGATGTGTGGACGGGGATATTGAGTTATATCTCACTGAGGTGCTGTCCAAAGAACCAGGCTGGATCTATGAAAAAAGGGATGAGATCAAAAGGGGACTCCTTCAGCGCAGCAACGGAATGTGAGTTAGAGCCCATACATTTCACTCACTCCTTCCTAAATTTCCAAGGTTTCGCCTGGTTGCTCTGCAGCTGGATGAACTCTGTAACTGCGATGGAAGGCGATCACAGGTCGAGAAAGCGCTAAAGAACATGCCGACTTCGCTCCACACCATCTATGATCGCATTCTGCAGAACATCAAGAATCCCGACATGGTCTCTATTGTTTGCCGTACGATGAATTGGTTGATGTTCTCCAAACGCCCTATGACACTCGACGAGATCATTGATTCCCTGGCGTTCGATTTCGAATGCGAGCCACTGCTCTTCGATACTGGGGAACGAATGGACCCGAATGCTTTACTGGCTGCATGTGCCGGCTTTGTTGCCATGTCGGGGGATGCAGAGTGTAAGGTCAAACTTGCACATTCCTCTCCTCCCTAAAGGAGTACTTCCTTCTTGCCACTCGACTAAGGCTGTCTGGTCATTGTGAGATCTCGGAGCAGGCAGCACATCACTTGCTTGCCCGGACATGTATTGTGTATCTCTGCAGCTTTGACCATGTTCTCAACTCTGATGTGGATCTCCAGCAATTCCCTCTCACCCTCTATGCCGTGGAGAACTGGATGTTCCATCTGACACTCTGCGATGACATTGGCCTGGACAATTGCGGGAGCAGAGAGAAACAGCACAAACAAATTGGTCTCATCAACACGGTCATGCAACTTCTCCAGCCGGAAAGCACACAATACACCACTCTACTCTCCTTATATGATGTTGAGAGATTGTTCTTGAGGTACATGGCCGAGCAGTCCACAACAGCGCCTCTACTTCCTCCATTGTACACTGCCGCATCTTTTGGCATTGGCCAGGTAGTGTGGGAGCTGCTCCAGAGCGGCGCCGACGTGAACGCGCAGGGCAGAGAATACGGCAACGTGCTGCAAGCCGCGTCCAGGTGCGGGTACATCGAGATCGTGCGCCTGCTGCTCGAGAGCGGCGCCGAAATGAATGCGCAGGGCGGAAAATACGGCAACGCGCTGCAATCCGTGTCTCTTGAGGGGCACATCGAGATCGTGCGCCTGCTGCTCGAGAGTGGCGCCGACGTGAACGCGCAGGGCGGAAGGTTCGGTAATGCGCTGCAAGCCCCGTCCTATGGGGGACACATCGAGACCGTGCACCTGCTGCTCAAGAGTGGCGCTGACGTGAACGCCCAGGGCGGAGAATTCGGCAATGCGCTACAGGCCGCGTCTCTTTGGGGGCACATCGAGATCGTGCACCTGCTGCTCGAGAGTGGTGCCGACGTGAACGCGCAGGGCGGAGAAAATACGGCAACGCGCTGCAAGCTGCATCCTATGGGGAGCATATCAAGATCGTGCGCCTGCTGCTCGAGAGCGGCGCCGACGTGAATGTACAGGGCGGATACTTCGGCAACGCGCTGCAAGCCACGTCTCTTGGGGGGCACATCGAGATCATGCGCCTGCTGCTCGAGAGTGGCGCCGACGTGAACGCGCAGGGTGCAAGATACGGTAACACACTGCAAGCCACATCTTTTTGGGGGCACACTGAGATTGCCGACCTACTCCGCAAGATGGGAGCCACGGTAAATGTGCCCGGTGACGAAGATGATGAGAATTCGGTTGGATCTGATGCTGACAAAGCACTTTAGGTTGCGGAGAAGCAGGAGAATTGGCAGTTAGTTAGTACTGCGTACCGGGGTGAAGTGGCCACATCACCGGAGATTTTGTTGTTTTAGTCTGAATGTGCTTATACTGCTACGGCATTACTAGGTGATGGAGATTTGCTCTCCTCCCGCTCGCAAGGTACCCGCCCCCTGTCCCCTCGCTCACCCCGCCCACTGCCTCCCACCAACCATCCCCGGAAAAGTTCCTGTAGACGCAAAGGCAAAGCAAAGTGGAAGAGGGGAGAAACACGAATTAGTAGTCACGCGCCCGACGCGTCGCCCATGCATCAGATCCCAACGCCACATAGGGACAACACGCGCACGGTCCCGCTCATCTGCGCCGAACCTCCGATGCGCAGCACGAGCACGCTCCTAAGAAATGTCTCCATCCATTTCGTCCCATGAGATCTCTCCATCCATTTTAGGGGAGTCTGCCAGTGGATGCCCATTGGCGGAATCGAGGTCACTGAGATATCTGTAGACTGCGGAAGGAGCGAAGTACATACTCTCTAATTATAAAAGGACGGTACAGCAATATTCGCTCCTACCGTAACCCGCGATGACGTCGGAGCGACGCCAGTCACACGGCCGACGCGTCCAATATTCATCACACTGAGCTTTAACGTCACTGGCGCGCTGCAATCCTCTCTCTTCTTCTCTCTCTCTGAGCCCCGCTATGGCATTAATCCCGCCGCCCGCTGACTGCCCGTGCTGTGATCGCCAAAACCCTGCATCGTAGCTGATTACCTTGAAGGCTACAGCTGAGTGGTCCGCAGCGTTGAGCTCCATAGAGCGGTAGAGCACTTCCAATATTAATTGAGCGACTCCAACGCAATGCCCAGGAAAGCGGACTGGAGCGGCTAGCGGAAAGCGGAGGTTACAGCTCTTTCCGAAAACATTGAGGCGCGCGCATTTATTTTGGCAGCGCCGAAATTTTTGATGGATGCTAAGGGTTTCCTTTTTGGACGGCCAGGTCCAGACCCACTGTCGATCACCTCTTTTGATTCCGTCTTTTTTTCTTCCGTTAGTCATTGGCGAGAAGCCAGACAGTGCGCTCCTTGAGATCGTCGCTAATAGCACGGTTGACCATGGAGTACAGGACAAAGCTTATCGGATTCGATCCCAATCCCCAAGACGTCATTACGCGTGAGAGCGGGTCGTCCGAAAAAGGAAATCATTAGCAGGCATTAAAACTTCAACGCTGGCAAAATAAATGTGCGCGTCTCAATATTTTCGGAAAGAGCTGTAATTCCTTAAGCTTGACCCTCGCTGCCAATGTGATTGAATGCTCCCTGCCGACGAATTAAACGTCCAAGCAAGAGACGCAGTGTTCGCCCGAACGGTGAAGCCTTCAGACCCTGAAGGCCTTCGGGAGGCCTTCATGAAGGCCTTCAGAATTTTCGGTAGAATTTCTGCGCCGTTCCGAAGGCCTTCAGATATCACGTGTATGTATTATGTAATTTTCGAAAATTTGCGTCCTCCTCCCACCGGTCGCGCCAAGTCATGCCAAACTTGTTGCAGGATCACTTCTGGCGGGGTGAGAAACAGAATATAAGCTACTACAAGAACTACTGCAAGGCCTGCGTCAAAAACCAGATGCAAAGTGTCGGTGCGCCGCTGGCTGACATCGTGACGCAAGCACAGACATTTAAAGACGGTATGATCCTCTGTTGGTATCAGACTTAGCTAATTTATGTAATCTTAGCTTGTACGGCCGTGGGATCCGTCTTTTCCAAGAAGGACTCCTGGATAGCGCATCTGATCGGCGGGAAAGTTCCCTGCCAGTACGCATCCGCGGAGGCCAAGGCAGATGCCTCCGCCCAGCGCAGTGAGTCCAAGAAGCGCGCCGAACCCGATACAGCTGGGGGAACAGGACCTCCGCACAAGAAACAGCAACGGGACCTCACACCGACTCAGTCGACCACGAAGTCCCCGACGATGGGGCCATAGAGATAGATTCCGAGGATGAGTATCATGCGTAATTTATTGAATTGGACTTGTCGAAACGGCTGTGTCAAACAGCGTGGGAAAATCAAATGAACCCCTTCGCGTACCCTTCACGCTGAAGCCTTCACCCTTCAGAAGGCCTTCACAATCTGGAGACCTGAATTTGAAGGCCTTCGGGCGAACACTGAAGAGACGACATTGACGCCTCGATACTATATGGCACACGACAGTCGACTGTCGCTCTCTGATAAAACAATTTAGGGGTTAGAAGCAGGCTGTGCAGCGGCGATCACGGTTCGGTGGCGGTGCTGATGCGCCCGTGCCGCTTGTGATTGCGCTCGCTCCATGCTCTCTTCAACTCGAGCGCTACCAAGATGAGATATTGACAAAAGCCTAGGGGCGACTCAGACTCTCGCCAAGGTTGAAGGGACCTACTAGAATATCTCAGTCCTACCCCCCGATCAGTCCGCGGGCTGTATAATGGGAGTTCCGCTCCTTCTCATTCCCTCCTTCCCTCACCATGGCTCCTAGTACCACTAGCACTACGAAGACGACGACCATCACCACCACCCGCGAGAAGCCGCTATCTACCCCGATACGCTTCCCGTCCTTCGCCCGGGCGCCCAAACACACGGCAGTGCCGGACGCAGACGCGGGGGCAGAGCTCGTTTCGCTGTGGCCGCGCCCGCGCGCCCGCCGAGCCTCTTCCTCCTCTTCCACGTCCTCCGCATCCTCCTCGCCGTCCGCCTCTTCCGCAACGTCCTCAAGCTCGGCGTCCTCCTCCTCGGGCTCGGGATCCACGTCCACGAAGAAGGGCAAGAGCACGAAGACGCGCGCCGTCGACATGATCGTCGTGCGTCCCCCTGCCCTCTTGCCCACCTTCCCTTTCTAATGCTGATATATTTCGTGTGGGATAGAGCGGCGTCTCATCCCTCCTCATCATGCCCATGCCCTTCCTCCAGCGCGGGCCCTCCCCTCCTTCCGACGCCTCGGTTCCGCAGACTCCGCGGAAGCGCCGCTTCAGGTACGCGGCCGGGAGTACGATTTGGGTACTGGAACCTGTTCCATTAACCATTTGATGGCGCGTTGCCCGGCCCGGCCCGATTTTGCCAAGTCCGCGACTCGTTTGGTTAATGGAACATGTGCGATTAACCATTTGATGGCGCATCAAAAGGACTCGAACCACCTTTCGGCCTCAGGGATTGATTCTAACCCTCCCTCCCCGACAACGACCCTCCCTTCTTCGGCCGCTTTCCCGCCGACGGACTCACACCACCGCTGACCTCTTGCGCTCCTCGCTCCACACCCCGCGCAGCCCCAATCCTCCCCGAGCCCACCCCCCGCCCGCGCCTCGTAGTACGACGTCCCCGCCGCTCAAACCTCCGCCCACCGGTCCTCGGGCTTTCCTCTTTTGCTCCCCGGATGCTCATTCCTTACCAACAGCTTCCCGAGGCGGCGCGCAAGCTGCAGTCCTTGTGCTGGACGCGGCAAGAGTGGATGCCCGCGACTCGGGAACGAAGGTGCGTCCCCTCCCCCCTCCATGTCCTTTATCATCTCCGCTAACGTACATCCACCCCCCCCCCCAGCCATCCTTTCTCCACCCCCACCGCGCTCTCCCCTCCCTCCTGCGCGCATTCGCTTCGTCGCAGCGAACGGCACCCATGAATCCGCATCCCACTCCATAACCTCCTGCGCACCATCCGAACAATGCAGCCGCACATGGCGTTTGTCGAGCGGGCTGCCCTCGGATCCCCGCGCGACGGGCATCAGCTGACGCGCAGTCCTCCATCGCCACCAGCGCCAGCGCAGGTCCATGCCGTTCCTCACGCGCTGCGGCCTCATTTCGCGGGCTTTGACTTTGACCGTGGTGCGCGATGCTAATCTCTCATCCTTATCACCTGACTCGCTCATCCGTACCCCTACACCAACAACGGACGAATGCATGCCGCGTACACACAATGACCCGCGAATCTCCGTCCTCTCCGCCTCGTTGCGCAGTGTCGAGCGCTGTGCTGTCCGAGACGAGGAGCGCGGCGTGGCGCTGCGGGAGGTGCGAAAGAAGCCAGCGCAGCACGGCGGATTGCGCCTACTCCTCGCGCTCGCGCGGTGGACGACGCGCAGCACGTACAAGCAGGAGCGCTGCGGGGGGGGGGGGGGGGGGGGGGGGGGGGGTGAGAAGCGCGACCGAAGCCGGCGCAGGGCGGGGCACCGCAGGGACGTGTCGCGCTCGCGCGGCGGACGACGCGCACACGGCGCTTTGGGATACAGGTACGAAGGGGAGCGCGCGCGGGGAGGCGCCAAGTCCTCGTACTCGGCGAGCGCGAGATGAGGGCACGCGGGGGCGCGGATGTGGCGTGCGCACGCGCGCATGTACTGCCCGTGACGTGCTGCGACTCGTGCGACGTGCGATCCGGACGCAGCAGCCCCCGAGTAGGACCCGCACTCACGCTCACGCGCGGCGTCCCACTGCGTCCTCCGCGCGGGCCCTGCGTTGGTAGTTTGTAGATACTTGGTTTCCTTATTCTTAAATGCATTTTGTTTCTGCGTGACCTGCGGGCGAGATTTAGCGGCGCGCTGCGGAATAACGAGCGGAGAGGGCTCACCAGTGGCGATTGGGCGTTGATGTTTCCGCAGCTGGAGGTGCATTGAAGCCCGCGTGAGTCGGGATGAGATTCTAACACGAACGCAGAGGTATAATTACTATGTGTAGTAGAATTGGAATTCAACTCGAAGAAGCTGTGTTTCGAACTCGACTCGTCCTCGGGTTTTGGATCAGAAGTGCCGTCCACATTACCTCGAAGTCAGGTTAATGCGCAAAAAATGAATAGCACTCGGGACCTTGCTTACCTCGCAATTGAACAAGAACGCCAATAGGAATGGGATTGGATTGAACACACAGGTCTGAAAAATCAAGGTATAGGTCAGCGCTGATTGATTGAAAATATGAGAAGGGGGATGGATGAATTTGATGCTTCGACGCGATGGTATGCTGATGTAGATGAGATGATGGTGAATAGGAATAGAATCAGACCTCGCGTGACTAGAGAGAAGCAAACATCTTGCAGCGCGCGAGAGTTGGAGGAGTGGGAGCGGCGGCGATCAAGGGACGAGGGCTTGAAGATTGCAGCCAGGACGGCGGGATTCAAAGCAACGCATGAGAGAAAAAAAATCTCAAGGACATAGTTTCGGCGTGTGGAGTATGCGGGTGAGACGGTGATTCGGATGGGGATGGTGACGCCGTACGACATCGGGGGGCGAGACGTCCGGAATTTCAAGGTCGTAACTTCAGAGTCTGGAGCGTGCGCGTTAACAGGCGAGTCGGATGGGAACGGTGACCGTCTGGCGCCCTAGGGCGAGCTTTTGAGGGGAGTCGGAGCGGAGTTGATCGTGAACGGGATGTACAGCTCTGAAATAGATCATCAACGGAGTCAGGACGGTAGGAAGGTTAATGACGTACTGATCGCGAGGAGCGGCGGTAAAGGCACAGCGAGCGCGAAGCGATCCAGCAAAGGTGGCGAATCGGAAGGCGGGGTACATGGAGCGTGGCGAGTCGGACGACCGTGGTGATGGCGAATTGAAGGACGGGCGATTCGGGTGACGTGGAGCGGCGGCAATGGACTTGACGCCCCCAGCGTGTCTGGCTCTTCAATTATTCATAGTCAGATACAGACACAGTGCGAAAATAAGGACCTCCTCACCAAGCGGGGCTCAACCGGCGGGAAGCGGAAAGTATCCCAATTTGGACAGGGGCTGATGGCGGGTGGAGATCTTCGCCAATCGGCGCGCCACTGCCAACCAGTAGAATTTGTGAGTCTTTGTAGGAGCTACGCAGAACCCTGTTTTCATAAGTCAGTTTAAACCATAATAACTGGGATCTACTCCCGCTGCACAGCTATAATTGACCAGGCCAAAATCCCGTTTAAAAACAGTTTTAACGGTTTTTAAACAATTTGTCACCGTTTCTGTTTAGTTTAGGCCTATCCACAACCGAAAACAAAATGGTTGGAGCCTTAGTTCTCTGCAAGAGGCGCCTTCCGCATTGGGATGTTGAAGTCCTGGCGCCGAATTCAGCCGAGCGGCAATCGCCAGGCCGGTCATGTGATCGGTTTTTTTTTTTTTTTTTTTTTTTTTTTTTTGGATCGTTTAGGATCATGACATTCAGTTTGCAGAAGCATTCCAAAATTCATCCGCTGGGTCTACCAGAAAATTCCAGTTAATGCCGGGGAAGTTGTCCAGGGAGGAAATACCATTACGCACAAGTACCATAGTGTGGGACTCCAGCCTTCGTAAAGTTATCCTATCCCATTTCTTGAATCATTTAATCTCAATGGCTGTATACCCACTAAAACCCCCACTGTATATGTCCAGTCATCCGGCAGCGAGTCTTCGTTCATTAGTAGCCCACTCCATGTTCTTAGGACCAGATCCTTGTTCAGAGCCAGGTCACCAAACTTCAGTTTATCGGTGAGAATTCGATCTCGGCCCAGTGCGGAATTAACAGATTTCAGCCATCTATTATGAATCTCAGTATCTGTGATGTTACGACCTGGATTCTTCAAAACCCTGTCATTCCTAATGTTCCAAATTGTGTGCCAAGCCGTAGATACCAGAATGGCAAACAATCTTCCCATTGCAGGTATAATTTTCCGGTTTGGATGTTTAAATTTAACAAGGCTACAACCCAGGACGAGGCCCCAACTGAGAGAGGGCCACTTGGGGTATTTCATGGTCCAGAGTTTCTCGGTCAGTCCCCAAATTAATTTGGCACCAGAGGCATCACTCCATTGCTATGTGCTCGAGGTTTTCAGGGACACCGCATGTTTGACAGACAGAAAACACTTCAAGATTATTCATGTGTGTCCAAAAGTCACCGACTCTGAAAATGTTGTGAATCGACTTCCAGAATAATTCGCGGTGGAGTCGTCTTAAATTTGTGGAACGTATAGAGTTCCAAATCATTTCGTCTGTTGGAGTGTAATCGGAAATTTCATAGACGGAGCACCGGATGCGGTCTAGATTGATAAATGTTGCCTTCCTCAATGTTTCTGGGCGGCTGCCCTTAATGATTTTTGTGAAGATTCGCTGAGAGCCTTGTGATATTAAAATACCAGGGCAGCTGAACATTAAATCAGGTTGGGTATCAACCTCGAGTGGAGGGCATAGATCAGTGTCTAAGTCTAAAGAGGCAGGGAAAGTTTCCATTATTTGCTTGAACTGTGTTCGTGCAACCCGCTCGTTCAGTGCTGCAAAGACTGCTTTGAAGAGAGGGAAATTTGGGTCTAACATGTTGTTTTCAGATTATGATCGCTCTTTAATCAGTGTTTTGAGCAAGTGATCGGTGCCTTCTTCTCCTCGCGCTCATGACACATGTCGCGTTAACGTGAAGCCAAAGGCCCCGTGAAGCTCCCGCCAAGGCTTGTACGCAAAATAGGATTTTTGAGGCGAAAATTTAGGATTTCCTTGTCCGAAAATAGGATTTTTTAGGCCCAAAGTTGCGGATCCTTGTCCGCCGATAGGATCTTTTAGGCCAATCCTGGCATGTTTCGGCCCTTTTCAAATCAAATTTGTTCGGATCCGCTCGGCATGAAAGCTGATCCATCGGCTACACAAATGGAGACTCGGAAATGAATTCCAGCTCACGAAGTGCCAGACGAAAACCACGAAATAGGTTCCTGAGAAGCGTTCCCGACTGTTTCCGAGGGCGCTACTTATATCGACTTGATCACGGCATCCTTTAGTCCTCAACGCCCGCCATCCGTTTCGGGACACGTTGGCCGAACTGAACAACGGCTTGAACCTGGGCGTTGTGCCAGTCTGGGTGCTCGAGCTCAGGAGCCTTCACGGTGCTACAAAATCTTCCGAAAATGGTGCACGAAAGTGCAATATAAAATTTCACTACAGCGACTACACCGTGCCTTGAGTTCCAGTGAAGCTCCTCAAGAATGACGCGCTGCCTTGGTGGACCGCCAAGATCCCGCCGCGATCATATTACTTATCTAAGCTTTTTGTCGTCCAACGCTCGTCTCTCGCCGCTCGGTGCTCCTCCTCTGTGCTGGGCTGGACTGGATTTCCGATGGCTGATCAATTTGCGGCGTTCAAGGCAGCCAAGCGCGAGATCCGCGGCAGTCAAATCATCGTAGATGACCTCAAGTGCCTCAAAAAAGGCAGCAAGCTCAAGGTCCCTGGAACGACGCTGAATGCTGTCGGCGCTTTTATTCAATTACTGGCCGAACACGATGGAAATTCTGATTTTGCCGTGTTCTCTTCGTTGCTCAGTCCCCTGGTATCGCGCAGCATTCCTCAAGGGTCAATCTATGGCACGATAGAGGGACACATCCTGAACGCAGTATGTTCCAGTCTGGGTGTTCTCACTGCCGCTAATTTCTTCCCAGTGCCAGGGAGACAATAAAGACATCCTTCTCGCAAAAGCACGATGGATATTCCCAATGTATGGTGATGAACCCTCACATGGGATTCTGGGATACCTCGAGCTCGGTGCTCGGCAATTCCACATATTTGACAGATCTCCCGAGCTGAATTCTTACATGTGGGCCGAACCTGTAATCCATCCTCAATGTGTATAGAAAAATGTTTAATCTGGCTTGATACAGGCGTTCACAGAACTCAGGGAAACCGTCTACGCCTACCTTGGGGTGTTGGACGTGAATCTAGCACCGTGGAAAGTTCACCACGACTCTCCATCTCCGTTAATGCGACAAATGAATGGCTGGGCTTGCGGCCTTTTCACGATCCATGCGATCCGCGTTGTTTCAAATGGGGAGTCCACCGCCGCCGTGACCAATGAGCACACGGAGCGGGTCAAGGCAGAAACCCTGGGGATGATCCTGGACAATCTCCAGTGCAGTCATTTATTTTAATCCCCGCCCGATTTACGCTAATGTGTTTGGTACAGATTGCTTGAGAGGAAAACTACGCTGCTGACTGTCTCAGATACCAGTGCGGATATTGTGATGACTGCAGCCGATGAGATGCAACCTCAAATCACCTCATCCCACCACGATGATGGCGGGATGAGTATAGACATGGATATCAACACTCCAGATAGCACCGCTGTAGTCACGCTCAGTCCACCAGCCACTATGTCCGACGTCCATTCCTGCGGTCGCCTCAAGGCAAGTACTCCTTGTCACCAAAAGTAAATACTAATGGCCGCATTACTTCGTAAGCTATGGACCAATCCCAACTGCCAGTCACCACCATATGCCTTGGGGTTCTGACTATGACTTACAAAACTTTCCCGGCAAGAATTAGGCTAAGGGGTAGTACAGAGGCATCCCAACATCAGCTGTTTGCCTCGATATTACAGCATACATCAATTGACCACTCAAAAACCCTGGTAAAGAATGCAGGAAACCCTTCCAATGACAAAAGAACCTGGTAGTAGCCACTCACCTACCCTCTCTACCCCTGACAAGGTTCATGCTATTCACTGCACCACTGAATGGTAATCTGGAGCCCTCGGCATCAAAACCATATGGCGTGTGAAAATCAGTGCAATAGGACGAGTTTGGGATGAGTACAGTGTCCAAAAAAAGCTGTAAATAATGTAGTTTGCTCTCAGGAAAGCACCTAACAGATTTGGCTCCAAAGCGGCGATGAATGCACCCAGACGAAGTTGATCAATCATCAGCAGGATGTTGCCCGGCCAGACAACAAACATATCGGCCTTGTTCCCACATATTCGCAAACATTTAGCACATCAAATTTGTCGGAGATGTTCTCAGGATGCATAGACATCAGTCCAAGTCCTATCCATCCAAGGAGGCAATGTTGTGACCCTTGAATTTGGACATTTGGACCAAAATCACACATCAGCAAATCGATCAATTTATCGGCACCATGCCGGCTCTCGGCACAGCAGGTGGTCTATGCAAAGGGCGGCCATACATCCTACTGAACATGATCATGTACTTTATCTAAAAAAGTACTACATTTTGTGGCCTGTAACGACCGATTAGTATTTACTTTTGGTGATGATGAGTACCACCTTCCCTCACCCACTAGCTTGAGCCCTTATCGATCATCTCCCCCCACCCAAGGGAGGAAGGGAGCGACGCACGATGATCATGTCGACGGCGCGCACCTTTCTGCTCTTGCTCTGCTTCGTGGACGTGGGTCCCGAGCCCAAGGAGGACGCCGAAGCCGAGAACGTTGCGGAAGAGGTGGACGGCGAGGAGGATGTGAATGAGGTGGACTCGAGCGACGTGCCCAAGGTGCGGCATGCGGGCGGGCGCGGCCACAGCGAGACGAGGTCTACCTTTGCGTCTGCCACTGCCGTGTGTTTGGACGTATTGGGGTGGATCGCCTCTTCGCGGCGGCGGGGCGCGGGGTCGTCCTCGTGGTGCTCGTGGTAATGGGAGCCATGTTTTTTGCGGAAGGGGAAGGAGGGAATGAAGGAGGAGCGGAATTGCCTTTATACAGCCCGCGGCTAATCTGGGTCCCTTGGCAAAGGCAAAGGCGAGTCGCCCCTAGGTCTTTGCCAATATCTTATCCTGCAATTACTGGCATAACGCGACTGGATATCCGAACGAGGGTAGTGCACGTGTGGGTGGGAGACGGTGAGTCGAGCGAGGGGACGATCATTTGCTGTGCATGCCGAGACGGCTAGATCGCGTATCGGCATGCATAGACTCAGCGGGCCTAGAATTTGCCCAGGCCCCATTCTAGGACCGGCATCAAAACATAGTCTCTCCTAGACAGACACTACAACATACGCAGCTCGTACCTCGCTGGTTGAAGTCTGTTGGTTACCGCGGGGGTCCGATCAGGTTAGGCCGTTATTACAATGCCGCGAGGTCCGAGCGAAGTCATGATGGCCGCCTAGCTCCGTCTAGCTCCGCCGCGTTAGCCGGCTGCTATGTAGCTTGACGCCGCCCAACGGCGTGCTCCCAGTCTATCCCCTCCGTCAACGCAGTGAGTGAGCCGTGCGTGAGCGCCGAGCGAGCCGAGGGTGCTAAAGAAAAACGATGCCAAATGTGTCGCAGTGAGCCGTTAATATATCCTTATGGGGATATAGGCTTCAGACAGACAGACAGACACGCTAATTTTATAAAGAGGGAGACATTCACACAAAGGAAAGCCAGGTTCACGGTGAATCGAGGGATGAGTAAAATAAAGCTACATTCACGGTGTATGTGCCAGGAAATACATTGTTGGGTGTCATTTACAGTGTGTGGAGGGTTAAGTGAAGTTAATTTACTGCTCCAATTGGTTAATATGAACTGAACATGGCCCACATAGCCGTGAAACATAGAAATCACACAAAATCCCAGGTTCATGCAAGAAAGCCACATTCTTACAAAAAAAAGCCAGGTTCACGGTGAATGGGCCAGAGAACACATCGTTGAGTGTCATTTAGGGCGTGTGGAGGGTAAAAGAAGATTCATTTAGGGCTCAGATGGCCCTAAATGAAGTGAACCTGGGCCCAGGTTCATGGATCAGATACATAAGTGCACACTCACAGGATAAAATGACCCGTAAGGTTCATTATCCATCACATCTTTCATCTTCGCATCTCAGCATCACATCCTTCTTCTGCCAGTGCCACGGTCGGAGGGAAAATCCTATAGGTCATCTGTCATCACTGAGAACCCGCCGCTCTTGTCCTTATATCAATCTGTCAAGAGATGAGACAGATGTACCCTTGGTGGGTTCTATCTCCCTCTCGGCCGCGATGATCATCTGCTGAGACCCTCGTCGGCAAACCGCAAATGGTCCATTTGGCCATGAAGCCCAGGAACGCACCCCACAGGCGTATATGGGGCTCTGATATATTAGATGGTTGGCAATCTCCCAACAGCAATGATATATCAAGCTCTACAATTGCCGACCTGCGCTGATAAGGCCCCCGGTCACTAACGTTGCACTCGGTCCGCTTTTCATCTCCAAAAATTGCTGTTTTACTCTAAGAAATTTGCCTTTGGGCGGCTGTTTTACTCTATTTCGGACGAAGATTTTGGGGTAAAATGCCGATTTTTTCTCCCCGAGAGGATGTTTGACCTCTGGCCGCATCGCAGGTTCACCTGGCACATTCAGATGAGTTTCAACCAACATATACCGTCCCCCGGTCTGAGAATTTGATTTTTCTGCCAGTTGTACTCACGAATACACCCCCAAAAAATCTCGCGCTCCGCGTGATTTACTCTATGTGGGTAGGGGATCGACCCTTTCAGAGTTGATTTACTCTATTTTGCGGACAAGGTTAGAGGTCATTTTTGGACCGTGATTTACTCTATCCCGGACCGAGTGTAACGATAGTGACCGGGGGCCTCACTGATATATCAGGAGACAATAGCTAAGCGCCGGTCAAAACAAAATACCATTTGAGCCAAACCCAAGCTGAAAGCCGTGAGAGCCAGCCGTTTATAAATGGCTCGGCTCGGCTTAATCGGTGATGGCTTCCGAAGTCATCAAAAGCCGAGCCGAACCAGCCGTAGCCGACCCGCGGCAACACTACCGGGGAGAGCCTGAGGCAGAATCCACTCTTTCATTTTTCGATGATAGTGGTTCCGGTCCTTCTCGCGCTTAGGTATCACATGAGCCATACATATTGTTAGCCTTTCGCAACCGTCCGACTGAATGGACTCGATTCACACACACCTGTCCAATAGCAACGTACCCATCAACATCATCCGTGCTATATAATAGCTTACTCTAGTGAAGACACACTGACAGATCTCTCCCACAGCTCTCGCCAGCTCTTCCTCGTCGCTCTTTTGTAGTGTCAATGCCGTGGCATGGCATTTCAACGATTTTAATCCAGCTAACGCTGGTGCGGTCTATCCAAGCTCTTTCAGTATGTCTCTTTGAATGAAGTATCTTAATCTCGCACTGACGTCTGGCACAGGTCCTGCTACCTCTCTACGTCCCTCATGGAACAAACTGTGAGGCGTGGTCGCCCGCCTTTGCCACGTAATTATAAATGTCTTGAAGGCATGGCTTTTCATGTATTCAAGTCCATCTTCTCTTAGAATATCCGCACATCCATCCATGACATTCTACACCATCATAAGCCCAATCAGTGGTCCGGGTTCCAGCGTAGACTCGCAGCCGGATGCAGACTTTATCAGCTGTGTTCTTCGACTACGGTTGTCCGGAACCCAGACGGTCTTAGGATGGGTTGATACTATAAGTCCGTCAACCGGAACTGTACTCGGAGATATCGACACATACGCTGGATGGAACAATTCCTATCGGCCCAACGGGATTTTCCTCGTCGATGTTACGCCCACCGCCAGTCGCGTCAGTACATATCAAGGCTATGTGTCGCATGCGACGTCGATGGGCTTTACCTTTGTGCGTACATTCTGGTTCCCGAGCTCATCTAAATGAGCCTAACCTACAAATTAGACGGCTCTGGATGCCGGAGTCGCTACTTCCTCATCGTATCTCGACATGGTAGACCTTGTCAACACCTATGAAGGCCCCTATTCGTCCTTTGACACCTCCTCGCTCTCTGGGACTCTCTCCAAACAATCCGTTACCCTGAAAAGCGCGCCTTCGACTGGGTCATACAGCGGAGTGATCTCGCAGCTGCAAAGCCTGGGTGTCAAGGCAATGTACATCACGGACGCCCCAGACATGGGTACGCCGCTTCCTGCCCAGTTGGCCGAGTTTGTGGATGAGGTCGCGAGTGTGGGAGAAGTGCGTCTCTTTTATCTACGGAGGAACCTGTTTTCATCCCACAGTAGAGCGTGCCGTCGCGATCCACGACCTCTCCGGCCTCCGGTCCAGCCCCCTCCAGTCCAACGGACACCACGACTTCTCCGGCCTCCGGTTCAGCCCCCTCCAGTCCAACTATTTCTTCTGGATCTCCACCATCTTCCGCGAAAAGATCCTCCTCTCCTTCGACAGCAGTGAAAGAGGTCAGGCAGCCCTTTGGTTGTTATTTCATTCACGTTACTTCATTTACTAATCCGTTTGAGCAGAGCCTCACAATATCTTCCGTCTCGTCTTCCACTTCCCCACCTGCCGGAATCTCTAACCAAGTACGCTTGATTACTAGTATCTTTACTGAAGCAAGAGATCTAATGCCATGAAGACCGTATCTGCAGGCCGCGGCAAACCACCTGTCACAGCCGTCGTCTGTGGCGTTCTAGGCGCCTTACTTCTGCTTTCTGCATCGCTCGCTATGCTTCTATTCATGCGTATGCGTCGGAGACGCCAGATGCCAGGTGCACCAGACAACATGAACACGGCACTGTTTACCCCGGAAACTTCACAATATCCTAACCCTGCACCCAACGCGACAGTGATACCCTTCCCCTTGGATTATAGTAACCGCGATCGGCCTTCAGATTCAGTCATCACGAGCCCGCCACCGCGGTCGACTCCTGATGTCAAGTCTCCGATGGGCGAGATGTCAACTGTAACTGGCGCGGAAGCTCGGGCTGGTGCAGCAACGGAGGCTGATACAGGTAATACTAGTCTTTCGACGACAAGAGCTTCGTACCCGTCTATGATGGAGTTGTCTGCAGCGCCGACACATGTCGGAGATTCGGACTCAGAGGTGCGGAGAGAATCAATGGGTCCGCCTCCTTCGTACTTCCCAGCGGACCGGGACGGATGACAGGTTATTCGTCGTGATGCAACACCGTATAGGGCATGTGTCGCCACATCATGTAATCCCATCGAATCTGCGAAATTAGGGTTGTTCATAGTAGCCCTTTCGGACACCCTTCTTTGCACGGTTTTTGATGCCCCTTTTTTCTCCCTTTTCCATGTTCGGTAGATAGTCTCACTCCTTATGAAATTACGGTCTGTCCGAAGCTTTTAAAGTCCGCTTCTGAGGGATCAGGCCCACGGCTTTGGAAGCGCTGGATCCAGACCCTTGGAAGCACTCAATAAACGGCGCTTCCTCGGGGCTTTTGGCCCGATGATCTACTTTAAGCGCTGGCGCGCCTATAAAAGTGTACACAAACCCAAACTCCGCTTTCCGCTCACCGTTGAAGTACCGGAGGTGCTAATTCAAGCGCCAAACTAGCAAAAGTGACTTGAATTTACTTGCAACTTCATCAATTTTGCCCTTGCTTTGAAGGATGGGCTGGGGATAAAATTCTGAACTTGATTACAACCTGATAAAGACGAAGATTCATTGGTGCGCACTCAGAGCTGCAAATAGAATACATGCACTGGCAGTGGTTTTGTGATAACCGACCTAGTTTCTGAATTCATATCCAACAAAAGGCTTCAGACAGGCGTCACCCTCTTTCACACTAAGATCAGTGAAATTCCAAGTGGCTCAAAGTTAGTTACGGAATGGAGCCCAAAATTTTACATTTCGTTTTGAGCCGAAACTTCAAGTTTCGGTTGCCCTGAAATGCTTTGGGTTTTCATACATGGGAGGGCCGAGGCATTTCGGTCCGCCCGAGATGCCTACTTGAGGCGCAAAATGAAATGTAAGATTTCGAGTTACATTTTGGAACTAACTTCAAACAGGTCGAAATTTGGCTAATCTCTGTGTGTTTATAGAATTACAAGTGTCTGTCTGAGCCTTTTAAGCTCCGACACTTTATTTGATGCCATCTCGACACTTCATCCACTCCCGCCTCATACTGCAGATCGATTCCTTACGGAATCCTCAGCGCCGAGCCTCCCGGCCGTATCGGGATACATGCCGCCATTCCCCTCAATCACCCTCCATCACTTTTCTGCAACGACACTCACTATTCTCCATAGATTCTTTGGAATGCTCCCGGTTGCGTAAGTAAATCAACTGGACTCGATTCAACTCAAAATCCAGGAAACTTCCCCCAGTCTTTTTCGAACCTTGAAGGTGGTATGTGACCTTTAAAGAATAATACAAGCACCCAGACTGGATAAAATAGAGAAAAAGACGCAAAAAGGGTGCCAAAAAGGGTGGAAAAGGGAGCCTCGGACTGGAGTATTCACAGTAGCCCCTTTTCTGCCCTTTTTCGTGCCCTTTTTTTTTTTTTTTTTTTTTTTTCTCATTTCTTCTAGATTTGCATGTAGGACCCCGTCTTTTTCGGCGTTCTACCCTTTTTGTACTTCTAATTGAAAAAGGGGGGGAAAAACGAAGAGAATGGCAAAAGGGGCGGAAAAGGGCGGGAAAAAGGGCTACCAGTGTGAATCCTATTGTATTCTTCCAAAATCGAACTGGAACTTTGTTCTTGACGGTGGAGAAATCTGGTCGTTCGCAGAATTCTGGCGCGTCAAAAGAAAAAAACCGATCAAGTACAGTGTAACTTGGCTGCTGCCCAAAATACATTACAGTCAACACTGTTGTAAGCATACCCCTTGGGATACGCAGCAGGGTATGGGTTACCGCAGTATATAGCCTTCAACAGTGTATCTAAAAAAACGGGTCCAAAAATCACAGAAAAATCTATCTTTCTCATCCTGGAACCTGGGTCATGTACAATATTTTAAGGGCCCTTAAAATATTTGAAAAACCCCGGGATTTGACCCCAAAATCGAAAAAAAATGCAGGAATGGCCAAAATTCTTTTAGATTCTGGGGGAAATCAGAGAACACGGAAATTTGGGGATCTTGGGGCAGAATTGGCAATATGGACTGGAACATGGGATTTTTTGGTATTCTTGGGGCAAATCCAGGTTTTTTATACCCCACCCAGAATTCATGGAACTTGGGAATCTGGGCTGGAATATGGGATTTTTGGTATTTTGGGGTTTTTTTTACCCTAAGTGACTTGTGGTTAAATTCTTTCCAAAACAGAGAAACTTGGCAATCTGGGCTGGAACCTAGTCCCCATCCCCCCCCAGTTCGCGCGGGGCTATTGCAAATAATCTTATGGCTATTTCCCATCTGTTTAAACATTAGACTGCTGTGAAATTGTAAATCCCACCCTACATCCCTGCGTCCTAAGCACTCGACAATCAGCAATGGGCAGAGGGACTTACCGCCAAAAACTCATTGCACAGAAATGACGCCTAATATTTCTTTTCCAGCTTCCACAGATGAACATGGTGAGTAACAGGTAACGGAAAGATACTGTACATGTATTCTGATTTTAGTCAGATTTGAACGAACATTCAATGGTAAAATCCTAGTTTAGGACCAGGTGTGGTGAAATTTCTGACACTGGCACCAACTATTAAATTGTAGCGGCCGCATCTTGAACTCGGACCAGTACCTGATTCCCATCTTTCGGGATCCGGTACATGTGATCAGATACTATTGAATGTGTGCTTATCGGAAGAAGAGGGTCACTGTCTTCTTGCGAGGTTCCCGCTGCATTCAACGCGTCAATGCCCCCAGTAAGTTACCAGAATTATAATTGGAAACCTTTGAGCCTGGATTCAGAAGCCAATGAGACATACATATTTGAGTAGGCTGAATGTGCGCAAAATGATGTCAGAATCCGTACTTAGATCTTCTGTACCCAGTGTATCGAGCTGCTCGCTGGTTCTCCTGGTCTCCGTGCGCGTATCGGAAGAAGAGAGACACTCCCGGCTTGCGAGATTCCTGTTGCATTCAACGTGTCAATACTCCGGGTAAGTAACTATGTATCTTCTTTGAGCCACATGATCATGCGGCCCGGCTTCACTAAGGAGATTCCGGCCTTATAGAAAGTTCGAAACGGCCCTTTTCGGCGGCTCCATGCTTTTGGTGGCCTTCATGGTCTTGCAGGTGGCCTTCATGGTCTTGCACAGCCTCTTCTTTAACACGATTTCAGCGGCTTCATGCTTTTTATAGGGCTTCATGATTGGCCCTACCTCTTCTTTAACCTGATTTCAGCGGCTTCATGCTTTTTCCAGGGCTTCATGGTTTTCCTTGGATTCAGGCTGTATGCGCAGCTTCATGGTTCTATAGGGCTTCATGCTATGTGCCCGGCTTCATGCTTTATGCCGATTTCAGCGGCTTCATGGTTTATTCACGGCTTCATGGTTTATTCACGACTTCATGGTTTATTCACGGCTTCATGGTTTATGCCCAGCTTCAGGGTTTATTCACGGCTTCATGGTTTATGATCGGATTCATGCTATAGGAACGGCTTCATGCTTTAAGCCCGGCTTCATGCTATAGGCCTGGCTTCATGCTATAGGCCTGGCTTCATGCTATAGGCCTGGCTTCATGCTATAGGCCTGGCTTCATGCTTTATTCACGGGCTTCATGCTTTATGATCAGATTCATGCTTTATGATCAGATTCATGCTTTATTCACGGCTTCATGCTTTATGATCAGATTCATGCTATATGATCGGATTCATGCTATAGGCACGGCTTCATGCTTTGTGATCGGATTCATGCTGGAATCAGCCTTCAGAAATCTCATCACCATTTCTTTTGTAGATCCACATTGTTAAAGAAAGTTGACTGCAATTGACAGCAATCTGCACATCTTGCAAAAAAGAACAGACAGAAATAAAAGCTCTCAAAAAGCGAAAATTGGTTAAACAATATTTAAAACCATTAGCAATTTTTTGTAGTGCCTATGTATCTCATCTGGGCCACATGATCATGATGCCCGCTTCATTAGTGCCATTTCGGCCTTACATAGAAATGTTGAAACTGGTCATTTCTGCGGGCTTCATGCTTTTTCAGGGCATCATGCTTTTCCCAACCTCTACTTTAAGTCGATTTCAGCGGCTTCATGCTTTTATCGGGCATCATGCTTTGCCCAACCTCTTCTTTAAGCTGATTTCAATGGCTTCATGCTATATGCACAGCTTTATGCTTTATGCAGGGCTTCATGCTTTATGGCGGGATTCATGCTATATGCACAGCTTCATGCTTTATGCAGGGCCTCATGCTTTATGACCGGATTCATGCTATATGCACGGCTTCATGCTATATGCACAGCTTCATGCTATATGCACGGCTTCATGCTTTAGGTACCCAAAATCCAGGCAAAAGGAACAGGAAATTGGTGGGAGAAAGACACATCCTGTGGTCATACAAGAGCGCGCTGGGGCGCTCCGCGCCCCAGCACTTCAGTTGACAATAAATCTCAGACCTGAGTCTTTCCTGAATCTGAAGCTCAGGATAAGTGTCTGATGAATTTCCTGTATACTCAATTTGTCCCCAGATTAAATAAGTCCCCCTCAACTTGACGATGCATGACTTTAGGGCAGGTCTCGCGGGAATCTCGGGGTCAAGTGACCATCGGAGTCTGAAAAGGCTTCGGACAGACAGAGGGTCGTAATTTTATAAAGAGGGTGATACAGTCAGGTGTTTATTGCAAGAGCTTGAAGATTTCCAGAATCATGTTACTGGTTGAGCACAATGTAAAGTATTTGAGACTGCAAACATATGTGTGGCTGGTGATCCCAAGTTTCTTGAGAACCTGATTTCTTTAAGACTGTCTGGCTGTTAGTGAACCTTGTCGAAATGGAGATATACATTTGATGGCTTGGCACCAGCCAACGTATATAAAGGCAGCTCCTTGACCAGAGGGCACTTGCTCTTCTTCAACCCGCCCCCCCCCTCCAACATGTCTGCCCAAATGTGCACCTTATGTAATCAGACCTTCGAAGGGGATATGCACACTTGCATCGATGTGAGTCAGCACTGGTTTCTCTTTTCTATAAGGCTGACAGTCACTTAAAGAATTCGGACAAAGACAGTGTGAGTCTGGTCAAGCTGTCTTTCTTTAACCTGGACTCCGTCTAAAAGAAAGCTCTGCAGTCCTTCCGCTGCCTTGACAGCTGCGGCGAGCTGATCGCTTGGACGGTGCTCAATTCAGTTGAGCGGGTCATTAAAACATTTCTCAACCTTGGGATTTGTGTTCCCTGCCAAACAGCTTTGACAACCAAAACCCTGCAGTCCCACTTCAAATCACAACATGTGGGGACCATGACTGCAGCAGTGAAGAAGGATGTCTATGATGTTCTGGCTTGTGCCAATGTAGAGGACCACTATCCCAAACTGGCTGCCACCACCCCGATCCCGTCGTTTGCTGGTTTGCAGATCCACGAACACATAGAGGGATGTCCTGGCTGCCCGTACTCAGCAGCTCATAAGGGTGTTGTGGGCCATATGGCTACCTAAAAGCATGCCGGCCAAATCCTTACCCGCTTGAAAGTGCAGCAGCTGAACAGGGGTTCAGCCAAGGCCTACTTTTGTGTTGACTTGCATCTCGCTGAGAATGTGCCTACGGTCCCGGCCTTGCTAGATTGAGTGGGAGAAGCACCTGCCGGCCAACCTCCCCAATGCACGGATGATAAGCCCTTGGCTGATGCTGATGCGCACCGGTTGGCATGAGCATGTCCAGCCATTCAAAGACGAGATTCCAGAGCTGCGCCATTTGGTTTCCATGCCTTCACCGGGCGACAAAATGTATTGCCTACATGACAGGGTGAAGGAGTACCTCACCAACGCAATGGTCCTGCTGGATGCGACCGACGAGCTTGTGCTCCAGCATCTCAACTCACCCGACCCGGACAAGAAGTGAGTGCACCGATTGTTTTCTTTAGCCATGACTGCCTGCTAAAAAAACCCTAGGGGGATCAACAACACACTGCTCCACGCACATTACCAGGGCGAGGAAACCTTAGCTGGTTGTGTTGTTCTGAGGTAATGTGAGGAGATGCGGAATAGCTCCCTCTCAACAAGAAAGCAGTGGAATGACTCCACAAGATCGCAGGGCTGAACAGGTCGGGACTCAAGAAGGAGGAGGAGGACCAGGATCTGGGATCCGTGAGGATTTTCCCGCAGCGGCTCCTGTGAACCAGCGTGCGGTGGGCCAGTAGTTGTAGTTCCTTTGTTGTCTGTTCTTCTATAAGCAGCCCAAATTTTGAAAGAATGGCTGTGGGCTGGGTTGTGGTGGCTAATTCTCGGGGCCTTGGTAACCATTTTTTTCTTCTGCATGTTGAGCAGCAATGTGGGTCATACTCATTTAACCGCTCGGCATCGCTAAATGAAATGAGGTTATATCGTAACAGCACATTTAGACTAAAACAAGAGACTCTCCGGCGATGTGGCCACTTCACCCCGGTACACATTACTAACTAACTGCCAATTCTCCCACTTCTCCGCAAACTAAAGTCCTCTGTCAACATTAGATCCAACTGAAGTCTCATCATCTTCGTCGGGCACATCTGCCGTAGCTCCCATCTTGCGGAGTAGGTTGGGAATCTCAGTGCGCCCCCAAAGAGACGCGGCTTGCAGTGCGTTGCCGTATTGTCCGCCCTGTGCGTTCACGTCGGCGCCGCTCTCGACCAGCGGGCGCACAATCTCGATGTGCCCCCCAAGAGACGCGGCCTGTAGCACGTTACCGTGTCCTTCGCCCTGCGCGTTCACGTTGGCGCCATGTTGGAGCAGTAGGTGGGTGATGTTGATGTGTCCCTCAAAGGACGCTGCTTGCAACGCATTTCCATGTCCTCCGCCCTGCGCGTTCACGTCAGCGCCACTCTCAAGCAGCAGACGCACGATCTCGATGTGGCCCCTATAGGACGTGGCTTGCAATGTGTTGCCGAATTCTCCGCCCTGCGCGTTCACGTCGGCACCGCTGTTGAGCAGCTCCCACACTGCCTGGCCAATCCCGAGAGATGCGGCTATGTACAATGGAGGAAGTAGAGGCACCGTTGTGGACCGCGCGTGCGTGGACCTCAAGCGCAAGTTCTCAACATCATATAAGTGGAGTAGAGTGATGTATTGTGTGCTTTCCGGTTGGAGAAGTTGCAGGACCACGTCGATGAGACCAATGTGATTGTGCTGTTTCTCTGTGCTCCCGCAATTGTCCAGACCAATGTCATCACAGAGTGTCAGATGGAACACCCAGGTCTCCACGGCATAGAGGGTGAGAGGATATTGCTGGAGATCCGCATAGGACTTGAGAACATGGTCGAAGCTGCAGAGATACCCAATACATGTCTGGGCAAGCAAGTGATGTGCTGCCTGCTCCGAGATCTCGCAATGACCAGACAGCCTTAGTCGAGTGGCAAGAAGGAAGTACTCCTTTACGGATGCATGCGCAAGCTTGACTGTACGCTCTTCATCCCCCGACACGGCAACAAAGCCGGCACATGCAGCCAGTAAAGCATTCGGGTCCATTCGCTCCCCAGTATCGAAGAGGAGTTACTCGCGGTCGAAATCGAATGCCAGGGAATCAATGATCTCGTCCAGTGTCATAGGGCGTTTGGAGAACATCAACCAATTCATTGTACGGCAAACACTAGAAACCATGTCGGGATTCTTGATGTTCTGCAGAATGCGATCATAGATGGTGTGGAGCGAAGTCGGCATGTTCTTTAGCGCTTTCTCGACCTGTGATCGCCTTCCATCACAGTTACGGAGTTCATCCAGCTGTAGAGCAACCAGGCGAAACCTTGAAAATTTAGGAAGGAGTGAGTGAAATGTATGGGCTCTAACTCACATTCCGTTGCTGCGCTGAAGGAGTCCCCTTTTGATCTCATCCCTTTTTTCATAGATCCAGCCTGGTTCTTTGGACAGCACCTCAGTGAGATATAACTCAATATCCCCGTCCACGCATCCTTCAAGGGATACTGAAACGGCACGTTCGACAAGTTTGGGATGCCCAGCCTGAACCTCTGGGCGACTGGTGACGAGAATGCGAACATTAGGTAAATTTGCATTGAGCATCGTGGTGATCAGGTGCAGCAGTCCATGGCGCTCTGAGCACTCGTCGAGCGCGTCCAACACTATGTATACCGACTTCTGATCGAAGTCTTTGAGAAGAGGGAGTAATGCGTCCGAAATCAACTCGACATCAGTGAGGAGCTTTTGACCACTGGCATGTGACATCCACAGTGCATCCAGCTTGCTGTCAGGGGGAGCTGATCGAATGGAGAGCTGTGTAACTAGAGAGCATAGGAGTTGTGTCACGGTTTGCTGCCCAGGGTTGTTCATATCAAAGTAGAAAAACACATAGTGCTCTGTCCTGTCGTGAATTGTATTGATAATTGTTGAGCTGGAGGATGGGGACAATGAGCCTGATCTGGAAGAGAAAGCAAGAAAGAGATACCTGAGTACAGTCTTTCCAGATCCCGCTGGAGTGCATAGATTAGTAAACCTATGGCATGCAAATGATTGATCCTCACATATTCTACGAAGCCATAAGAATGAGCTTGGTGTATAAATCCATTCTCTGAATTCTGGGCGCCCGAACAACCACAGCCTGGTTTTCGGGTGGTGTTTGTTCGCAGCGATGCATTGGCTATCAGCTACGCCTGCTGGTGGCCTAACCCACTCGTCTAGCCTGGTGCGGGTTTGTTTATCAAGGAGTATTTGTCTGTGGTTCAATGAGAAAACATGATGTGTACCCTGGAACAACATACAGCTTTGCATCCATGCCATCCTGGCCCTGCGAAAGAGCGATCAGACGTGAGGCCTTGATGTTTATGTAACATGAGTTTGAGACACCTGAGTTCAAACACGCCACTCACACTGAACGTGTCCCGGAATGCATTGATTTCATGATCTATGCCATCCGCAATGTCTGGGAAGTCGCCGTATTTCCAGAACCGCTTAACACGGTTCTGGGACGTCCACTCCATCAAAATTGTACAGCTTTCACTTAGTACCCTGGTAGTCACTGATCAGTGCCAACACAGGTACTCAAGTCTGAGGCTCGGCTCACATTTGATATCTATTCAGATCAGTGCTCAAGCCCTGCACAGCGATACTGCGCCTGTCCTCATCGAGATCACACAATCCCTCTGCGACAACGCGGAAAACCTCCCCAATGTTGTCCAGAAGGTCCTCTGCACGCTTCTTGTTTGCGCCATGCCTGTTGCATATCAGTATATGACTAGATGCAGCAATGGTAACTAATGGTCGAACAGACCTTCCGGATGTCTATGAGCTTCTGGATGCAGCCGGTGATAGTGTTGATGTATGGGACGTTTTCCGTTACGTCCGTGAGCAGCCCAAGGATCTTCAACGCAACTTGGAGAGAAGTAGTGGCCCCATCCGCGAGTTTGTCGGTCTTGGATTGAGTAGCGGGTGCCAGGGGGGGCGCAGTCTTGGGGGGTGTCATGGTGGGTGAGAGAGCACAGTGTGGTGGCGACATGTCGTGCAAGCTGTGCAAGCTGTCGTGATTTCAAAGTCCGAAACTATTAGTTCCTCACTGCCGGCATGAAAGATCGGACGGCTTCAGCATGAGGCTGGGTAAAAGTCCCGCGCGTGCCCCAGGGCGATGTGCTCCATTTGCCGGAAAGGACGCACCCATGCTGTGAGATAACGCCGAATTGCTTCACATGTCATCTTTGACAGGTCGGCGGGAGTCCACGCCATTTTCGTCACTTCGTAACTTCGCTTAGTTTCGGGAAACTTAGTAACTTTGATGGGAATCCGGGAAAGTTCGTGATTTTGACGAGCTTCTGTGAAAGTCCGTGAGTTACTTGTCAAGCGGCGCTCCTCGGCACATCACGGAGGGATGCGTGCCATCAACTTGCAGAGAGTGGCCGGTTAGGTTCGGGTTAGCGGGTTAGTGGTTAGAGGTTAGCGGTTTGGGTTCGGGTGAGGGTTAGCGGCTAGTGGTTAGTGGTTCGGGTTAGCAAGGTATCTATATGAACAGAATACGGAGAGACTTGAGTTGAAGAAAAATGATGGCCGGGTTGATGCGTTTGATTTGTGTCTCACGAACTTCCCTGGAAACTCGCCAATGTGACGAACTTTCCCAACTTTCCATCAAAGTCACGAACCTTCGCACCTTTAAGCGAAGTTACGAAGTGACGAAGGTCACTACGACTCGGTCGTCGGATCGCAATGGTTGTGTCTTTGTCATCTTTCCGTTCCTTTCTACGGACTCCGCCTTGGCTCGCTTTGGCTGTAGTCCTAGCACTCCAAAGATCTTCAGGAGTACCAGTCTATAGCTAGCTCACTCGATGCTGCTGGGCGAAATCTACTTCTCCAGTTTCTCTACCATCTCTATGTTCGGCCCGACTAGCTTCCATATTTGAACCCGGCGGACCACTCTCCTTCTTCATCAATGACCAACCAAGTAAACAATGTTCAGACTATGGATCTTGCTGCTGGCCTACGACACAAAATTTCTCCCCCGACGCTAGACGCTTACGCAGGATGGGGCACTGCCCAGATCGTTCATCGCGAGGGGACGGAAGTCTGAAACATCTCCTGCGACGATAACACTGTTCCCAAGGCATGAACACCCCGGTCGCTACAAACACACGCCATGAGATATCAACCATGAAATGATTCGAGGGACTCACGCATAGGTGAAAGTATGGATATTGAAAAAGCCGGAGAATCCGCCGGAATCGAGGCCGCGGCAGGAAGTTGCCGTAGCGGAGCCTGAAAGCCTCTTTGGGAACTGGCCCCTGTCTTCAGTGTTGTAAGCCTGAAATTTTTGTACATCTATTGCAACCTCTGTAGATTGAACATAACAGAGCACAACCATAACCACACTGCGATAGTCCGACCTATCCAAGACCTAGGATAGACAACCGGAACATTCTAAGATGATGAAGTTGATGAGCGCCCGCTCACGTCTTCTTCGGCAACAACAGGGGTATAAATACTGGGTCCCATAGCTAGTTGTGGCATATTAATGTGGCCTGGCAGCTGGGCTGGGGCTACCGTGGCAGAAAGGAATTTTCAGGATGGCGGCCACTGCCCAAATGGGTTCAAATTGACTTGGAGAGCGATCGAATGGATTGATGCTCACTTGAAGGCCTGGTCTGGTGTGCCGCTGTAGACACAGCATCGTGCGCACCTTTGCTTAGCGGGCACTCCTCTGCCATGCTCGTCCTCGAACTGTCCCCGAGGGCGCCTCCCTTGCGCCCCTCCATACCCTCGCCGCCAAAATCAGCCCCATCCTCCCTGCGTATCGGGACCGGCAGCGGACATAAAAAATAGGGCGGCAAGGAGTCGTTGCCGTCCCCATTTCCGCGCGGTGCGGGGGCATGCGTGGAGGAGGGCACGATCTGCGATGCCTGCGTAGGCCCCAGGCGCGTGTGGCGGTAGATGCGGCACGCCATCACGTTCGTGAGCATGCGCGAGCCGGGGCTGCAGGAGTCGACTAAATTGGAGACGAATCTTGGGTATTGGTACATGGATGAACTCGTGATGATTATGCCCAGCTTCTGGGTTGTTTAGGCGGTCTCCATCCTACTTGCTGTATTATATTGGCCCCTCATGCAATTATCTGATGTATATCCCGGAGAAAGACCCGATGGAATGAAGTACAACCCCGTTGATTAATCACAAATTAAATATTCATTTAGGTCACATGTCACCAAAAGTCGCCCGTCGCCCGGACCTGGCAACTATATACCTCACCTCGCTGAAGAAGGAAGGTTTGGTCCTCTCGGGGACCGAGGTGCATCAAGGTCGTGCTGGGTGAGATGTCGAAGCGTGCAGTCAGTTGGCGTGATCGAGGGAATATGAATCTATCTAGCCGTAGAAGAGTCAGTAAGAGAAATAAAATGTAAAACTCAGCTCAATTATGTCGAAAGAAATTTGGATTCGTGCGAGGTTAGTCAAAAGAGTGGATACATTGTAGTCACACTGGAAAATGTGATGCTTCAGGCCCTCTCAAAACGTTTCCGAAATGATTAGTTTAAATTATAGAAAAAGCCTACCTGAATTTTAAAGTTTGGGGTGTGATTTCAGGCGCCACTAAACTGCTCCTGAAACTAATAGTTTCGTGATCAGCTTCGGCAGGTCGGAATCATTGTGTTTCGGCCCGCATTTCGGCCGACACACTGAAACTATCCATTTCGGCACCACCGAAATCGATTCTAGAAATGATTTCAGCGCTTCTGAAGCTTATTGTGTCAGTGCGCAGGCCGAAATGCCGGCGGAAACACAATGATTCCGGCATGCCGAAGCTGATCCCGAAACTATCAGTTTCAGATTTAGGGTGGCCTAAATCCCACCCCAGACTTTACAATTCAGGTAGGCTTTTTCTGTAATTTAAACTAATCACTTCGGGAACGTTTTGAGATGTCTTGAAACATCCAATTTTCCAGTGTGAGTGGTGAGAGGCAGGAAGGGCTCCCCGTTACAAACAAACAAACAAAAATGATGTGTCAACACGTATACGTAAGAAAGTCCGTGGTTGAAAAACCTCGGTTCAGAGCGTCAACCTCCGCCAATCAAACCATCCGGGAACTACGCAAAGACGTAATATGGAGAGCACGCTCCCCGCAAGGCGTTGAAGAATGGGTGCCCAGTCCATTGTCGGCTCAATCCCCGGCGTAGTCCGAGAAGGCCGACGACTCGGGTCTGGCTCGTCACGTTGGCGGTACGTAGAGAGAAAAATCGAAAGTCTGTTGAATAGATGATAGGTAAGTGCAATACTATAACATAGGGTCCGAGAGCCCAATAATGAATATTTCACGCGTGGTCGAAGAATTGTTCTTGATGTTGCGCGTAAGCCGGCTTGACAGTGGAATGCACACGGAGGTGCTCACGCAGCTGCAGGATAAATCTGGGAAGGAAGGAAGCAGGAATGAGGGTATAGGAGCGAAATGGTTGATCGAGACGGAATGGAAAGGAGGAATATAACTATCGCGGCTCGAGTCACCAAATGAGCTCCGTGCTCGCAACACGTGTGAAGGGCCGTGGCTACGAGGGAGCCAAGGCGCCCTTCCACATCGCGCGCACGGATCTCAAGAAGCAAACAAAGCATAAGCTCCTGCCAAGGCTTGTACGCCGAAAACCCCAATTTCAGCCTCAAAAATCTTATCTTTTGGCAAGGTTTGGGCCTAAAAAATCCTATATCGGACAAGGGTAGTCACGTGTATCGCTATAAAAAAACGTTTTTTGGCTAAAAAATCGCCGCGGGCTCCCGTTGCACAGATTCTACCCGTAGGACTATTTATTCGTTCCCTTCTTCAGCTTCAATGTCAGTTTCTTTACCTCTCTGGCCACTGGACCGGGCTTCGTAAACGTCGTCCATCTCAACGCTGCGGGTGCGGTAAGTGTTCGAGGACCTCCGGCTTGATGGCCCCGTTCGAAGGCGTCACTCCCGAGGTTGAATGGGAGGTGGTCGATCTTCGCGTGGGTATATATCTGGAAGATTCTATGACGGCAAGAAAACACTGGAGCGTCAATGTCTGCTGGATCCCGATCATCTTCGTCATCCGATTCTTCTCCTAAAGAGCCCTACGTTGAATGTGTCAGTGGATAGTCGGACACACACGAAATAGGCTCTTGCCGCCGTCAGCGCGAGATAAACTCGGACTGATATGTACGCAAGGCTCGAGGCTGTCATAGGATTTCTCACAGAGCCGTAACGGCTGCTTGCGCCATTCTTATACACGTCGAGAATTTCCCCAATATAAAATCGGTTACCGTTCCACATGATTGTGTAAGAACCGGCTGAAAGCGGGTTCAGGGCGTGCACATTCTTGGCTGAGATGTTCGGGAGAACTGGGAATTGCAGATAAATAGCCTGTCAGGACGGCAATTAAATGAAAGGGACTTGCCGCTGGAGTTGCCCAATTTTTGGATCGCAGTTGCGGCATTTTTCCACTGCAGTTCACGATATTTCCGCGGTCGGTTCGCCTGAGCGGAGCTGTTCAGATCTTGTAGAACGCGCACAGCGTTTGAAGCCTCCTGGAGCGTCATTTCCTCTGGTTCCGTGTCATCGTCGTTCTGCAGACCTGTAGCTCGGGCAATACGGCTTAGCACATAATCAATTCGGACCACCTTCTCCGATTTCGTGGTTGTCCCGGACTGCCAATGAAGCTGTGCTTGCACCATCATCGGGATCGACAATTTCCCGTTGATGATGAATTCACTTTTCACCGGCGGCGCAATGGGGGGAGGTAAGGCGGTTGAGTGGGGAGGTGGAGGAGGTGGTGGTGTTGGTGGCACGAACACCGCGAGCTCAGCAGCGGGAATGGATGCAGCCTCTTGGATGGCAGCTCCCGCGCCGCCAGCTCTACATCGCGAGCGTCAGATACCTCGACTTTACCCTCTTCTGCTTCTTCCTCGTCATCATCAACATCTGGATCCGAGTCGTCCTCTGAGTCATCCTGGGAGGCTTTAGGCTTTCTCGCAGGCGCACCAAGCGGGGTTAGCTTGACGGATTTACGGTCCGTTGGCGTCGGTGCGGGGATGTGAAGTAGTTGTGTACAGATTAAGGCAGCCTCTTGAAATGCCAGTTCGACCAGAGAGTTTATCTCCACATCGGAGACACTGATATGTGCGGGTTTTAGGTCCTCGGGAGTCAGCGGGGATGCGTCGAAGTCCAAAACATAGCCAAGACTGGCCTTCCGCTCGCGCTTCTCCTTGAACGAGCTCGATAAGAGTATCCGTTGCCGGACCATGACGTGCTGGACTATCTTGAGGAACTCTGCATAGGTGAAGTTCGGCAACATCGTGCGCGCGAGTCCAAAAAGTGCTCGACGAAGTCCGTCATGAGAAGCCAGGGACAAAATGGCTGGGCCAGATAACAACGAGTATAGATGACGGCCACCTGCGATTCAAAGGTCAGGAGGATCCTTCCACGTTCCACGACACTCACTGGTCGCAAGGAGGATTGTTTAATGACGGTCCGAATCCTGCGCACCCCGGTGATATTTGAACATTTCTTTTCGTGCCTGTCCCAATTATCTGCCTTGTATGTCTGCTCTCCATGGAGCTGGATCCACTGGTTACATCCGCCACACTTCACACGATGTGACTGGACGACGGAAATCGCGAGATTACTCTCGAGAACCTGCTTTCGCTCAGCCTCGGACTGCTTAGGCGCTCTCTTGGCTTTTTTCGTGGGCTCCGACTTGTCAAGAGCGTCAACAGGCTGTATTTTGCTCTTCGAGCTATGTTCAATAATTAACTCCAGTGAATGGAGGAATGCAAATATAGAGTAGTTTACGGAAGGGAAGAGAAGCGCCTTCCCATACGCCACACTCAGCCCCATAAAGCGCGAGCAACACGGTGCATGCGCGCTGCGCACCGTCGGTCGGGTCGTACGCGGCCCTTCCTTCTTGATTTTGCCAAGTTCACGATTTGGTGAATGGAACCTGTGCCATTAACCGTTTGATGGCGCGTTGTCAAGCCCCGGCCGATTTTGCCAAGTCCGCGATTTGGTTAATGGAACCTGTGCCATTAATCATTTGATGGCGCATCAAAAGGACTCAAACAAAGGCCACAGCTTTCGTCAGACTCACAGTGCTGATCAGACTGGAGTTGCATGTCTCCTGCTCTGATTCTAAATCCCGGGTCTCAGGGATTGATTCTAACCCTCCCTCGCCGACCCTCCCTTCCTCGGCCGCTTTCCCACCGACGCACTCACAACACCGCTGACCTCTTGCCCTCCTCGCTCCGCCCACCCGTGCCTCGTAGTACGACGTCCCCGCTGCCCCAGACCTCCGCTCACCGGTCCTCGAAAGCTGACCAAGTCTGCTTCCCGGACCCTCATTCCTTACTAGCTCTATAGCCTCCCGAGGCGGCGTGCATGCTACCCTCCTTGTGCTAACGCCCTCGCCGTCCTTTTTCCACCCCCACCGCGTTCTCCCCTCCCTCCTGCGTGTATTCGCTTCGTCGCAGCGAACAACACCCATACATACGCACCCCACTCCGCAAACTTCTGCGCGCCATCCGAACGAGGCCCACTCAGTATCGCGCGATGCCGATGCAACGACGGCGGGCGACGACGGCGGGGGGACGCACATGGTGTTTTTCGAGCGGGCTGCCCTCGGATCTGCGGGCGACGGGCATCAGCTGACGCGCAGTGTTCCATCGCCACCAGCGCCAGCGCAGGTCCATGCAGTTCCTCACGCGCCGCGGCTTCATCAGCATCACATCCGTCTGCTGTTGCTGGGCCGCGGTCTCATTTCGCGGGCTTTGACTTTGACCGTGCGCGATGCTAATCTCTCATCCTTATCACCTTCCTCATTCGTATTTACAGCACTCATTCTTACACCTGCACCAACAACGGACGAATGCACGCCGCGTACACAAAATGACCCGCGAATCTCCGTTGTCTCCGCCTTATTGCGCAGTGTCGCACGGTGGATTGCGCCTACTCCTCGCGCTCGCGCGGTAGACGACGCGCAGCACGTACAAGCGGGAGCGCTGCGCGGGGGGTGTAGGGGCGCGAACGACGCCGGTGCAGCGCGGGGCACCGCAGGGACGTGTCGCGCTCGCGCGGCGGACGCACAAGCGGCGCTCGGGGGTACAGGTACGAAGGGGAGCGCGGCGCGGGTGGTGCGGCGAGCGCACGCGGGGAGGCGCCAAACTCCCCGTAGTCGGCGAGCGCGAGATGAGGGCACGCAGGGGGCGCGGGTGTGGCGTGGCGCGCGCGCGCATGTACTGCCCGTGGCGTGCTGCGGATCGTGGGACGTGCGATGCGGACGCAACCCCCAGAGTAGGACCCGCACTCACGCCCACCCGCGGCGTCCCGCTGCGTCCTCCGCGCGGGGACCTGCGTTGCGTTGGTAGTTTGTCGATACTTGGTTTCCTTATTTCTTAAACCTATTTTGTTCTGCGTGACCTGCGGGCAAGATTTAGCGGCGCGCTGCGGAATAACCAGTGAAGAGGGCTACCAGTATGTTTCCGCAGCTGGAGGTGAATTGAAGCCGACGTGAGGCGGGACGAGACTCTGACACGAACGCACAGGTATAATTACTATGTGTAGTAGAATTGGAACTCGACTCAAAGAACCTTTGCTTTGAACTCGACTCGTCGGGTTTTGGATCAGAAGCGCCGTCCACCCTATCTTGAAGTCAAGTTAGTGCGCAAAAAATGAATTACACTCGGGACCTTGCTTACCTCGCAATTCAACAAGAAAGCTGTTGGGAATGGGATTACACGGGTCTAAAAAATCAAAATCAAGGTACAAGTCAGCCCTGATTGAAAACATGAGAAGGTGGATGAATGAATGAAGCCATGGAAGGCTCGGCCTCGACGCTTCGAAGCGATGGTATGTTGATGTAGATGAGATGATAGTGAATAGAGTTAAACCTTGCGTGACTTGAGAGAAGCAAAGATCTTGCAGCGCGCGAGAGATGGAAGAGTGGGAGCGGCAGCGATCAAGGGACGAGAGCTTGCAGATTGCAGCCAGGACGGCGGGATTCAAAGCAACGCATTAGAGAAAGAAAATCTCAAGGATGTAGTTTCGGCGTTTGGAGTGTGCGGGTTCGACGGTGATTCGGATGGGGCTGGTGACGATGTACGACATCGGGGGGCGAGATGTCCTGAATTTAAAGGTCGTAACTTCAGGGTCTGGAGCGTGCGCGTTAACAGGCGAGTCGGATGGAAATGGTGACGGTCTTGCGCCCTAGGGCGAACTTTTGAGGGGAGTGGGAGCGGAGTTGGTCGTGAGCGGGATATACAGCTCTGAAATAGATCATCAACGGAGTCAGGACGTCAAAGACGTACTGATAGCGAGGAACGGCGGTCGTAACTTCAGGGTCTGGAGCGTGCGCGTTAACAGGCGAGTCTGATGGAAATGGTGACGGTCTTGCGCCCTAGGGCGAACTTTTGAGGGGAGTGGGAGCGGGGTTGGTCGTGAGCGGGATATACAGCTCTGAAATAGATCATCAACGGAGTCAGGATGTCAAAGACGTACTGATAGCGAGGAACGGCGGTAGAGGCACCGCGAGCGCGAAGCGATCCAGCGACGTGCAGCGTGGAGGGCGGAGGTACTTTGAGCGAACAGCGGCGGGTTTCTGAAATAGATCATCAAGGCCGCAGATATGTATCTCCTAGTTATCGACGCCGAATCCGACGTGCGCAGAACCAAAGCGAAATCAGCGACTAAAACTCCAAATGAAACATGCAAGGCTCTCCGCCGTGCAATAGAACTCGGGTCGTGGCGTGTCTTCTCGATTTGGACGAAAACGAACCGTCGCCAAAACGGCGCATTTGGTGGCCATAACGCGGAATTTCTGAGTGGCTGGACGTATCCTGAGACATTTGAGTGTAGGGGAGATAGCTATTGGGCCTCTTGTGCGCAAGCGGACCCTCAGATACACTGTATTGTGTCTGGGAGCAAGCACGTTAATTCCGCGCAAGCGCCGCAAACACCTTTGCGGGAAGCGAAAGCCCCGGTCAAATCGACCTTCCATCACGACGCCAGTTTCACCCTTCCTCCCGCGCACCTTCCACCTCTCCGTCCTCCGCCTAAATTCGATTTCGCGGAGTTCTGAGATGTTCGGACAGCGTGCGGCGATACAGGGAGCACACAAGATCCTATTTGGAACGATGTGGCACGTAATTAGACCGTTGGACCACCCGAGAACCTCGCTGATCCGCAGAAAGCTGTTTTTCGAATGAATTGCGGTCCGAGCGATGGAGAGCGCGTGAGGCGGGAAATAGGCCAGAAATGTGAAGAGATGTGGCCAGGAATGTATTATGTAGGAGGTTGGGTGGCACCGGCCGCAGCTCGCAGACCGCAGAAATCGACATGGCGGTTCTAAAGTAAGGAAGGCGCCTTCCGAATTGGGATGTTGAAGTCCTGGCGCCGAATTCAGCCGAGCGGCAATCGCCAGGCCGGTCATGTGATCGGTGCCTTCTTCTCCCCGCGCTCATGTCGCGTTGACGTTGAGCGCGATTCCGCGGATTTTTTCCGTTTCTTGGTGCCAAATTCACCTGAGACTTTCCCGCGTCAACCGCTGTATGTGGCAGATTTCTGGATGCACTTCCGCGCGCTTTCGATACCCTTCAAACTGGCTCGCAGTCTAATTCGCCTGCAGAAGCTAGCTCTGTTTTTGTTCCGCTTCTGATCCCCGGTCGTCTAATTCTCGCGCACGATGCACTTCTTGCGTCCAAGAGCCTCTTCACGTTGGCTTTGCCCACCTTCCGTTTCCGAGCACTGGTGCATGGACTCCTCCTGAACGTGGCTGACTATCCTGCCTGTTCTGACCTCATCGCAGCGTGCATCTATCTCAATCTCTTTCCCAATTTTCACGGGGATGGTATCTTTAGCGCTGTGCGCGCTTCTAATTATCGCTCGGGAACGAAGTCAATTCTTCGCCCGGACATGTTAGCGCTGCACGCACTTCCAACCACTGCTGCGGTCCTGGGGAACGAAGCGCCGGGCTCCTTCTGAATGCATTACGTTTGGAAGCTTCTCCGTTTCAAGGTGGTTAGACTTGCATTCTCTGCACATTTCTTGATTCCCCTCGCAGTCGTGCTGGTCTAGCCTGTGGTTTTCCAAAAGAAAGAAAATGGCTTCTCTCTTCGCGTCAATTTCTTTGACCTCTTCAGCTTGAGGGAAACCTTGCTCCCCTCGATGTGATCTGTGCGGCGCGCGGCAAAAACTGCGGCTGTAATTCTTACCTTTGCTCTAATAACTTCTGTGATTCCCTCGCACCAACTTCTTCGGGCCATTAAAGAACACCTTGACATTGCAACCTTTCCTGACCCGTCGGCCGTTCAAGACATTGCCGTATATTGACCTCGCTGTCCTCCGTTTCGCGTTGGGTCCGGTCTGTTGTCTGCGAAACCCATGCTATGAATCACCCGGTACTGCAAGGCACAATTCTGTAGTCCACAAGAGGTGCCTTCCGCGGCGATCTGACCTGTTACGTGCGCGTTTCAGGCGCAGATCAAGGTGGTTGATATTAGCCTGGTTGCGCAGGAGCCATTGGAGCCATATGATGGCATTTTTGCTGTGCGCAACTGGATGGCTCCACAGCCAAAATTAGGCCAAAATCTGACGTCAATGGCTTTGTGGAGCCATTCACCCGCCAAATTTGTGCACGCCCCGCAAGCCATCAAATGGCTCCAATGGCTTCTGCGCAAGCTCTCTATTTCTAAATTGCTGTCCTCGGTGTAGTGGTGGGATCGGGTTGTTCCCGAGCGCGTCTGTGTGCGCATGTGTGGCCCCGGCTTGTAGCTTAGTCCGGAACCCAGCTTGTCCTTGACCATCGCTATCGATCCTTTGCGCAGCGACACCGCAGGATCCCTGGTCTCTCGGCCCTCATCCAGCCACTCTGACCGTCTCCATCGGTTCCCATCAATGCAAATGCCCTCGCGGACTTCTTCGGACCATCAAAGAACACACTGACGTTCTGAGCCTCTAATTATTCTCGCATTTCAAGGAGGTTTGTATTTATTTTTAGCTGACTGGCCTTGTCGACGAAACTGCCGCTTTCTTCTGAGGCGAAGTTTCACCATGGTTCTGCGCCGGGCTGATCGTATATCTCAGAATCATTCTGAATCCTAACTCCTTGAGAGAACTCCGCCGCCCGCGCGCGGCGCAAGGGAAGCGAGGCAGAATCAATCGAAAGCTAAAATCTAAATGAAGGTGCGAGGCAAGTGCGCTTCCTGAATAATAATACATTTAGCTGCGAAGTATCCACCCAACCACATCAAAATCTTCAAACCCCCGCTGTGCGGGCTTGAGGTGAGGTGATAGTATCATTCGTATGCTGACTTCTCGCAGTGAACCCAGCGCCTTCAATTTTTTTTTCTCCGCTGCGCGGCGCTCTCGAGGCCGGTTCATGCATCCTTGGATGGCATATCCATCCATTAACGCCCTTTCAAGTCTTACTGAATTTCCTGTCCCCCACTCTTTTTAATTTTGTTTCCCGCTGCGCGGCACCGGTTTTATCAAGTTATCCCGATCGCACGCAAGGCTAAGTGCTCGAATTTGAATCCGAAGGTGTCTCAGTGAGTCGCATTTCACCTTGTGTACTCTCAGAAGATCTTATCTACATCTTCCTGCCACGCCTGTCCACACCTTCCCACGCTCTTCTACGCCTGCCACGACAATGGCTCAGCCAGTCTTCGATGTCCAAGAGCTTTGCGACCATATCTGCGACGACATTGCGCTCCTTGCATCCTCCTACGACGATCTTAGATCCACTGCACTCGTCTGCCACACACTGTCTATCTCCGCCCAATCTCGAATCTTTCGCCACATCAGCCTCGAGCCATGGGAGCTAGTCCCTCGAGGGAGACAAGCTCTAACTCTGCATTCGGCGATTCGATCGGTTATATCAGCATCCATTCGGCTATCTGCCATCCTCTCAGCATCACCGCGCCTGCTGCGATCCACTCATCATCTCAGCATAATCGCACTGTCGGAGGTCCTCTTCCCGCTTTCGAGTATACGGTTCCCAGCCCTGCGGAAACTCCGTCTCCACTTCTCCTGGACGGCCACCTCTGATTCCGATGCATTTCATCTGGCTCGGGACTTCGTTGGATTACCCTCGATCCGTGGTACTACCCAGAGCCGGAGCGTCTTACAGCTATATTTGACGCGCCCAGTCCACATCTCGACTCAGTCGCCTTTGTGGCTATCTTATCTCGCTCACCACTTCCGTCCGCACGCGTACCTCGTTCCCCAGAACAGCGTGCACAGATCAAACGGCTGAAGCTGGTTTTGGCGGATGACCTAGACCCCTGGCTCATTTCCCCCCAGTGCCCATTCGATTTCAGCCGTCTGGTTCATGTCGTGGTCGAGGCTAAGGAAAGTCTCGCCCTGCTCCAGGTCCTGACCTCCGCACGCTTGACCATAACACACCTCGCACTTTTTGGCGGTGAGATTTTTCTATCCGGATAAATCCCTCTCACACTGATGGCCCCTTTAGCGATCACCTCTCAGGTCAATCTGTCCGAGTTTCCCGCCTTGAACTGCCTAGAGCTGCGGCATTCAAATTGGCAACCGCTCCATAGTCTCGGGCTCGATAACTGCTTAGAGAGCCTCGTTCTCTATTTCCCATCCTATGCATTCCAAACCCACCCGGAATCGCTCTCAGAAATGGATGTGTTCATTGCAAATTCCCCAATGCCGAGCCTCCAGGAAGTGGAGGTGCGCTTTGGTGGTGAAAAATCCGAGTTGGAGGCAATCACATCATATTGCCCCCAACTGCTGGCCAGAGGTTTGCTCGCAGTGATCACCCACCCAGGTCCGTATTTTCACCTGCAAGATATTTCTCTGAATCTCAGTAATTTGCTAGATCGCACTCGGTCTGCCTGAACCTTCAACTGCGTTGGTTTGTGTCCTTCTTCGGCCCAAGCCTTACCGATAATTATATCATGTCAGCCGCATAGTATTTCCTTGGAGTGCCACCGCCATCTCGTTACCGTTCTGGCTGTTCTTTGTGTCGGTTTACTTCATGAATTCTAGAGTCTTTCCCGGCCGCTGAGTTGAGAGGTGTACATGTCGTGTGGTGTGCACTGCACGTATCATATCCGCTCCAACCTTCACAAAGTCTAAGAAGCAGGGTGTCGTCAAAGGATTCCCTCCATTACTGCCATGCATTTCAGCGGGTGGGGTGTAGTGTACTGCTCACTACTGTGAATATTTATCTAAGCGCATACAACTCAGCTGCAGAGGACGCCGAATTTGACAGCCAGAAACGAGCCTCTCTTTTTATTTCCATTCCGACGCGTAAGGCAATTGAGCTTACTTGGAGACGTTCAAACCACAGGGAAGGACTCGGGCGTGATGTTAGCCGCACCGCTGCAAATATTGGCTGACTTCGGATACCATTCAGCCGCAGGACGGGGCTCAATTCCCTGCGCCCGACTAAGTGTTTGCGTTATACAGCGAAGAAATCGGGCGGGATATGATGGATCGCGGAAATTAACCGGTGACCCACACAATCCAACGATGAATGCCGTGCCGAGTCAACCAGACCGTTGCGAACGGGATTCGTATCTACAGCGACGCACCAGACGAGGCCTTCTAACTCAGTTAGCATCAATTCAAGTCACACGATCCACGCGTCCAACATCCGGCAAACACTCGTGGTACACTGAGTTTTAACGCCACTGGCCCGCGAAATCCTCTCCCTCTTCGTCTCTCTCTGTCCCATGATTAACAAGTCCCGCCATAGCGTTAATCACGCAAATCTTGTAACCCCGTACCGCAGCTGATCTCAAGGCGCCGCGGCGCTATAGATCTAATCTAATCGTCTACAGTGCTCCACAGAGCTGTTGCTCAAGTCAGCACAACTCCAACGCAATGCCTAGGAAAGCGGATCGACGCGGCTAGCGGAGGGGAGGGAAGGTCACGAGTGTTTGAAATGCTGTAGGTTGCATGTAGGCTCCGCCCTCGCGACGAATTAGATCTCTGCCCAGAGATGAGTGCGCGCGCGAGGTCGAGGGTAGGGACTGGAGGCGGGATGCAGGGCCTCCCATAGCGGCGTGGAGCGACTTAGGCCCTACATCAGCAAAAAATCACTTGAGTACCGAGAACAATATAGTCAGGATAGCTCCCATAGCACGATAGCTAAGTCCCTGGTCTGTAGCGGGAAATAGCTTGAAGTGCGAGCTACAGATCACTACAGAGTGATCCGTAGCCAGACATGTGATTATCATATCGCCGTAGCTCAATACCGTCGTAGCGCTCTATAACACAGTATAGCCTCAAATTGCCTACAGATCCACTCGCGGGTCTAGGAACATGCGGAGAAAGGATGCATATAAATAGATAGAATAAATTGAGAATAGATACAAAAACTAGGCCGCCTATACAGAGTGCTCGCCATCCTCGCCATCAGTCTCCGTGTTAGAGTTTTCGTCATACTCCTGCGCAGCCGCGTCGAGGACCGCCTTGGAGAGACTCGTAGTCTTGATGGGGCCAATGGGCTGAGCGCCGGAGTGGAATCTGGGAGGTGAATCAGTATACATTATGCAATGATGTGGAAACAGGACGGACCGCCCAATATTGTGCATGCGCGTTAAAATGTTACCCAGAATGTCGCGTGGGGCAGTGTACTTCTCAAACTCGTCTAGGCATTTGAGATGCTCCAGATACACACCGCGGTAGTCGGCAGCGGTGAATGGGACATCGGTCTTGATGCCGGTGGCCCACTCGTCGATAGAGCATTCAATCTGTAAACACATCAGAAGATATTGAAAAATGAGGGATTAGAAACGTACCGCACTAAGGACAAGAGCAAAGGCGGGTTTGGGGAAGACCGGACCGAATACATCTGGGTGGGTAGCACCTTCGTCACGGCGATTGTTAAACCACATGAGGTTGGTCGACTTTTGAATGATCTTGGCCTTGTACATCCCTCTGCGCTGGGCGGCAACCGCAGGGAATTCCTGCAGACAGTGAGCTCGGGCATATGTAACGACGGAAACGAGAACTCACACTGTAACAATATCCCATCCCCTCTTTCAAATCCTCCGCGAGCTGCCGGTTCTTGCGGATATTTTTCTTGTTTTGGCCGCTTTCGAAGCCAAACACCAGCTCAACGAGGCCGCGGACCTTTGTCTTGAGCTCACCGCGCATCTGGGGCCCGCGCCGCGTGATCTAGGAATCAATTAGAAAGGATCTCGAGAAGAGCGACAGACACACCAGTTTCGCAATATCTGGAGTGATGCGCATTGAAACCTTCAGCTCCTCGCATCCTTTGCTCCACGCGAGGGTAACCATCTCCGTCTCGCTCGCGACGTCGGGGTAGGCGTCCCGAGCAGCGAGCAAGCATCGGTACCAGGTGTTGGTGATGCCGATAAGCTCTTGGGTGGTATCATCGTAGTCTCTCGCCCTCACCCGGCCTTGATGATCGTGTATCTTCTGGGCTTGAGCGGCACGGATGTCGTCGTGAGCCGGAGAGCGAGCGCGTTTGTCACCTGCAACCGGCGAGTGGGATGGGCTGCGGCTTTCGGATCTAGCGCGGCGGTCCTGAGCTTGCGGACGGCGCCGGCGGCTGTCACGAGGGTGGCTGTCGACGTCAGAGGGTGTATTGTCCGGGCTGGAGGCGCCAGAGCGAAGGTCGAGCTGGATACGCGCAGGGAAGACATTGCCATTGATGGACTGGGGAGCGTCAGAAAGGACCTGCGCTAACAAATGGAGGACGTACCCGAGGACGCCGCTCCTCCTGGCTCTGCATGGGCTTCGGTGTGATGGCTGAGTGGCGCCAGTCGCTCAAACTGCTTGAAGCAAGATGACGGTGAGGGGTCTCAAATGTCTCGCGCGAGTTGCGATGTCCATCATCACGGCGGATGCGGCTCGGGCCAGCATCTTGCCGCATAATCTGGAAACAGATTCAACACAAGCGCGGGCAGGTAATGGAGCACATACAATATTACGAAGATCTTGAGTTGGCTCGTGGGTCCTTCCCCTTTGTATGGCCGCCGTTCTGGCGTGCGTGGCGGGGACACGAGTATCGCGCTGCTGAAGGGTCTTGACCTTATTGACAGGTCGCTCGACAGCGCGAGAAGTAAACTGTGGAGGTAAGTATGCATGCTGCGGTCGAGGCAGGAATACTCACCACGGTGTCCTCGAAAGGAACGGGCTCCTCACCCATCTCCAGGCGGCGTTGTTTCTTCGCCGCTCTGGCAGTCTTGGCAGCCTTGCGTGCCGCTGCATCCTTCTGGTCAGCAACTGAAAGTAAAGTCAGCATGCGAGAGAACAATGGTAGTGGTACTGACCGCGCTGCGCCTCCTTCTCGCTGACACGACGGGTCCTAGCACGTCGGGCAGGCTGCTCCTCATCGTCATCGGATACTGCGGGTGTGGTCAGTCAAACGTAAAAGGTAGGAAGGACTTCGCACCATGCTCTACGCGGCCTTCAGCCCCGACGAGAGCATTTCCATCCTCATCAAAGTCACCAGTGCCGTTGTCGTCGCCACCGTCGCCTTCATCGTGGTCGTCATCAGAGGCAGCTGCAGCTCGGATTAGGATGGAAGGCAGCATGTATATAGATAGACTTACCGCCGCGCTGATCATCTTCATTCCCTTCCTCGTAGTCTGCAATAGGGATGAGTCGGGCAAGAGGCGGGTGGGTGGTAGTACTGTACCGTCCTCATCTTCGATGCGCCTCTTTGCTGGCACGGTGCGGCGAGGAAGGCTGACTGCGGAGAGCGTGAGCTTATCATGGGTTAGAGCGGTAACAGGTCCGACCTACCCTGTGCATTCTCCTTGTCGCCATCGTCGTCACGGCTGCGAACAGTAGTGGCAGGGAGGGCCCTCGATGTAGAGTTGGCGGGTGGGCGTGCAGAAGGCCGAGCGACTTTGGATTGGGTAGCCATGTCTGTAATGCGATAAGGATGTAAGTATTCTTGCGGGGGGAAGAATGAGGTGATTGAAGGGGTACCGGCGCTTTATATACAGCCATGGTCGGCCGCTTTTATACTTGCTGGGGGCACGTCTGTTTGGTCCAAGTCAACGAACATGGTGGGGGTTGTTGGAGAAGGTGTACGCGTTGTTATCGGCGCAAACAACGTTGCCCGATAAGGCTGCGGAGCGGGGCCGCGCGTACCGCCGCCTGAAACACATGGCGTCAGTCAGCGCCGCGTGATAAGACAAAGATTTACTTACGAGACAAAAAATCATCGAAAAATGCCCCCACAGCCAGCCCACCGCTGCCCGTACTGCCATACCACGAAACCAACGAGGGCCGGGATCCAGCGCCATATCGGCCAGAAACCTGAATGTAACAAAAAATGGGGCGACAGCCTCGGAGTTGTTGTCACTGTTGCGAGAGAAGAGAGTGAAGCCGTCGAGGAACCTGAGCCTCTTGGCAGCGTGAACACTCCCCCGCGGGCTGCATCTCCAGCCTTCACCAGCCACGATCTCCCAGAAGACGATATGGGGTCCGATGGAGAAGCCACTGGATTTATTGCGCCTCCCCGCAGTGCTTCGCCCGAGCCGGAGCCTGCGGATCCCGAGCCTCAGTCCCGGCGGGCTACTGTCGAGAATGTTCTTGATGATGACGACCCTCAGAACTTCAAGAGATTTGTGGAGGCGTTCCCTGGCGAGGAACATTTCCCCGGACGTCAAACATTCGCTGGCGCTAGCGCTAGCGCCACAACTCTTGGCCAAGGGGAAACAGGTATTCGAGCGCATGCATGCTGACCAGACCGCTGCGGGTGTGGGTCCGTACGCACCCTTCACCGACGGAGAGGAGTGGGAGTTGGCGAACTGGTTGTCAAAGAATGTCAGTCAGACAGCGACAGACTCATATCTGAAGCTTCCGATCGTGAGTTCTAGACCATCGGATAGACGAGCAGAACTCACCTGCTTCAGACGCAACGTCGCACCAAAGTCTCCTACCACAACAATTACGCGTACTTGCAGCGGGTCGATGCGCTTCCGACTGGGCCTGGGTGGAAGTGCGAGATGGTGACGGCAGCTGGAAATCAGCTGGACGAGGACGGCGAGATGATGAAAGAGGATCTTGAGCTCTGGAAGCGTGATCCTGTCGAATGCATCAAGGAGTTAATGGGGAACCCCGCTTTTCACGACTACATGGCGTACATGCCTGAGAAGATTTACGGCAACGAGACCGGGTCCGAGTCAAGCCGCATATTCGACGAGATGTGGACGGCGAATTGGTGGTGGGAGACCCAGGTATGTAGCTACAGTCTTCAGTCAGCGACTTTCTTAAGTAGAAATGCTAGAAAAAATTACCTCCCGGCGTCGTCATTAGCCCAGTGATACTCTCCTCCGACAAGACCCAGCTCACGCGCTTTCAAGGCGATAAGACGGCGTGGCCGGTCTACCTCACGATCGGGAATATATCTAAAGACATCCGCCGCCAGCCTTCAGCACATGCGACGGTTCTCATCGGATACCTGCCGGTCTCGAAGCTCAAGTGCTTCACCGACGCTACACGCTCCCTGGCTGGGTATCGACTCTTCCATCATTGTATGCGCTCGCTTCTGCAGCCGTTGGCGGACGCGGGGAGGAACGGAGTCGATATGGTCTGCGCCGATGGATTCATCCGGCGCGTCCATCCCATATTGGCCGCATACGTCGCGGACTACCCTGAGCAGTGCCTCGTCGCCTGCTGCAAGGAAAACCGGTGCCCTCGTTGTATCGTACACCATAACAAGAGGGGTGACTCAGAGGCGTCTTCTCTTCGAGATGTCAAGGACACCCTGTCGACACTGGACGACCATCAGCAGGGGAATAAGCCACCAAAGTTCGAGGACGAAGGCCTACGAGCGGTGTACAACCCGTTCTGGCGCGACCTCCCATATACCGACATCTTCACTTGCTTTACCCCAGATCTCCTTCACCAACTGCACCAGGGCGTGTTCAAGGACCATCTTGTCAAGTGGTGTGCCGCGCTGCTTGGCGAGGATGAGTTTGATGCTCGTTTCAAGGCCATGCATACGCACGCGGGGCTCCGGCACTTCAAGAAGGGGATCTCATCGGTTACGCAGTGGACGGGAACCGAACACAAGGAGATGCAGCGCGTCTTTCTTGGTGTGCTGGCAGGCGCAGTTAGCGCGCGGGTTCTCACCGTTGTCAAGTCGTTGATCGACTTTATTTATTATGCCCAATTTCAGTCTCATACTTCGAGAACGCTCGATGCTCTTCAATCCAGCCTCGACACCTTCCATGCCAACAAGGATATCCTCATCGAGCTCGGCATCCGCGAGCATTTCAATATACCCAAACTTCACTCCCTTCAGCACTACGTGGACGCGATTCGCTCCCTCGGCTCAGCGGATGGCTACAATACAGAGGCTCCGGAACGCCTGCACATCGATTTTGCCAAGAAGGCTTACCGTTCTTCAAACAAGCGCGACTACACTGCCCAGATGACTGTTTGGCTTCAACGCCAAGAAGCCTTCTCGCTTCGGCAGTCCTACCTCGATTGGCTGGGCAACGCGATTAATGCAGAGCTTGCACACGAGGACGACAACTCAGATGATGAAGAAGGACCGCCCTCAACCCAACGCGATGCCGAAGTCACTGTACAGATCACCCCAACGAAGCTCCCCGCCATCGCGTACTCCATTCCCAAAGCCGCCTCCTTCCCCGATGTTACTGTGGCTCAGCTGGAAAACATCCACGGCGCCGTCGACTTTATTCCGGCATTTACTCTTTTCATTCAAAAATTCTTCTCTCGGTCCTCCATTACTCCCAGCCGCCATGATCGTTTTGCCGTCTATAAGCAGCTGTCGCTTCGGATGGCCCGGAATCGGTATATTGGCGATAAAGTGCGGACCTGTCGCATTCGGGCTACCCCTGCTACGCTTCCAAAAGGTCGTACCCCGGGCATTCCTGCACATTTCGACACAGCTCTCGTCGTCGAAGATCCTGACCAATACCGAGCCTCTTCCGGTATCCAAGGTCCGCATATTCTTTTGGCCGTTTCAATTAATTTTCAGTTCAGATCCAGGTCTTCGCGTTGCTCAGATTCGTGCAATTTTCATGCTCCCTCCACAATACGGCTCATACCCTCATCCCCTTGCATATATTGAGTGGTTTACCCCCTTCAACCAGCCTGACCGAGCGAGTGGAATGTACATCATCCACCGCTCTTCTCGTGCTCACCGTCGCAATGCGGCTATCGTCTCCGTCGAACATCTCGTCCGTACTTGTCATTTGATGGGGAAGGCAGGGCCACAAATCGGGCGTCGATGGACTACAGACAATGTGATAGATGAGGCCCCTTACTTTTACTTCAACCCTTACATTACCGTAGACACTTTTTCTCGAGATCGATTTACTTGAATCCCATTTGTGTTGACCGGCAGTGATATCAGCGCCTATGACTGCAAGGTTTGCCGCTTTAAGCGCCGGAGTATTCTTTGGTTGCCTATGTTCGGTTTCCGCGTCCTTCAATCCAGAACATAGGCGACTTCATAAGTGGCCGTGAGCAAGACACGGTTGAAGCAAAATAATACTCTGCAGAATCGAACACACGCCAGATTGCACTAGACAACGCAGGACAACCATTTTCCAATATGGTTCATGCCAGGTTTGGGTATACGCCTGTATCCATATATGGAGTAAGCCATAGCTTCATCGTAAACTCATGTACCTCACTATAGCCCATAATGGGAGCTATATTGAGCCATATAGCGTAGGCGCATAGCTATCTTGGCATTGTGGAGCTACAGACCAGTGAGCCAGAGCTATCACTGCTATAAAGTGCTATTTGTGCCTACATATCCAACCGGCCCGCATTTCCCCACAGAGTTTTTCCTGATGCACCCGACGCCTCTGCCTCGGTCAAGTAGAACTGCGCCCAACCAAGCATGCCGCTCCACATGCATGATGTTTGACGCAGCGAGCATGAGATGCATCGTCCGCGTGACAGTGAGGAGCTGTGCGATCCGCCCTCCCCGGGTCTACGTGTGCCTCCACGCCGTGATCGGAGCGATAATCCATTTCGTGATACAGAAGGACCAGGCCAGCCCACCGACAGGCGAAGGCACATGAGCGCATGTTTTCCTCATTGTGATTGCGAGGCTCGTCCGATAGCGATGTTGAATCGCCTTGGAAATCTTTGTTTGTGAGTAGAAGGGAGAGTATGGATTTCATGATCGATAACGAAGAGAGAAATGTGACCACGAAGACCTTTGCGACCGAGTGGCGGCGAGCATAATCTGGAGAGGTTAGACCATGAGGAAATCGTGGTTAAGGCGGCGTCAATCTCCTGGGATTTTGTCATAGAACTCACGAGCAGGTCGGATAGCATGAAAGAGAACTAGTTCAAAGACGTTAGCCAACCGTTGAAAATGAAGAAAGAGTTGGAATTATTCACAGGGCCGGAACATAGTAAACACCGAATCTACCGCAGGTTTCTTCGACGTTCGAACCACAGCTTGAAGGGACTCGAACAGACTCTCCAGCGATGGTAGCTCGCTTCCCGTTAAAAGAAGTTGATCGGTATGGGTTCTGAAATTTCTCATATAAAATGATCGCCGACAGAGAATTGAAGAGAACGCACATAGGTTTCCGTCGCCATGTTGCCATAAGAGCTTCCGCCATCTGAAGACGATTTCAAGAGGCATATATAGCAGAATATTGACAGACCTACCAAGAACCCAGACCAAACTGCACGGTGACGTTCCACGTCAATCCAAGATGCAGCAAGGGAGCGTATATGAGAGATATACGCTACAGCCCACGGCCTGGTGTTTGAATTGCCGGCTACAGGTCGGTTTGAGAGACAGGAGAAGATCAAGACCAGTGATTTACATTCTTCCATGGTGTCGAGGATGAAGCAGGAAGTGGCGTTATAATCAGAAGCCTCCAGATGTATCCGCGCCTCGCACGCCATCATGTCTATAGCGCGGTCACGCAGAGTATGGTACATTGGTGCTCTTCGCACGTCGTATATTCGAAGGTCTGCACCGGGGACAAAGACTGGTGGTACGCCTGGCCCGATAATGGCTGGATCGGATGAAATCGAGGAAGCCAAAGCACATATGCAATATGCCAAGACGCGCGCTTCAGGTATAAGACGATCGATGTTCCAGGCGGCGGAGGAGAGGGAATTTTTCAGACTACAATTTTGAAGCAGGGGGAAACGAGACAGAGAACAGGTTGCAAAACCTATGAGGTCAATTATATGCATGTCCGTCCGACATAGAATAAGCGCGCTCACATTCATACAGATGCTTGACGAGCTCACAAGGGAGCTCCCAGGACGCAGCCAACTCATGCCTTGGCCGGAGAGCAACGAGCGAGTTATTCAGAGAGGCTTTGACGCCTGGTTCAAGGCCGACGCGTCGCAGGAAACCTCTTTAGATGGGCGAGGGTGTTTCCACGGCCGTCCACGAGGAACATAGGTTGTTGTACATCTACAAGCCATCAGTAGCTGCTAGTTGCAATTTGGTACTACCTACACGACTCCCTTCTTGACACAGCGGGGACAAGGGAGGCCATTTGGTGGGGGGCATAGAACTCTTCGCTCCTTACACGCATCGCAGGCGGGGGGTTTCTTGTTACTCATCCTTCCAGAGCGTTATTCGGCCCGGGTGCCGAAGGCTGTGTTTAATCGAAACGAATGATCCAGCAGTGCCGAAAGCCGATGTGCGAGAGCTGGAATACAAAACACCTTGTGAAGTACGAAAAATATTTCGGCTGGGCTAAAGGATGCGTAATTTCCCAGTTCAGATTGAGTACGGGACGGCGGAGAGTTGCAGCAGCTAGATTATAACCCAAGGCTCAAGCATCCCTCGGCGATGCCATCTAAAGCTTCTGAAAGTATTGATTGACCGTGAATTATTTTGGCTGGTAAGGAAGCTCTGCGAGAGGACACGAAATCAGATTGAGGTCGCATTGACCCAAAATTACCGCGAAGAGAGGCTATCTTCTATCTAATCAGTGGCTCAGAGAATGCCGGGCCGGACTGCTAATCGAAGGACCTCTGACATTCCCTTTGGAGAATAGGTCCGGCGGCGGACAAAGAATTGGGATTTGGGGCCCAAACTTAGGTTCGGGGCGGACAAAAATGTGCTCCCGAGAGCCCACAGCCTAGGTCCTGGGCGGACAAAAATCGCGGGTGAGCCGGAATTTTTTTGGGGGTCACGAAATGCTCAGATCTGCTGATTTTCCCTGAAACAAAGCCTGATGGCCTGAATCTGCGCGAAATCGCTCGAACTACTTAAGGGCCGGCGAGAGGAAAAATCAGATTTGGACGTCGCCGGAGCCAGAAATTACCCATTTGGGCCGTTGATGGGATCAATGGCTAGGTCCCGGGCGGACAAAATCTGGCCAATCCGCGCTAAAATCCTGGCGGACAAGAATCGGCCGATTGGTCGGATTCGGGACCTATCCTCCAAAGGGAATTTCAGAGGTCCTCTAATCGAGTCCTAAAAATTCAGGGGTATGGCCCTAACGGGCGGCGCCTGGATACCCCGTTTGCATACCAGTCGACTCGTGCACCTCACATCAATTCTATGTGAGAGGAGATGAACACTACACAAGCTCTAGCTACGTGGGTACTGGCAATCGGCCCAGATAAATGTCTGTTTGGTCTTGCTGTGGCTCTCCGCCCAATCCTTGATTTTGATGGCAAATCCATTTTCTGGCTTCCAAAACCTCTTTGGACCCAGTATGAATCATCCAAAACACTCTTCATGTGTGTAAAATTGTTTGACCAGTTTTATTTGTCCTATACGAGCCCTGAAATAAATGATATTTGCCTTCTGATCTGGTCCAGGTTCAGAGTGCGCCTTTTCCATTGTAGATTATGATGACCTAACATCAAGTTGAAGGTCAGAGGACTCAGATACCATATATCGACACAAAAAATTCTTTTAGACCATTCTCCGGGTCCATGATACCCGCAGAAACACACTCTTTTCATAATATGGCAGATGCCACCAAAATGTGGAATTCAGATGGAATGGAGCTCCCAGAAAATTAGCCTATTACCTCTGTACACGCACTATGATCCAATCATCATGAATATTGCATCGGAAAGCCACAAAACAGTCAAGGGAGACCTTGAAGATGAAGAACAGCGCGACGCGACGCGTTTGATGGGTTATGTAATCGCAGTGATGCTGTTTTGGCAGCCGTTTCTTTGGTCCGTGTAGCGGGCTCAGCTCCAGCTCGATTGGCTTAAACTAAATTGCAGGGCCATTGAAGAGTCAACCCCTAGGGAATTTCCCAGCCGGACTTTTCATTTAGATCTCCAAAGTCGCTGTTTAATTTGATCCCAAAGTCCAAAACATTATTTAGGCCAAAAATCAAAATTCGGCTCGGGTCATTCCCAGAAGAATGTATTTGAAAAACTATCTCCCATACAAAGCTTGTCAAGATGGGTGCTGGATGGATTGGTATATCGGACTGAAGAAATGTACTGTGTTTGAGGGCATTACATAAGCGCCATCAAACCCCTTTGCATTGTCAGTCCCCATTAAAACTAAGACTGGTACGACGAACCCTCGCCTCACATGGGTCCTGAGCATAAATATGGTACCGTTTCCGTCTCCCCTCTGTGACCTGGCAACATATATGTCTTCTCTGGGTGCATTCACAGGGATGAACTAAGCTCTAACGAGAAAGCAAAGCTTGCGCCTGAGATAGGGGGTGGCGATACGGTTTTTTTTCACTGATGGCTTGATTTTGCCCATAAGCAGTAATTTTTTCCTAAAAAGGGATCCCACGTGGCCAAATCGGTGGGGTGTAGAACCCGGATATTATATAATATCCAGGCATATCCTGACTTGAGCACCATGTAAGCCGATAAATCCTTGAAAATCCCAGGATCAACCCCAAAAGCCCGACCAGATGCTGGCCAGCTTCTGTAGCCGAACAGGCCCTCAGCTCTTCCTCAGGGAAACTAAGGGAAACTAGGAAATGTTACCCTCAGCCGCAGCAACTCGGACTTGGAGGGCCCATAGGTGTGGTGCGGTTATGTTTATCTCGACCACAAGAGAACGCAGGAAGCTTCTGAAGGACCAGAGACGTTGAAGGGTTCAAGCGCCGAGTCTCCAGGCAGAAGCCGCGTCATATGATCGGATCATTGCGGCTCATAGAGGCTTGTCCGTCCTCACGCAAGCCCCACGACTCGAAATTTCAGACGTTCAGCGTTCAGCACACTCTTTGTTTCCACTTCCTTCTCTCCTGGCAGAGGCTACCGTAATATTTCACTGGCCGCTCCAGCCACCGTCCTAAACTGGTCAATGACACGATCTGGCGTTAGTCTTGTGCAAGTCTGGTTAACATAAATCTGGGACTGCTGCTCCCACTGGCACAGTTACCTGCATAGGCCTGCATACACATGTACATGCGCTTCAGATTTACCGCAGATCCTCTTCCAGCCCATGACAGCCTTGCAAGCACCCCGGATACATAGCCCGTGATCATCACTGGAACATCGACAGCACATTTTTAAACCTGTGTGAGAGCTGATTATCAACCTGGCGTTTCCTCTCAATCTCACCCCCTCACGACTGAAATCAGCAAAGGAACGGATGTTCCTGTAAATATCTTACGTTGACGGGTCAGCCTGGACCATGACCTACTGTTCCGTCGATTTCGAGGGTACTCATAACCGCATGACTTGACACCGAATTCGAGGGCTCTATTCTGAGACGTGACGACTTGTTTCTCGGCATAGATAGCTGATAGTTCCAAGGCCCCAATCAGCGTGCGTGTTAAACTTGAGCCTGCGATCTTATACCCGCTTTCTGCAGGGCCGAATAAGTAATGAATGAATTGACAGATCCCGATGCTTCTTCGTGTTTCGGCCCGTGCGGTACATCCATTGTGCATCATGTCATCGCGGTAAAACGGATACTTATAGACCCCTTCCCATTGACCAGCCGTGATCCTGTCCATTCGTTTCCCTCCACTCTGGTAGTGATGGACTCCATGCCCGTCGTCTTGTCAGACCTCCAAGTGGTTTCTGTAAGTCCCAGCGTCAGTATTCTGTTTCCAGCTGATGACGACACATCCCACCATTTGCAGTACGTTAAAGGTGGATTGATCGGTTTCTCAGCCAGAATCGTGGTCTAACGAATCGCTTTCAATCCAGCCGCCTTCTTGACTCTTCTGGTATGCCTCTTATCCTGTTGCCGTAACAGGGATTCATGCTGACCGTAGTCAAGGTTTATGATACGTTACTCCAGCTGAACGAGGAGGTGGGTCTATTTGCAGCATCGTCTTTTTAGCCTCATCCCTTTAGTATTTGCATATCTGGAAGGCCCGCTGGACCTTGATTAAATGCCTTTATATCTGGACGCGATACACTACTTTTATAAGCTGCATGATTTCTTTAGTCCAGCCATCGGTAAGCACCATTCATCCAGTAGCTTCCGATCTGCGATTGACTTTGATGGTCAGGCGTGTAATAGGGTCACGACGTTCACGACCAGTACTTTTTCAATGTCATCTTCGGCTTGCATTTCGAGCTCACTATCCTAACAGTCTTCGCCGGATTCGGAATCGGTGTAACTGAGCGTTGAGTATTTTCATAACATCACTATGCCAATGTTGATGACACTGCGTTCAGTCATTTTGATGGTCCGAACATACACGCTATACGAGAGATCCAAAAAGTTGCTGGCATTTTTCTTTGTCATGTGGTTTGTGGGTGGTCGGTAATTCGCTGGATGATTAAAATGCTCACTGGCAGTCGGCTTCAGTCCGTAGCAGGAGTAGCATTTTGGGCTGTCACGAAGTGGACCTCCTCGTCGAGTTTTACATGTACGCACGTCCTCTCTCTGTGCCGATGCGGCCTAACTGAGATCACGTAGCACCGAATGCCTCGGCGATCCCTAGTTGTTATTTCAGCAATTCGAGTGGCATCGGCATTGGACTGGTGTGCTATGTTTCGCTACTAGTTGGTGAAACCAGTGAGAAATGTTTCGGGCTCATTGATAGAGACTGATGTTTCCGGTAGTTATTGTCTTGTTGACCTTGTGGAAATTATTTCGCAAATGTGAGCTTTCATTTGTAAGCTGGTTTTAAACTTACAGCGAAAACAGTTTCCCTCCACAAATCTGGTCTTCTTCAAAGTCTCTATCGAGATGGTATGCATCCTCTTTCACAGTCGTTCTGGGCTCACCTTTATTTTTTCGGCCAGGAGTCTGGTTTTATCTCGCTATCCTACGTCAGTCCATAGTGTCCAGCACGCTTGTCAACTCACCGAAACCCCATAGCATTTACCATCGGCACCGTGGCTGTCCTGTTCTTTGCCCCGGTACATTGCACCCACACTTCTGAGGCGTATATCTAATCATTCGCTCGCATTACAGATCGGACTCAACAATCTCGGCAATCCGTGCGCTTTTACTTGATGCATAATGTGAACTAAAGATTGACGCTGTATTTATTCCCTAGGCCTGTGAGCGTCATGCACTCGGTCCTGTGCTGTCGTTTAATAACACACGTTCGTGCGGTGGCGGCGGAGGAGGACAGACATAACTTGACTGGCAGGAGAATGTCCAAGGCTACTTGTGGGCCACGGATAGATCATGTCGTAGATATAAGTCCGTACAATAAGGTGTAGGTGTTGAATCGAACCATTTATATCTTGAGGTTCGGGCACTGTTATCAGAGCTTGATCAGAACCATTTTCTAGCTCTTTATAAAATAATGTCTGTCTGAAGTCTTTAAACTCCGCACGGATATCACCGACGGCCGTCGACGCGGCGAAGTGCCGGGGCGCGGAGGGGGAGGAGGAGGTTATATTACCGCGGTGATCCCAATGAGGAACGTAGGGGGACTGTACCTACATATCGGGGAACTCGTCATACAGAGCCAGAACGTCAAACACGTATCTCGCAAACCTCGCCACCGTCTTCCAGGTTCCTTGATGAAACCAAATGGCGCAGGAACTCATAGTGAGTAAGCATCGCGTACGTGGCTTCCAAGGCAGGATCGGTCTCGAACGCCGCGTCTGCGAGGAAATCCTCCAGTAATTCGGAGAGGGGAGCGTGCGCGTCACAGTCCAGCAACGCGTGAATCTCGTCGTCGACGGCACTCTGGCAGAACCTGCACAGCCGGTCCTCTCTCGGAATAGCCCGCCGCGGAGCCCCGGCGCGGTCTTGTTTCATAACTTTCATTTAATTTAATTAATTTGATTTTAAAACTGAGTTCATTACGTACACACCGTGACTAGCTCCTTCTCCTCATGTCGACCTCACAAAGTAAGTTTTCTTGCCTAACCTAGCCCGCCGCGTTCTTCCACCGACCTCTACGTAAATAGGGAAGTCAGTCGACCTCTCCAAGGAACCTCATGTCCGACTTAGCACTCGGAAAAAGTCCTGTCAGAATTGCTGCGACGCCAAAGCGCGATGCAGTCTCCAAAGGCCTCACTGCTCTAGATGTCAAGCGAGGGACCTCGTTTGCCACTACCTCACTGTGACTCCGACTTCTGCCGCGATCTCGACCTCCCCAGCGAGCATCTGCAACTTATCAAGTAGCACCACGGAGGATCCCAGACATCGCCGTATTACGAGCATTGAGTCCCCTCCCGGTCCTACTTCGGAAAGCGCTGTTCGAATTGGATCTCGTTGGTTAGATGCTTTGGTCCCGCCTCTGGGGCATACCCCTAAAAAACTTTCGCCTCGTATTATCCAATACATGTCTCGTGTCCTCAAATCGTATCCCAAAATTATGGTGAAGGACGAAACTCTGCCTCCACTCATACATCCTCGTCAATCGGACGTTCTGCAACGTCCACTCGCTAATTGTCGAACTTTACTTCGGATGTGGGAAACCAGGGCACCGGGGAGTGAATTGATGGTTGGGGAGACCGTGAGGAGGGAAATGAGCAGATTGTTTGACGAAGTAACGTTCGCTCGTGGTTTTTGACCGGCCCGACTGACTTGGCACCGTAGCACCGAACCTATGACCACGCCACTCTTCTCAGTGCGGCTCAAGCATACTTGCTGTATTCGATCCACCTGTTTTTCTCTCTCGACTCGGAGAGCATTGCGATGATCGATACAACAACCATGATCAATCTTCAAGAGCTTGCGTCCGCGGTGTCGTTGACAGGCTTGTGCACATCTGAGGAACTTGCACCACACCCGCCCCTCATGGGAAACCTGGATAATGGCTGAGGCCAAAAGACGAACATTATATGTGATGTACATGTTCGACAATATCTTCAACTTTTCGCAGAACACGCCGTCGTATATCGCCACGGAGTTGGGACAACTCCCTGCCCCTTCAAGTAAGTCGGTATGGGCAGCCACTACTAAACACGAATGGGGGACAGAATACGAACATTATCTCGCAGAATGGCCTTCTAATATTCCGCGGCTTGAAGACGTATGGCCACACAAAGTGGAGCGGATCGCAAAGGAACGACGCGGAAGGGTTGATCGATGGATTGAAACTGCAGACGAGTTTGGCATGTTTCTGTTTGCTGTGACCAGCATGATACATGGATCCTAGGTCCAAACCAGTGCAGCTCCGCTCTGTATGGCGGTCATTCTGTACATTTAATGAAACACCATAAATATACATGTTTCAGTAACATTTTGGCTCTCACCTTACAAAGTTGGGACACATAAACTTCAAAATGTGATCACCAATTTTTTTTTCCACATTGCACACTTTTTATTTGCTTGGGAAGTCCGTGGCAACATTTTTTTGGGAAGCCGGATGAGTCAGTCACATGATCAGTCGCGCTATTTGGAATCAGCAAGCAGCACCAAACAGGGCTGTTTCACGCCTCTAGCTAGTGCCCCACTGCATAGGTGATGCCGTGGACCCTGTGGTTGATGTTGATGGGCTTTTTCTAACCATCCACCTAATATGAAATTGACACCCCAATAGCTGGAATCATAGAAAAATGAGTGCAATTCCCACCCAAAACGCCGCGGACAGGAGCACAAGCGGCGTCGCGGCGTCGGCGATACATACACTCTTGGGGACACCGACCGCGCTTTTTGGATAGGCCTCGAACCTTGTTTGAGCAAATCTGTTCAATGCAGTAATACGTCGAGGGGACCAGCATCGCATCTACTCGAGAGTGAGCTATATAGCTCACGGCTTTGATTGGAGTTTGACGCTCTAGACTCGCAGGAGACGTAGTGGGAACATTGTTAATAATTTTCCAATTCGAAATGTAACTAGGCGTTAATTCAGCTGGCTCACTTGTCTGTCTTTCAACCTTGTTTCACTCGCTCGGGCCGGCGGTAAGAGATTGGAGCGGCGATTAAACCTCAGATCAACTCTCGCCGCGGCGGCTGCGGCCCAATTCGGCGCAGTCGCGTCTCGCCTTCTAACTTGCGAGGTACGAGTTTCATGTTAGAGCGTCTGTCTTCGAGAGACTAGTCTCGCCTCGCCCGCCGTTTTCCATTGGAATCTGGCAGTGATGTCATTTGCCAATGGATCGGACTCATAAAAGCAGGTCGCGTCGCTCCAAGCCTATCATCCAAGTTCTGATGTCTGCTTTCACCAGTAACAACGACCTACACGCGTACCTTGCCCGCTGACTCTCCCCGTTCATTTGCGTGGCGACGGCGGAGAAATTACCCAGACGATCTTGACCGGGTACAACACTCCAGGGATATCCGTCGCGATCCTTCCGCCAAGCAGCAGCGTTGAAGAGTACGCCAGCAAGTCGATCCTCACGACGACCTTTGGTATACGCGACTGCGCCGACAGCGAAAGCTTCATCGACACAGACCATTTTCCAGGCCGCCAGCATTTCCAAACCATTCACTTCACTAGCCGTTCTGCGACTCGTGGTACAGGGTAGGCTGGATCTAGACGCCGACATCGAGGAATATTTCACGCTCGACAAGAACCTGGCCGTGGCACGAGATGACTTGCATCGCTCCGCCATCGTGAACCCGGCTACTGCCCCCCGAACGCCAATCACTCTCCGGCTCCTTCTTGCTCACAAGTCGGGGTTGAGCACCGTCTCGGGACTGGCAGGATACTATGGACTATGGGCGACGATCCCTCCTACCACATCCACGATAAACGGCGCTGCGCCGGCAAACAACCTCCCTATCCGCGCGTTCACATTGCCGGGGCTCGGCACATCATACTCTGGCGGCGGCACAACCGTGGTGCAGCACATCCTGACGCTCGTCACAGGGAAACCGTTCCCCGCCCTGATGCGCGAGCTTGTTCTGGACCCGCTGGGCATGACACGCAGCACGTACGAGCAGCCTGTAAACGGCGTCGTCCGCGTCAACTACGCGAAAGCGCACCACAACGCCTACACGGGCTACACCGCCGGCACGGAGTGCATGATCCACCCCGAGATGGCGGCGGCGGGGCTCTGGACCACGCCGAGCGAGCTGCCCAAGGGCCTGCGCGCGGTCTTCGACGGCCTGTCGGGCACCGCGGACGCGTTCCTACCGCCTGCGCTCGTTGCCGAGTCGTTTACAGAGCTGAACGGCTTCGGGGGCTTCGGCATCGGCTGGCAGTCCGAGACGCTTAGGACCGACGCGAGCAGGGGGAAACGGCGAGTCGTCCTCGGACACAGGGGTTCGAATCAAGGGTTCCAGTGCAGCATCGTCCTCGTCGGTGACATTCCCCTCGTCGGGCGCGAGCCGCCTGTTTCCGACCCCGACCCGCCCGTCGGCATAGCGTGGATGAGCAACAGCGACCACGGCCCGCAACTCGGCGGGCGGATCGTGACCGCGTTCGGGTGGCTCGTCGGCGAGCCGCTGAAGCTGAGCTTCAGCCCCGCGGTTGCGCAACGGTTTTCCCCGTGCTCTCCGCGACGCCGGCAGAGCACGAGAAAGTCGCCAGGCAGACCGCAGGGTGGCAGGCGTGGGCCGGGCAGTGGCAAATGAAAGACGGCGGGGACGTCGTGTTATTCGGGCCGCGCGTCGCGCTGAGCATTGGTGAGTCGGGCGGCCTGCCCACGATGAGCATCTCGGTCCTCGCCGCTACCGCGCCGCCGCTTATGCTCCTGCCCGCGGCGTTCCACCACCCAGAGGCGACTGTCTGGGTCGTCCGCGACATGGATGTCGCGGTGGCGATGAAGGAGGAGAAATCCGACGGGAAGCCTCCGGTTCTCTCGCTCGAGATCTGGCAGAACGAGACAGCGTACGCGGCTGAAAAGATGTAATGCATGTCCAGTTGAAATTAGTATTGTATACGTATACCTCAAAAGTGAAACGTTGATATTTTCTCCGCACGCGCCGACTTGGAACCGTCAAGCTCTCATCAACACGTTCCGGTCCTAGCTTTCAAGTGTCCGGTCTTTCGACTATAACGAGTCGGCATCGCTCGTCGATCAAGAGAATGTACCGCCTCTGATATGGATGTGTTCCCCCGTATGGAATGGAAAAAGTATCGAAGTCAATTGTCGAGAGGATATCAGAAAGGTGTGGTTGGGCAATTCTTATGTACATCTAATGGAGTCGACTATCAAAGGCCCAGCGCTGTGTATTCTAGTCATTCTTCTCGACGGGCAAGTTACGCGAGGCGTAAATCATATCCGTGAACGGGCTATAATCCGGTCAACCTTGTTTCCTGTGAGAAACGCATAAAAAGTACCTCTCGAAGTGAAGCGCAACAGTATATGTCAGGTGCACGTAGAGGGCAATCAACAACCCGGCTGGACGTTCATACCTTTACAGCGGTCAAGAGCTGGTTTAATCATGCAAAGGACCAACGGATCAACGTACCACAATGCTGCTCCGACAAAGCACAACTTTGCGCCTAGATACATCGGATTGGCTAGGATGTTGAAAGGAAAACTGGTGACCCTTTTTTCTTGAAGGATGCCAAAATAGTCGCCGACAAAAGTTCCATAAAATCCCAAAGCATAGTATGATGCCGCGACCAGGAAATTCCCAGCGATGAATATGAACCACGAGAGGATGGTTTGAACTTCGTAAGGTAGCGGGTATTTTGGTTGATCGTGGAGAGCGATTCGGTACCTAAGATGCGCGCTGAGTTTAGTTGCCCATTGCGATGGATTTGAAGGCTACGTACAAGACGTCGCGAAGTAAACCGGCAAGAAAGATCATTGTGCCCAGGATTGTGCAAGCTACGCGCGCTCCAATCAGTTTCGTCAAAGTGTGGTTTTTGAATTCTGAATGCCACTGAGAACGATCCATAATATCGCTGGAACCAACGCACCATTTCGTCCAATCACATTCCAAGCTAGTGGGCTGGCAGTGATGGAAATGAGGCAAACGTAGAATGAAAGCTTGGATAGATCTATGTAGGCCAAGAGATACTTGATAATACCAGACATGGTGTACCGGAGGGAAAGCGTCAGTGGGCGCAATACACGGAAATCACAGTGATGGCCGAGAATAGAAGCGCATCTCAACTGGTAACTTTGGGCCGTACTATGGCCCAGGAACCGCGGTGTCTTCGTAGCTTCCACGGTAACACAGCCATGATGAACTGATCTAAGCGCGAACCCTGACGCTTTGTTACTTAAGGCAGTTCTGGTTGGCGCCGGGTCAGCGTGTGTGTACACGGGATTCTCTAGTGGGCCTGTAAAAACTTTGGGGATGAACAGCAGTCCTAGTTGATATAGTTTATAGCAGCTGGATATGGGATCAAAGAGAGAGGAGGGTCAACGTAATGTGAATTGAAGGCAAGTAAGGCTTGAGCTCAATTATGATCACAGTGATGACCACGAGTTCGGGAGAATGGAAGACAGCGGCGTTGATTTACTGCTGAGCGCTAACCCTGACTCTCCACAGTAACTGTGGGCGAGGAAAGACGCCAGCAGATCACAGTGTGTGTGCGTGACCGGGATATCGATGATCCGTGCCCTTGTTTTCAACAGACCGTATCCCTTCGTGAGTCACATCACCACCACGCCCGACGAGTGGACGCCCCCAGAGGTAACGAAAACTATTGACAACTTTTGTCCTTGTGAAGCAAATCTGGCTCTCAACGGCCTGGCCATACAGCAGCCCAAGATGATAGATCTCCGAGACTGGCCGATCAATGATGTCCAATTATGGTACTCAGAAACGCCGCTATCCTATCATGATATCCTTTGTCAGTACTTAACGTAGGCTGTTCTTATAATTTTCAGTAGCTATGGCCCCCCTTCTCCCCCTTGTGTCGGACCTCCAGATCGTTTCGGTACGTCCAGTTATCCTTTTTATCCCTTCGTCAGCTTAACCATCTTAATGACTCGCAGTATGTCAAAGGTAATTTCCCCTTCCCCGCGACTCTTCTTACGACTCACTAGCTTATAGCCAGTTTCTTGACGATGCTGGTACGACTGTCGCGGCTTTCGTCTCCACCCGAAAATTTATAAATAAATTATCTAAAGGCCTATGACACGATCCTCAACATCGACCAGGAGGTGAGGTTGTCATTGCCTTTGTCCTTTTCGGGTTGCTTATTACTTGCTCGGGAACAGTACCGCCACATTTGGAAATCACGCTGGAGTGTGGTTAAGGTGCTGTACCTCTGGACTAGGTACAGCACCTTCATTGATACCATAGTCGCTGTGCAAGGTATCTACTTCTGAGCCGTCATGTCGTGAATAGATCTAAATTCAAGTGTCTATAGAAAGGCTAGACTTTCACAGAGATCCATCGACTTGCAACCACGTCATGGACTTTACAACTAGTACGTCCTCGACATCCCTGGATGATTTAATACGGTAGTCATCCCGCAAAAGTCTTCGCCGACTTTGGTATTGGTGTCTCCGAGAGTAAGCTTCAATTCCTTGGCCAGAAGGATTTTCTGATGCAGACTTCGAAAGTAATCTTGCTGGTTCGGACATACAGTGTAACCCCGGTCCTTGCGACAACCCCGTTCCTTGCGTCACTCTCAGTAAAACCTCTTCAATTTTTACTATTTCTCTTAACTTCTAGTTAGAGAAAGTACTGTCTATACCATCTGCATATTCGACCAAAATTATAGCCTGGTTGGAAGAGACCCCGCCGAGCAATGCGGACACTTACACCCAAGATTAGTCATTTTGTCGGAAAAATCGAAAAAGCCTTATAAGGCATCCCAGAGCCTGACGGTCTTACAAGGCCCTGTCAGGTTTGCTGGGGTGCCTTATAAGGCACTAAAAGGTCGTTGTCAGGGCACGTCAGTCCAGATAAGGTGGTCGTCAGAGGGCTGGTTACATTGAGACGTAGTTAATTTCCTGCTCGTAAAAACATATCGTAGTCGACTGTATCAAGGAGGTAAACCAAGTTGTCCCGTTTGGAGTCGAACACGGGACACATGTATAATCCCCGTATCAAATACTTCATGAATATCAGCTGTGTCTGCTCCGGTTCCTCGTACACGCAACATCCATCCCAAACTGTGTTAGGTTTCCACAAGCTGGGTTTCAACATGCTTACTAACGCGACGTCGTGGCTGGTTCCGTCGAGGGATTTGCAGGTAAATAAATCCAAGATGTGCGCGCAGGTCAAATTTGTGCCGGGTCCGGTCATATTGACCAGCGCGAAGTCGTGCCGTTCCTGGCCGTGAAATTTTGGACTGCACCGCAGGATGTCGCGTGCTTCAGTCCAATTCTCAGTGGACTGATAATTGAGGTACAGACAGCGATGTCTGCAAATCTAGTGAAAGTTTCTGTTAAACGAGCGGCAGTTTGACTAAGTTGTGTACCTTAACCGTGTCCCCGAAGCGTTCCGACTGCTCGTCCGCCATAAGTTTGCGAAGTTTTGCATCGAAATTTGTATAGAAGCGGTTACCCCTCATTTCATGTTCCAGAACGTTGGACGTCGTCCATGTGAACGAAGCACCGCAAGACCAATGGTCTTCGGAGCTGCCCGGGTCGGACATGCTGTCGCGATCGGCTTCATCCTCGTCTTCTTCATCCTCGCTGCCTTTCTGCCGAAGAGCCTCGTCGCTTTTGTCCACCCGCATGCGAATGAGAGCAATGGCCTCGTGATCTTCGTCTAGCCGACCTAAAACCGAAGCTGCACTTAGTGTGTTTCCAGCAGCCCTGTAGCACGTCTGCTGAATTAAGCGCCAGGTATTCGCTGCGCTTATCCGCGGTCCCAGCGCGGTCCCTCTTCTGAAGGCCGGAAAACCACCGATTGTCCATGCGGAGACCAACGACCAGATTTGGGGCTTGCAGCACACGACTCCCGGTGATATCGCCACATCAGCCATCGCGGCGAGTGTTTTTGAGTATTGAAATTTGTGTTGGCGCTGATGCAGCGATTTAGGCTCGATTCGGCCTGTCCGCAGATGACTCCCTTCGTGAAAATGGCACGGTAACGGGAATCAATTGGGCGGCCGACCACGAATTGTACGTCAAATACCTTACCACCGGACTCGAAAAGCGAAAGGCCTCGGTATGTAATATTTTCCGGGTCTGGGACGACATCTTCTTCCGCGGTCGAGGCGCGGGATTGGGAGGCAGGGCCGACAATGGAGAGGGCGGCTCCGTGGCCGATGTCATGGCAGCGCTCAACGCTGATGCCGATGTCGAGGAGGAGACAGCTGGCGGTGATGGACCGGCGGCCGGCGGTGATGAGCCCGCCAGCGACGAGCATGAAGCGGGTGGTGGTCATGGCGAAGCTGATGCAGGGGGTGCTGGAGGCCGCCGACGCCAACGCAAGAACTAGCGGTATTACTTCTTGAATATTGCAATTTACTCAAAGTTATGATAAGTTGTCGGGCGCGACAGGCGGTGACAAGACGTGGTAGAATCCCGTCAGGCCATATCAGGCGGGAACGTAGGTATAAAACGACTACACAGACGCAGTCTGTAAAAGCTCCTGTGGAAGAGCGGTCTAGTACGTGTCTTTTGGTAAGCAGTTCTTTTACTGGGCTGAGTTCGAACCGCTCCACTGTCATCACATTACAGAAACTAAGCATTAGATAATCAAGAACCAACTATTAGTAGGACCTAGTACAAAGGTGCACCAGCGTTAGAGCTGTTGCACTAGCTTTTCGTTCGTTTTCTTTGAAAAATACCACAAACCTAATAGGCTCTGACAGCTCCTGATATCCCCCTTCAGGCCGTATAAGGACCGTCAGGCCATGTAAGGCTGTGTCAGACCCGATATGCGCCTTTTGGTACATATTTAAACCTGACAGGGCTTTATTTCCCTGACAGCCTGATCAGGCCATGCAGGGCCTCCAATGGCCGCATTAGCTGTTTTCGATTTTTCCGACATTCCTGATTTGGCCACTTTTGCCTGTCCTAATATGACGGTATACCGGGCAAAAATAATAGTCTAAGTCCATGGCCTCCTTCTATGGCATAATATCTACAAAATCTGTCTTTGGTCCGGCCGGATTGTGCATGATTTGAGCTCGTGGGACGCGATGTGTTTTCCGCGTGACACGACGCGCTCATCAACAACTTCAGATCTTCACATCGACTTGCGGGAAACGCAGTCGACTGAAGGACAACGATAGTTATGAATCCTCTAGTAGCTCTGGGAGTGAATAGAGTCCATAGAGTGCTGTAGGAACGAGAATGCGAGAGACGTGACAGATGTAACGCGCTGTCGCAAGGACCGATTTTTGTGACATTTGACATGTTTCCTCTCTTCCGCTTGCATATATTCAACTCCCATTCAATATGCATATGCCGCAGTAGAACTACTCCGAAATAGCATAGGTAACTTTCTGTCTACTCAGTTTTATGAGAAATGAGTTGTTATCCTCATAACATGCAGTTTTCAATCCCGTGTCGCAAGGACCGGGGTTACACTGTACGCGATGTACGAGCGATCGAAGAAATTGCTAGTATTTTTCTTCGTAATGTGGTTTGTACGTAGATGTCCAGGGTGACTGCCATACTGCTGACTCACTACAATTCAGTCCGTCGGGGCAGTCAATTTTTGGGCCGTAATCAAGTGGACAAATTCGTTCAAAAGTGAGTTCTCTCAGAATGTGTGGTTCATTCGTGAAACATCTCCTGTCATAATAGTCGAAGCCGCGCCATCTACCATTTCATCGTGCTACTTGGGGAGCTCGAGCGGTATCGGACTGGTGTGCTACGCAACACTGTTGGCTGCGGAAACCGGCGAGAATTCTTTCAATCTTAATCTGGCAAGCATCTGCTGACACTGTTCCAGTTATCGTGGCTTTGACATTGTGGAAGACGATTCAGACCTGTACGATTCCGCTCTACACCCCGGAGATCCCACATCCTTATCAGTATTTCTAGCTAAATCAGCTCATCGACATACTCGGCTTGTAACTAGCTTTTATCGCGACGGTGTGCACAACACTTCTTACCTCGTGTTTACATTCTGAAACATTGGTTCAGGTGTCTTGTTCTATCTCGCTATTCTTCGTGAGTTTTTCGTTGCATCTTTTTGGCTCTCAACCCCGAGCCGGACTTGCAGCCTTTTCTATTGCAAACGCCGTCATTCTATTCCTTGCACCAGTAAGTGATCTATTTCGGGGAGAAACTGTTTTTTAACTTAATGCAGCCTGGCCTCAATCTCATCGCCGACACGTACGACCCTCCCAATGGACCGATTTCATCCTTAGACTGATTTATGGACAGACCATTGAGAGTCATGCACTCAATATTCTGCTGTCACTTGGTGACCCACGTCCGAGGGATGGCAGCGGAGGAGGATGCAACAACAGCAAATGTGATGAGTCAAAAGTCCGCCTTGGAATTTGCGAAATTCCCAGTGGGAAGCCAGCATACCAGCAGTGTTGACACCAATGTATAGGAATAATTATTGTATATTTGATTCTTGGACCCGCTTTCCCATTTTTGTGTGATCTGGGAGCATTCAAATTGGCTTTGCCGAGAGCAGTAGTACGCGCTAACTCAAGCCAGGTTTTCGGACAGGATCTACGCTACTCCAATCGCTCAAAAAGGCAATTCAGGAAGTGGCTGTGTTACAGAAGTAGAAAAAGATAGATTCCAAGCGAGAGTGGGATACCGAGTACATCGTATGTATCAGGGATATGCAAAATAAACACAGAGCGGGAAGTAGGTTAATATACTTGAAAGGTAAGCGTATAAATATACGGGGGACTAGCCCCGACTGGAGGGAATGGGACAGAGTAATCACGGGCTCATGACCTCCTCGTCACTGACATCGTCAAACTCGTCGTGCGCGGTCGCTTCAATGAGCGTCATCGAGCGCTGGCGGGCAAGCGCCGGCTGCTCCGGGCCCAGGTAGGCGTTAAGACACGGCGCGGCCTTGAGGCTCTCGATGTCCTGCTTGATGATGTCCTGGCAGAACATGTCGAGGTCGAGATCGTTCTCATCGTAGCCTGCGGACGGCGAGTTAGGTGCAGAGGGTTTTAAAGGAGAAAAGACACGCACCGAAGGGCTGCTCAATCTCTTCACCAGCGGCGACAAAGCCGAGGTAGATGAAGGCGCCGATGCCGACCTGTGAGTGGCGGTGAGCAACAAGTAAGAAGGGGAGGGAGAGGGTACGGACGGCAGGGACAGTATGCCAGCCGAAGTCGTTGACGAGCTGGAAGGGAAGGAGGAACAGATACAGCCATACGGTGCTGGAGAGAACATCAGCGAGAGCGGAATAAGACCGCGAGAAGTTTACTCACTGTCTAGATAATAAGAGGCATATTCGTCAATTGTTAGTCATGAGGAGTTGGCAGAGATGCGAACCTGATGTGAACAGCATAGACGCTGGGGATGGCAGTCAGCAAGGAAAGACTCGGTGATGTGCGAAATCACATACAAAGGAAGGGGGGTGGTCAAAATGTGCTCGAGTGCTGAGGGAAGATGAGTAGTGTAGCAATCGGAGAGGCAATCCACTCACTGGCCAAGCTGGCCTCGAAAGCGGCGATTCCGCCCATGATGCCGCCAAGGCTTCCCCCGGGCACGGTGTTGCGGTCCTCGAGAACGCTGCACCACTCGCTGATGCAACGCAGGACTTCCTCGGGCAGGTTCTCGCCGGCCTCCGCCTTCAGCTTCATGAGCTTGGCGTCGGGGTGGATAGGGCCTGGAGATGGTCAGTGCGGTCTTCCGAAAGTGTAAAATCACAAAACTTACCAGCCCACTTGCGTGGAGGAGTGCCGTCGGTGTATTGCGGCTGCGGCACACGATTAGTTACACCCAATGGAGCGTGTTTGGGCACTCACAATGATCGTCTGCTTCTTCCCGAACTTGTTGTGGAACCAGCGGCGGATCGAAGAGAACATTCCAGCAAAAGGGATAAGATCCTGAGCGACTTCGGGTGTGGCACCCGTAGGGTTGGCGCCGGGGAGCAGCGGCTCGTGGAGGGAACTAGTGGATTCGTGGGCGGTGCCGGAGGGGCTGCGGTGGAGGTTATGCTTGAGGGAGGTGCGGGAGCCGGTGCGCGAGGGGTCGAAGGTGCCGTAGACATTGCCAGCTGGGAGAAGGGCAGGGCCCTTGGGTGGGCCAGACGAGGTAGCGGGCGGTGGCGGGGTCCTTGCGACGGGGAGGTGCGACGCGGAGGTCATACGTGGGTTGGGGCGCGCAGAGACGGCGGCGGCCGTTTCGTCATTGTATTTTTGCTGCTGCTTCACGGAGTGAGTGTGCTAAAGATGAAATCATTAGATATTGTGTGAAAGGGGGGGAAAATAACGCACGTCGTGCAGGGGGCGGACCAAGTGGTAGAGATCGTCGTAGAAAATGCCGAGTTCACCTCTAGTATGAAGTTCAGTACAAGCCCCCATGCTAAAAACACGAGAGTACATACCTCAAATGATGTTTCAGCCCAACACAAAATCTGGAGACACGAGAGTGAGTCCAAGCCAATTGCAGCATCTGTGAAGGTCTTACGCTAGGACAAGATCCAAAGCCATGCGCTTCTCGGCCATAGCTTTGTTCAGCTCTTGCTCGGACCGCATGACCTTCCCACTCATGGTCTCCTCCGCGGTCTTGACAGTCAGGCGCGGAGGGACGTGGTACCAAATAAGGCGGCCCATGGTGCGGGAGTTTTTAATGATGTCGGACCAGGCGGCGCGACCCATCCAGTAGCGATCGTAACTGGAAGCGCTGTCAGGGGATGCGGAGAACTGAAAAATTGACACTACTCACCCGCTCATGGCACGGTAGGAAATGACGAAACCAATGACCACACCTAGAAATCGCGCGTGAACACTCGGAACTCTGGAAAACTGTGTACGACGTACCGAGGACGGTAAGCATGACATTGGGAATAATGAGAGTGCGACCGTAGTAGACAACTGCGACCGCAAACAGAGTGTGAAGAAGGACGGCAGGCCATATTTTCCATATCTAGCGGGAGATGAAGATGGGTACTCTGCAAGCTGAACATAGTACTCACGACGGAGCCACGTCCGAAAGTCCAGGCAATGAGAGTGAATGTAGGAACTTCAGGGATAAGTTTGACCGGAACGGCGGGCTTGACTGCCGGAAGCAGATTAAAGGACCGCTTTCCTTGAACGCGGCTTGAGGACATTTTTGAAAGAAAAGAACGTGGGGTGCAGGGGGAGAGTTATTAAGGACAGCAGTTAGACGTAGTGTTTTGAGGACGGGACTACATCAACGATTGATGGGCGCCCGAGAGCGCCCACCCAAAATTACACGTGGCGATGCGGGCTTATACTTGTCTCCGACGGATAACCTATTGTGCCCCGACTATTCACCAGAGCGGGTTGGAGGCTTCCACCTGAGCCCGGCTAACCTACTATCCATCGTTCTGGCCGTTTTTCTCAACTTTTCTGAGCAGTGAGTACTATTCGGCACTGTTTTTAGACAATCTCGGCAACGACACGAACGAGCGCCCATTAGGCAGAAGTGGACACTTTCATCACGGACTTTGACTTGATGACAGCGCTCGGAGCTGATAGCGATCCAAGAACTTTATCCAGTTAAATGCGTGCGGTCTCTGACTTGTTCCGATTCTTGCTGTGTTCTCAAGGACGCCGCATAGACCAATCGTCTCGCTTTTCTGTTGCGTCTCGCTTCTCACAACTGTCGGATTATTCGACTCTCCGACAAGAGTTCTGATGCAACCTCCAGTTCAAGTTCTTTGACGCTCCGAGATCGACGTCGCCCTGCTGTTGCAAACGCAGCCTCTCAGAACGTCTGAACTCTGTGGGCGCTGCTAGATTCTCGGCCAATCGGTGAGCATCTACGTAGTCTTACTCCTTATTCAATTCGGGACGCCGCAGCTTACGGCCGAATCCCCATATTATGAAGTATCAGCCTGAGCGCTCGATATTATTAGTCCAAGGTCTACTAGACATAGCAAATCTGCTCTGCGCGCGCGAGGATATGATGAATTGCACGGCCAAGATATCCGTGCCACCACAGCTACAGCGTACCCAAGATCAAGAGGTGAGAATGGAGTATATACCGCTACAGCCTATGTTCATTCAAGGACCAGGAGAGGTCCCCTTGCGTATGATGGGACGCTGCCTAACCGAAGCGAAGGGCCGCACTTCCTCAACGAAATCGGATCAGACGATGAGGGCATCTAGTAACGATCTGGTTCATTGGAGTAAGGCTGCTGAGCGACAGCATATTCTCCCAGGTACCTTCGGCGATCCACAGGACTTTCGTATTGCCGCGGCTTCTTGCGCGTGATATGATTAAGATCGACGCAGGATCTCGTGACCGCGTTCGAGCCCAAATGCACCGCCACTTGAAATTGAACCCTCATCAATCATTGAATATTGAACCAACCGTTTACTTCAGAGTTCGTATGAGGTAAATTCATGCATTTGTTAAATTCATCGTGAAAAAAGCTAGAGTCCATTAGCTCCGTCGGATAAGTACTGGTTGTTCAAATACGAATTCGGGCCTGGTCTTTTTCTTAACACAGGTTCCCATAGGCAAATTCATTCCAATCTGGCATTATGTTCGCCACACACCAGTATTCACAACACACCCATTTAAATATACATCCCTAAAAAGCTGCACATTCGTCGTGCGCGGTCCCAACCATCATTCACTCAGAATCCACCGAAGCTCCCCAAGCCGGAGTCGATGAGCGCGTTAATATCTTCCTGGTCCTGGATTGCAGCACCGGTGTCACCAAACTTGTTGTCGATGTCGAGCTTGGCCCTGAGGCCCGCAAGCTGCCCCAGTTGCTCGGGCGTGAGGTTGGTGTTGGGTGCCGGGAAAGGGTCGTCGGGGTTCGTCGTAGCGGTGGCTGCTACTGCCGCTGCTGAAGATGAGGCCGCTGCGATAGATGCCACAATGTCTATGCCTGCCGCAGCCTCCGCTGCTTGCGCAGACTTGGCGTCAGCGGCTTCCTGTGCGACCTGTTCATCGTGCGCGTCGTTGCTTCCGAACCCGGGGGGGATACCCGTGCTAGTCTGTTCCGTGTGACTCTCAGTGGCCAAGCCCTTCGCACAGAGTCAGTGTGGGAAAATAGCGAAATATGAGCTGGTATATGCACGAACAAGTCGGACAGATCGAGGCCAGAGTCATCGCGGCTATGGATCGGGAGCGCTGCGACGGAACCAAGTGCGAGGGCAGCGACGAAAAGGCTGAATGTGTTGACCATGGTTGTATGTGTAGGAATAAAGGTAGAAGTTGGAGTGAAAGAGAATAGCGTAGAGCTCAGAAAATCAATAAGGGAGTAAGAAATGAAATGAGGGATCAACCTTAAGATTTCAGAGAGAAATCCTCGAAGCTTTATACCCAGCTGTTGTTAGGACCATCGCACTCGAGCATATGATTATACGATGGAAACATGAGGCCATCCATAAAGCTCACAGGATTCTTCAGGCTGTTGTGCGCATCGCTGATTGATTTCATCCTCTGAGCAGATTCTTTGATTCCAAAACAAGCGCCTTTGACTCGCGAAGTTTCTTGTGATGTGAGTCCCGCTGTTGGAAATAATCGATACTTGCGCGTCTCTGCCGGTGTTCACCCAACTTGAGTGTAAGAATGACCACCGTGCCTCGGCTAGTGCGAGGAGGCCACGAAGAAAAGCAATGCGCGCGGAGTAGACTTGCGAACGCGTAGACTGAACAGCACTGCTTTAATGAACTTTCGCACCTATTAATAGTTCAATTGAGTTGAATAGCCATGCAGCCGGTTGCAATGTTGCTATTTTTGAACGTGCGTGACGGACCTAGGATCGGTCGACACGGAAAGCAGCCGACTCGTGGATCCCAGGGATGATTCCGTGTGCGTGGATCTCACAACTTTTGAACTCGTGACTTGATGGCGTACCAACCCGACTTCGCTACAGTGGATGGCACACGCCAGATTTCGCTCGATGGAAGAGAAAAAAATTGCCCAGCAATGTGCTGAGTCCAAGTCTCAGCGTCAACACATTATGAATGATACAAAAACCTAGACAATTGTGTCTACCCCATGCCGACCTCCAGCTGGAAAATTCGCAAATACAAGAGAGGACTTTGCAACCATTGAGTCTTGAGTCTCCTCGGATGCGATGGCTCGGACGTGGATCACCAAGTGACAGGCAGAAATTGAATGGATGACCCGCAGTGGGCTGTCGGGTTTTAAATGATGAGACTGTTGAGTGAAAGCTGAACACACGTGTCCGCAATAAATTTAAGGGCTGGCTAGTTGGGAAACTGTTATTCACAGGTTCTTGTCGAAGAACAATTGCTGTACCGGGGCAACACATTGAAGAGCAACGTCAACGATGAAGATGACTGAAATCCGCGGTCTCTGTCAGGAAGAATTGCCAAGAATTGAAAGTGAGTCTTACGAAGCATAACCAAGTAGAACAAGATCCCTGGGCCAACATGTAAGAAGAGATATCGAGAGGATGCATATTGAACTTGCCATCACGGTAAAAGCTCGTTACAAGGCCCGAGTGTCGGAAAATGGCACCGGATAGAGAAACTAATGTCTGTGTAAGGCGGGAATTCGAAACATGTGAAATATTACATGTATAAAGTCCCTTCCATAAAGTTAACAATACTATGACTGGCAGAAAGCCATGAGTAGGATTGAATAGAGATCCTGAGAGCTTTTACCAGTCTCTCCAACCAGGAGTGATATAGAGCACACAAGCCCGATGTTACTCGAACTGCTGAGATTGCAGGAAGTAATGGCATTGAGTGGGACCTCAGCTAACAGGTTCGTGACATCAATTGAAACCGCCTCGCAAGTCGGAGGCGAAGGAAGGTCTCACCGTGGAATGAATCACTCCATTTTATTACAGCCCAAGTATTGAACCCGCCTAGTGACTGAAAATCAAGGGCAGCTCAGTCAGCAAATGCTTAGATACTGCCGAAATCACGTACAAGCCACAGTATCAAGAAAAACACCAGCAATTTCTTGGATCTCCCATATAAGGCGTAGGTCCGAACCATTAATATTACTATGCAGGTTAACAGCACACATCTGGATACTGGGTTGGTACTCACTCTCTGTGATCCCGATCCCAAATCCTGCAAATACTGAGGAATGTCAGGGCAAATTGTACAGCGACATCAAGGCTCACTTGTCGTAAAATTTGTGAGGGTTCGGCAGCTGGACTGATCAAGATCCCAGTTTAACCGCTCTGTATACAATTTAGTGCAGGGGGAAGCCGAGAGTGGTGTCCCTACTTTGCACAGCAAGCACAGTATCGATAAAGGTGCTGTATCTTGTCCAGAGATACAGGCTCTTGATCACACCCCATTTAGACCTCCAGATGTGCCTGTACTTAAGTAAAGTCAAATAGGTAGGTTCCTGAAGAGGCCCCGACACACACCTCCTGGTTGACGTTCAAGAGTGTGTCATAAGTCTTCAGGTATTGTTGCTCAATATTACATGCACAAATATGAGGGCCAGACGAACCAGGAGCGTCAAGAATCCAACTGCACTTGTTATGCTCAGTCTCATACACCCGCGGCGGAGGACTCACTGTCCACATACTGAAAGACAAATCAAGACCCCACATACAAAAGGCCAAGGAAAATACGCACGGAGACTTGAAGGTCAGAGCCGAGCGTCGAAACAGGGTCCATGACTACCAGAGCGGAATTAGATGATCTTCCGCACCTGTGAGCTTTAAGTGCCGTGCCCACTCCGTGCCCACTCCGTGCCTGGGCTAGCGGGCATCATGATTCTCGTGGAGATCTCTTCGGAATGCGGGAGAACATCGCATCTATCTATTATCAGTAGATCCTGGTTGACTACTATGTATCTTACGTTCCAAAGTTCCGTCAGTAATGAGACACACTCCTGGCCCCACCAGTGATACATTAGCACACATTTCGTGTTAAACACCGTCCGTGATTGTTGTTCCTCAGGGTACGTATCAGGGTTTGAATACACTGGCAGGAGAATTGAGAATCGGATGGAATCAGCAGAACTGAACAGAATGGCAAGGAGAATGCAAGGAGAATGATATCATCTTTCGTACGGTGGCCAGTGTGAGCTTCTGAGAATGGAGTCGCCCGCGGTCTTAGCCGGAACGCCGTGGCATTTGGTCGAAAGCTTTCATCCGTGTTACAAGGTGTTACACAGGATGTGAACGCCGTTTTCTGTCAGCAAGGATAAATCCGGCCAGATATGATGGCATCAACGACGGGCGCTTATGTCTCCTTCCTTTCACCCAAATTGAAGAAAATAATCAGTCGCAGTGCAAGTTGCCCATGGACACTGATAAATTAAGCCTCGGTTGCAGCGCAAGTCTGGGGGGTCTGCAGTTCTGGAAACTCCATCGTCTATCGTCGAAGTGGCAAGTCTCTTGAAAATCTTGGTACACGCACGCGCAAGTATTACTGGTCCCTGGAATTAAATTTCAACCATTCAGGATCTACCGCAGCTTATACATGAATTCGGATTCACATCGTCGCTGGCTTATCCGAGCTCATCTCCCCGAGCTTCTGTGACCCACATGGCCGCGACCTCCTCCACCTTCCAGCCGGCAAAACCAGCGCGCAGTCTCAGGCCAGACTGCCCCGACATCTCGTGATCCTGAACCACTGTCTTCAGAAAATCACGTAGAGCGCTATAGAGGCTGTAACGATCGTAAATTTGGGAACCATTGGCCTGAGACCAGCCACCGCGCACGGCGACGCATGACGACTAACTTTGAGTCATGCAGCGGGCCTCCGACTGGCCTCAAGGGGATGCCGGAGAATAAGGTCCGACTTGGTGTCTCTAATGCAACTGGGAGGTTTCGAGGTGCCGGCGGGATCGAAGGCGCAACTATTCGCTGTCGTGAGTGCCCTTACATATCCTATTCGTTATCCGTTCTCTCTGAAACCATGCAGGCACGCGAACGGCACCCTTCCCTTCGTCGATTCACGAGTCACTGGCCTGGAGCCATACATGGAATATTTGACATTTATCGGGACTACGACGAAGCAACTCCATAACCACAGAACCGCGACCGAGCATTTTTATCCAGGACCGGACTTGACATTGTCGTGGACCGCTGCCTGCTTCGACTCTCTTCGACAATTGTCTCGATCCTTTTGTCTTTCACTCCTTTTTCCCATAAAAAACTTTGTTCTGCTTGACAACAAAGCCAGGAGGTTGTTAGAGAGTTGACATGTAGATGGACAATTGAATTATCAAGTGACAGGCGGAGGACATGCACGTGCGGGAGGGGTAGTGAAACGCGTGGCGCCGGTTGCCACCGGTTGGAACACCGTGACTGAATTAGGCACATTTCTCTTCTGCGCGATGAGCTTGCAGATCCCTTCGCCGTCGCGCCCAGTGTCGGCGGCAGTCGCCCCGACGTCCCCCGCATCCCGCCGCCAGCCACCTCAGCACCGTGCATCCCACCAGGTTGTCTCATCCACCCCCGACGCCGAGCAACAACCAGCCTACACCGACGTCTACTCGCACCCAGCGGCCATCGCCTATGCTGCTGCACATCCCCGCAGGACTATCCCCAAGTTTGGGCCATATCTGCTGCTCCAAACCCTCGGCGAAGGCGAGTTTGGAAAGGTCAAGCTGGGACTGCACAGTCAGTGGGGCGAGGAGGTCGCTGTCAAGCTCATACGGAGGGGGAATGTCGACACTGCCGTCAGAATGTCAAAGGTCGAGCGGGAGATTGAGGTCTTGCGGGTGAGTGGAGTCCCTGTTTTCATCGAGTTGTGATTCCCCATCTTTTTGGTTGGCATTGGTTGGCGCCCAACTAGCCACCGGCTCTGTTTTCACCGATGCACCTTCCACCTTCCATCGGGATCCACCGGGGGACAGTGCTGGGCGGTAGCCACAGTGGATCTCTCGCAAACTGCGGCCCTTGTCTGTACGGTGGCCTGCTTGCTAAGGGTCCTGGAAACATTTTTCGTATTGTTTCTGGCACCAAGATCTCTCCCTTGTTGCACTGTCTGCCACATCTCCACGTTTGCATATTTTCTGGGGGGCACGGCGGCTTGAAAGGCGTCTTAACGCCGCTTTCTCGCGGCGGGCCGCGCGTACAGCTCGTATCACGCGCGATCTCGACGACAAGCACCCGGTGTTACCTGCTAGGGGTCGTTGCTACCCTAGAAACACTTTTCGTATTGTTTCTGGGACCGAAAACGAAGCTTGATCTGTCCCTGCAATTACCCCGCATTTTTCTCGGCCTTCATGCAGCGCTTTTCATTACTGACCATCCTTCAGACGCTAAAACACCCCAACATTGTCCGACTGTACGATGTCATAGAGACCGACAAGTACATCGGGATTATCATCGAATACGCCTCCGGGGGTGAACTCTTCGACCACATCCTCGCCCACCGTTACCTGCGCGAACGCGACGCCTCCAAGCTCTTCTCGCAGCTCATCTCCGGCGTCTGGTACATCCACCAGAAGAAGATCGTCCACCGCGACCTCAAGCTCGAGAATCTCCTCCTCGACCGCCACCGTAACGTCATCATCACCGACTTCGGCTTCGCGAACCGCTTCGAGCACCGCGCAGACGACCTCATGCAGACCTCCTGCGGCTCCCCGTGCTACGCCGCCCCCGAGCTCGTCATCTCCGAGGGTCTCTACGTGGGCAGCGCCGTCGACATCTGGAGCTGCGGCGTCATCCTGTATGCCATGCTCGCCGGCTACCTCCCCTTCGACGACGACCCCGCCAACCCCGACGGCGACAACATCAACCTCCTCTACAAATACATCGTCAACACCCCGCTCTCCTTCCCGGAATACATCTCTGACGAGGCGCGCGACCTGCTCAAGATGATGCTCGTCCCCGACCCGCGCAAGCGCGCGAGCCTCGCGAATGTGATGCGCCACCCGTGGCTCGCGGCGTACCACCTGCCCCCCGCAGACCCCGCCATCCCCGCCGCGTTCGGGCGCACCGTCGAGGAGCTCGAGCGCGCGGCGATGGAGCAGCACCAGCTAAAGCGCCTCGCGTACCAGCGCCAGATGCGCGCGGCGAGCCCGACGGCGCCGATGGTGCGCGCGCAGACGCTCACGCAGTCGCACGCGCAGACGCAGAACGCGCAGCGGAGCCGCAGCACGCAGCCCGAGTTCCTGTACGACTCGGCGTCGGGCGCGGGCGGCATGTTGGGCGGCGACGACGACGATCCGTTTGGGCCGCCGCAGAGCACCCGGCGCCCGGCGGAGCGCGTGCTGGAGGAGGGCGAGGAGCGCGGAGAGCCGCGCGCGCGCGCGGCGGACGGCACGGTGCTGGACAGCCCGCGCAAGGGGAAGGAGGCGGCTGCTGTCGAGAGCCAGAGCCCGCGGAAAGGTAAGGAGAAGGAGAAGGAGAAGGAGGGGGACAAGTTCCGGCATACGATCCAGATCGAGTACGACGAGCGGAGGGGGCAGCGTGCGCGCGCGGGGAGCATGGGGAAGGAGCGGGAGGCGCCGCCGAGTCCTGTCCGGGAGCGCGCGAGGACGCCGACACAGAGCCCTGCGCGCGCGGCCGCATCGCCCGCCCCGCCCACGCCCGCGTCGCCACCAGCGGCGAGTGTGAATGGGGCGGAGGAGGCGGCGGCCAACGCGAGTCCGAGCGCGAGCAGTATCACGGAGCGGCGGGAGCGGCGCCGACGAGGAGGGAGCGTGTCGGAGACAGCAAGCGCAACCGCGAGCCCGTCGAGCAAGCCGCTGCCGCCCAGCCCGAACAGCCCGCCGACAACGTGGAAGCGGATACACTCGCCGACGAAGAGCATCGTGGGGCCGGGCGAGCTGGTCAACGGTGCCGAGCGTACGGCGGTGATGGATGTGTTTACAGAGGGCGAGAAGGAGAAGGCTCAGCCGGCTGCGCAGCAGGTAGATATGGAGAAGGCGGCGGAGAAGGAGAAGGAGGCGGAGATGGAGACGAAGGAGGCGGAGAAGCAGAAGGAGAAGAAGAGCCGCCGCAACACCCTCACGGGCCTTACCGTCATGGTCGACCCCATCCGCTCGATCCGCAACAACATGAGCATCCGCAAGAAGGAGCCCTCTACGACCACAAGCACCACCCCGTCTATGCAGCTCGCGCCCCCTACCGTCCCCGCCGCTCCGCACACCGGCAGCGCAGACAAGAGCTTCGACGAAGGCAGCGGCATGAAGGCGAGCACGAGCAAGGCCCGCAAAGTCATGCAGTGGATCCGCAAAGGTCGCGACAGCCTCACCGTCGCCGGCCCCACGTCCGTGCCCTCGCCGGCAGAATCCACATCCTCGATGGGGGACGCCGGCGATGCGGCGAGTCCCGTGCAGGTGTTCGTCACGACGCCGACAACCGCCACGGCGCTGCCGCCGATAGTGACCACGACGCTCGCTGGCGGGCGCAAGCCGTCGGACACGGGGCCTGCGTCGGCCGTGACGCCCACCGCGCCGCCGAGTGCGAGCGCGACGCCGAGCTTCGCGGCGCGCTTCCGGCGCTCAGTCAACATTGGCGGGGCGAGCGCGAGCAGCGGGGGCGCGGGCAAGGCGCCCCGCGAGGCACCGCCCGCGGCGTCTGCGGGCGGCGTGCTGCGGATCCACCACGGTGCGGTGGACCAAGGGACGATCACGACAGGGCAGCCGCCGGAGGTCATGCGGCATGTGAAGGAGGTGCTTGTGGGCATGGGCGTGGAAATACACATAGAGAGCGAGTTCAAGTACCGGTGCATCCGCGCGAAGCAGCGCCGCGGCGGGAAGGGCACGATCGGGAGCACCGCGGGCTCGCAGGGCGTTGCGGCGTTCACGATGGTCGGCAGCGCGGGGTCGAATGGGGTGGGTTTTTTTTTTTCTCTGGTCTTGTGCGGATTGTTGATGAGGTGAATCCTCAGGTCGACAAGCGCGGGCTGCCACTGCCGTCGCAGTCGTCGTTCGGCGGTGGAGGCATGCTTCGTGGATTGCTTATGCGCCGGCAGTCGTCGCAGGTTTCCACGACCGGGTTCGCCAGCGCCGGCTCAACGTCGTTCGACGGCGATGAGTCCCTGAACAGCGGAATTCTCGCCGCGGAGCCCGTCGCCCAGGCGGATACCGTGTACGGCCCCTCCCCGGAGGACGTCGGCGATGAAGTCCGCTTCTCCGTCGAGCTCACGCGGCTCGACCGCCTCAATGACACGTACAGTCTCGATATCCGGAGACTGAAGGGCAACCTGCGGAGCTACAAGTTCCTCTATGACACACTGCGAAAGTGCGTACTTTTTCTGTGTCCATCTGGAAATTTACTGACCTCGACTCTTCTATGTGTAGACGCGCTGACTTACAGCGGTAGTCCTATCCTCGGGTCCTCTGAATCCCTTTTTAACTGGTACAAGACATCGGCCTCGCTTTCCCACTTCTCTGCTATTACACTTCATGCTCCCGCCCGCGCCCCCCACTTCCTGTTTCTGCTCACCCGTCTCTGCATACCCTAATCACCATTTACAAACTCCGAACGATGCACTCCTAGATGTCACCGACATCTCGCCCCAAGTTACACACCCACCCCCACCCCCACCCCAAAACGCTTCGCCTGGTCCATCACTTTACATGGAACGCGCCTCGCTTTATGGCTTTCCCGTCCGTTTGTTGGTAGACGACAGTTATTTATCGACATCGTTTAGGACTGCGGATTGTATCATGTATATAATTATGCTTTATGGCTTGTGGGTCGATAAACTACTTGGGCCACCGAAGCCCCCAAGATCGTGAAACTCTTCTAAGAGAATCGCATGCTTAAGCATCAGATGCCATGCCCTGTGCTCCTCCTGCAGAAATACAGGAACACGTATATGTTGCTGAAAATTTGGTGTCGAAGCCTACAAGTATGTACATTTATTTTATGTATCTACTTACCTCTACTCGCCCTCTATCCAATCCCTGTGCCTACGCCCCCGGCCGCTCTGCCAAAGCCTCCTCTAGGACTTGATACGCATCATACCCGAACAACTCGTCCAGCCACACCTTGTCGCTCCTCAAATTTATATGTCCCACCTCGATCCCCGGATGGAGCAGCAACCACGCATCCCGCTCCCTCTGTTTCTCGCCGTCCTCCATTTGTGTGAACCACCGGCTTTCCACGCTTGCTGTCGCGACTTTGGTGGTACGGCTGATGCGGAGGCGTTCATAGAGTGGGAGGGCGGCGGAGAGCGTGCTTGGGGAGGAGTAGCGCGGGTGCGAGAGGATGCCGCCGAGGATGGCGGCGTCTTCGATGCTCATGGCGGCGCCTTGAGCGAGGTAGGGCGTCATAGCGTGAGCAGCATCGCCGATTAATACCAAACGATAGGAGGGGTGGGACCAGGAGGCGAGGGGTTCGTGGGTGTAGAGCTGCGACTCGACGTTAGTTGTAGGAGGATCGAATTGTTAACGATACTCACCCTCCAGTAGAGGACATCCTCGACATACTCGAGCATCGTCTCGATGCGCGGATCCCACCCCTTGAAGCTATTTCGGACCTCTTTGGCCGTGCCCATCCTTTGGTCGACGCCGGGAGGGAGATCGGTCTCGTTCACGTCGCAGGTGAAAACGAAGTTGATCAGAGGCTCGTTCTGGCCCTCGAGGAGGTAGCTCAATATCGTTCCATGCGGGCCCAGGAAGTGATTATTCCGCGGGACGGTGATTATTTCTTCGAGCTCGGGGATTCCGCGCAGTTCGGCGGCAGGGAGGGTGACGCGGTACGCCATCTGCCCAGTGGGTATCGGGGGGCCGGGCCTGCCGAGGACGACGGAGCGCGCCGTGGAGTTTAGGCCATCGGAGGCAACGATCAGGTCGGCTGAGTATGTAACGTCGTCTTTGGTGAGGAGCGAGGGGGCGTCTGGATCGATGGAGACGACACGGGAGTCGAGGTGGACTTTACAGCCGAGATCCACGGCTGCTTCGAGGAGGCCCCGGTGGAGATCGGCACGGTGGATGTGCCTAGTGCAGATTAGAAAAGGCCAACCGTATCTAATGCATCAAGCCTACCAGTATGGAGAGTTGTATTCGTTATCCGCCGGATCCTTGAGCGGACACTCGACCAAGATCTGGCCGTCCTTCCAGCGCATCATCCTCAGATCGACGGGCTCGGTGCAGTACTTTTCAATATACTTGTCTATGCCGAGCCTGCGGAGAATTCGCGACGAGTTGGGGGAGACTTGGATGCCTAGATTGTGTCAGCGAACGACAATAGACCCATAGAAAAGTTCGAACCTGCTCCAATATACGTTATTGCAGGCGCGCTCTCTAGGATATCCACGCGATGACCGCCTTTCGCCAGAGCGATGGCCACGGTGAGGCCCGCGAGACCGCCGCCTATCACTATGATATGCTGGGGGACGTTGAGGTGGTCAGTGGTGGGGTAAGATGGGATGATAAGAACGAACCATCCTTTCTTTATTGCAGAGACAGGGTAGACGGATAGTGCAGTGGGATGATTTCGCGACACAGGTCGACCGTTTCTCCTTGACGGCTCTAAAACTGAACGCCAGTGGCAGAAGGACTCCCGTGCGGCTCCTCTTAATGGAGGTTTGGGCTCTGTGTGATTCTCGCGGGAAAATTCGGCATCGTTTGTCCGTAGGACCATTAACGGTCAGAAAATGGATTGAATACTAGTTTTTTCAGATCATTTTAACACGACTTTCTTGATTGGAAATTGTACAGCACAGAAAATCGCGCAGAGATGCAGCAGGATGAACTCCAAATGAAGCAGGCCGTAAGTTGCCCCTGGGAGATGGCATTCCCGTAACACACCGAGAGATTGGCGAAAAGTGGAGGCGGCGAGCGGCGATCACAACGGTGGAGTACCATGAGAGATATTGAACTGCGTTGACTGGAAAAGAACCCAGGTGAAGGGAACTCGAAGGAGTGGCACAGAGTGACACGTGATTGTTCTCCAACTGCCACTCCAGTCTAAACTTGAGTCCAGTCGAACCTCAGGCTTCATCCATGGCACACTCTTCTTCCTCCACCTCCACTCACGACTCCGCCGAGCTGGTCCGAGGGCTTGTGCATTGACACGAGAACTTTTGCATGTCTTCATCAGGCCGAATCTACGGGCTTGATCAGCGAACCCCTCCCACAACTGACTTCGCTTGCCGCACAATATAATTTAATCAGCAAGCTCATTCGCTGGCGAGAAAAGGCGGATCGCGCCGCGGTCTAGAATCAACGTTCTCTCACTCATGCGTCTGCCCCCCGTATTTTTGGGACTGGGTCAATGCCGCGTGATAGCCAAGGCTCAAGGATCTGAAGTTATTTGCAATACTTCTGCACCCCCCGTATACTATTTCCGTCCTGAAAGAGTCTGTGAGGTAAGACTAATGGAATCTTATGATGGTCTTCTTTTCGCTCGGTATAAAGTCCGGTTGACGAAACTATCTCCGAATGAGGTGTCTTGCCGTGTCCTGTACCGTATCCTCACCTTGCTCACTAACGATGAAAGACGTTGATGAGCGTGATTCCTCATCGTGGGACAGCGAGAAACGCGCCGTTGAGGAGAAGGACGTATCAACGCACTCACCGCAGCTGGACAAACATGGCTTACCTCTGGTACCGCAGCCAAGTAGATTCAAAGATGATCCTTTGGTATGTCTATTTCTCGAATTCCTACGAATGAAACTGTACTCACCAAACGTCTAGAATTGGCCGTCGTGGAGGAAATGGGCCGTTCTCATTCAAGTCGGCTTCTTTGCCTTCCTAGGCCCCTTCAATTCGGCCGTCGTCAACCCATCTCTAGTTCTGCTGGCAACAGGCTTAGACGTTGACTCGACGACCGCATCCTACACAACCACCTGCGCTATCATTGCCGGTGGTCTTACTGTGAGTGCTGCTTCCTCCGAAAAAGCCACTCGACTGATATCATAGCCCTTCATATTTACACCTCTAACCAATTTTTGGGGCCGACGTCCAGTTACTCTTTTTGCCATCCTCATTACCATCGCTGGCGGAATTGGATCTGGCGTTTCGACTACTTACGCTGGAGTGTCAATTTTTAGGGCACTTTGTGGCGCCGGATTCGGAGGCATGATGTCGGTAGGCACGTCCTGCGTCAACGACATGTTCTTCCTCCACGAGCGAGGGGAAAAGACTGGCATCTATGTGATCTTTGTCACCAATGGTGCTCATGTCGCAGCCCTGAGTAAGCATCCAGTACGTGTGGCCAGCGTGGTGCTCACAATTTCCTCCAGTCGGTGGATTCTTAGGTGAAGCGAAGGGCTGGAAATGGGACTTTTACATCGGCGCCATCATCACCAGCGTCCCCTTCGTCGTGGCCCTCTTCCTCTTCCCAGAAACCCTCTTCTCGCGCGACGAGGAGTTTCTCGCAACCCGTACCCACGAGCGCTCATACAATGAGATGCTGTGGAATTTCAAGGGCAACATGATTCCCGGCCGCCGTCTCCGCCTCTCTCACTTTGCCCATTCATTCGTGATGCTTAAGTACCCCTCTGTGACGCTGCCCTTCATATGTAAGCATCCAGTACGTGCGGCCAGCGTAGTACTCACAATTCAATTCCTCCAGACTACACTCTTGCCTGGACCTTCATCAACATCCTCCCCGCAGTCACTTTGGCTACAATCTACCACAAGTTCTACCACATGGACGCCGGCCCCATCGGCGCCTGCCTCGGCATATCCCTCACCATCGGCTCTGTGCTGGGAGAACTCTGCGCCGGCCGATTGTCTGACTACATCATGTACCGCATGGCGGCCCGCCACGACGGCATCCGCAAGCCCGAATACCGCCTGTACCTTTCCCCCATCTCCGCCATCTTCATGCCCGCCGGGATCATCATCTTCGGCGCCACCGTCGGGCGCACAGGCTTCATCCCACCCCTCGTGGGTTTGGGCATAGGCGCGTTCGGGCTGCAGCTCTCGAGCACTTGCCTTTACGCGTACATAAGCGACTGCTACAAGCCGCAGACCCCGGAGACGGGCGTCCTCTTTAATCTCGGCCGCGGACTGTCCTTCTTCATCCCGTTTGTCGCTACACGCCTCGCGAACGATATTTCGTACCTTTGGGCCTGGTTTACGTTCGCTGCGATCCTCTTCACCGCGTACCTCCCAGTCGCGGCACTCATTTGGCGGGGCGAACGCTGGCGCCTCGCAGCGGGAAAGCCCACATTCCATCGGTATATGTAGCCTCGCACAATGTAAATTTGAATAAAGTACCAGTGGAATTCTTCTCGTAACGAGGCCGACGCGGACTGCTGGATGGCATCGAGCTCGAAAGCGTGGACCTAATTACCATATTCGACGACTGGCGGCGAGTATTCACGGAACAACTTTGATCCGCCTTGCCTCTCTCTTCACCAGACTCTTTGCCCGCCCAACGCGTTTCTCCTTTCATTTTTTGCTCGATGTGCTCACCCGACTACTCTGGAGATGTTGTCAGCGACGATCAAGTTGGCCAAATCACTTCACAATCCCATTTCTCCGTAGAGCAACCTGCAGAAATTGAGCTTCCTCCAGATTTCCCCGGTTTTCCTACCTACGCACAATACACGGCCCTCGAAACCGCGCATCTTGCACGTCTATCCACCCCATCTCGACAGGAGAAGGCGCTCATGCCGCAGTCGCTCTTCGACCGCATATGGGATGTGCTTGTGGTGCCTGACACCCTCACGGAGTCCCCTCAATTTCGCTTCTGGGTGCGCAAAACGTTCTCGCTGGGACCTCCACCGGCTTCAGATGAGCATGCAGGCGGCTCGGAGGTCGCGCTGCTCCAGAAAGGTTTGCTGGTCGCCGTGCGGGAGCAGCTCTACCAGATTTTATGCCACTTCCACGGACAGACGGATCACGGCGGGCGCGACAAGACCGCACAGGTCATTCACCAGCACTACCGATATGTTCCCAAGAGGCTTGTACAGGAATTCGTCAAGGCGTGCCCTACCTGCATCCGCAAGAACCGAAAACACCCTCACATAGAATTCACACACTGGCCGTCAACTTCATCCAACAAGGAGAATCGCTCGCCATCTTCGTCTTCACCTCCGCATTATCACACCTTGGCGAGCTCTTGGTCGAATGACAAGGAGAAACATCCACTCCTCGAACTTCTCGACGTTGTGCATCACTCGACGTCCGATCCATTCCTATCCAACAGTTCTATCCCGGCGTCTCCCACGGCTCCCTACTACGCCTCCTCCCCCCCGGGCTTTCAGACCGACTATCGCACCACCATCGCGGCAAGAAGGGACCGTGTTCTCACAGTGTCGGAGTTTTTAGTCAATTCCTCCGCACCCAGCTCTCCGTGCAGCGAGCCGAGCCCGCTCTCTATTCCCAAGCAAGAAACCCCAGTGCACTCCTCTTCCTCTTCCTCGATCAGCATAGCTTCCCAAGGTCCAGAATCGCCCCGATCTGTCCTTCCCACATCCATGAGCTACTTTGCATCCAACCCGGTGTATCACAGTTCCAGTTCCTCCCCAATGTCTGCGTCTTCGCCCGCATGGGAGGACTTTTTCTTGCTCGACGACTCCGACGATTCCTCGAGCAGTGGCGGGCTGGACCTTTCTCCACCGTCTCCATCACGCAATATATATCGCGCCCATCCCTACAAGGTCGGCGGTGATTATTATGGGCGTGCGCGATACCGGGTCGGGACCGGAGCTGCGTTATCGGATTCTCAGTCGCCTTAGGAGGGATTTCGCTGTGACGGCTTTAATCCACGATGGATTGGAGGACTTCGTGGTCCGTTCGATTGTAAATACTCGCGCAAATCCTACTTATGTCCATACCACACGCTATCAACAAGGGAAAGCCGTATATTTTTGGCGCCGCATTAGGATCCCATGCGATGTACCGAATCCCAAGGTACAAAAGAAACAAAGTACACTGGAAGATCAAGAAAATATACAAAGCACAATAACTGAGTACACTACCATAGGAATGCTAGAGCAAGGGACGCCGATACGTAGACGTTCGAGAGAAAGAATAATCGCAGAGTCATTCAGACGACTTCGCCTTTCTTCGGGGCCTTGATGGTTGTGGTAAGGCTCTTGTGGATGAACGGCAGGACACCGCCTCCGGCGATAGTAGCCCGCACAAGAGTGTCCAGCTCTTCGTCACCGCGGATGGCCAATTGCAAATGACGCGGGGTTATGCGCTTGACGCGGAGATCCTTCGACGCGTTGCCTACAAACCGATGGGCGTCAGCAAGGGTCATCTTAGATCAGATCGGTACCACACGCACCTGCAAGCTCCAGAACCTCCGCAGTCAGGTACTCCAGGATCGCAGATGTGTACACCGCTGCCTTGGCGCCGATACGCACATTGTGCTGCGTACGCTGCTTCAGGTAACGATGAATACGCCCCACAGGGAACTGCGGCCGCCGAATGTAAGTGGCACGTCCGTTCTGCGAGCAAGAAGGACACGCACCTGGAGCCCCGCCTTTTGACTTCTCGTCTGGATCGTCCGCGGCTGGTTCGGTGCGCCGACGGCGGTTGGAGGACCGCCGGACTTGGACTTGCCCCCGGATTTAGCAGCAGGCGCCATGATTTGGGATCACTGGGAGTAGACCGCGATTGTCACAGGGGCAATTAAAAAAGTAACGACCGCGTCGCGGGACGAGTGGCTCACGCGAAAGGGTGGAGAAAAGTCCAGAGATGCTTTCTGGGTGCAAACGAGTGAGCTCAGGACGACGAAAAGGCGACGAGGAGCAGCATACGTGCGATAAACGCGAAATTGGCTGGACTTGGTTATGGTTCCGAAGAAGGAGGGTCCACCAAACAAATCCAAATTTTCTCACATTATCTATCAACAACAGTTATATATCCTCCTCCTCTTTGTTCTCTTCCTCTTCTACAAGGAAAGTGCAAGAAAGACTATACTCTTGCTTCGTTCGTTAGATCGAGACAATCTACGTGCATGGGCCAGAAGTTTCCCCCAGAAATTTGGCACGAAATCCTCGCGGATGTCGTTTCTAGCTATCTGGATCTCGCAATCACCGAGCCACCCTTGATATCAGAAGAAGAGGCGCAGCGCATTCAACGCGTCCTGCAGGAGGTGACGAAACAACGCATCGACTGGGATGAGTGGGCCCAGCACGAATTATCGCAGCCCGTACCCATGAATACAATCCAGCCACTGCTTGCCGTGTCCCACCAATTCCGGCTCACGACGTTCAAGAGTATTTCCGAGGCTCTGGGGCCGGCTGCACTCGATTCTGGGCAAGTGTGGTGCCGCGTGGTGGTTCATGGAAATAATATTCCTTTGGCAGTGGATTGTCTGCCGACATCTGGAACGGACTGCGCCGCGCGCGGACGGCATACCGCGCAGCCCGCGTCCAGTCTCCCGTAACGCCGCGCCCCGTTTTCACTGCACCCACGCCCTTCCTCGCCCTCTACACCTCCTTTATGTTCTCCCAGTTCTCCGTGGTACACGCCAACGTGTCCTTGGCCACCATCGAGTCGGCTCTGTGGCGCCGCCTCTTCTGCCGCGTCCTCAACTTCACATGCCCGTCCGTCTTAAAGTCTGGTAAATTCCCACAACCAGACCCCGCCTGCTCTTTATTGACGGCGCGCGTCCAGTCGAGCGGGGGAGGGTCCTGCACGACGACGTGGCCTCCGCGGTCGAAGAGTTCCTGCAGTCGGAACGGCTGCAAGCGAACGTTACGGAGTGGCTCGTGAGCACCTCCGTCGCGTGTCTGTGTCTCAAGTTGTTCATCGCCGCCAGGAAAACGCCGTGAAACTACGCGACAGCATCCAGCGCGCCGTGCACTACGACCCCGTCCACCTCCCGTCGGAACTCATCCAGGTGGGTCTGTTTCGTGCGGTATTCTTCGGCGCTCATTTCTCTACAGCCATTCAGATTCAGCCACTTTGGCTGGCGCATCGCGAGCGTGTGCCGTCCGCCGTTGAGCACGTACGCGTTCCCGCCCGACTCGGAGCCCCTGCAGCGCGAGGTGCTCGCGCTCGCCCTCGAGCTCACCGACACCTGGACCGAGCACGAGGCGCGGTCGTCGTACTATTCTTTGAAGTGATGATGGGGTTCTTTTTAAATTTCCTGCATGCAGCAAACGATTGGCAAATAATACATTATGTAGGAGTTACTAATGATACAGTTGGGTTCTCAAATCCGGAAGCGCTCAATCATGGGGCGCACGAGCATCGCCCATGGCAGCCGCCTTCCCGCCCGCCTCTCGGAGCTCGCCCTTCTCGTGCATCTCGGGCTTGTGCGCGACCTTGCCGACGATCTGCAATCACACATGATTAGCTTCTTGACTAGGAATATCCGATGGCACCGACCTTTTGCGCTTTGCCAATCAGTTTGTCGGCCGCACTGGCCTTGCCCATGGGCATCCCGTCGTGCCCGCCGTCAATCGCCACTCCACCTGCGGGGCGTTCAGCGTGCAGTTCATATTAGAGCAGGGGAAGCATACATACCTTCGGGATGGGGTTCCGTGTTCAGTGGGCGCTCTGCACTGAAGGCATTCCGCCCGGACGTGCTGCTGCCCGTGCGCGCCATCTCAGGCCGCGTTGCCTGCAGCTCCGCCGTCTCACGCGTGGGCTGGGCGCCTCCGGCGTCGTCCTGCCACACGGCGCTCGGCAGGCGTTCCATCGTGCTCGCGCTGTAGTCTGCCGCGGGGGCACCACCGCGCGCGCCGGGGAGGGGCTCGTCGGCCGAGTGGACGTGGTGCTCCGGCCGCGTCTCGGTGCCGGTCATGTTCATGTTGTTGGTGTTGTTGATGGAGGTCATGGTGTGTGAGTTTTTTAATTAATCTGGGCGGACGACGAGGCTTTATAGCTGAGTGGGATGGTTACATCATGCGTGCGTCAGGATGGAGGCCTGTTCAAATTTGGAAGCTTGGAGGAGCGGTGAGGAGCGGATGTGGAGTGCGGTGTCATTGGGGCTGTGCTAGATCCCAATCAGGACGAAGCTGACCTTTGATTCTTTTCCGTCTGGGATCGCTGGTGGGCTCTGAATCTATGGCTGGCTAATATCTGGGACTTGGGAAATCCTAAGTGGTAAGTTTTCGACGGAAGTCTTTCGAGCCTGTCGAAGGACCAAATAATTTTAAACAAATCAACCAAGTCATCTCATGGCTTGCCCAAGATAGCCAGAGCCGTACAAGTCTTGGAAAATCCTGGATCCCGACAGAAGAGACCAGGACGATGAAATTACCGCGAAGCCAAACCGCCGAACCATCATGATTACCACGACCACCACCAGGAGCATTTGAAGTGACACCGAACACTATACGCCGCCTCTCTCGTTACTAGTAACCCACTTCGCCGCTTCTCCGCGAATTCCTCCTGCTGCTACCGCGCCGCCCAAGGCTCCGTCGCCTGGTCTCCTCCACTCTGCTCTTCTTGTACGACCCGTCGTACTCTTCCGCCTCGAAGTCGGCAGTCTTGCGCTTCCGCCCGTCGCCCTCTCCGTTGTCTTGCGGAGCGTTCCGTATGTCAGACAGCACCGCTCGATGGGCAGGGCGCTGGATCTGGTCGCGCTGCGTCGGCGTGCTAAAGCTGAAGCTCTCGACGTCTCTGCGAGTATCCAAGCCCTCGGGAGACGCGGCTAAGTGGAAGCTTTTCCGCTCGTCCATGGGATACGCCGCGGGGGAGCTGGGTGCGCTGGAGTACGGTGACCGAGGTGCCTGCCACGCCGAGCCCGTGAAGGTGTACGTGTCTCTGTAGCGGTCGTTGTTCCCGTTGAAGGCCGATGCCGCCTGGGTTGTCGTGCAAACGCAGCGACTGGGCTCGTGCGTCAAGCCGTGGGGCAGGTCGAACATGTAGCGCGGCGCGTCGCCGGTGAGGTCGAGGTCGTGGCGGGAAGTGAGCGTCGTCTTATTCCACCGCTTGGAGAGCTTCGCGAGCTTCTCGCCCTCCTTGCTGTCCTGCTCCCTCAGCGCGACGAGGATCTTGTCCAGACGGGACACCCCCGTTCTCCACTCCTGGCATCTTGCTTTGCCTTCCGCGACGGTCTTCTCTAGGTCCTTTATCTTTGACTGCAAGAGGCGCGCAAGACCAAGAACTTCGGCTACGGAGTCGGACGTCGTCGTTACTGTGGCGGCCGGCATGAGCCCGGGTTCAGCTCCGGCGGGCGCAATGACATGGTTGCCGAATTTGATGAAGTTCATTGTCGAGTGAAGTCAAAGAGTGTAGAGAACGCGGGGGTCTGTGGGACGAGGGGTTGGAGTGGTGGTGGTGGCGGTGGGAGGGAAACAGTGTCTGAGGTGGCTGACACGCAACCCGTCAAGTTGCTTCGTGAACCAAGCGCAACTTCTAAATTCCTGTCAGCCACTTTCGATCAGCCCGTGCATTCCTTTCATCTCCCACCCACCCACAGCGCATCCTGCTGGACTCTCGACTGCTCTCCCCAAACCTTCATTCTCAATCACATCCTCGAGCATGGCCCCCGCATCCGAAATCGCATCCAGCCTTGTCACCCAGATCCCCGCCATTGTCACTCGTCTGCGCAAATACGACGAGGAGAACTTCCAGCTGCAGCTCCGCTACGACAATTTGGAGGAGGAGATCGTCCGCGTGCGCAGGTCCATCGCCCACAAGCAGTCTCAGCAAGTCAGATTCGTCGAGCAGCTCACCTACAAGGACTTGGCGAAGGGCACTCTCAAGCGCCAGAGGACCGAAGGTATGCTTGAGTCCATTCCCGTTGCAGTGGAGCCACCTGATACTTCTTGGACGCAGACGAGCCGGAGACGCGCATGTCGAGGCCCCGGCTCGAGGGGCCTAACGACCGTAAATTACAGGCGAGTCAAATGAGGGTAGGCGGGATTGAGTACTCACTCGATGCTCTCAGAATTTCGAGTTCAAACCGTCTGATTCAGAGGTGTCGATGGGCACGAAGCGCAGGGGACGGGTGTTTTCGGATGAGGAGATGTCGGATGCGAATTTTTGAAGCTCTGGCCATGTATCCAGTCTCTGGCTTGCCGGTCTCAATGATTTTTAGTCTCGCACGCGATTCTGGATGAGTTCCTTTCGCATCGATGGAACTCCCCGGCTGCACATCCGAGTCTTGATCCGATCACAGCCAGGCACAACCACATACTCACACAGCCACCTCTCCCTTCTTCACCAGGAGTCCATGACCAGGTGCTCCACCAGGGGTCAACCCCAAATATCCACGCCGCCATTGAAATCGCGCCGCTCATGATCCCTTGCGTTCGCTCAGTCACCGTCCACAGCCTTTAAAAAAACGAACTTCTCAATAATCATGTTGAACACGAAACGTATCACGGCGGGGCTAGCGTGGATCTTCCGGTTGCCACTTCAGGCTGCTTCAGGGCCCGAAAGATCTGAAAGATGACATCGAATTCGGGAATTGCGATTCGCCGGTATACTACAGGATGAACGATGGCTCCGATCCGTCTGAAGGAGACCTTCAGTAAGATAATCATGATGCCTTAATCTATTGGCCGGACACTTAAAGCTCAAGGCGAGCGTTAATGCCACTCACTTCCCCTGCTCTGGTAGCCATGGACCCTGCTTCAACTCTCAGTTCTGACCTTCAAGTCTCCGTGCGTAGATCGCTCGGCCTTTTATGTGTGTGGTCTTGAACTTGGTTCTCAGTACGTGGATGGTAAGTTTTCCGCTCCGGATGTATGAGACTGGACATAACACTTTTAGTTGCCTTCTTGACGCTCCTGGTGCGTCTGACCCACATATACGTGCATGGAAATAATCACCAGCAACACCCGAAGACTTATGACACGCTTTTTAATGTCGACCGGGAGGTGTGTGTCGGGGCATCTTCACGAATCATCTTGTGACTTTTATTCAAGTACCGGCACATCTGGAGGTCTAAATGGGGTGTGGTCAAAATCCTGTATCTCTGGACGAGATACAGCACTTTCATTGATACCGTGCTTGCTGTGCAAAGTGAGGACCATAGGTTCCAGTTTCCCCGCTGCACTAAAGTTGTATACAGAGCGGTTGAATGGGGACCTTGATCAGTCCAGCTGCCGAGCCCTCACAAATTTTACGACAAGTGAGCCTCAACATTGATGTACAATTCGTCCTGACATTCTGCAGTATTTGCAGGTTTTGGGATCGGTATCACAGAGAGTGAGCACAGGACCAGCATCCAAATGTGTGCCGTTAACCTGCATAGTAATATTGATGATTCGGACATATGCTTTATATGGGGGATCCAAGAAATTGCTGGTATTCTTCTTGATAATGTGGTTTGTAGGTTATATGGGTACATGGGTTGTATCCATACATTTGCTGACGGAATTACTTTTCATTCTCAGTCAATAGCCGGGTTCAATACATGGGCGGTAATCAAATGGACTGAATCATTCAAGTGTAAGTCCTTCTTCAGTGTTTTCCAAGTTTAGTGACTCAATCGTGATAGTTGAGGTCGCGCCCAATTCGAATTCCTGCGATCTAAGCAGTTCAAGTAACATCGGGCTTGTGTGCTACGTATCACTCATAGCGGGAGAGACTGGTAAAAGCTCTCAGGATCTCTCTTCAATCCTACTCACGGCTTTCTGCCAGCCATAGTATTGTTGACTTTATGGAAGGGACTTCATACATGTAATATTCCACATGTTTCGAATTCCCGCCTTACACAGACGTTAGTTTCTCTATCCGGCACCGTTTTCCGATGCTCGGGCCTTGTAGCGAGCTTTTACCGTGATGGTGAGTTCACTATCCAACCTCTCGATATCTCTTCCCAAACATTGGTTCAGGGATCTTGTTCTACTTGGTTATGCTTCGTAAGACTCGCTTTCAATTTCCTTGGCATTTATTCCTGACAGAGACCTCGGATTCCAGTGATCTTCATCGTGGACGTTGTTCTTCAACGTGTTGCCCCGGTAGGGCAATTATTCGCTGACAGGACCTGTGAATGACCTTTTTCCAACTAGCCAGCCCTCAAATTCATCGCAGACACGTGCGTTCAGCTACCACCCAATCAACTCGTTGTCTGAAATTCCACAGTCCATTGCGCGTCATTCATTCAATTTCCGCTTGCCACTTGGTGATTCACGTTCGGGCCACTGCATCTGAGGAAAGCCAAGGCCCAATGGCTGCAAAGTCCTCTCTTGTATTTGCGAATCTCTCAGCTGGAAGCTGGCGTGGGGTAGACACAATTGTCTAGGATTTCGTAGCATCCCTAATGGCTAATGCGACAGTGGCCGCCAACATTGAGACCTGGATTCTCGGTGCTTTTTTTCTCTCCCCCATTAACCGAAAGCTAACGTGTGCCATTCACTGTGGCGAAGCCGGCCGCGGGTTCAATAGTACACCATCAAGTCATCAGTTCGAAAGTCGAGGTTGAATTTAGGTGGCGGTGCAGTTCTGCGAACTCCAGATCCACGCGCACGGAATCATGGAAACGCTTGGCTATCTGAGAGTCTTTTGGTGTAGGCACGAGCCGACTGTGCCTATAGACCGATCCCGTCATCGCCACTGAGCATCATTGCAACCGTATGGCGATTCAATTGAGCTATTAATAGGTGCGAAGGTTCATTGAAGCAGTGCCCAGCCTGTGCTGCTCACCCTGCGTTTCTTCAAGTCTACTCCCGGGGGTATTTCTTTATTTGTCGCCTCCCAGCACCAGCAGACTCGCTGTGGTCACCCTTGCACTCAAGTTGGGTGAGCACTGACAACCTGAGAGACTGCGGAAGTATCGATTACTTCCAACAGCGGGACTCACATCGATCTAGAAAGAAGCCTTGTGAGTCAAAGGCTGCCAAAGGACGAAATCAATCAGCGGTGGGCACGACACCCTGAAGAATCCTGTGGGCTTTGTGGATGACCTGTTGTTTCCATCATATACTCATATGCACGAGTGCGATGGTCCTAACAACACCTGGGGATAAAGCTTCGAGGATTTCTCTCCAAAATCTTAAGGTTGATCCCTCATTTCATTTTATTTCCTACCCCTTCATCGATTTTCTGAGCTCGACGCTATTCTCTTTCACTCCAACTTCTACGTTTATTCCTACACATACAACCGTGACCATGGTTAACACATTCAGCCTTTTCGTCGCTGCCCTCGCACTTGGTTCTGTCGTAGCCCTCCCGATCCATAGCCGCGACGATTCTGACCTCGATCTGTCCGACTTATTCGTGCGTACATCAGCTCATATCTGGCTATTTTACCACGCTGACTCTGTGTGCAGGGCTTGGCCGCTGAGAGTAACACAGAACAGACTGGCACGGGTATCCCCCCCGGGTTTGGAAGCAACGACGCGCACGACGAACAGGTCGCCCAGGAAGCCGCTGACGCCAAGTCTGCGCAAGCAGCGGAGGCTGTGGCAGGCATAGACATTGCGGCATCTATCGCAGCGGCCTCATCCTCAGCAGCGGCAGTAGCAGCCACCGCTACGACGAACCCAGATGACCCTTTCCCGACACCCAACACCAACCTCACGCCCGAGCAGCTGGGGCAGCTTGCGGGCCTCAGAGCCAAGCTCGACATCGACAACAAGTTTGGTGACACCGGTGCCGCAATCCAGGACCAGGAGGATATCAATGCACTCCTCAACTCCGGCTTGGGGAGCTTCGATTTTTCCAAGTAAAAGATGTTTGGGACCGCGCGACGGATGGAGATTTCATTTGGTATTTTTTCTGTGCTACCAGTCTGGTGTGTGTGGGAATATAATGCTATACTGGAGGGACCAATCCTGTGTGAATTTGTCTGACGGAAAAATACCAACCACTGGTGATAAACAGTTGCACCTACGAAACTTGAACCCGTACGAACAGCGAGTGCTGCTCGGCAGATTTACGAATTCAGGATTTATTCCACGATAAATCTAACAATACATGAGTTTGCCTCGCACCACCGACCTGTACCAACCATCCTTGCTCCGAGTAAATGGTTGATGTGGTTGAATTTCAAATGGCGGTGCACTTGAGCTTGAACGCGGTCACGAGAAGTCGAAGTCATGGAGTTCAACTTGGCAGTGAACCTGGTGTCTAAAGGCGTCAAGGTCGTGGTGTTCTCTTCGGAGTGCAATCGGGTCGGAAGCGGAGAGTAGTATAAACGAGCTGGTCTGAATACAGGAATCCTGACTCAACGCTGGAGAAACTTCTAAATATCCATGTACGATCTTACCGGTCTCTACCTAGATCGACAGACGAACCTCGATCTCCTCCTTGTTTCCGTACAACGTCTCCGCGTCGGTCACCCAATTAAACAGACAACTTCCACAGCCGCTCGCTATCCCAAATGGATTGAGCTCCAGAAGCTGCACCTCGCCGATGCTGGTGTGCACATACACATCGAACACGAACCCCTCCTTGTCGAGGCTTTCCTTCGTGTCGTTCTTCACCGAATAAGCGATGATCTCCCCGTGGATCCGCTCTATTCCCTCCAGCAAATGGTTCATTTCCGCTTCAATCTGCTCGCGTGGAAGCTCTGCGAGCAGGCTGGGCTTATGCCAGCTGTACTGGCTGACGGCCGTTACCCGGTTGGGCCGCGGGTTGTACTCGCTTGTCGGTGCGCAGAACACACGGTGCTCGCGCCGCGTATCCATCGTTTCATCCCACGGCATGAAGTATATGTGGATGGGTGAGTCAAGGGCGAGCGCATCGGATAGGGCGTTGTGCGACCGCTGACTCATCGCTAATTGGGCGACCACAGCGCTGGGGGAGGTGAGGGGTGCATTGAGCGGGGAGTCTTTCGGCGACGCGGCGTCGTAGCGCGCGAAGTATCGGGGAGGGACCGCCTCGGCTGCGGCCAGCTTCGGGAAGAGATTGTCAAATGGCGAGGGATCCAGAAGATCGTCTTTGTGCAAATTCGAGATCCTCCCAGTGAGCATCGCGACCGTGCTCGCATTCAGCAGCGTCTTGGCATAATAGGGAGTCAAAGTGAGGGTGTGAACAACGTTCGGGTCGATGTTCCGCAACCGTACGATGAGGTCTATCCAACGCCCATAGAAAGTCGCTCGGGGGTCGGGAAGCACCGTTGGGATTCGGGTTGCCAGAGCTGGCGGCAGGACGGCAGGATCAAGAAAGGAAGTGGTGAACAGCTCTGTCTTTTCAGCGATGCTTTGAGAGACTGTAGCTGAAGATATCAGATTCAGCGACATGGTTGTAAAACGGTTGGGAGCAGGATGAGTTTTAGTATAGGAGTTTCAGGGAAGTCTGACGTCGATCTCTTGATCCGTTACCACAATCTCCCACTTTCCCACGCCGACTTTCGCTGGTCGGCGGCGGGATGAAGCGAGACTGGCGGCGGAGATGGATCGGGGAGGGTTTGCAGCCAGGGTTGTTTAATCCGACACGGCGAATTTTCTGGCCGAGAGAATTGCCCTTGGATTCGTGAGAACGAATGTCTGTATCTGGAAGAAGACCGCCTTCTATCTGTACCCACATGGACCCACGCAACCTTGTTTTCTATCTATTTAATACGGAGTCTGCAATGAGTCTCTCTTCCAACCACCACAATGTTCCGTGACAGTGCCCTCCTCTTTAGTATGGTCATAATGGGTGTTCTTCTTAGTTTCACGCTAACCCAAGTCCTCTTTCCAATACAACATCAAATTGCGAAACGGAGGGCTGCTGGCCTCCGGCATAGGGTCGAAGAAACTGTGTTTGCTGTCTGGGCGGTACTGTATTTTCCACCAGAAGCTTCATGCCATGGACAGCCGTGTATGAACATGTCCCATGGTCTTGAAATCGTTCACAATAGTGTCGTTCAAAGTTCTCCTACTCGGCTTCATACTTGGCTTCCTACTCGGTTTCCTATTTGAAGTAGGAAGATGAGTAGGAAGTGCAAGTAGGAGAGTTTTTGGCAGTAGGAAACTCGGAGGCCGTTTTTCCAAAAACTCCATCAGCAAACCCGGATTTTGCCGTAGTGCCGTAGTGCCGGTAGTAGCCGGCCTGATTACGTAGTGCTGCGTAGCGCTCTGTAGTGGTGTGTAGTAGCCGCTGACTTCGTAGTGGCGGGCTCCCTACATAGTACTCTGGGATGAGTGGGTCACCATGTAGTACTATGTAGCCTAATGCCTCTATGTAGTACTATGTAGCCTGATGACTCTATGTAATGCTTGATAGCCCAGTGTGACTGCGTAGGAATTCACATTCAACCAACCCTAACCCTATGCAAACTTTAAACAGTGGTCATCATCCGTGTGATTTCAGCGTCAATTAGATTGACCTTGACAAAACTGAGGATATTAAGGTCAATTGGACGGCCTGAATTCAAAACTTCTGTAATTTTTGGTTCACAGACATAACAAATACATTATTGTTGAAAGTACTATGGTTGCCGCTCCTTCACCAATGAAAAAAAAAGCTCAACGCCGGCCCATGCCCATCGCAAGGACGACCGCCGTGCGATGGTGGAGAGGCCCATTGCAAGAGCGAGCATCTGCTCGTTATTCGGCGCCGCTGGCGCGCGTCGTAGCGCAGCAAGACACCGGTGGTCATGGTCAGGTAGGTGTTCGAATATTTTATACGACGGCGCCCGGCGCGGGATGGAGGTGCAAAACACAGCCAAGTAGGTTGCGAGTCAAAATTTAGCACGGATAAACTACAAATAGAATGGTACATACCTCGAGCACGCATGTCCCGGTGGAGAGCGTCTACGTCACGGAAGATGTAGGGATGCAATCATGTGCAGTGTGAAAGGAACTTCAAGTTAGGGTAAAGCTATTGACAAAATGGAGAGTAAACATACCCTGTGTTGCAGCACTATCAAAAATCGAAAGATATTGGTACCAGCCGGCATCCCACGCTTGTCCCGAGCAATGACCGCACTCCCAGCGCGTTCAAGGGCTCGCAAGAAAAATTGTGCAGCACTCCGCTTTGTGGTGCACGCCGGGCCTCCCCGGTGGTAACGGGAAAGGGGGTTGAGGAAGACTCGAAGAGGGAACCGCGGTGGTGAGGCACTCGGGGGCAGGCGGCATGGAAGAGGAAGAGGGGAATGCATGCGGGCCTAACCACCGCGGGGAGGTGGGGTAGCGCGAGGGAGACGAGGAGGTTGAGGACGAGCACGGGGAGAAGGCCCAGCGCAGCTACGCTGCGACGTCCTCTAGCCGCAGGGCCAGTGCGCTTCCCACGTAGGATGTGTCCGTATTTGAGCAGGAGCTGTAGAACCAATGAGCGAGGGCTCCAACGTAAAGGTGAAAAGACTTAGAGCCTGGCGCAAGCCTCGAGGTTCATGAAGAATGCGCGGCCGAACAATCTGCAGTGCGCATTAGCAGGTGCGGCGGAAAATGGGGAAGAAAGGCACGCACGGGGACACACTGGCGATGGCGGAACGAAAGAGGTCATTCCCCGCGAGCACCGACGTGGCGTAGAGCGGGTACGTGAACATCACGTAAATCAGGATGCGCTGGAAGTTGGGGAAGATGCCCGGGAGGTAGAGCACCACGCCGATGACGGGGAAAATTCAGGGGGTACTCGCCTTCGAGGAGAACCTGAAGATAAGGACGCTTGTGGGGATGAAGATGCTCGCCCTGAGCCCGATCTCGAGGTCTCTGGTGCGACTTCGGTGTTGGCGGCCGCAGCGCGCTGAAACAGTGCACCTGCGTACGGCTGTGACCTAACTGACTGACTCGAGGGATGCTATGAACACCACTCAAACAACCAACACACACACACCACACAACCAATACACAGTGCCAATGATTTGAGTTCAGGTCTACGCCGAAATATACGACTAAGATTGAATCCTCTCAGGTAATGTTGAAGAAACCATTCGTAGGGAGTCTTATTAGGACGTCCTCGGAACTACAGATAGTTTAGAACTACCTAAAGATAGGCCTCGGAGATACCAGGATATGGTTTTAAAGGGTGTAAATGAGTCCGAGGACACCAACTGTATGGGCTCGGCTCGACAATACTCGCTGCACAGCCGTCTGCAGTTCGAGGGGACAATGATCAGGCAACTGTATGCTCTGATAGGACAATACTCGATCCACAACCGTCTGCAAGCGAGGGGACAATGACTAGGCAACTGTATGCGCTAGTAGGACAATACTCGCTGCACAACCGTCTGCAGTTCGAGGGGACAATGATCAGGCAACTGTATGCTCTGATAGGACAATACTTGGTGCACAACCGTCTGCAACCAAGGGGACAATGACTAGGCAACTTGTATGCACTAGTAGGAGTGGCTTAGATGAACTTTAAAGCTTAGATGTAGCCAACAATCGAACTTTCTTGTTAATGAATCTACAACAACAGATGTGCTTATTACAACAAATCTCCGCGGACAATACAGAGTCACAAATGCCTTGGGAATAAGCTTTCGACATGAGTCTAGGCGAACTGGGCTGTAATGTGCTGCTTGAACATCGCGTTCTGGCTGGTCTTTTATACTAATTTGGCTACTATGTGACAGTCCGAGGATATGTGACAGGAACAGAGAAATTGAAAATGAAAAAGAGTAATTGGAAAATGAAAAAGAGTAATTTGAAACTGAACACGGAAATGCGACGATGCCGCTCTATTTTGGTGAGGTCCGGCCGCAGACAACTGGTGCCTGGCACCTCTTTTGGTGTATATTTAGCGAGTCCTCGGACGGCCGTGCTTTGCCGTCCGTGCCCTTGCGCTTGCTCTGCCTCAACATGGCTGTAAATAGCTCATGCTACGTCACTATCCCGGTCAACGGAGACGGCTCGGCCGTCGGTATCCACTCCGTGAAGTCGCTTTAGCTGTGTCAGAGCTAAAGTATTCAGCCGTTGCCTGTTTAGGATGTTCATTGTGCTTGTTAGGGCCCTCGGACGCGACGCGCACATCACATGGGCTCTATGATGATCTAGGCTCAGCTCGGCTGCTTCCGAGCATCGGTATTTGTCAGGCGCACAAGTCCTCGAACTATAATTAGTTCATCCGTGTGTGAGAAACCCCTCGCTCTCACGCTCCATCGGACTCTCCATTCCCGCAGTCCGCAGTCTTCTTGTTTATTGTTCTCTCCAGACTGCCAAGTCTTATTCCTGATTGTTCTCTCCATTCTTGCTCCCCACTTATTGTTCTTCTACATTCTTGAACCTTTATTGTTCTTATTGTTCAACTGGCGATAATTAAAATTCCTTTCTGTATAAATATCGCACACATATCCATAGCTACTCGTAGATCAACTTTGTCAGTAGTTGAGAATCTACCTTAGTTCATCTCGGAAATCCTCCCTCTGTTCGTCATTCGACTCACCGCTTGGTGCCAGAATACATCCTCCCGGTCTTCACCTGGATTGCCGATACTTAGGTTCTCACAAGTTTGATCTACCACCAAACCCCTCCGCCGAGCATCATGTCCTACTCCGGCTTTGACACTGGTGATATCACCACTCAGCCTGTCCACCATGATCCCGACATGTCCGAGCAAGCTGAACCACAGCAGACTTGGGAATCCACGGAATACGACAATGAGGGAAATGTCCTTGATCCCCAATTCCAGTCCATTCCTGTTCCCCAATATGTCTCTGACCTCACCCACATGATGAAGCTCCTCACCGATAATTTCGGAGCTTTTCAGAATGTCATGGCAAACTATGTTCAGGGTCAAGCCAATCCTGCTCCTGCTCCAGGCACATCCGCTCCTGCAGCAGCCGTACCCTCTGCGCCTCGTGGTACCGCTCGCGTTCGCGACCCTCGCCGTTTCAATGGCAAGATCGACGAGGTTGAACCTTTTCTTAATGAAATTGAGGATTGTGTTTACATCCAGCGTTTCGCCCTTCCGACTGAAGAAGACAAGTGTCGTTACATGGGCCTCTACATGGCCGATGGATCCCCCGTTGAATGGTTCGCTCATATCAAGCGCAACCAGGTCCATCTTCTTCAGGACTTCACCCAATTTGTGGTCGATTTCCGTACCAAATTTTCCGACCCCAACATCCAGTCCACCGCTATGATGAAGCTTGACCGGCTTCATCAAACCGGGTCCGCATTCCAGTACACCACGAAATTCCACGAGATCTGCACTCACCTCAAAATGACCGAGGAGACTAAGATCGATCGTTACAAACGCGGTCTCAAGGAGTCTGTCAAGGATGCACTTGTTCCCATTTTCCCTCGCCCCACTACGATGAAAGAGTGGGAAAAACTCATTCTTGCGATCGACAACAATATATTCCAGCGCAATAATGAAAAGAAGCATGGTGCAAACAATCCTCCTCCGGTTGTCAACCCTATTCCACCATCTGCGACTTCATCTTCCACCTCTCCCGAGGTTGTCCCCATGGACATTGATGCAGTGCGCACCGGTGGTACTTTCCGTGGCAAACTTACTCCCGAAGAGCGCCAGGCTCGTTTGAAAAATAATCTCTGCCTTTATTGTGGCAAAGCTGGCCACGTCGTAAATGCTTGCTTCATTTCGATGCACCATCCAGACGCTCAGACTTCGCTCCTAAAGAAGGGGATGACGTCCTCCTCGAAATGAAGCAAGCATTGCTCACTCCATACCACACTAAGCAGATTTTGCCAAGTGTTCCTGTTTCTTTTAGTCCCTCCATCTCCATCTCGGCACTAGCAACATTTGCCCTCGACAATTCCGAGTCTCTGGACGAGTTTAAATTGGCCTATCGCACCGACATCGAATGGCGCGAAGCCCTCGCTTCAGGCAACTCCGATTTTACCGTTGAGACCGACCTCGTGTACCACTGAGGCCGAGTTTATGTTCCCAAATCTCTCCGTGCCAAAATCCTCCACCTACGCCATGACTCTGTGATGGCTGGACATCCCGGCTGTGCGCGCACCTTTGACCTTGTGGAGCGCGACTTTTCATGGTCTGGAATGCGCTGTTATGTCCGCTCATACGTTGAATCGTGCGATCTCTGTGCACGCAACAAAGCCCCGCGGCACAAACCATACGGCCTTCTGCAACCTCTCGACATCCCAGACCGCCCTTGGCAATCCATTTCTATGGATTTCATTGTCAAGCTTCCTCTATCCCATGGCTACGATTCCATCTGGGTCGTTTGCGACCGAATGACCCGCGCCGCACATTTTATTCCCATCCGAGAAGCTATGGATGCACCCGAACTCGCGCGGCTGTTCCTTGACCGCGTTTTTCGGTACCACGGCTTTCCCGAGTCCATCATCTCAGATCGCGGCTCTGTATTTGTCTCCAGTTTCCTATCAGAACTCATGAAACTTTGGGGTACCAAAATGAAGCCCTCGACCGCTTATCATCCTCAGACCGATGGCCTCACCGAACGTACCAACCAAACACTCGAAGCATACCTTCGCACATACTGCTCGTACCAGCAGGATGACTGGGCCGATTATCTCGCCCTCGCGGAGTTCTCTTTTAATAATGCTAAGAATGTTTCCACCCAGCAAACTCCCTTCTTCGCCAACTTCGGCTATCATCCTACATTTTCCCCCATCATTTCAGCCCGCAGTACCAACCCAGCTGCCTCTGATTTCGCCACCCAACTTGATGCCATTCACGCCGAATTACGCGCTGAGCTTGCGCACACCAATGATTACATGTCCAAATATTACAACCAACATCATCTCGCAGCCCCCGAGTTTGAAATTGATTCTCATGTATGGCTCATGCGTCGCAACATTAAAACCACACGGCCTACCACCAAATTAGACTATCGTCGCCTTGGACCGTTCAAGATCCTCGAACGCCGTGGTCTCTCGTCATATTTGCTTCAACTCCCCACTTCCATGTCACGTCTCCACCCCGTGTTCCACGCGTCACTCCTGGAGAAATATATTCCATCTTCCAACATTCCCGACCGTGAATCACCAACCATTCCCCATGTCGAGCTAGATCCTCTTGACAATTCACGAGATATCGAAACTGTTCTCGATTCACGCAAAGTCGGACGCCGTTACGATTATTTCATCCATTGGCGCAACCTTCCTATTTCTGAACGCAGTTGGATTCCGATGTCCGATATTCCGACAACACTCAACGAAAAATTGGAACAATTTCATCGTCGTAATCCTAGGCTTCCGCGCCCTCCACGCTTTAATTTCGACCGCATTACTCCACCGGTTGAAACAATTTCTATGCCTACTTCCGAGTCCCTTCCCTTGCCAATCATTCCACCCACTCGTGTTCCTACGCCGCCTCCGGACCCTCGTTCAGCTCCCTACAAGCCTCCGAGCCAAACAACTACCCGCTCCGGACGTATCGCTCGACCACCAGCATCCAAGGATTACGCACACTCCATCCTTAAGAAGGGGATGATGTGAGAAACCCCTCGCTCTCACGCTCCATCGGACTCTCCATTCCCGCAGTCCGCAGTCTTCTTGTTTATTGTTCTCTCCAGACTGCCAAGTCTTATTCCTGATTGTTCTCTCCATTCTTGCTCCCCACTTATTGTTCTTCTACATTCTTGAACCTTTATTGTTCTTATTGTTCAACTGGCGATAATTAAAATTCCTTTCTGTATAAATATCGCACACATATCCATAGCTACTCGTAGATCAACTTTGTCAGTAGTTGAGAATCTACCTTAGTTCATCTCGGAAATCCTCCCTCTGTTCGTCATTCGACTCACCGCTTGGTGCCAGAATACATCCTCCCGGTCTTCACCTGGATTGCCGATACTTAGGTTCTCACACCGTGCTGTTGTTTCAAGTCTTGGGCTTGCCCTCGGACCGAGTTAGAGTCCTCGGACCTGTACCTACCAGTACTTTGTGACCGACATAGTAGTCCTCAGGCGATGCTTTGCCCTAATGTAAGTCCATTGGGAGTCCTCGGACTGTCCCTGGTCCTGCAGTCTAGCTTGCGCTCGTGCCAGTCCTGTCCAGGATGGCCCAATAGCAGTCCTCGGACTGGTCCTGTCTCTGCGTCTGGTATACTGTGCTCCAACTAGTAGTCTTAGGCTTTTGTGTTTAATCTCCTGGGTATGGTAACTAGCTTTTGCAGCGCAATCCGCCCTCAGATATGAGTTATGGACTGAATCTGACGAACTTCGAGGCATCCTTAAGCTTACTATACTGATCCTCGATATTTGAAGAACCAAGTCATAGTATAACCTTAATGCCTATACGGTTCTCTCGCGTCCTTGCTACGCAGTCAGCAGTGCGGAGCTCGCTCTGACTCTAATCGGTATGCCACCAGGCAGGGGACTTCTTGTATTTGACAAGAAATCGCAAAAATGCGAGATTTCACGGCTGGGCTAATACCAGTCATATCAGCGCGCGTAGCGCGGGGCGATGTGATACTTCTGGTACAAGCAGTAGGCCATGTACTGTGAGGTATCAGTGGAATAGCCCTATATGTGGGGTTGGCGGAGTGCTCACGGTGAGGGAGCCGGAGACGATGAATGCGAGGAAAGGTAGTCCGCTGACACCTTGATTGAAGTGGTAGATGTCTTTCGGCCCCGCATTTACGCGCCCTCGCAGCGGGATGTCGTTGAACACGAGCGGGAAGGTCTCAACCCAGAGGTAAAAGATCGCGTCTGAAATAGGTTGTTAGGGTGGGGCGGAAAGGAGGGGAAGGCGACCCACAAACAAAGCCCAGATGGATATGAGACTGCGCACGCTCAGCGGCCATGAGTCGGCTTACGAGGAGGAGGAAACTGGTCCGACATCCAGACGTGCGGAGCTGGTCAACAGTGCACAGCGCACACAACGACCGCCACGCACATGCCACAGATCTAGAGGTCCTGTGTCGTTCTTCTCCTCGCCAACAGTGCAGCGAGGAGCAGACAACGAGGAACACGGGCAGCGTCGCCAGGAGCGAGCATAGCGAGGAGACGAACAGAGAACAAAGGGACTTCGAAATTCTTGGAGGCCGCTTGTCACATGATGATAGAACAATCCAAATATTTGGCCATAGTTCGTTTTGCACTTCTTTCTCTTCAACCACCACCTCTTCACGTCCGCCTGGCGATCCCGCCAAGCGTGACATTTCTCTCTCAACTTTAAGCCTCTATGGCAGCCGTCTGGTATCTCGCGCCGCCGCCGCATCAACTTGTTCGTCTCAGGCTGTTCTAAATGATGTGGACTGGTGCCGCTGGATAGTGGAATATCATGGTGCATTATGATACCCTTACATTCTATCACTTCCTTATCACTCTCGTATATTCCTCAACATCACCGCCACGACCCTCAACTCATCAAACACGCCCTCAACGATGTTTGCGTTGATTCTGCCATCCTCGGTGCACCTTGCTCTAATCTCTGACTCATTGTGAATGCTCATTCGTGAATCGGTCACCCTGTTTCCTTTCTTGCATTGCCGAGAAGCTCAAGGGGCCAGTACTTTCTCACCTCTTTCCGTGCCGTTTTTGATTCCTTCGAGCAGCAGTTGTGCGCGCGGCCTCGGAAGTAATGTCAGCCATGCTCCGCCCTTGTTAGTTCTGTTTCCCTGTATCATCACCCGGCTAACTACCTTCCCAGGGCTCCCGTAAATGCGAGGATTAGCAACCACGGTACATCCCAATCCCAATCACCTCAGCTCACGGCTCACAGCTAGTTCTCTTTGACAGCCCCAGAATGACGGTGTTCTTGATCAGTGCCTTCCATGCACCTCGTGGAGAAGCAGAACATACCCGCATGAATTACGATGAGTTTACACCTGTCGGACAGGTCCACAGTGATAAGCTGGCTAAGTGAACACGCGTGAAATCTTTCGATTTTACATCACTTAGTCACCGTCACTGGCTATAAACTAAGCTATTACACCGTCTCAGAGGGCTGGTGTTGAGATCCGAGCAACCAGTTAAGGATATAAGCGTATGCTAAAGCCAGTAGCTTGCTCTAGATGACGGCCACCACAAAGGGCTCGAGTCTGGGGAAGCCACGAACCTATAGCTAAAGGGTCACTTTACCATTCTCAAACGGAATTGGAGTACTCTGTGCATTGTTCAAAGTCAGGATATATAAAAGCCGTCTAGACTACGACTATGCGACACTGGGGAATCACTATTGAAGATTAGATTACATTTGACGGACGATAGTACAAGCGGCGGGAGATCCCGGCGGCGGCCGTAAAAAGCATTGATGACTCACCGGACCGGAACTATAACCGGTTCCGCGGGTGATCGATGGGATCCCACGCTTGGCAGCGGTTGAGGGCTTCTACGATCGAGCTCGATCGTTCTGTGAAATACAGAACAATCAAACAGGCACGGAACGGGCAGAGGGTGCTGCGCGTCGGCCAGGAATAGAGATGAAGCGACAGTGACCAAGCTTAGGCGAGATCTAGGCCAGGACAGGAACCAAGGAAGCTGATGGCATCACGAATATGTCGGGTCTTTCAATCACGACCGATCGTTTATGCAGGAAATATACCAATGTATTTGAAACTAACCTTTTACAGCCTGCTTTCGTGACCATAAATCATATAAAGCTCCACAGCCCTGGTCATAGGGCATGACTCATTTTATTGTTTGTTTGTTTGTAAGCGTCCGTATATAGATTCTTGGGTTTGTATAAATAGCAGTAGAATAGCAGTAGTTCGCCAGTGGATTCACCCCTCTCCTATTGCAAGTGTAGCTATTACAGCCTGCACGATATTAGGAAAGACTTGAATTCGTTCGGAGTACCACTGAGAAATAATAATTGTTTTTCCGCTTGATATTTCGTTGTTTACTTGAGAATCATTGAACCGGACATAGTCCAAAGACCGTACGCAGCGAGAATTGATAAGGGTTATTGCAGCGAACAGCGGAATATTAAGGATCAGCGATTATTGGGCATTGTAGACATAAAAGTCAACTCTAGCTATAGCTTGTAAACATCGGAAGTACACCAGACAGCGTTATAAAAGCGAATTACCAACTCCCAGGAAGTCATTCCACCAACTTTGTGATAAAAACCAAGCTTTCCGAAGCCGTTAGACCGCCCATAAAGCGCCTAGATCGGTATAAAGCCGTTTACCGTCCCACCGTAGCACAAAGTCTTACTACTTTGACCGTATCGTACCAAATTGCAGCAACCTAATACTTGGTTGGAACCCCGAACTTGCGCGTTGTATTGAGTGGATTGTGTTGTGTTATTGGTGTTATTAGTGGTCTCTTGAGGTCATTATATTGCATTAGATTTCATACGCGGTTACATACACAGCGTTTCAACAGGACTTGCGCACGGAGGCAGAGATGTGGCGTAGTGCGTGGGCGAGGAGTTTGTGCGGCCGCACCACGATGCTTGTTCTGTCACAGGCGTGCACGGTGCTCACCTAGTCCTGCGCAGACTCCGCGCTGGGGCTTGTCGGGCTGTAGATAGTTGCCTTGTATTAGTTGTTCGAACTAATGAAATTTTGGATTTGACTTGATTTGAACCCATTGAAACTTGATTGAAGCTGTTTTTTTTTTGTCTGGTTAACATGCTAGCAGCGCTACAGAGCACTACGCGGTACTACAGAGCAGCCAACCCTAACCCTAGGGAACACTACAGAGCACTACACGGCACTACAGAGCACGTGCCCCACTACACGGCACTACAGAGTTCCACTACAGGGTACTACAGAGCGGGGGCACCTACTACACAGCACTACACAGTACTGTACAGAGGGTACCCCCTACTACACCACTACAGCACTACATAGTACTACTATAGTCTACATAGTGCTCCCTAGCGGACCAGGGTTTGCTGATGTCTCCTACTTGTGTTTCCTACTCGCGCTCCTACTCCTTCTGATTTCAAACTCCGACCCGTTGCCGCCTCGAGCGCCGAGCTAACCCAACGCCGAGCAGCCCCGGGCCTCGTATTTTCCCTCAACTATTTCAGCGCCTTCCCTCACCCTCAATTATGTGGTATTCCTTAGTATCTACTACCGCGCTGCCACACGGCGTCATCCGAGTCATCCCGATTAAGTTAAACCCTCCTCCCGCAACTCGCACCCACACCACCTCCCGCCTGCGGATGACACACGTCAATAGAGGAGTGCGCTCAGGGCGCTCTGCGCTTCAGCGTGCACACACAAGTAAGTGATGCACTCAAAGCAGGCAGCGCTAGCTCTTGCATTAGTGCAAGCGTGAACGCGTGCCCTGCGGAGTCTTAGCAACTCGAGTGCACAGCTTCGAATTGGCCACAGCGCAGTGATTATCGGGTGCGCGCTCGGTGTACCACTCGACTAGCGGGTGCGGTGGCATTCGGGGACGTTCTCGAGAGATGAGGTTAAGTGACTCGGAGCGGCGGAGTTACAAATGTCAGACGGATTGCCGATGTCTGCCGAGGTTGCTCCGGGGTAAGAAAACTCTCCTACATGGTTTCCTACTTGCATTTTGCAGGGGGGGTGGTTTCAAAGTTGCTCCTACTTTCTCTCCTACTTGTTCTCCTACTTGTTCCCTACTTGCAGTTTTGGCAGTAAAATGCCGAGTAGGAGGCAAGTAGGAGACCAAGTAAGAAGCCGAATAGGACCAACTTTGAACAACACTAATCACAACGAACATATCACCGGAATCTGGAGTTTGGTCGAGGCAATGGGGTATCCCGGGGCGAATATTTTTGTTCCGGTAGAGGAGAGGTGAAACTGCCGTGTTTTCGTGTACTTTGACTGAGATCATGTGAGATGCCTGCAGGATTTTATTTTCCAGTGCGAAGCCATTCCCAGTGCCTTCTGGTGACCCTGGTAGCAAAAGGTTATTCAGGCTGTATGTGTTGGCTCGGTTGACTTGCATATTGTTCTCACACTTCAGGTAGCATGATGGATTTCCTGGGACAGGGAAGTACCTTGGATGAGGACTTGAACTCTTCCCTCCTCATCCCGTGTTTGGAGGAGATGCAGCCTGGCCCAGGAGAAAGTTTCCGGAACGAAGTAGGATTCCATCTGAGGTTGTCGAATAACTTTCGCCTTACAAACTCTACAGCTGCTCCAGGTCCTGGACAACCTTTCTAAGCTGAGCTCGCCTCAGCCGTCTGGGAAACGGGATGCTACACATATTGAACTGGACCGTGCACTGAGCAAAACCATCGACAGTCTGGTCCGCAGAACCACCGCGCATCACGGCCACATTCGCCGATCTGTGGAACATATTTTACCGTTGGCAGAAACCACGGTTCAAATCGGATCCCGGCTGCTCGCCGGGATCGAGTCCGAGATTTTGCGCACGAGGGAAGTTCTATAGCACATGAGTGACTCCCGGACTCTGGGAAATTTACTCGGGTGGTCTCACAGTCGGGTGGCCCAATTCAATGACTACTTGGAATTTTTGGAACACGAAGACAACACCTTCAGAAGCCTGTTCGAATCAGCATCAATTATTCGACATAATTTGAGGGAACTGCACACATACTCATACTGTACATGGTATACAGATAGCTTGGTAGCTAATCTCTTGGCTTTGTCTCTGCTATCTAATTGATCCTCCTACGTAGATATTCGACACTCTACAGCCCGGGGAGACAACATTGGCTATCGCAGATATTACTCGGATTATAAGGAACCTCCTAAACAGAGCAGAAGTTGCACAAATGGCTGGGATCAATACTGATATACTTGGGTGGAAACCTCGTCATTTGTAATAGCTATAACATTTTATACATCAACTGTAGTTCAAAGTGATTCCTGTATCAATATAGTTTTCTATAATTTATTTTAGGCAATTTTTCAGGAGATCTGAAACTATTTACTACACCGGTTGATATGAAGGCCGCCATTGGACAAAAATAAATTGTTTTTGGTTTCATAGACAATCACAGGCTTTCATTGGCTTTCATTGCTGTTCACAGCCATTCACAGACATTCATTATGACCTTCATAGGCATTCACACATCCTCATAGAACTTCATAATGATTCATAGCCTTTCATGACAATTCATAATGAACTGTCATGATGGCTCGCTTGGTCTACGGGCCACTCCGAGACGCGGGACGTGTCGGAGCGGCATGTTCGGACGTTAAAATGTCCGACGCGATCAAGGGCAGAACCGTAACAGGTACAGTTATTTCAACTATTCATACCTTGAATTTAATCCCTGGCCCCTGGGTCGCTTCTGGGGAACCAAAAACCTTGAAAACATAGCTTTCCCTACCTTTGACCTCCACAGGACTGGGCAAGGTGAAAACTCAGAAGAAACAGAAGAAGAAAAAATAAATAAATACCCGTCATCAAGTCGTAAGTATAATGCAACCCACGATTTAATGGGCGATTCAATGCCTGGTACTAAACGGGACTCCAGCCATTGCAATTGCAACCGGCCATTGAAGGGGAGAGCAGTGCAATGAACTCTCGAATAAAATCACCAACACAACGGGCACGAGCAAGCAGAGGAATCGGAACCGAGGTCCGACTGATATCTCCACCAGGACGACATGCCATTATGATTACCTAGGATTCACAATGATCTGTCATGAAATGTCAAAAACAAACTTAAACCACTATTTTGTCTAACAACGGCCACCGAAGGTTGAACCACTCAAAGGCCTGCCTGTTTTTTTTTGTCCGACGCGCGCAAGAAGATTGCTCTTGTTTAGCTCCGTGTGCTGCTCGCGAACCATCACGTGACCTATTCCACGTGCTCTGTTTTGCCGACCAACTTTAAATTCCACGGCTCAATCCTCCTTCTCCCAACCTTCTCCTGCTCAAGATATGCTTGGAACTTCATTCATCGACGTCCACGTCTCGAGAGTCGAGACGCGCTTTAGCGCTTAACCAAGACTTTAAACGAAGGCGACCCATCATGATCTTTACCCGGTTACTACCGCGGCGGCGCCGCCTCCCGCCACCATCATGCTTAATGCCGTATTTTCCCACGTTCTCCTCGCTCTTGTATTAGGCCAGAAGCCAGAGCATATGATAAGCTCTCTGACGACAATCCCCGACCGGATTTTTCAGCAGACCTTACTTTCTTTAACTTATTATTCTTCCCCAATTCCACCGTGAGTTCAGCATGGCTATATGTATTCTTCAACAAGGCATTTACTTCTGTAGACTGTTGTATACGTCCTCCCACGGTGCGATTTATATGTATCCCACGACACGGGCAAGTCGTGGAAGCGCGCAGAGGGAATCCCAACAGACGTTCGAATCCAGACGAAGCGGTCCTCACAGGCCGGAAAGTCCTTCAAACTAGGATCACGCGCAATGATGGTACTAGCTCCTCGCTGACCATTTTCTAGGAGGGACATGGAAGCCGTTCAATCCTCCAAATCGCGATTCCCATGCCAAACAATATGGTTGCTCTGCCACACGCTGCGCGCTCCATCTTCATGAATACACAGAACGCGTTGATCCACCGGCGACCTACAGGAGCACCTCCGTTGTGGGGCTCATCATGGCTGTCGGCAATGTGGGCGACCTACTCATACCGTACGACCAAAGCGACACATTTTTCTGTCGGGATGGCGGTTTCACCTGGGAGGAGGTACACAAGGATGCGCATCTTTGGAAGGTCGGCGACTCAAGGTCTGTCATCTTGATCGCCAACGACGAAGAACCTACGGATCACGTCCTCTTCAGCACCCACGAGGGCTTGACCTGGCATGAGTACAAGTTCTCCAGTGATAGGATGCGGGTTCAGTCGATTCTCACTGTTCCAGAGGAAACGAGCCGGCGATTCCTCCTGCTCGGCCAGCTGCCATATTCCTCATCCCATTTGGCTGTCTTCCTCGATTTCAAGGCGCTAGCGCCCAGACAATGTGAGGTCTGCTTCGATGATCTGGTGCTCATTTCACAGGTGGTATCGATGTAAAATTCCACCGACGTGTACGAGAGGCGGATTGCTACGTCGGTGCTCTTCCTAAAGCAAATGAACGAGTCGAGAGGAACTGTGCATGTGTGAAGGCCGATTTTGAATGGTCAGTTACAGTGACTGATTATCTGGGTCTCATATTCACCTCATATTGTCCCAGTGAACTCAATTTCTACAAGAACGCCGAGGACGACTGCGTTATCTTTCCTGGAACATCGCCCCTACCGAGCGATAAGCTGTGCCAAGACGATGCCGAATATTGGTATGAACGGACAGCATTCCGGGAGATCGCCTTCTCCAGCTGTGAGGAAGGGGAGCGATTGGATCGTGGGCCAAGGCATGCTTGCCCGCGCCGCAACGGCCGCCATGCCCTCCTCTGGCTCGTGGCACTCCTCGTGGTATTCTCATCGCTACTTCTTCTCCTAGGACTTTCCGGGTATTGCTATTATCGAGGGTGCGTCTATGCTATGCTCTGCTCGGTTTCCCCCTGACTTTTTAGCTTCAGTATTCCTCCATTCGTGGTCCGTATATTTGAATATATCCACGGGATGTGGCCGTGGTCGCAGGGGGAGAGAAGGTTATGAAGCTATACCTGTGCAAGACCACAATACCTCCTGATTTCCCAAGTAACGGTACTCGTGAAATACGCGATAATTTAGACGATAGAATCTCCAATGCATTTGCATTCGACAGCCTGAAATACTGCATCATGAATCATGATTATCAGTTCTGAATAATTTCGGAGGAGCAGAGTAGGACGGCCACTGATGTCGGCTTTTCCCGTCTCGCTTGCCTTCGCTCGTCGACGCTCGGTGGAAGTTAGAAAGCTTTTCGCTTTTACCTTTTCTGGTTCGAGATGTTCCGCAAACGCAGGATCAGACGCCTTGATGAGCAACGTGCAGTTCTTTTCTGGAGTTTCCGACCACAAAAGTGACGGAGAGACGAGCTTATCTGGTTCCGTATGTCTTCTCAAAAGGTAACGAGAGGCCCAAAAGCCGTTATTAAACCTCACGAACATGCAGAACGTCGTCCCCGACCGATCTATCCGTATCTGTGCAGATCGAGGTGCGTACTCGAATGTGCGCCTCCTTCTCGCACTGATTTGGATGCAGGGGGCACATTTTGTGATATACATGCGTGAGTAGCGTGTATCTCACGGGTCGCAGGGACTCATTGCGATTAGATCATTCCCCGACCCAGCAAATGACAAGGAACGGAAGGAAATCGTGGTGAAACTGCGCAAGTACTGTGCATTCTGCATTCTCCGTGTCTGATCCTCCGCAGTCTCACAGGATCCAGCCAACTACAGGGATGCACCGACGGAAGGCATTCGTCGCGTTTTGGAAATCGTCACTGGCACAGAGATTCCGCGGGGGGCCGTTCTAGAGACAGAAAAAATAGGTGCGCGACATTGCCTGATTGGACACTCACATCCTGAGAAGTACCCAGATTACATTCGCCTCTCTACGACTGTCGCTACCAATGCTTTGCTCGAACGCAAGGGCCATAAACACGCCTTGCTTATCACACGCGGGTTCAAGGACCTTCTCCTCATCGGGAACCAATCGCGTCCCAAGATATTCGACCTCAACATCCGCCGCCCGCATCCTCTGTACTCTGCCGTCTTAGAGGTCGACGAGCGTGTCACGCTCGTGGGCTACACATCCGATCCTAAGGCAGAGGAGCACGCCGTCCAGTTTGACGCGCAGGGCAAGGTCACGCGCGGGTACCGCGGCAAGGGCTGGGACGGTGAGGGCGATGCCGAGGGCCCCGGCGAGGTCGTGCAGGGCCTCTCCGGGGAGGCTGTCCGCATCCTCCGCGCCCCCGACCGGGCGGCCATCACGCGCGATTTGGAGGCGCTGTACGCGGAGGGCTACCGCTCGCTCGCGATCGTCTTCGCGCACTCATACACGTTCCCCGAGCACGAGCGCCTCCTGGGGGAGCTCGCGCGCACCGTTGGCTTCACGCACGTCTCCGAGTCCGCGCAGCTGCTCCCGATGATCAAGATGGTGCCGCGCGGCGTGTCGTCCACAGCAGGTGAAAAACGCGCCGTTGATTTAGCCCTTATTCTGATCTTCAAACAGACGCATACCTCACGCCCATCCTGCGCGAGTATCTCGACGGCTTCTTCAGCGGGTTCGACGAGAAGCTCAAGGACGGGCGGTTGCGGAGCCCGCGGGTCGAGTTCATGGGCAGCGACGGGGGCCTGCTCGATCTGGACAATTTCTCGGGGCTCAAGAGCATCCTGAGTGGGCCTGCGGGCGGCGTTGTCGGGTGCGCGACCTTTTTTTGGACCTTTCTCCATCTCACATTCCTCAGATATGCTCTGACAAGTTGGGACGCAAAGGACCGCAGGCCTATCATCGGGTACGTTCCTGTGCGCTTGTTTTTACTCTCTCCTTACTTACCTTTCCCAGTCTCGATGTCGGCGGGACTTCGACGTGAGTAGATATCGGCTCTCTCCGATCCCTATTTCTGATATCCGTCTACAGCGATGTTTCACGATTTGACGGGCGATACGAGGTCGTGTACGAGACCACGACCGCTGGTGTCACAATTCAGTCCCCACAACTTGATATCAACACCGTTGCAGCGGGCGGCGGTTCATGCCTGACATTCCGCAACGGCCTCTTCCTCGCGGGACCCCACAGTGCCGGCGCCGAGCCTGGACCAGCTTGCTATCGGTACATCCCATCCTCCCTGTTTGCTCAGTACCTAACTCCCCGGTACACAGCAAGGGTGGTCCGTTGGCTGTGACGGATGCGAACCTGCTGCTGGGCCGGTTGGTGCCCGACTACTTCCCGAAGATATTCGGCAAGTCGGAGAAGGAGGCGCTGGATGTTGATGCGTCGCGGGTCGCTTTCGAGAAGTTGGTCGCAGAGATAAACGAGAGCTCCGAGAAGACCCTGTCGTTCGACGAGATCGTCTATGGGTGCGCTCGCCCCGCCCCGCTTTCCCCGGTGTATTCAAACCATAAACTGCAGGTTCATCAAGGTAGCGAACGAGACGATGTGTCGGCCCATCCGCGCGCTCACCGAGGCACGGGGCCACGCGACGTCGCAGCATGTGTATGTGCCCTGCTCCGCGTTAAAGCCGGCTGCGTTCTTATTCGATCATCCACAGACTCGCTAGCTTCGGCGGCGCGGGCGGGCAGCACGCCTGTGAAATCGCCAGTCTGCTCGGCATCAAAACAATCCTCATCCACCGCTACAGCTCGATCCTTTCGGCGTATGGGCTCGCTCTCGCAGATCGGTGAATACTCTATCCAATGACAGTGGATCGGCTCTCATTTTCCGCAGCGCGTACGAACTGCAAGAGCCTTCGTCGACTTTCTACTCTGCAAGCACGCGGCAGACGCTCGCTGCGCGGCTGGATAAGCTGACTGCAGACGTCGAGCGCGAGTTGGAGCGCCAGGGCTTTGAGTCGGGGCGCGTGCACGTGGAGCGGATGCTGAACATGCGCTTTGAGGGCACGGACACCGCGCTGATGGTGCTACCGAATGCCGGCGACGGTGACGGCGCGGAGGACTTCGAGGCAGCGTTCAAGCGCGTGTACAAGTCCGAATTCGGGTTCCTCCTCGAGACGAAGAGTGTCATCGTCGATGATATCAAGGTTTGTCGTACATTCGACGGGTGCATGGTGCGCTTATGGACGTTTGCCAGGTACGCGGGATCGGCAAGACGTTCGACAGCCTGGGCGAGTCGGTGTACGCGGAGGTGGCGGCGCTCGCGCGGCGCCCCGTCGACGTGGCCAAGGCGGACCACTCGCGCAAGTTCAGCGTGTACTTTGACCGGGTCGGGCGTGTCGACGACACGCCGGTGTTCCTGCTCGACAAGCTGGATGTGGGGGATGTGGTCGAGGGCCCGGCGATGATCATTGATGACACCCAGACCATCGTGCTTGTGCCGGGGGCAACGTCGGTGCTCACAAGCAAGCATTTGTATATCACGTTGGAGTGATAAACGAGGCAGTATCCACAAATGTATCTGTTCCAATGTAAAGCTCTGTATGCAGTATGAAATCTTACGCGAATTTCCCAGCCTTTTGCATGCTAACCGCAGGGTCCCCACCCCGAAAACCCCGGCCTCCTTCCAGGCCCGTCTCAGGCCCACGTGACTGGCCTGCCACTGTCATGTCGCTCGAAACTGCTTAAACTTTCAACTGTCGCTGCTAGTCCAGAGATATGATGGTCAGCGAGGTGCATAGAAACGTATATCTGCGCAGTCCTGCGGGATAACCGATCAACGGAACAAGCTGCTAGAAGGGTCTGCTCTGAATAGGGATCCCCACTGTACCCGTACAAGTGCCAATTTTTGGCGATACGGTACGGTTACGGGACCCGTACAACCGGGTCTCTTGAACGTGGGCCAGAAGAAGTGAGTGATATTCAGGCTGGTGGATTCTGGGTTTCTTACCTCTCTGCATCTTTGACCTCTGATTAAACCCTACAGCACTTGCCGTCGACTTTGAACCAAACCGTACTATCATTGGCCCCCCTTTGACAGTGCACCCCGATGTGGTAGTTCTAGTGATGGCAAGCTCAGTTCTTCGCATTTTGGTCCAGTACAAAGATATGAGGTGTGTCCATATCCTGCCCACGCTCTGGCAAAATCTTGTACCTATAGTTGGTCTACAGCCGGTGTAATAAATCGAAAGGCTGATTTTGTGACACTTTGTGACCCTGCCAAATACAACCGAAACTCGCTACCACATGGTGTCCCACCCTCGAGACGTCAATATCTTTCCACTGAGGCAATTTAAAAACACGAAAATATTTGAGGATGTAGGACACATGCTAAAGACCTTATCCTTACGTGCCGGAGAAATTCTACGTGGGGGAAAAGATTATATCGACCGCCATCACTGCCGCTGTCAAAAGGGGGACAATGATAGTATCGTAACCGTAAGTTTACGCCGACCGCCAGTACCGTATACCCGTAACCGTATACCGTAATTACGGTTACGGTGGGGATTCCTATAGACTGCTCATCATTGATTGCCTCCCACTGTTTTAAAGAGACACAGACACCCATCAAGTCTTAGTCCTCTCCCTCACCACGATGGATATGTGCGATGGATCTGGCGCATTCGATTTCGGCGACGCGTGTGTGCGAAGCTCGTGGAGTGCTATACTTCCCATCCTCGCCGTAGTGACGTTCTGCGTCTCTTTCCTACCAATCCGTTTGCCTGCGGTCATCACGGCGCCCTTTACAACATATCTCACCTTGGATGAAGCAGAGGCAATGTATATTCAATCGGCGAGCGTCGAGGACGCGCAAATCGACGTTCCCGAGGTTGTGTCGCGTTGGCGCACCCTCCTCTTTGCATTTGCAGGCCTTCTCCAGAGTCTCATTTGGCTGGCAAGCGCGGTTATCTATTTCGTCACAGCAGACTCGGTCGACGCGTGGGCCTTCACGCAGCGCCTTCTCATCGCGCTTTCCTGGTCATACGCCACCGTGCGGCCCATCGCTGCGCCATCCGCGACTGCCCCTTACGATTTATTTCTGATATACGTCTTTCATGCGATGGGCGGCGTTCTGCTTCTCGGCGGCCACCTTTTCGACTATGCCGCTGGAGACAAGCCTTTGCCTGCCACGAGCATTCTGGTAGCTCTCTCGTGCAACCTGGGGATCGTGCTCGTGCTACTGTTCGTCACAGTGCAGATGCCGATGAACTTGCCATCTACGCGTGTGAAGAAGGATGATATTGTGAGTTGGCCGATATTTTTTGGATAATCCAAGGCGCTCATGTCCTCTAGGGCCAGTCAGTTTCTCCAGAGGACTACACGAAGCTGTGGGGATGGCTCACGTTCAATTGGGTGTATCCTCTCATCAAAAGTGTCAGTTCCCTCTAGCTGGAATCTTCACCCAACTGACGTGTATCAGGGAACGAACGAGACGCTCAGCGAGAAGGATGTGTGGACGCTCAGCCCGACCATGCAATCCCGACCAATCTTCATCAAGTTCCAAACCATGCAGTCGGTCTTTCCCTCGTGCTGCCACTCCACCTAACATTGTCTTTCAGGCGTGCCTCACTTTTACGCCACCTTGTAGCCGTCTCTTCGCTCGATTTGATGTCAGTGCACACCCTAGTCTGCCCTTGACTCGACTGACACCCCGTCTGCAGTCTTGACTTTGGCTTCACCATGTTCTCCGTCTTTTTCGCGTACTCCGGGCCCTTCTTCCTCAAGTTAGCCTTCGCCTTCCGTGTACTGCAGATCTGCTGACGATATTCAGACGGCTCCTGGACTCCATTGACCAGCCCAATCCGGCATCCAGAGATACAGGAATGGCATACGTCTACGCCGGGCTCATGTTCTCGTGTTCCATCCTCAAGGTCGTGTCCCGTTTTCTCTGCAGGCGAAATTAGACCTAACCTTGTGATATAGTCGCAGTGCGATCTCCAGCATCATTGTTCGTGTTCTTCCGAGCGTGCGTGCTGTGGGCTTATTTCCGTCTTCCGTCGTCTAGGGTATGGTCGCCGGGCGTGCACACGGAACCGCTCCGAGCTCATGGCCGCCATATATGACAAGGCGCTGAAGCGCAAGGATTTCAGCGGGATTGTCAACAAAGACAAGGCGGGAGCGGCCAAAAGTACCCCGGATCCGACAACTCCTCTAAAGGCTACGAAAAAGGACAAGGCCAAAGCTAAAGCGGACGAACAGAAGGCAGACAATCCAAAGGCCGGTGCAGGTTCGCAGATCTTTCCCACTTGTCGATATCTGGTTTACTGACCCGATGCCCAGATACCGGGAAAATTGTGAATCTGATGTCGAGCGACGCGGCCGACATAGCGTTCATTACAGCTGTACGTGGCTTGGACTTCCGTAGTCCTCTGGGCACTAATATTTAACCCAAGACGCTCTCCCTCATGTATGCGGCGCCATTTGAGCTCGTCATCGGTTCCGTCTTCCTGTACCAGCTTCTGGTGCGCGTTTCGCCTTGAGGTGCTCCGTACCCTGTTGACGGATCCTCAGGGGTGGAGTGCTTTTGCAGGTTTCGGGGTGCTGGTTGCCTGCTGGCCACTTAACAGCTACATCACCAATAGGGGCTACTTAATCGGCAAAGGACGATCCAAAGCGCGGGACAAGCGCATGGGTGTAGTGAATGAGTTGATCGGCTCGGTGCGTGTGTTTTCAGAGTGCGCGGTGTGCATATGCTGAAGGCGGCGCCGAAGATCAAGTTCATCAAGTTCTTTGCGTGGGAGGAACGCTGGATTGATAGGGCCATGACGGCGCGGGAGGAAGAGATGAAGTGGATGGTCAAAGGTGCGCCGCCCGACCCTCCTTCCCTTCTACTCTGCATTAATTCGCCGCCCAGCTCGCCTCAACACCGTCATGCTCAACGGGTCTGTCCTCTTTCCGCCTCATGCGTCGCTACGTACTCAACGGCCCCCAGGTTGTGGAGCGTCGCCCCAATCTCGCTTTCCTTGATCTCATTTTTCACCTTTGTGTGGTTTGGTAATGAGCTGACCGTGGGGAAAGCCTTTACGGTGTGTTTGTGTCCCTTCAGTCCTGTCCCGCCGCGTATTCATCGTCTCCTCAGGCCATCGCGCTCTTCAACATGATTCGGTGCGCTATTTCCCCCATTCTTGGGAATTTCGCTGACTTTGACAAAATGCGCAGAGTCCCATTAAATAGTTCGTTTATTCCTCCATGTTTCTCCCGATGTCTGCTGAGTCTTTGTCCAGCTGTGCCGACATACATCATCCACCTCCTTGAAGTGTGTTATTTGCTCGTATTGTTTTTGGATGCCTCCGATCATTTCCTTTTTAGGCCCGCGTGGCTCTGAATCGTATTGCTGTCTATCTCGCGGAGGACGAGGTGACCGACCAAGTGTCGTCCTTGAAGCAGGACCTCTCCGAGCCTACCCTCACCGCCGCCAATGAAGAAGGCTTGGGTCTTGAAACAGCCTCGTTCCAATGGAACAAAGTAGTCGAGGAGGCCGAGGCCGAGATTCCGAAGGCACCCGAATCTGGCGTATCATCCGCTGTGTCGAGCCTTGGGGATGTCAGCACCGTGTTGGATAATTATGACTCCCAGGATCGTCGATTTGAGCTGAGGGATATCTCTGTTCTGTTCCCAGAGAAACACCTATCAGTGATAACCGGCCCCACCGCCAGGTTTGTGCCCTCTGCACGTCTGAAAATACTGCCCTGATAATCGTTTTTCAGTGGCAAGACAGCACTCCTGGTATGTAGCAACTTTCCTCCGGATCAGCAGCCTGGCCTCACAGGAGCAGATGGCGCTCATGGGCGAAATGACCCTGCTGCCTGGGGGCCGTATCATTATGTCCAAGAACTCGGCTGTGGACGAGCACGGAAACACGCATGGCATCGCTTACGCTGCACAGTCACCGTGGCTCCAGCATGCATCGATTCGCGACAATATCCTGTTTGGGTCGCCGATGGACGAAGCGAGGTACAACGCGGTAATAGAATGCTGCGCCCTCAATCCGGATTTGGAAATGCTGGAGGATGGAGACGCGACTGAGATTGGTGTCAAAGGCGTGTCGCTTTCGGGCGGGCAGAAAGCGAGGTGGGTGTGGATTTTACGACCATCAATACAGAAACTTAGTCTCGGTCATCATCAGGGTCGCGCTTGCTCGGGCGGTATGGTTTTCACTGCGTGTTTTTTGCATGCCTAACTTTCTCCTCAGGTGTACGCCAGGAAGAAATACGTAATTCTCGACGATCCGCTCTCAGCCGTGGTCCGTTCCTCGTCATCCTTTCTTACATTGGAGACTTGGAGTAATTTTTGGTTCAGGACAGCCAGACATCGCGATTCCTGTACGAAAAATGTTTGCGCGGACCTCTGTTGGCTAACCGGACGGTGGTGCGTGTCTCTGCTATTCCGACCACTTTGCAGTCACTGAAATGATCGGCGCGTAGATCCTCGTCACACACCACGTCGAGCTCGTCTTACCTGGAGCCCACTACATAGTGCGGATGCTCGATGGGCGAATTGACACGCAAGGGGTTGTCGCAGAACTCCGGGCGCAGGGTGTGCTCGACGAAATCACTCATGAGGCTGCCGTCGAGGTGAAAAAAGAAGAGTTGACATTACCGGCGGATACGGTGGACCCGGAGACGCTTGGAGGACAGGTGGAGGCTAAAAAGCCACGCAAACTTGTTGAGGATGAACACAGAGGTAAGCATGGTCTTTGCTGTCTCCTTGTTTTGCTCAAGCCTTCCAGAAATTGGAAGCGTGAAGTGGCCTGTTTATCAGACCTACCTCGCCGCTTCGGGCTATTTCCTATGGGTCCTTCTCGCGTTCTTGATCGTTGCTCAGCAGCTCAAGAGCATCAGCGAGAAAGTTTGGATCAAAGTTTGGACTGGAGCATATGCAACGCCCGCCAACGTATCAGACGAATTTATTTATCGATCTTTCGGGGCCAACGAAATATTATTGAGCAGTAATCTACCACCCAATCATTTCCAATCCGAGGGTTGGCGAGTTCACTCGCTCGGGATACAATTGCCAAGCGCTTCCTCGCGGCCTTTTTTTTACATTGGCGTTTATGCCGCGATCGGCATGTTCGGCGTCGGTCTCCAGTTGGCGTCGGTGGCGCTGCAGTACACCGGTGCCTTGAGAGCTTCTCGGATCCTATTCAAGTGAGTCCATAGATGGCTGAGTCGGAGATGCTTTTCTGATGTCTTCCCAGAAAATTCTTGGGTACTGTAGTTCGAGCCACGTTCAGGTATGTCATCACAAACTTTCGCGACCGTCGGAGATTCAATTTCCGCTGCAGATTCCATGATACCACACCCCAAGGCAACTAATTTACATTCCAAAGCTGCGCAACTCACTCCGGGCTTGTTATAGGTCGAATGCTGAACCGGTTCAGCAAAGATTTCACAACGATGGACTCGAAGCTGGCTGGCTCATTGCAGAGATTCAATTCATCCTTGGCCGGATTTTTTGTCTCTATTTTGACCGTGACGTGAGGTCTCTCGTCATTCTGTACACAACCTTCTGATCATACCTGGCACGTAGCGTTGTATTCCCGTTGTTCTTGTTCCCGGCTTCAATTATCGCGTACCTCTATCGTGCCCTGGCGATCGGGTACCTGAATACAGGACGCGACTTGCGCCGAATGGAGTCGAACACCCGCTCGCCTATATTCTCCGACTTTGGGGAGTTGCTGACAGGGATTGTGACTGTCCGAGGTCAGCATATCCCTTACATCCAATCGCATTATAATCCCATGCATTTGATAGCATTTTCCACCGAGAAACGGTTCATGGACAACTTACATGCTAAAATCGATTTATCTTCCAAAATGCACTACCATTTCTGGATGACGAGCAGGTGGTTGCTACTCAACTTCGACTTCTTAGGCCAGTATTTCCACTTTCTTTTAGAGCAAAAGACTAACATGATTCCATCAACAGGCAGCGTAGTATGTTCCAACTAATCTTTCCTGCGACCAATCTTAGAGACATTTTACAGTCCGTATTTACGACGAGCTTGTTCGCTATCACTGCTCTGCACGACGATGCTGGACTGGCGGGACTCGCGATCACCGTTAGTCTCCATTTTCTCCGCGAGAAATTTTTGACCCTCGTGGTAGTCAGCTCTGAGCTTCAGCGAAAGTGTATACTGGGCATGCCGGTTCTGGACAGAGCTCGAGCTCGATCTGAAGTATTTCTTCCTTGTTAGCTACCGGTCTCTTCTCTGACCGCTTCTTAGCTCTGTGGAGAGAATCACAGAATATATGGATTTGCCCCAGGAGCCTCCTGCGATTATCGAGTCCAACAGGCCACCGGCTTACTGGCCCTCGAGCGCGAAGAACAATTCGTTGGTCGTAGTCGAAGATCTAAATATCAAGTACGCTCCGGATCTGCCTTCCGTGCTCCAGGGTGTGTCGTTCGAGCTCAAAGCTGGCGAGCGCGTTGGACTTGTGGGAAGAACTGGTTGGTATTTTCATTGCACATTAGCGAATCCTTTAATCGGTGTTTCAGGTAGCGGAAAGTCGACGCTCGCCATGAGCCTCTTGCGATTCGTGCGTCTCCTTGCTTTTGACCGATACTGTTGTTGATCTTGTATTTGCTACAGGTCGACCCGTCCAGCGGCAAGTGGAGGCAATTATTTGTTAAGCCCTCCTCTGATCTTTAACAGGTAGGATCCTCGTCGATGGAATCGACATCTCTAAGATCGGAATCCATGGTACGAGTCTCGCCGTCATGTAGCTGATTTCGCTGATAGGGTGGTCACAGACTTGCGTTCTCGCGTAGTAAGATCAGCTCATTTGTTCCGTGTGATAAACTACACATTTACTTAGACTTTCATTCCTCAAGACGCCACTTTGTTCTCTGGATCTTTGAGAGAAAATTTGGATCCATTCGGTAAGCATCTTGCTCTTTGAACGCCGCGGGAGGATACTCAAGACACTTAGGTGACCATGAGGATAATGTGTGTCTCGATGTCATGCGCCGGGTGCACCTCATCAGCCAGAATGAATCCCCGTCGCAAGGCACTTCCCGCATGCAGTCTAATGCTCCGTCTCCCCCAGGATCCTATCCATCATCGATCCACGGGGTTGACATGACCGACACCGCTACCTCCATTTCCACCGCTTTCACCAATGTCGACACCAAGACCACGCTTTCATTAGACACCCAAGTATCTGCCGGCGGGACCAATTTCTCACAAGGACAGCGTCAGCTCATCGCGATGGCCCGCGCACTATTACGACGCAGCGCCATTGTTGTGATGGACGAAGCAACGAGCAGCGTCGATTTCGCGACCGACTCGAAAATTCAACATGCGATACGGCAAGAGTTCACGGACTCACTGTTGATCACAGGTACCGCCGTGTCCTCTTTAAAGTCATTTAATCTCACATGCTTGCTGTTCAAGTTGCGCACCGTCTCCGGACTATCATTGATTACGACCGCCTGCTGGTGCTCGACAAAGGCAAGATCGTCGAGTTCGATACACCCCTGCGTTTGATGCGAAAGGAGGACGGTATTTTCAGGAGTATGTGCCTGAAAAGTGGGACCTTTGGGGAGCTGGAGGCCGCGGCCGTGGCCAAAGATCATGCCATGGTGTATTCCGATCGGCCGTAAAATATATGGATGCGGCGTTTATGATGTGCCCAGGATTGCAGATCCATGCAAAGCCAACTTTGCAGAGCCATCGATGGCTTTTTTTTCAGGTTGAAAAACGTAACTCCGAGTAAACCAGCACACCAAAGTAGAATTGAAATACAACGCCCTACCCACCGAGTTCCGGCAGTTTCACTTGACCGAGTCACATAATGTCGGGCGTGGATGCTGTAGTTCAAGTTCAAGGCTGTGTCGCGCTCCGCGTGGCACGGACGCAGGTAAGCACGTACAAATTACTCCCTACTAGCTCACTGCGAGCAACGATTATCCCCCAATCCACCGTGATGTTCTGCACAACCCAGGGCCCCTTCCTTCTTGGAGTGAGGAAGAAACACTTACGAGTCCATGACACAAGATGAGTTTTAAATTTTAAGCTACTTGGTCTCTCCGTCGCTCCAATCTCTAGTAGACGCCGGCAGACAACCGGCAGACGCTGCTCATAATTCGCTTTTTGAAGTTTCAAGCCGTCTCCAAGCAATCTAAATCACGCCCAAGATATCCAGATATCTAGAAATTAAACCCGTTTATTTACCGACCTTAACGCAGCTGTCAACGTCGTTACTTGCCGCGGCGACTGTCTGTGCCTGCCATTTAGGCCTGTGCTGTCTGCCCACTGCGATTAGCCCCTACCTAGTTAATGAAGCATGACAATAGTTAATGAAGCATGACAAAGCAATAAATCAAAGCGCTCTATCGTAGGTCTATACTTGGATCACCCGTTTGGAACACGATGCTGGCTTCCAATTGTGTTTATTAATTCAAGTGCACTCATGACCAGGTCCGCACATCCAGAATTCCATGTCAGGGTAAATCTTATAGAAGTTCTGGGATGTTTAAAGCACACTGCCGATTTGGGTCAGCCGTTAATTATCTGTTCGCCTTCAAGCAATTGCCAGTTTAACTTTATGCAGTTCATTGTGTGGTTAAGATCTCCATTGGAACTACAACGGCTCACAGCACTTCCCAAAGACACTGCCTATTTCCACGGTGGGTACGGTCAAAGCGCATGTCGATCCTATCTGACTTCTCTCGGACGAACCTTCGCAAGCGAGGTTCGATTTTAATTACACGTGATTGACAGATGAGAGTTTCCCTGGTGGACACCTTTTCCTTCCATCTGGAAGACCAGGCGCGCCCATATGGCGGTCGAAACCCAGCTTTAATAAAATCGTCCTAAAAATCCTGTTTTCACTCCCTTTTCAGCAAATCCGAAGAAAACTGCCTGATATTAAGTTTGTGTGCGAACTCAGAACAAAAGATGCTCAGGTTCTGAAAAAATGTTTGCACTGAAAAAATGTTTCCCTCAAAAAATGTTTCCCTCAAAAAAAAAAAAAACTTTCTTTATCCCCGGCCGGTCGAGAACCAGTCACATGAGACCAGTCACATGATGCTGCGCGCTAGTGTGCCATCATGAAACAAGACCAAATATAAGCCCTTTCTTGCTCTAGGTAGTAACCCATCGCCTGATGGCTGAGTTTGGCCTCATATAGTGGTATAGAAAGCTGATACTATACACAGTTGTAGGTACTGACTCCAATTGAACTGTGCAGAAACGAAATCACACCAGATGATGGTATTTGGCACCAAATAGTCAACCAGTGGTTTGAAAGTGGCCAAAATATAATGGGTGCATTCCCCAGTGGTCAAGTGAGGAGTGCTAGGGGGCCCACTAAATAGGACTAAACCATCAGGCAATCAGTTACTACCTAGAGCAAGAAAAGGGCTTATATTTGGTCTTGTTTCATGATGGCACACTAGCGCGCAGCATCATGTGACTGGTCTCATGTGACTAGTTCTCGACCGGCCGGGGATAAAGAAAGTTTTTTTTTTTTTTGAGGGAAACACTTTTTGAGGGAAACATTTTTTCAGTGCAAACATTTTTTCAGAACCTGAGCATCTTTTGTTCCGAGTTCGCACACAAACTTAAGATCAGACAGTTTTCTTCGGATTTGTTGAAAAGGGAGTGAAAACAGGATTTTTAGGACGATTTTATTAAAGCTGGGTTTCGACCGCCATACGCCCATGTTGGCTCTCCACAATTAGCGCGCGAAAGTCAGCCGTAACTAATTTAGCTTCCAAAATGAAGAAGGCCAGGAACGTCGGGGGTGTAAGTAAGGCTCTGCCGCGTAACCAGGTTAACGTCTGAATATCCCCTCTTTTAACCCTACAAGCTTGTGCATTTATGACGGCAACGTACGCCTTCTACACGGCGCGCCGATGCAACTTGAACATCGCCGCTCTGAAACCCGCTTCAATATTTCCGCATCTAATGGACAAGGCATCGTGCATTCCAAACCTCGTTTCATCTAGCCTCCAATATCCGTCAAGCTGGTATAAAGGCGCCGACAGTTCAGATTCGTCCTCAGCAATCCAGCTCTTCTTCACTTACCAGCCCAACCATCCTCAGCCTCTCAAATGCGTTTCACATCTGCGACTATTGCGGCCCTCCTCGCCGTCTTTGCACTCTCTTCTGCGGCCCTTCCCGTAGATGCGGCCAGGTAAGCTTTGCATAAGATTGAGTAACCGATACTCAACGGGATGGGTCGATAGTGATGCAGCCGTCGCCGACTTGCGTGGCGGGTATGGTCACGGCGGGAACCACCACGGCGGACATGGTCACGGCGGACACAACGAGCATGGCCACGACGGCCATGGCCACGGGGGGCATGGTCACGGCCACGGAGGCTATGGATGGAAGAGAGGCGACGATAAGTACGGCGGCGGGAAGGACCACCACCACCACGATGAGGGCCACGGGAAAGACCACGACCACGGGAAGGGCCACGGGCACGATGGCGGCAAGGACCACGGGCACGATGGCGGCCACGGGCACGGAGGCTACGGGGGCTACCGTCGCGGAGGGTATGGCGACGAACACAACCATGGTGGACACGACGGGAAGGGCCACGGGCACGATGGCGGTAAGGACCACGACCACCACGACGGGGGCCACGGGCACGGAGGCTACGGGGGCTACCGCCGCGGAGGGTATGGCGATGAACACAGCCACGGTGGACACGACGGGAAGGACCACGGCCACGATGGTGGTAAGGACCACGGCCACCACGATGGCGGTCACGGGCATGGGAGCCACGGGTACGGGGGTTACGGGTGGTGAACATTCCCACAAACATATTCGCAGTCCGCCCGGTGCCGACTGCCCAAATCTCGTCTTATCATTTACTAATCCGTATCTTCTCGATGTACTTGTGTTGTACTTGTATCTGAATCAATGACGCGTCCAAAAAACTGGAAGGAGGAACCTGAGCTATTGACACCAATAAATTACTTGGTTCAAAGCCCATTCATCGCCGACAGCTGGTCAATGTAATTTCGTTGGAAAAGTAAAGGTAAATATTCAAGAAGGAAAAAGTGAGCTAGGAGGAGGGCGGCACAACAGGAAAGTCTGAGAACAGTAAATGAGAAAAAATAGACGCGATTCCAAAACTCTTAGTTTACATCATTCTCGAGCCTTTAATCGGTATTGCGATTCCGAATCATTGTTCCGAACTTGAACTTTGAACTTTGACTAAAGTTTGACTGCATGGCGAGAACATAACAGAACCACATTTCAGCCAGATGCGGCAAAAGGCCGACACGATCATCAGCGGCTGCCCCACGTGGCATGGCAGCGGTTCTTTCGTTTCACTGTCATCTGGTCTTCACGGGACCCTTCCAGCTGGATGGAAAAGCCGGCAGCCGACAAAAACGCTCCCCAGGGACTGTTCTCAAACATATCTGACTTCGTTTGGACGCATGGGACATTTTATCGTCTTCATTTTACCGCTTTCACCATTATACCCTTGATTGCAGCTGCAATCTTTTATGGATGCAATGGACGCTTCCATGTCTCATTTCTGGATTCTGTATTTGTATGGTATGATCCTTTGTTCCTGTGTGAGGAGATATAGCTGATCCTTTCCCAGTTATTCGGCAATGACAGTGACGGGTACGCTACCTTGGTTTCTCTCCTGTGGTCGTGTGCCTGACGCCATAAAAGGTCTCAGTACCATAAATCTCTCCACAAGTATAGATTCCTGGCTATCTCACTTGTATGCTACTGATTCAGCCGATAGTTACCGTGTGGCAGCAGGTGATATTATACATACTCATGCTCATAGGGGATATCACCGTGGTTTCATGGATTGTGCGTCTGCCTTTTTTCCTCACACCATCCTAAATAACACGGGGAATAGATGGTTTTGGTGCGAAAGTATGCATGACCTCTCCAAACTAGCCTCCATCTCATTTCGTTGCAGGTGGTATTTCAGGAATGTCTGTCAATACATCGACTACCAGTCGCACCGCCATCCCAGAAAAAGCCGGACGATGTTTCTCAATTCCATATCATCGCCCATCGCCATGTTTAAGCAGAGGGAAGAGGTACCGAATCCCATGATCGACTTGATCCAGCCAACGCCGGGAGTGACTATGGATGTTAACACTGCGATCGGGCAAAAACCCGAACGCAGAAGCGACGATGGGGAGCAGGTTCTCTCCGATGCCCGGACATTCTCATCTTCTCCTCGTGCTGCAAGTCTCATGCTTTCTCCCACCCAATCCCCTCGGGCAGTCGATTTCGGGCTCACGACCTCAATTGATCCATTTCCCCGTTTGCAGACCATCCGTGGTCAGTTTCCTCTCGGCCTCTGGTGGATCTCGATCTGACACACCGAAGAGGGCGTCGCATTCCCCCGAAGAACGGCGACCATCTACGCCAGCAACAGGAAAGTGGACCCCGCAGTCCAGAAATTCGAGGGAAACGGAGGCTTTCCCGGACCTGTGACGCTTGCAAAACGCCTCTTCAAGCGCGGGGCGCCCGCCACGTTCCGCAAGCTCGAGCGTCATCTTACGCTACCTTACATTGAAACACTCAATGCACCAAAAACCGAGACACTCGGTGCAAAGGAAGTTCCATGGCTCAGCTTCGACGGGCTCGTGGTGGGCCGAAACTCCGCCTTTCGCACAGAGTCGCTGTCGGATGAACAACTCGAATTAATTGGTACTCGCGAGCCTCGATGCACGCAGTAGACGTCAATGACCTATAGTAAACCAGGTGGTGTTGAATATCGGGCCTTACGGCTACTGAGCTATCTCATTCCCGCGGTACGTCTCATTTTTCCCCTCAAGATATCGTGCTTTAAACGTCCCTGCAGTATTTCGTCGCGACCCAGCTATTTGCATTCATCCTGTTTGCACCGTGGCTCTCCGTGACAAAGCAGTATGACGCGGTCTTCGCAGCCCAGCCTAAACTAGTCAAGAAACCTTGGTATCTATTGCTTGGTGTATTCTACCCACACAAGTACTAATTGCCCATAGGTATTCCTTGTTTATTGTTCTTGGAGCTTATTCTGGCGGAGGACTCTCGTTGGTGGACCTGTACGGATTTATCGTGCCAGTGATATTCGCTGTTCTAATATGTCATAGTGGGATGCTTCCGTTCCAGGGGGCCTACCTGATGATCTTTTCCCTCATGTTTGTCATTCTTGCTGGAAATCACGCTCTGGTATTTCGAGTCTTGATCCTGTTTGCTTTGGTTTTCATTGCTTGGTTTATCCCATTTTACAGCCGATATTGTACGTCGCCCTTGTCCTAAACGAACTCTGCTGACAATTTAACAGCCTGAGACTAGTCATGTACGTATAGACGCTCAAATTCCTTTGGGTAACGATTCACTATCTGCGATCTAGATGGGTTTGGTACAAGGTCGCGCCTCAGGGGTCCACAGCCAACCAAACCCTGTCGTTTTTGCTCCAGCATCCCCGTCGGTACGTCGTGTAGCAGCATCCAATCCTTTAAGCCTCAGCTTATGTCGCTCAGGTGTTTCTTATACTTGCAAGTGACTCGTTTGTTCTCGAATCTGTGGTGCGATGACTTTGATTCTAGATTTCCGAGCCATCAAACCTGGTTTCTGGTGATCTGTCTCGTATCGTTCAGGTATGTCAATTGAAATCTCGTTCATTTCTCGTCTGAGTAAACATATTTAAGCATTGTTGAATGGGCTGCCTTTGAAGTCCTCGGTATGAGATCTAATGTTTCCGTTCACCGATCTCACGGAATACATCCAGATATTGGCCTGCCGTTTTTTGAAGAGATGCCGAAAGGCCCTCGCATAGTCGACGGGCTTTTTCAGGGCCTAGCTGCGCGGGCTTCCGGTCTTTCGATTGTGCCCCTTGCCTCAGCTTCGCCCGCAATACAGTTCGTACCCATCCCAAAATAAGATTACATCCAGATCTAAACGACTTAGGTTCCTGTATGTTATCATGATGTACATCGCGGTGTGTCCTCTCCACCTCTAGGACTCGGAGACCTGAACGAAGCTCACGATTTTTCTGGCAGGTGTATCCCGTACGTGGTGAAATTTCTATCTATATCTTCGTCTAACGAAAGGTCCATTATCTAGGTTGCGATGACCATCCGGTCGACGAATGTGTAAGCGCTTCGCAGTCGGATGGCAAGAATGAGCTGATTTATATGACAAGGTACGAGTCCGAATCACTGGGCGTGTTCGAGGAACCTCCTGCCGAGGAGGACGAAGAGCCTACAGATCTCGAGAAGTTCGAGCCACGGGAGCGGATCGGACGCTATTTGGTAGGCCCATTGCCCTGTCAACTAGGGATATCTCATTTCCTCCCTAGCTGTGGCACTTAGACCGGCAAATGTCAATCGGCAAGTACAGCTATTATGCGACCGAAACCGATTCGAATATGTTCGACAGATATCTGGTGGCTGGTTTGGGGAGTCTTTTTGGTCGCTGTTATTGAGCGCCATAGCCTCTTGGACGAAGAAAAGAAATGGTTCGACATGTTCAGAATTCTTTTTGAGGTCGTTTCTGCTTTTGCCGGAATCGGACTGAGTCTCGGCTTCCCCTCGGTGAGGTCCCTCGTATTTTTGACATCTCCCAATTCCCTGACGTGTGGCAATATCAGGATAACTTTTCGGTGAATTTTACTGATGATTCTAAATGCTTGATCTGATTGTTACCTGAGTTTGCTGGGGCACTACGACCGCTTTCCAAGCTTGTCATCATTGTTATCATGTACGGGAACCTACACTGCGTCTCTTTGTGCTGTACTAACAAACTGCAGGGTTCGAGGCCGCCACCGAGGCCTACCTGTGGGCGTAGAGCGGGCTGTTACACTCCCGAAAGAGCTCAATACAAATCGCCAGGGAGACAGAGCGAAGAACCCTAATAGTCCTCTTAGTGCCACTGGCGAGGGTGCCCCGGTTGCGCCTGCATAAACCATAGACATCATTCCCTCCGTCATTACTATAATATAATACTTTGTGAACTTTTCTCTTGCTGCACCACTTAGTCCCAAATTTCAGAAGAGTCTTAGGCGTTTTCTGAGAACATGTACTTACTGTATTATATGTTCGTCCGAAACCTTTTCAGACTCCGTGATCTTTGATATGTGATCCGCCCTCGGCTCTGCTCACGGTGATGCTCCGGCTCCGGCGGCCACCACACACGTGTCTGTTCCGGCCGTCGAGCCGGGGACCAAACATCCGAGATTAGGCGACCACGCGAGCCGGTGGAAAAGAGAGTGAGTGAGTAGGACGAGATCCTCATCTGCGCCGTCACCAATCTTGCGGCCACCAATGATTAATTCCTGTAATGATTGCAGGCCAGACAAGATTTGGACGAGTTTCATTAGGGTCGTTCACAGTTCACTTTTTCTCCCATTCCCCCCCCCATTTTTTGCTGGATCTTTGGTTTTACGTGGTTTTTGCTCGGGATTTTTTCCCTTTTCAATTCAATGATGTAAAAAGGGTTGAAAATGGAAGAAACGAAGTGTCTAGGTGCAGAATCCATGAAACGGCAGAAAAGAGGGAAGAGAAAAATGGCCAGAAAAAGTGAACTGTGAAACCCCCCGACAAAAGCTCCCTTTTTCTCTCCTTTTTTGTATTCCTTTTTTCGTTTTACTTAGGTTTACATCCCTGTGTAGTTCAGATCCCTACAGGACATCTCAGGGGGCCTTATGCATGCATGCGTGGTATAACAAAAGCCTGTCTCCCACCCTGTTTGATGCGGATATATTTATTTGGAAAACAGAACAAAAATGGAATGAAAAATGGAACGAAAAATGGGAGGAAAAATGGAACCGTGAACGACCTTATTGATGAGCACACGCTGGAGATGGAGACAGACAGATGAGATGGGAATGGAATGGAAGGAAGAGCGTTGTGAGAGGGATGAAAGTGCACGATGGGGCCACTGCAAAGCGTCAGTCTGTTCTTGTTGAAATGGGGGGTGAAGAGGGAGGGAAATGTGAGACGTGACATTATGGACATGATATCGTTAGCGCGCGCTGTATCCGTATTTTAGCTAACGTCGATTGTGAGGGAGGGAGTTCAGACGCCACCACTGGCAAATCAGTCATGGGCGGATGCGGTTCTGTTCCATCTTCCTGCAAATCCAACCGAAGGAGTAATCCATTCTGGGTGCCGGAGAGCCGTGTCAACAGGGGAAGAAAAAGGTCCACATCCCGTGGCGGCATCAAGATAGTAGAACATGTGCAAATGCTCCAAAGGCATTGACAGGTGGGACGAGGCCGTAGCTAGTCCGCTGAACCCAACCGCTCTCAGGCTCGGAGACATGTTGAAAAGTTCAGTTACTTCGGACGCTAGAATCGCCTTGCCCGTCAATTTTCAATAGCTCTAGGAGTGGGAAGTTGCCACCCGCAGCTCGGATGGGTAATCGTTGGTACGAAGTCGTTTTAGTCGTTTTTATAGTAGCTGGACGGTCTGAGTCATCTTTGCGAGGAGAGATGGAAGAAAGGCGGGGGTTTTTCATGAGCCACACAGGGATCGAGAGGCCATCGACCACAAGAACGAGGAGTCCGAGTTCAAGATAAGATTGTGACAGTTGGGAGGTGAGTCACGCTGTGACATGGCCATCGTCGGCATGTGGCAATCGCTTTTCAACTTAGCACTTGCTTTCAGCATGAATATATGTAGTTTTCGCTCTTCTTCTGAATATCTGATTCACGCTCAAGAGGAAAACATGCTCAAAAATATCCGAGTCTCGCCAATCGCGCACTCTAATAGTAATACTGCAATGTTGTCCGAACCTCGACAGTGAGTCCGCGAGGAACATTATCTGCTTTGACTGATCTCGTCTTAAATTTCTCGAACTGCGAGCGAGCCTGGGTCCCGGGGACTCGAGATTGCCACGCTCGAGTGAGACCGGTACCCGGACATTTCCAACCGCTCACAAAAGCACCGCTTAACCTCCGCCGATGAGATGCAAGCCATCGAATGGGCTCAGTCGATCATTTACAATTATTTTAACTATATTTACATGTCTCCAAGAATACAAGGCAGCCTACTCAGTTGCTGGGCGCGTCGACGATAACTTGGTTCAAGACGGTCACCCTTCGTCCATCTGCGAACCAATGAGAGTGGATTTCAAAGAGAATGTATAGCACGTACCGAAGAATCCTCGGATACCGCCGGGCAAGTGCGGAGGCGTCAATGACTTGTCTTCTTCGATGCTATAAATAGTGATCTCAGACGAAAGGACATTCAACATAAAATTTAAAACCTACACGAGGTTCAACGACGAGGTGACCTGGCTCTGGACCGGTGCGTCCCGGATGACAATTGCCTCGCTAATGATAGCGGTGTAGAAGAGGCCCACTACACCTGCCTAACGATTCCGTCAGAATGAATCATAAATAAATCACTGTATTATTGCACACACCTCAATCGGCTTGCTCTGGTCCGCAGGGACCTCCACCGCGCCGCTGAACGTCACGATTGCGCCAGCCTCATCGAATCCCTCGCCCTGGAGCTGCTTCTTGTACTCGTCGCGCGAGACGGGCTTCCCATTCACGGTGACGGTCGCGTGCTCGGAGAGGAAGCTGTCGAAGGCAGCGTCAAAATCGGTTGACGTCGTGGCCTTGATGATGGAGGACAGGTGTTGCTCCGCCCAGGTTCTCAGCGGTGGGAGGACGATGTTCAGGGCCATTGTAGGTGGGTCGAGTTTCAGGTTGAAGTCTGGGCTGACAGGTTTATAAGCAGGAGGGCTGAGCGCCTATATTTACTGTCCGATCGCGGAGGCCGAGCCAGCCCTGGGGAAACGGGGCTGGAACGTAACGGCAATTCATTTAAATACGTTCCCGCGTCCGCCGTGTTACCGCGATTTGCATTACTTGCCGAGGGCAGTGCACATCGTGTCGGAGACTAGGCTCTTCATTCCCCAGACTATCGGCCGGGTCAATATGCGATGTATCAAGTGGACAAGGCGAGTAAAGTGAAGTCTGCTCAGTAACACAGCTGCAAATAGTAGCGAGGAGGATTCAAAGGACAACCCGGATGGGATTAATATTGATACTCATCAGACAGGTAAGACGCTGCGGGGTGGGAGTGGTTCATCCATACAGGCAATTCCAGCTCGGGTGGAGACGAATTCAGTACCGAGTCCAAGACAACTTGAGAGCACCGGTCGTGGTTCAACCAAGGGTTGAATTTCAATCATTGAATCAAGGTGGGACAGGACGACACGTGCACAATCACGGACCAAACACGGTCACACAAGGCCATCCTCTTACCGTCACTCCGTTCCAGCCCCGTCCCTTGACGCGTTCTCAGGCTACTCCCTGTGTACTCCCGGTGGCACAGCTAGGCCATCTCGTTTCAGCCCTCCCACACATGTCGGCTGCCACTCCATTCCTCACTGCTATCTCATCCACACTTCCAACCGGATTGTCGGAATCATTGGCGGAGTTTCAGTCTCCCGCAGCAGCTCAGGTGCTCGATACTCTAATTCGATTTCTCAGTGGGGGAGACTCTCCAGATCCTGAAGCGCAGCAGCAATGGTCCGAGCGGCAGCACGGAGCTATGACCGCTTTGGGTGCACTGACGAAGTCCTCGTCGACTAATGGAAAGCGTCAAAGAGAGCAAGATAACGACTCTGATTCGCAAGCAAAGCGGCAAAAAACAGACCCGATCGGATCCCCAGAGGATGGGCCCGCGCTATTCACGCTCCATGCCATTTCGACCACGTCTCCGATCCGCAAAAAGGTCGACATCGCCGTCCACGCGTCATCTGTCCAGTTCCTGAATCCATCTACTCGGGCCATCGAATCATCTATCCCTCTTTCGACTCTTACGCGCGCGTTTCTCCTTCCCACTCGCGGGAAGATGAAGGCTCATTGGACTGTTGTCATCTTGTCTTCGGACACACCGGACCGGGGCAAGAAGCCTGCCGCCCAATCATCCTCTCCGCAGATTATTTTTGGACTGGATGCCACCGCCTCGGCTGCTGTCAAATATACGTCTGGCACCGAATTGAATGCACTCAAGGCCGGCACACCCACGCGCGCCATCCTTCTCGACTTCCTCGGGCGCCTGCCGTTCCCCGTTCTCGAGCCGGTCTCTGCAGTGTTCAAGAGCGCGTGCGCAGGGGTCGCCGCCAGCGCATCCGAAGGCGGCGTCCCCGGTGTCGAAGCGTACCGCGCCGCCAAGGCCGGGACGCTCTGGTTCCTGCGCGACGGGGTTCTCTGGGGCGAGAGCAAGCCGTGCGAGTTCTGGCCGCTCGAGAGTCTGCTGAGTAAGACCGACGGGCTGCGCGTCGTCAGCGCCACTGGGCGCACGTGCACCGTCGTATTAACGCGCAAGAGCCCCCCGGAGGAGCTCGCAGAGCTTGACGAGGGCGAGGCGGACCCCGGCGTCGAGGTGGCGTTCTCGCTCATCGACGGGCGGGAGCAGGAGGGGATTAATAAATGGGTGCGGGAGCACCGGGAGTTGTTCGGGAAGGAGAAGGCGGCGGGGGTTGGGGCGCTGCAGGTGCAGGATGACTCGGACGAGGAGGACGGGGACTTCGAGGTGGACTCGGAAAGTGATGGCGGGTCTGCGACGAGCGGGTCGTCAGATGAGGAGGAGAGTGGCGGCGACAGCGGCAGCGAGGAAGCGGAGGATAGCAATGCGGAACAGGAAGAGGGGGACGGGGACGGGGATGAAGAGGAGGAACTCAAAGCGGAGAATCATCCCTTGATGCGTCCGGGGGCGATGCCGCGCATGTCGCGCGCTGCCATCGATATGGTAGCTGCGATGGTGGAGGGTGAACTTGTAGGTGATATGGAGGACGACGGAGAAGACGAGCTCGACGACTGATAAATAAATTAAAATACTGATAATGTTGCTCTCTTCGTCGTTTACAGCTGTAACTTATTTTGTGAAGGTGCGTGGAGATTGTACATCGCCTTGCTCCAACACTATTGTGCCCCTTGAAGCTGAACGAACGCTAACAGCCGATTATAACTTGGGCTGAAAATCATGATTGCAATTTGTGGACCTGGAGCGTTCACAACCCACACTTCCTGCTTCTTGATCATCCGGTAACACTTCCGAGGCTTGCCACATATTGAAAAACTTACATGCGGGATGTTGACGGGATGGAGTAAAATGTGTGCGCGCCTACGCAGAACCACTTGTCATTGAACTCTAGACTCATCCATTCCAACCCCGGAGCTTGAACTAATGAGTGGATCTCTCGGGCCACCGTTTCTGTGCAGCATCGGAAAGCGTCAGGTCCCGGTCTCATGCTCAGTTTCTCCTCAGAGTCGCTGTGTGTTAATTAAATTACCGGCTTGCACCAATATTGCGACAAATGGTGAGATTGGTTTCCGACGTTAGAGGTGAAATGCTCTCGGTGATAAAATTGCGGGAACACGGAAGCGGACCGGGGAAAGCATTCAATTCGCTTCCCGTGAACTTCATTCGCTCCATACCCCGGTCCCCTTCAACCGCCTCGAGCGGGGAGGCGGGAAGTATAGACGCCGACCTTTCCGGCTTATAAAGGAGCCAACAAGACTTCAACCTACAACTCAACCCAACTACAATGTCTACCAACATTGTCCTCCCATCTCTGAGAATCTGGGCAGAACAGCACCTGTCCTCCATTATCAAGGCCACCACGCAGACCGCGTTCGACGCTGCGTTCGATGGATTTCTCTCCAAGCACGCGACCGTTACTGTGAACGGGAAGCACGTTTCTCGCGACGAGTACAAGAAGCTGCTGCAAGGCGAGGAATTCAACGAGGCCGGCGCAACCGTCACGTTCAACGGCGCAGTGGAGGTCCCTGCGGACCAAAACCACTCTATTCAGGTGTGGACGGTCGTGGTGGCTTGCGCAATTTATTCTGACAGAAGTCGTAGGCCGGGGCAGTAGGATTGTTCTACACCGCTGTCATCACCGAGCACATCCATCACGGCGCGCCGGCTCAGAACCAGGTCACGTCGTCGTTGAATCTCGTGTAAGTTGAATTTTGTCTTGAATCTCCACTGCTGTCTGATCTTTCCCTGGTAGCATTGAGGAAGATAAGACTTTGTCACCTCCGCACTTTCCCGGTGGTACCAGAGGATTCTTCGGTCCGTGTTCTATGATATCTTCGGAAAAGTTCCTCCTGACTGGTTCGCAGATGGACGAAGGGTGTCCGTGTTGAACCAAGTCATCCTCGATGCGCGCAAGAACTGAGCAACATCCTAGTTCTCTATCATGTCTATCATGTTAATATATCGTTTTGTTTCTTATGTTCGAACACGATACGTAAATAGTTTAATATTTACGCATGCCTCAAGTTCCCCTGGGAATGCGACGAAAATGCCCGAGCGAACTCGTTAGAGACCAGCAGAGAGCGGTGATTAAGGAGGTTAAATCAAGTTTTTTTACTTCAATAAGCTGCTCGACGAGTTCCTCAGAACGCCTCCGCTGATTTCCAGATCCCGTTGCTTCAGAACGATCTTTTTAATTTGATTGCAGATTCTACCTATTTGCTAACCTTCCTAAAGATTTCCGTGTTTTCCGACCTGGCGACGACGTCTTCCACAGGACTAAGAGCCTGCCTATACACAAAGTCTACAGGCCGTGAGACTGCAATATTTTCTGCATCCCCCCCCCCCCCCCCCCCCATCAGAGTTTTGACAGATCTCTGGTGGGCCTTGTTTGACCTTTTATAAGACCAAACAAGGCCTAAAAGGTCAAAAAGGCCAAAAGGTCGAAAGTTCACAAGAGAGGTCGTGATTTTCACAAGGTAATATTTTAGCCTCATTTTTTTTTTTCAAATGTGTACTGGGGTTAGTTTACCATTTCATGTGGGTCGTTTTGGACCTTTCGACCTTTTTGACCTTGTGACCTTGTGCACCTGCTCAGAAGCCCCAAAAGGTCACCAGGAATCTGTCAAAAGGCTGATGGGCCCCCGATCACCACAGCGTGATATCATGAATGTCAGATTGTTTCCATTGTGTGCTGTACTAGTGGAGGTGTTATCTGGGTCCGCGCATTATGACCATACGAACATCTGGATAGTTGAACATCTGGATGGTCGCTTGGCAACTTGATATTCTCACCAAATATCTCATGACTTTGGATCATATAAACTGTTAGGCAACCTAGTGGCGGCCAAAATGATTTCATGCTCTTCTCGCACCTTCCTCGCGGCATGTGCTTTGGCATACCTTGAAGGTTGCATCTCTGCCGTCTTAAACCGTACCATCGATAATTTCAAAGGGGATTTAACAACTGGATTTGTCCCAATATACGAACCTCAACATTCGTGGAACACCGTCGTTGTAGGTGTACATATTGCTACCAAAGCTCTTCACTGGCTAACGACGAGATCCTGAAACAGGACGGCAACTGCACTCTTTGTTCTGTGAAACCCGACCCGACCCGAACCGTCGACAATACATGGCACGACAGCTCTCAGCGGGCCGGGGATAGCCCTTCATCTGTCACCATACAATTTACGGGTACGTTTAGCCATGGCCCGTTGATGACGCTCCTAATCTACGGACTCTCTATCCAGGAACAGCGATATATTTATTCTGCATCGTACCCCAGGATGATCCAACCAACTTGGTCAACTTGACATTCACTGTGGATGGCGCAAGCACCGGGGCTACACCCATCTCCCAATTTCTTCGAGAGATATTCAATATTCCGTCCCTGTGCTTGCAGCGGACGGACTCGGCAACCAACCGCACACGGTAATTGCGCGCACGGCGAGCCCGTCGATATTCATGTTTGACTACGCGATGTATACGTGAGTTTCAACTTTCCGCTCGCAGTGTGATTTTGTAATGGGAACGAAACTGTAGGTTTGACGATGGGATCTCCACCTTGAGTGCACCCAATTCACAAATCACAAGTGTCCCAGGCCCAACCCCTGGCGCAGAAATCAACGGGCCCTCTGCATCCCACCCTCAAAAGGTTGCAATTGTGGTCGGAAGCATATGCGGTGCCATGGGGGTGTTGTTCCTTGGGACCCTAGTGTTTATATGCAGACAGCGGTGGATGGCACGTCTTCGCAACGGAAAGGGCGAACCAGGCACCCTGATTCATCCGTATGATCCAACAGGGGGGCAGCCCGTCTCGTGGCCTGGGTCGGAGGCAGCAGAAATGACAGCTCTACCGCCATATACGATGGTGGACCAGTTCCACGGCCACGCAGGCCCACCCAAGTGGAGTAAAAATCAGATAATTGTATGAACGACCACGTAGTCAAGTGCCTGCTTCGAGTGCGTCTCTTGGTACGCACACTTACAGTTCAATGTGGACCCGTCTATTTGTTAGGTTTAATTTACTAACATTGAAATGTATCGCGAAGCCTGCTGGAGGTGGATTTGCACTTGAGCCTTCTGGTGACAAATCTTAGGCCTCGACAAGGATGCATAGTAGGCGCACCCTGTCCGGTCCCGTTAAGTTGCTGAGTCGGCACATCCCCCTACGAAAGTAATTCACCTATCATGGAAGTTGACCTGGAACTTTATTTAATTATTTCCTGTATCGTCTGCCAGTTCAGCCCAACTCTGCAGGTTGATCCCCTCGAAATTCGCATGAACAACGCCCGGCCAAATCCTCTCACAAAATCAATAACAAATACCTGATTGCAGTTAGGAAAAATTCGATGGTTACGGCGATCGTGCACAAGACGCTTATCTGCGCTTCAGCCGCTGTCGAAGGTACCTGAATGGTCAGCCACTGTCGGAGTAATTTATCTCGGACGTTCGGGGACCTCTAGACGTTTATGCGGCGGCCGCGTCGATCTCGGGGCGCCGGACGCCCGTGCGGATGCACCTGATCTCGCGAATCCGCCCGAAGTGGCTCCTCCGGGATAGTGAAGAGATGACGATGAGGCAAGATTAAAAAAATACATAGCCTAGTTCGGTGGCGCAGAAGCTCCGGGGTAATTCGCGTGGAGTGAGTTCCGGATGTGAAGGAAAACGACCTTCCGGCGTGGTTGTGGGCGTGTGTGGGCTGCTATTATAAGAGAAATGGGGCCAGTAATGTCTCGTACAATAGGATTTAACCTTGGACGCACGCTCCAACACGCCAAAGCACGCCACTCTTCAGGAATTTGCCAGGAACGTTCGCACCAAAATTAGCTTCTTTTCTGCGGAAACGGAAATCGAATAGGACTAGGCTACTCGCCCGCCAGAAGTAGCTGGTAAGGATCCCGACATTCCCCGCAATTCCCCACATGGGGACGGCAAGAGGGAGGTCGGGCCGACGTGCCGAGGCGCAGATCACCTGCCGGTGGGGTAATTGCGGGGTAACTGCATTTCTTCCTTTCCTTTCATCCCCGCTGGCAAGCGGCGCCCACATCCGTGGAATCTCTCCCGGAAACTCCACCAACATCGCTATATAGACCCGCTCCGCAGTCTCGCGTCGAGCCCGCGCATATATCATGGTGAGCTACGTGTCGTCAAGATGCTGTGGAGCCTGGTCTCACCGTCATCTGAAGCCAACGCAAGTACAGCAACAACCCTCAGAGCTGCACAACGATCCGAACAGCAAGCACGCCAATGCGATGCACAGGGATGCGCTTCTCCAGGCTCTAGGATCAATACTGGCACCGGTGAGTTACATTCTACTGCGCGGATGACGTTCTCGGTGCCGTTGCCTTGGCTTGGGTTCATCACAACAGGCCAAGGGCGACGTTCAGCCTCCTCGAGGCCCGCCCGAGCCCTGGCTGTGTACTTCTGCCGCAAACCAAGTTAATTGGCCTGCCGCGGGACATGAGCGGCCAGCCAGTCGACACCGAGAATATCCCTTTTTTGCGCTCAATTTGAGCGAAAACGACTAATATTTGACCCAGAAACGCCCAACACTGACGGGACGCTCGTCCTCCGCGTCCACCGTCGACTCGTCGCGCTCGTCGTCCGGCACTGCGAGCCCCGCGCACGGCCACCCTGCGTTCCCTCCCTCGCACATACATCTCCATCCCGGCGCGCACTCAGCCGCGCCACCACCGGCGCCACACTCGACGCCCATGCCAAGCCCGCTGCACCACCCGCACGCCCCCTCGCCGCTCGCGCGCTCCGAGTCCGCGTCGTCCGCTCAGGTCAGCAGACAGCCTCCCGGCCCGTGCACGCTGACCCCCCTCCACCCAGGACGCACACGCCCCGCCCGCGGACGCCACCATCGCGCCCGCACCCACGCCCGCCGCCGCCCGCGCAAAGTTCATCGACTCGCTCAAGAGCAAGAACGGCGCCTGGGACGCGCTCATCCACGGCTCGTTCTCATGAGGGGGAGGGGCGTGGTCTACGACAACGTCTTCGCTGGCGCGGACTGCGTCGTCGTTGCCTGCGATCACCCGTTATACATCCCTCTCGGTACGGTCTCTGTTTTTCCCGCTTCTGGGCAGTTTTTGCTGGTTCATGTGCGTCTGGGAGCCAGTGTATGTATGTATATATTTGTAGAGAGGCACCTTATACCGCTGTAGTGCATATGAATCTGTTGTAATGCACGTTGTTGTATCTACTACGGCGGTGGGTCGGCAGGCGTCGGCATTATCCGCAATCGGCCTATTTTCAAATGCGGAAAGCCTGACTCACAGCCAAACTCAGCCAAGCTAGGACAAGCTCAGCCAAGCCCGGAGCTGGCAACCACACACTTTCAATGGCAAGGACGAGTTACCTACATGGTGCGTCTGTCCTAGAATCCTGCAGATCCCAAGCAGATCCGGCCGAAGTGGCGAAAGTTTCGAAATATTCACAGCGTAAGACTCAAGGAGAACCTGGAGAAGTGGACTGAAGCGGAGCACTCCAGCCCGCCTGGAGAAACAGCTTGTGGAAACCACACGAGCACTCCGTCGGGCAGGGAGAAAGATTTATCATGTCAAGTTGTCAAGGAGGTGATTTCCCGTCATGGACAGCGTCTCCACTCTCTTCACATATCATCGTTCCCTCAGCCCCTAATTGAAGGCTTCTCGCATTCAATGAAGTCACTGGAAACTAAATCCAAAAGGAAATTCTCTCATCTGGGTGGCCAGCACTCACTGTGTCGGCCACTCAAAGTCCCTTCTTGCTTGCGACCGGCATGGCTGGTCTGATATCTCTTGCAGCTCAAGTTGGCTCCAGTCTCGCTCAATTACACACCTCCTTCCGTGGGGCCCGCGAAACTATTCCCAGCTGACATCCGAACCGGCCGCCATGTCAAGCACACTATTGACACTTCAGGTTCACATCCACAAAGGTGTTCACACTCGCACGGCTGCACTCCTGCGCGAGCCCATCGATCGGTGCAGCGAGAGACTGGAGAAACTACGCGACGAGTTTAACTCGGATCCAGATGAGCCAATGTTGATACGTCGACGGTTGGCGTGGGCAAGAAGCGACGAGCGTCGGGTCACCGACTTCACTCAGAAGCTTGGGCGCTACAAAACCATGTTTATTATAATTTGGCATTACAGGTCGATCTTGCATCAGTTCATCTCCACTTTGTGCGCACTTGACTATCTGGCTCACATGTACGTGTTGGTCAGGTTGATGACTTGCAGCTCGTAATGTCGCAGCTGCTCATTGACCGAATGTCGGAACGACTGGAAGCTGCAAGAAAGCAGGACGGTATGCCTTTTCGATAGCTCAAGGCAAGCAGAGAATTCACGATTTCTTTTCTTTTAAGACGAACAGATGCGAAGGATCGTGGACTGGTTGACGCCGGTGGACATTGAGTCGAGGCTCCAGATCATCCTGCAACTTCGTCAGCCCGGGACCTGCCAATGGGCCTTAGACAGTGCAGTTTTCAAGGCATGGAAAGAGTCGACCTCGGGTTCATTACTTTGGCTGCATGGCATTCGTAAGCTCCGCGACTACCTGAAGCTTCGGGTCGCTGACAGCTGTCTTCAACTGGAAACGGCAAGACAGTCATATTGTACGTGGAGTCTCCACTACTTCAAGTGCTGCGCTCTTACTAATATTCATATAGATCGGTCCTCATTGAAACTCTCGTCCAAGAGCGCACACCCAGCGATGTCTTGTTGTATGCGTTCTGCGACTTCCGGAACCAGAAAACTGTCGATCCAGTGCTCATTCTCCGCACATTCCTTTCGGAACCACTGCTCGCATATTCTGACGCCATTACTCCTGATTCCGACGACCTCATGAAAGCGGAACAGGAGAGAAGAGGACCACCGCAAACAGTAGCACACCTCGTAATTCTCATACGCAAGGCCGCGTAACGATTTCAGCGAATCCGCATTGTCCTAGATGGCTTGGACGAGTGCGAAAGGTGCGATCCCTTGCTGCAACTTTCGCCTACTCTGGTATCAGAGGATGGTTTCAACGTGTACGTCGCAAGCCGGACGGAGCAAGATATCCGGGAGGCTTTCCGTTGTGCGGAAATTATCTCGCTACAAACGGAGTGGTTACACGTTCACAACGACATTGGGCGCCATATAGATGGTGAACTCGAACATCGACCACAGCTGGCTCGTCTTAGTGCGCAGTTAAAGGGCACAATACGTGCAACTATCGAAAGCAAAGCTTCTGGGATGTCAGTCCGATAGTTCCGAACTGTGACCACCTCATGATCTTCCTGCACAGGTTGTGTTTCGTGCAATGTCAACTTGACCTCCTGGTTTGACAACCCGCCTACAAGAGCCTGATGAACACCCTGCAAAATCTCCCTCCTACTTTGTTGAACATGTATGATCGCATCCTGGAGTGCATTGACGATACGGGCGAGGAGGCTGTGTTGATAGCGCGTCGGGCTCTGCGCTGGATCGCTGACGTAAAACGGCCGATACGACTCGCCCAGATTGCAGAGGCCATCATGATAAAATCGGGGGCATTGAACTCGACAGACTACTCGGTTACATCCAACGTAGTTTCTCAGTCCTGGTCTGTCACCTTTGCCAGCCAACTGTTTCAAAATCTGATAATTGACCGGCGACAGGAATATCTAATGTCCTCATACTTGCTCGAGTCATCATTCTCGGGCTACCATCTTCCCGCCCTTCCCATCCTCGGGAACGAGATGTTTGTCCTGCTACTCGACTACATGCTCATCAACGATTTTTATCGCCCTTTCTTCACGTCTGAGGACGACTTGCGCCATTTTGTCGACAACGAGCACCCGTTCTACTATTACGCGGCTACATGCTGGGTTCAGTACCTCCCCTTGGTGGATATATCTAAGCTCGCAACTCTAGACGCGCTTCTCCGCTTCATTCAACCAGAAACATATGAGACCGCCCACAACCTTCGACAGCAGTTATGGTTCGCCTGTGTCGATGGAATCCAACAGGGCAACTTGAACAAAAATGGCTACTATGTGTGCCATCCCCTCCGATGGCTCTTTGGTCATGGTATACACCCCGCCTTCATCGAGCGTGTTCCTTCGCTCGGCCTCCCGACTGAACTGATGCAATGCTGCCTGTTCGCGATAATATGGTCGAAGAAGAATACACCAAATATAGAGATTCTGCTCGACTCAGGGGCCGCGGATGTCCATTCCGAGCATATCTGTGAACCCTGCTATCATATGGCGGGATATGAGCTCCCCGTCGCGCGCAGTTCCCTCGCCTTCGCGTTCGAAGCTGGAAATCTCCCCGCAGCCCACGCGTTACTCAAGCGTGGGGCCGCTGCAAGTGCTGTGATGGCCGATGGATGGACTGCGTTGCACTCAGCGACGAAAAGCGGTCTTCAGGAGGCAGTCCAGATGTTGCTACAGAATCCTGTCTATGGCGTAGACGTGCATGCGCCGGACAGAGGCGGCCTGTCTGCGTATATGATCACGGTTCAGATAAACACAGAGGCGGTTATACACGTGGTGGATCACGGCGCATCAGAGGAGCTCGATCTATTTGTCAACCCGCCAGATGGACCTGATGAGGAAGCCATCATTCAGGTCGGGCTTTGTCCCGCGCGGATGCTTCCGGCACAGGTCAAGTTGGTTACCATGATCTTAGACTTCGCCGAGTACTGGGCAGTCCGCTCCGCAAAGAGGAGTGATGCAGAGGGTGCGATTTTTGAGGGCAGTTCACCAGACGAGCCATATGTAACTCTCATGATCGGTGGAAATGGCAAGGCACCCCTCCACCGTTTGTTTTTACCACTGTATCTCACGACCAGGGTCAGTTCAAGAGGTAGCAGATCGTTGGATCGCGCACACTTATCAACAGCCGTAATAAGTCACGTTTCGACCGCTCCAGACCGCACCATCAGCAGAAATGGTCAACCAACAGAAAAATTGTGGGCTCAAAGACTTCATCTGAGTGCTGGTTATGGCTGATAATGTGCTGGAATTGGAATTCTACAAGTGCAGGCCCTACTCCAATGAGAGGTGAGCGGCACTACGGTGTAGTCGAGCGAGTGGCAAATTGATGGGACTTCCGCATTTGGGGAGGGGGAGGGTCCTTTACGTACGTTGATCGGTGTGCGCGATCCAACGATCTGCTACCTCTTGGGTCAGTTCATCACCTTGTCAATCTTGTCAATAATTTACTAAACCAGGAGATAACTGGATATGTTCATCAGGATGGTCGAGCCACACCTCCTCGATTGGAACCTACCGGCAGGTTCACTCCTGGTTCGAAGCCGGAAACGGGTCGCTGCGGACACTGGACCGACTAAAAATCCAGAACAATGCGCACGGTTCTCCGGAAAAACGAAAATGTGGTCACATCGGATGCCATGTGAGGATTACCTCCGTAAATGTCAAGTCTCTGCAGGAGTGGAAGGTTGCCTCTCACAGCAGAAATGACCTCTAGGCAGGAAAAGTTAAGGCTCCAACCATTTAGTTTTCGTGTAGACCTGGGGGCAAATTAAACGAAAACGGTATCTACACGGTTTAAAACCGTGTAAAACCGTTTATAAATGATTTTTTCCCGGAGAACCTAAGTTTGAGTTAGAATAGTCAATTATGAGCTTCAATCGCAGCCTAGGACGCATTCTGAGGAGGCTGGCACTATTATAATGTCTACAGCTATACAATGTATCGACGTCAAGTATCCAATGTCTGGCTTGGAAACTCGATCTTCGGGAGGATCAGTCAAAGGAGGCGGCGAGCTGGGCGGGACGGGGATTGCCGGCCGCCATCAATCAATTACTCGATTGGGATAGATCTTGTTTTGGTCCCGCCCCGAGCTCCACAAGAAGTTTGTTTTGCATTGGGTCTGTACCGGGCATTCTTACGAACCCCATGAATCATCTCAGCCCTCAAACACTCAAGATGTAAAGGCAGAATCACAGGGCCCGGTAGTACTCTGGCTGTAACCGTTTAAACCGTGTAAAAATGGTTTGTAAACTGTTTGCACCTCTGCTCAAATAAAACGGAAACGAAAACGGTTAAAACCGTGTAGTATGGTTTATACACGGAAACGGTTGGAGCCTTAGGAAAAGTTCATCGCGAAGGATGCCTCCTTCCACTGTTGGGAATGCTGCGCCAGGAGTTCCAAAGGACCGGGGTGGTAACATATTGGCCTTGCGCAGTGGGCGCGCACTCCCAACGGGGAATTAATTCCACGATCGAGAAACCTTCTCAAGAGATCCATCATTTGAGATGCCTTCAGGCTGGACCACCAGCATAGAGTAAGGGCTATGTCGGACCACAGCACGGGGGTTCCCATGATGAGCTGATGCCACCGAGGGCAGACTTGTGACAACTGCATGAGCTCCGCTTTTGCGGCCCGTCCAATCTCTTCTGCCTGTAAACCCGTTGTGGCAGCTTTACTTACAAACACGAACATACATACCGACCGCTCGTGCTAGCTCACCTTCTTACCACGACCTATGTATTGCTACCTACTTCTCTCTTGCTCTTAATCCCCCTCAAAAGGGTCTTATTGTTCCTTCTTGTGCACATCTTGGGTCTTATCTGGTATCCCGGTGAGTGGGCTTCCATTTTTTGAACAACATCCGCCCTTTTTCCAAAAAAGTCGTACGATTTTGAGAACGGCGAGATTTTCATCTCGCTGAGACCAAATCTCCGTCTCGCTGCCTCCCACCTTTCACAAGCCACCGCACTGTACTTAACGAGCCCTTAAGGGTCTCGCCACTGTCACCGTCACCGTCACCGTCACCGTCACCGTCACTGCCACGAACGCGCGCCGCCGCGTTGCCACGTCACCGAACTGGCATCGTCCCGCCGCCAACCTTCTGTCCCCCATTCGCTCGTAACGCGAGGCCAAGCTACCGGGCTGGCCGATACCGAGACCCCCATCGAGTCTGAGCAGCCATCACCCTTGACCCCGCCTCCCCGCACCCCGAGCCCCACATGTCCCCGCACCCTCACACCGTCCCCACTTCCGGACTTCATCACCCCCGACCCCCCCACCGACTCTGACTCATCCAGCGACTCCGACCCCTCCCCCCCGCCGACGCCAAAGAACTTCACGATGACCGGCAACGCCACCGTCGAGACCCACTCCACGAAACCCCCCGTGCTGAGCGCTGGGGACTGCACGCCCGAGGCTCTCCGCGATTTCGAGCTCGGGTTTCGTGACTACTGCTCCTTCAAGGATCTCGCCGTGGAAAAACAGACCGCGGTCGCTGTCGGCTGTTTCCGCGACCCACGCCTACGCGACTGGCTCTCCCTCGACAAGGTCCACGCGGGCATCCTCGCCGGTACCTTCGAAGAATTCATGGTCAAACTCCGGGTGAAGGCGCTGCCCCTTAATTGGGAGCGCACTTCCAAGATCGCTATGAAGTCCCGCCGCCAACGCGCCGGCGAATCCTTCGACTCCTTCTCCAACGACGTCCGCCTCCGCAACTACAGTCTGCGGGGCACAGATTCCTTCCTCGAAGATGACGCTCTCCGTTCGCAACTCGAATCCGGCATGCTCGCCGACCTCATTGACCACTACGAGGAGGACCCGATTGCCAAGGTCCAGACGGACCTCGACGTGTGGCTCGGCGAAGTCAAGCGCGTTGATGAACGTCGCACCCGTCAGCTCCTCACCTACCAGCTCCTACTGAAGGAGGACCGCGAGCTCCGCGAGCGCGAACGCAAGCGCACCGCAACGAACGACAACAGCGACCGTCCGGCAAAGAAGAATAACCAGAACATTCCCCCCTCCTCATCGGCCTCGTCCTCCGCTCCTCGTAAAAACTGCCCCCAGCTCACCGAAGACGAGCGCAAGCTCCTCGACGCGAACAACGGTTGTCGTCGGTGCCGTAAACCCTTTGTCGACCACCGCTCGAACGACAAGGTCTGCGATTTCCCTCCCGCGGACGGCTACAAGCCCGTGACGCAGTCCGCGATCAATGCCGCGATCATGAACCTCAGCAAGGACCAGGCGAACAAGTACGGCGTGTCCAAACCTTCCAAACCCGTCGCGCCCGTCGTCGAGGCTGTCGCCGCCGTCATGCCAGAGATTGACGACCCGAACGACAGCGGTACTTCCGATGGGGACTTGTCCTTCCGTAACGTGAGTCACCGTCATTTGTTTTGGGACTTCCGCATGGAGGGTCCCATGTCGAACCTCCCGATTGACGTCCGCGGGCTGATTGACCACGGTTGTCATCTAGTCTTAATCGACCCGGACCTCGCCGACCGCCTTGCCCTTCGCCGTTTCACCTTGCACCGCCCCGAGATCGTCGACGTTGCCATGAACGCCGACAACAGAAAAAGCATCACCCTCACGGAATACGTCAAATTCAAAGCACTCTCTCCTGATCTTTCTTGGGAATCAAACACTGTTCGCGCTATCATCGCGCCCGGGCTATGCGCCCCCGTAATTCTTGGCCTACCATGGCTCGTACGTAACCAGATCGTAGTCGACCACGCTGCCCGAACTGTAATAGATAAACGGTGCAACTATGATCTGTTCAATCCCCCACCACCTGCACTACCTAAGCCGCGCCCCATGAAGCTTCGCGAACGCCTCGAGAAGACTAAGGCTGACCACAGACTCCTTGCTGCCGAATTAAAGACGATCTGTGCCGAACGCCACCAACGTCTGGTTGATCAGAACCTGTTCGAGGTGGTCAAGGAAGTCGATGTCATCGCTGCTGTCCGCGAACGCATAGAAGTCCTGGCGGAATGGGAGAAATACCAGCAGCTTGGAGACGAGCTTAAATCGAAGTACCGTACCATCTTCGAACCCATTCCGCACGTCGATGACCTTCCGACTGAGGTCACTTGCGAAATCAAGTTGAAAGATGCATACAAATCGCTTTCTAAGAGGACCTATCAAAGCCCTCGGAAATATAAAGATGCCTGGCAGACTCTAATTCAGAAACATCTCGACGCCGGGCGCATACAGCCTTCAAATTCCTCATTTGCTTCTCCTGCCTTTCTGATACCTAAAGCCGAAAAATTCGCGTTACCACGTTGGGTCAACAATTTCCGAGAACTTAACGCGAACACGGTTCATGACGTCTTCCCACTTCCTAGGGTCGACGACATACTCGCCGACTGCGCTAAGGGACGCATCTGGTCCACTATAGATTTCACAGATAGTTTCTTTCAAACGAAACTACATCCCGACTCGATTCCGTACACTGCAGTGAGTACGCCGCTTGGGCTCTACGAATGGTTAGTTATGCCTCAAGGGTTGCGTAACGCACCTTCTGTTCAGCAACACCGTGTGACCGCGGCTCTTCGCGAACACATCGGCAGAATATGTCATGTCTACCTTGACGACATAGTAATTTGGTCTAACAGCGTGGAGGAACACACGAGACATGTTCAAATTATTTTCGACGCCCTGAAATCCCACGGACTGTACTGCAACGAGAAGAAAACGAAGCTGTACCGCCTCGAGATTGATTTCCTCGGCCACCATATCTCACAGCGTGGGATTGAAGCCGACAAGAGCAAAATCGAGCGTATCTTAAACTGGCCAACTCCGAAATCCTCCACCAATGTACGCGCCTTCTTGGGCGTAGTTCGCTATGTTGCCCGCTTCCTTCCAAACCTCGCTACTCATACGGAGGTCTTACACCGTCTTACTACTAAGGACGCCGACAAGTGCTTCCCGGCCTGGGCCTCTGAACACCAATTCGCCTTCGACGAAATAAAACAGATCGTTGTGGGTTCTGACTGCCTTACCTCAATTGACCACGAAAACATGGGAAATAACAAAATTTTCGTCACTGCGGACGCAAGCGATAAACGGTCGGGCGCCATTCTATCTTACGGGCCTTCCTGGGAATCTGCGCGCCCTGTTGCCTTCGATTCTATGACATTCAAGGGTGCCGAGCTTAACTACCCGGTACACGAGAAAGAACTCCTCGCCATTATCCGTGCACTGCGTAAATGGCGTGCAGACCTCGTCGGCTGCCCTATTTTTGTGTATACCGACCATCACATGCTAGAGAACTTTGATTCTCAAAGAGATCTATCGCGCCGACAGGCTAGGTGGATGGAATTTCTTTCCCAATTTGACTGCAAGATTATCTACGTTAAAGGCGAAGATAACACTGTCGCGGACGCGCTGTCACGGACAGATTTCGGCGACAGCATTGAGGCCGAAAATGTGGCTTGCCCTCCCTTCGAAGAATACGACGAGGACTCGTCAGCTGTTGCTTCCCTTTTCCGCCCCGCCACGGACTCACCCTTCTACGCCGCCCGCTGCCTTACCCGTACCAGGATTCGCCCTGGCCCTCTGGAACCACTAGCAAACCCTATCGGCGCTATAATGAATGTTAACGTCAACGAGGAATTCCTTGACAAAATCAGGACTGGATACGGTACCGACCCTTGGTGCACCAAGTTTGGTTCCGTCACCGAGAGCATCGTCGGCCTGAAAAAGGACAACGAGCTCTGGTACATCGGCCAACGCTTAATCGTCCCTTGCACGGGAGACGTCCGAGAGACCCTCTATCGCCTCGCTCATGACGCATTGGGCCATTTCGGTTTTGACAAAACTTACAAATCCCTTCGCGATTCGTACTATTGGCCAAATATGCGTCGCGATCTCGAACAAAGCTATATTCCGTCTTGCGCCGAATGTCAACGCAATAAATCAAGGACAACGACAAAGTCCGGTCCCTTGCATCCGCTACCGATCCCTGACAAACGCGGTGATGCAGTCGCTATCGACTTCATTGGACCATTGCCAGAGGACGATGGGTTCAACTGCATAGTCACCTTCACCGACCGTCTGGGCGCGGACATTCAAATTGCCCCGACTCGCACAAATATCTCCGCGGAAGATTTCGCCTTGCTGTTTTTCGATAAATGGTACTGCGAAAATGGGCTGCCGCTGGAGATCGTGTCTGACAGAGACAAACTTTTCGTCTCGGCATTCTGGAAAGCCCTTCATGCTCTCACTGGGACGAAATTGAAGCTGTCTACTGCCTTCCACCCGGAAACAGATGGCGCGAGCGAACGCTCGAACAAGACTGTTAACCAATGCCTCCGCTATCACGTCTCACGGAATCAGACCGGCTGGGCACGCGCCCTCCCACGGGTACGTTTCCATATCATGAATTCAGTGAATAAATCCACAGGCTATTCTCCCTTCCAACTCCGCATGGGCCGATCCCCCCGTATCATACCTCCTCTTGTCATCGACCCCAGCGAAAAACGTTCCAAGGAACAGATTTCGGCCGCCGACATCATCTCCCAGTTGGAACGCGACGTCGCCGATGCTCAGGATAACCTCCTCGCCGCTAAATTCACTCAGGCCGAACAGGCCAACAAGGACCGCGCGGCGGACCCGGACTATAAGGTAGGCGAGCGGGTGAAGCTTTCAACCACTAACCGCAGGGGACAATATGTTTGCGCCGGCGAGAAGGGCGACCTCCGGGTCGCGAAGTTCATGCCTCGTTTCGACGGCCCCTACACTATCCTCGGCGTACACAAAGAATGCTCGACTGTTACACTCAACCTTTCCGCCCAACCGAACGTCTTCCCGGTCTTCCACACCTCGGAAGTCGAGCCCTATGTCGAGAACGACACAGATCTTTTCCCCGGACGCGAACTTCCCCGACCTGGACCTATCCTCACCGCAGGCGGAGACGAGGAATGGGAGATCTCCGAAATAATCGATGAACGACGGCGCGGCCGAGGAAAGCAGTATCTGGTGCGTTGGACCGGCCACGGTACCGAAGACAAACGATGGCTCCCAGGACGCGAGCTCGCGGAAGCACAAGCGCTCGACATTTGGCTGGCAAGGAAGGATGCAGGAACGGGCCTTCTTTCTTCTAATGTTCCGGCGGCCGGCGGCTCTCCCCACGCTGGGCGTTGAGTCTTCGCGCACGCATTTGTACGTATTTTACTTATTTTTTCCTTTCTCTGGTTGTTCTGCGAGGTACGGACGTTTCTTAAAGACGGGGAGGGTGTAAACCCGTTGTGGCAGCTTTACTTACAAACACGAACATACATACCGACCGCTCGTGCTAGCTCACCTTCTTACCACGACCTACGTATTGCTACCTACTTCTCTCTTGCTCTTAATCCCCCTCAAAAGGGTCTTATTGTTCCTTCTTGTGCACATCTTGGGTCTTATCTGGTATCCCGGTGAGTGGGCTTCCACTGCCACTGACGTCGAAAGAACCAGTGGGCCCCCGGGATCTGTTGAGCACAAGGCGAATATTTTAACCAGGATTTCTGCGGAGAGTCGACGGATCGGGAACAAGATGTAACGGCACAGGCGCGTGTAGTCTTCAACGGCTGCACGATCCAGCTCAATCTGGTCGAGAGAGGTCCGGAGCCGGAGGATTTCGGCGTCGTACCGCTCAAGCTCGCCTGCGGAAGCGGATACAAGGGCTGCGCAGTGAATGGCCTCGGCCCTCGGATTGGGAAGGGTAGTCGTTGGTACGAAGCCGTTTTTGCAGCTGAACGGTCTGCGTCAACTGTGGAATAAGGGAGGGGCAAAACAATGGGGTTTTGCATGAGTTGTACAGGGATTCAGAGGACATTGGGGATGTGGTTAACTTGGAATCTATACATGAAGAGACAAAGGACACTGCCACAGGAAGTCACCTGAGAAATCACCTGAGAAATCACCTGAAGAATCACGAGATGCTATCGAGATGTTGCTGCCGGCTGTCGAGATGTAACCCCCGAGTCCCACGCTCGCCGGCGCCGCCCCCGCGCAGCCGCAGTCGACTCCGACCGATCTCCGCTCATCTGCTATCAATCCCGCATCGACCTCGCATCCCTCGACGCCGAATCATCTTGCTCTTGACCCCACATCCTCCGTGGCCCTCTGTGGTTGAGGGTGAGTTGTCAAATAATCCGGTTGCTCATTCTCTTTCCTACTTATTCTGCTTTGGCAGTTGCTCCCTCACTGTGTTTGCAAGCCCCTATCTTGGGCTGCACAGCTTTTTATAAAAATCATGTGAATTAATCACGTGACCCTTTCGCCCTACAGCAGCCTCTTTTCCGCCGCGCAGCGGCCGATCAGGCTGCTCCTCGAGCCCGCCTCGAGGTTGTCATTTAACCCAGCTTGCCATTGCCCTCATCTCCACTCAGACTGCCTCAGGTGTGCCCCATCTCTCTCATAGATTTTGCTGTCCTCTGAGTTTCCAGTTCAACTTTCTACCCCTATCTGTCAAGATCTTACTGCTCAAGCCTGCCGTGAGGATTGTATCTATCCCATCTTGCCTCTTCCCCTCATCTCCTCTTTGCCTGCCTCAGGTATGTCTCTTATATTTTGCCATTCTCTGTAGCCTGTCTCTGAAATGCAAGTTTTTTCTGATATAAAAAATTGACACTGATTATTGATTGTTTAAAAGGATCAAATATATCTTCTAATTGTGTTATTAACAGGCTCAGTCATTCTGAGACTCCTATGTAAGAATCCTATTGCAACTGCTGTTCTGAGGGATCAAACTCCTCCAAACACACCTCGGCGGGCTCGGGACAAAATTTCACAGTGCAGATTCTGTCGTGATTGAAGAGGGAGTCGGTAGCGACTTTGAATACTACCAATCACAGTCTTCTGCAATAAATATTTGATGGTGCTTTGATGGACTCCACCCACCTTCAATCTTTAGCTGTTGATCTTCGGGTTTTGTGAGAGGTATCTTTAACATGTGAAGATAATTAATTAAAGATGCCTTAATTTGTGGGGCATGTTTACATCGGACTTCGGTGGATGATCGATTTGGCTCAAATTCAACTGCTGATTTTCCAGAGGTCGAACCCCGTTGATTGATTATGAAAATATAGGAGTGCCCGTCTACATCATCCAAAATTCTTTCTTTTTCCCAAGGCCATTAGGCAAAAGATAAGCTTGGAAGCACAAACTCTGGCTCCATACCAATGTCTTTGCTCATAGGCAGCTAGCTATATGTGGCATTTTCCCGATGCACTTTGAGTCAATGGATTAAAGCACTATTCAAAAATGATGCCAATACGGTCACCAAAAATATGGTATACCCTGAAGTGCTTTTGGTATGTACTCCCTCAATCAGCCCGAAAACTTAGCTGAACTCCCATCATGCAGGACATGTAGTTTGTGTATATAGAGTACTCAAACTCATTATATAGAATTTAGTTATTGGTCCACTGTGAAACTTACGACAGCCCTCACACCGGGGTTTGGGGTAGAGCCCCAACAAGCTGTCGCCCTGCCGGAGGAACGGCCGTGAGCGCAGCGAGTCGGCCGTGCCGAAGGCACGGGTCGTAAAGCTTGTGATTCCGAAAATTGGTTGCCCGAGTCACGTGTCCATGATCGGCCATCAGTCGGTGATCACACGTGTTGCGTTTCACTCACAACTGTAGCGCTCATCCTCGGCACGATTTCGCGGCTGGAAATCGAGTCGTGTCCCTTGATGGTCTGAAAAGAAGACCGGTTGACAAAATCCAACCCTTGGGTCGTTCCCTGTTGGTTCCTTGATTCAACCATGGACTTGGAGTTGAAGCACGCATTTATAATGTGTTGCACAAAAAAAACCTACACAACATACCGCCTGGAGGATGAGATACATGGTTTAAAATGATACATGGCCTAAAATTAATTGTAGATCGTGGATTTCTAGTTCGAGGACAATGATTTAGCAGTACAAATATCAATGCCAAGTACCGATAAGGTCCTGTGGATCACCGTCCTACTGTTTTCCCTCAAGCCAGCCTTGGGTCCCCGGTAACTAGCAGCCCAGGAACCCTGTACAGTCCGCCGGTTGCGAAACACCAGAGCGTGTTCCCCTCAAACACCATATTCACCACATGCCTTTCCACCACCTCGCCGTTCGAGCTCGCTTCGGGGATATTGATCTTCCCGAGGCGCGTCCCGTCGGGGTGATAGACATCGACGCCGCCGAAGAGCGCGACGAATATAAGCCCAGACGCCGACACCCGGATGCCGTCTGTGAATCCGGATTCCACGACCGCGACTGTGCGGCGAGAGATGGGGAGGCCGGTGGTGGGCGAGAGCGCGTATGCGTAGCTAGGAAATGCTCAGATTGGGCAGTGTGGTTGAGTTTGCAACGTACATGGTGCGAGGGCCCGCGGAGTTGATGTACAAGGTGGAGCCGCCCTTGCCCGCGGTGAGCACCTGCGCAAGGGCATTGTTGGGCGGGTCATAGTAGTCGCCGTTATCTCCGACGTAGCTAGAAGATGTCATGAACATGTGTACATATCGTGTGCGCGGAATGTGTGTACAGTTCGGTCCCATCGGGCGAGATGGCCACGCCGTTCGGCCCGCTCAGGGTTGGGTCGACGTCGATCAGCGACATGGTGCTCAGGCGAAGGTAATAAAGCGAGGGAGGGGTCTGCATGGTCCGATTGGTGCTAGGCTGGAAAACGACATTATAGATAAATCTGCCAGTAAGATCAAGTGCACGCACGACTCGGGAGAACGGATCCGTAAAGAAAAGCCCGCCTCGATTGTCTGCTGTCTATTGGCGCGTCAACTTAGGGCTGGCATCGGAGGAAGCGGGAACTCGCCATGTCGTTTGCAGCAATAGATAAACCCAGCTGATTGTTGAGGATCATCGTGGCATTGCCGGTCTTGTAATCAAGGAGCCACACACCCCCGTGCACGCTTGTGTCGCTATTTTACAACGGTTTAAATTTGGTACGGCAATTCCTGTAAAAACTCACCCGTTATTCCCAAGGTAGATCTGACCCTTGTGGATTGTCCCTGCAGATGCATTCGGGATTGGAACGGAGGTCGTGTAGTTTTTCATCTGGTTGATGTGTCAGGGTAGGGGTCGTCGGGCGGTAAGCTAAAATTACTTTAAACGTTTTGACATCAATGGTTCTGAACTGAGTGAGCCCATCTGCGCTCCACAGAATGACACCTTCGTCTTTGAGGTAGATGGGCATCTCCTGACTTCCGTCCCCGAGCACAGCGACCTTCTGCACCGGGCCCGCAGACGGGCCCACGACCTGCATCTCGAACCGGGGATCAAATGAGATGAACGAGGCGGTTTGGAGCTGGGCGTAGGCGGCGGCAAACTGGGGCGGGGCGTCGTCGGGCAGTGTCGTCTGGTAAAACAGGTTGGTGATGAAATTGGGGCGGTCGAATGGTTCGGGGAGGACGTTGAGAATGGATGGGTACACCACGAGATGCGGGTTCGCCCCTTTCCCAGTACTCGAGGCGAGAGTTCCGAGGAAGCAGGTAGAGACAGTTGCTAGGAAGGTCTTGGGGGAATGCATGGTTCTTGTTGAGTTCTGTCTAGGTACAGTGGCTGGTATTTATGTCGGGCATGAAGGCAGTGAGCGCAGTCCGACCCCCTTTGGATTACGTGTTGAAATCTTGAGACCTCTTGACAGAGATGACATTCCTGGGAACAGTGAATACAAAACTGCGGGAATCATGAATATTTTACGTGAAAAGACCGGGGAAAGAGGTTGGAAGGGCCGGAAAAGAGGTGCTTACGCTACGGTGCTTACACCACTTCCGGGAGGTTCGGATGCTGCCAGCCAAAACAATACAAGCATTATTAACGAGAAAGACGCTTCGTTTGCGTTACAATAATTCCGAACGGAGAATGCATGTGAGCCACTTCATGATCAGTCGTCCGACGCTAGTCCGACGAGAGTACTTGAAGCTTCTCGGGTATATGAGGTCGATATGCAGTGTCCTGGCGAGCGCTCTGAGACTATGGCATCCAATGGGAGATGGGAGCTGGCATAGGACGCACCAAGAGGTGACGAGTCAAAATAGGTGATTGGCATATCCCTTTGGAGGTCCGATCCCCGCGCTGACGGGTTGGGCCGAAAAATGGCCTCTATGTCCGTTCACAATGCTGACGTTTGGGACCAAAATTTACCCCCTAGTCCGATCCAAATGGGTGGCGGAAGGCGCCGATTGGACCTGATGTCCGATCCATCAGCCTGCCTGTTAGAATGGTGTGCGCACACCATTCTAACACTGCCCAAGCCGAAGAAAAATGAAAATCCTATGAGTAAAAATGCTTCCTTCCACTGCTCTTTGGCTTCGATTTCCTCTCCGTGGATGTCATCAGAGTGTTTCTTTCACAATCTCCAGAGCCCGAGACTGGAGTGGGTTTCCAGCCGCAAATAATAATATTGGCCCAAGTTACAGCCGTTGTCAGTACCGAAGGCGCGGATCAGAAATATTATGTTTTGGGACATTTTCAAAGAATTCTCGGTATCTGAGTGGGTTCTGCACCAATTCACGTGAAACCTGGATAGAAATACTCAGCCAATCCATGTGTAATTAGTGATAGAAGGAAACTTGCAAAGATATTATATATTCAGTGGTATTGCTTGAGGGGCCATTTTGTGGATGAATACAGTTTACAGGCATCTAGACATATCCAAATGATGTAGATCTTTGTCAGAAAGGGCTCCAATACATTTTGAAAGATGTGATAGAGTCAGATGTGCAAAGAGTTCAGCAGTGGATCCAAATATCACACTGTTTACTGATTGCAGTGTATTGCCGTTGTCTCGATGTCATTACAAGCATGATAAACTAGGATATTGCAGATTGTGGTTCAATCACAAGTTCAAGAATGCATGAAACTCCTCCGTCGCAAAAATCTAGGTTATTTGAACATGCCCAGACGCCGGTAAATTGAATTGACCCCAAAATCGCTCACAAACCCAGCTCACCAACTATATATAATATTTTGGCAAGGTTTTTCTATCACTAATTGCGCACGAATTACGCCGAATTATCTAGCTATGTTTCATCTCAATCCGTGTAGAATCCGTCGAGATATGGGTGAATCGGCCGCGGGGATCAGAAAATGCCCAAAATGGCATTTTTCTGATTCGCGCCTTCGGTAATGACAACGGCTGTAAACACTGCCCTGAAGTGGTTGGAAAATCTGCATAGAATTAATTTATTCTACTTCACATGATACACCCAACAGCCAACAGGGACCCTTGAAGTTGAACGAGAAATATCAATCCACCATCGCTGGTTACGCGACGCGTCTCGGCTAAATTTGACGCGTCTATAGAAGCTTGCTGTTCACAAGGAGTGTACCAAGTAGCTTCGTTTCAGTGGAAATACACCGATGCTGTCTGTTAAAGTTTTGAAGTAAGCACCGAGAGTTGTGGCCCAAGAAATTTCCAACGACAGGAGGTTCCCACAACCGAGGGTCACCCGCATGTCCTTCTCATGCTTTGTGAAGCTTCGTCGGCGCTGTACCAAAGATTCGCGCTCATCAACTATCCTTTCATTCGGCAGTCACACAACTCGTGAAGTTGATGAAATCCAAGAACGTCGAGACTCGGAGCGGTTCCCTGAAGTCCGTGGACCATGTTGAGGAGCAGGAGGAGGATGAGGATGGCGGCGCGGGGGATTGACGGTACTGATTTTTCTCTGCACACGATATACTCGTTTACCACTGTCCCTACGTCGAAGCTACATGTATAGATCATTATCCGAGTCGTTCTTAGGGATAACCTGCCTTTTTGAAACATAATGCGGACGGAAGTTGGCTTGTTGGAGGTCGGATCTCGCATGCGGACTCAAGGGCGTCGCTCGGATGTCCGAGACATTTCGCTGACGGAACAGGCCAAAAAACGGGCTAACGGATCACAATGCGTACATATTTGGAGGAAAAAACCATGTACACAACCAGCCAAAATCCGCCAAATCTGATCGGACCTCCAAAGGGATATGCCAATCGCCTGTCAAAATTAAACGGGGTAATCGGATAAATTCGGATCACGGATAAGTGGCCGATTTGATCCGTATTCTTCAACTCGAGCGGGCGGAATCCCGATCCACTCACCGAGTGTACTCCAGGGTAGATATGAAATTCCGTTAGATGAGACACAAGTTTGACATATTTACACGCTGAGAAAGTCCATACATATATGGGCTAGCGAGCAAGGCTTTGGTTTGATATCATATCCCGACTCCCGAGCCTCTCCAACCTTCTATGAAAATTACGTGTTAAAACCGTATCGAGAAATGATGATGGAACACGAAAGAATTGGTTGCTTATCAGGCAAAATTCACATTCGACCGTTGGGATTGGGTATCTTCTAGGCTGGCATATATTCACACAAAAACCCTAGATTCCTTGGGCGAAGACGAATAGATCCTACTTTGCAAGGAATCGCGACACATAGGCTCAACCTCGCCTTGAGCGGAACCAAACACCGCCGTCACTGCCAGTGAACCAACTGCCAACAACGAGAATGTCGTGTGGCTGCAAGCGGAACTGACTGACGTTAAAGCTCTCATAGCATATTTTGTTAGCACCAATTTTCCCTCCGAGGTGCCTTGAGGTTAAACTCGACTGATGTACTACTCACTTGAGTGGCTTTGGCGTATTCAAAGTCAGCCGGCATATGCCGACGTGACGTGACAGCAAATGACCGAAACGCGGCTTTCTTTTCTCTACATACTGCACGTCCTTTCCTCACCCTTCGATGGCTCAATATCAGTCCCAGTGCGACTCCTGCAAAACCCCATTCTTTCATCCCATACTCCTCGCCAAAGCAACCCAGAAAGCCGTACTGAAAAAACTACTTCATTCGAACGATGAGTCGATGACCCAAGACCATTCACTTTGCGGCTATTGTATCCGCTTCCTCAGGCGAGCTTGAGCGGTAGGACGCTCAGATCCTCCGACTCCGGGGCGCTGTCGCCCAGATTGAGCTTGATCGTGCCGCCGTCGAAGACTACACGCGACTGTGCCGTTACACCCTTTCCCCCATCCGTCGACTTCCTTCTGAAATCTTGGCCGAAATATTCGCCTTGTGCTCAGCAGACTCCCAAGTTTTCCAACCCCTTTCGATGTCAGCGGCAGAGGAGATGGGAGGGATGGCGAAAACAGAGCTTATGCAGTTGTCGCAAGTCTGCCGCCGCTGACATCAGGTCATCATGGGAACCCCCATGCTTTGATCCGACATAACAGTCAATCTGTGCTGGTGGCTCGGCGCGCAGGAGTCCCGCATGATGGAACTCTTGAGATCGTTTCTTGAACGTGGAATGCATTCCCCGTTGGCAGTGACCGCTCACTGCAGCGAGCCCTGTGATCTTTCTGATCCACTACAGTGATCCACCGGTCACTGACACACCACCGGTCACTGAAACACTTTTTTTTCGAGCTCTCTGCTGGTCCTACTGGGCTCAAACCTAGTTCATATTGCAGCACCATACATAAAAACACTTCCCCTCAAGTCTGATAGCTCATAACTAGTGAGAGGAAAGAGGAATAGCCCCAGATCATTTCCTGATTTGGCAGGGCAAGCAATCCACCACTCACTGAAACAAGTGGATTTTGGTTGTTGAGGACTCAATTCCTCTTCAATAAATTTAAAAAAATTCAAGGACCAAGGTATAGCATATATAATACATTTGGGTGCTTCAGAATTCCAGAAAATATAGTAACACCATAGATATCAGCTCAATGCCTTGATTTGTTTCAGTGACCGGTGGATCACTGTACAACTCATCGCTCAATCTTCCTGACGATGGAAAACGGCGTCATTCTCGATGCCATTTCACCACCTCACAGCCATTTCCGCCGCCACGAACAACCTTCCGCTCCTGTCGGCCGTTAAGATCGATGGGCGAGGCGAGCCTCGCATGGCATCCGAAGTAACCAAAATTTTCACCGTGGCTCCTCGCCTGGAGGCGGTTGTGTACTGTGGGCCAGCTGCAGCCTTATTCCACTTGCCTTTGGAGCAGTTGCGGGTGCTCGCCTATTGCGACGTGTCACCCCAAGATGTCGACTATTTTATTCCCATGTTGGATCGTCTTTGCGAGACTGAATTACTTCTGCGATTGGATTTATGGGACGCCGAAGAACCACATCCCCTCGTACCTGATTTGCCCGTGGTGACATCTGACCTTCGGGTCCTCACAATCGTCGCCATTCCCGATTTCAATATTGACCGCGCCACCGAGGTCATGTCACACATGATGGCGCGTCTCACATTGCCCTCGCTCTCTACCTTCCGCTTCCAAAGATATCAGCCTGTCCCTCTGCCGTGGCCCCATCTGGCGTTTTCATCCCTCTGTCGACGCTCGTCCTTCTCTTCCCATCTCAGCTGTCTCTCCCTTCATCATGTGCTCATCACCGAAGCCGAACTCGTCCAAACCATATCTAGACTACCTTTGCTGCGGCAGTTGCAGCTCTGCGACCACAAGGAGACAAACTACCATGGCGCGGATCTCATCCTAATCACCGACTCCCTACTCCGTCGCCTCACCTGGTCGCCCGATCCCACATGTTTGGTTCCCGACCTCAATTCCTTCGAGTGCCATACGCTTCTCCAGTTCGACGACGTCGTTTATCGGGATTTTATTCTCTCGAGATTGGATCCCGGGCGGAACGAGGAGAGGGCCTTTACGGTCAACCTGATGCGTTATTGGGGGCTCCGGGAGCTCGACCCCGCGGTGGTAGGGAAATTTGATGAGCTTCAATCACAAGGGCAGTTGTTATTCTCGACGGCCGTGGGTCCAAATTGAGTTCTTTGCTCGTAATTGAAAACGGTGGTGTGCGCATGAATCATTCCATGTATTACAGTCCAGTCTACATGTCACATTCGCCCATAGTGGAGTCCTGCGAGCCATCCGACCGAAACGGGGATTGTTGTATAGATGTCGTCGCGTGGATACCAGTATGCAGTTACAAATTAGATGTGTACAAAGAAATCCTTCTCGCCATTCTTTGGCTCCACTTTCCCCTTTCTCAACAAGAAATCACCACATGCGAGCCTGATTCTCTCGCTTGTAAGCGGGAGTCTGAAATCCTGCATCTCATGCAAGCCAACATCGGCCCTGGCAGATTTCAACGCGTAGCGAATCGCAAGAGCGACCGAACAGCCCAGGAAGAGCGGGGGTTCACCAACGCCTTTGCTCGCTTTGATAGAGCCGAGGTTAGGCCATTCAGCATCCTTAAGCAGGCTGACGTTGAAGATCTGTGGTATGTCGCTGAATCCAGGGAGCTTGTAAGCGCCTGTTCCAATTGTGAGTCAGCGGTATAGCGGCGAAGAGACAGATTTGTTTACCTGGACCGGTCGTGAAAATAGCACCGTTCTGGCGCAGCCAGAGACTCTCCTCAATTGTACACAGTCCCTGTCCCTGAATGAAGGCACCTTCGCTGTAGAATTCTTAGTTATCCCGGCCCAATATTTGAAGGAATGTAAACACACATCTGGCTATAGTCGACGTCAGTATTTATTGCACAACAGGATGAGTTAGAATTCGAACCCGTAGTCAATGGCGGGGTTGAGAGATTTGCCTACGTCCATGTTGATGTCGACGCGGAGGACAGTATGATCACCCGTGAGGGTGTCGACTTCTACCTCCGTCGCACAGGCCCCTTGCGTGAAATAATGGAACAGATTACCCGTTTCATTAGGATTGCTGAAATGCCAAATGAGTAGTTATCCCAATTGAAACTGCCTGCAGATACTCACTTCCATTCGTAACCCAACTCAGGTGTCAAGTGATGGCCGGTCGCACTTAAGGAAACACGGTCACCCCAAGCGGCACCTGCGAGAGCAGCGAGGGTAGCGTCGGGGCCGAGCTTCTGGCGGTAGGGCTCTAGCCGCTTGTTGATTTCAGCACACGCGTTGAAGACCGCGTAACCATTTAGATCGCTGCCCGCGGAAGCCGCAGTCGGAACTGTATTTGGTACTGTGTTCGTCGCGGTCTCCGAAGTGAACACATCTGCCAACGGTACCCGCAGCTCCTGCGCGGCAATTTGGCAACATCTGCGGGGCGTTGAGTAAATGCCAGAGGAAACTAATGACATTGGCGAACTTGGTGTACAGCCCTTGTCCCATTTCTACACCGCCGTGGGCAACAAGAACACCTGTGTCGGCTTGGTTTTTAATTCTTAATTAACGATATAAGACACGCACTTCCATCCATGTAAACGTGGACCAACGCAGACCCTTGATTCATTGCTATGAATATCGTCAGAATTATTGCACGGAATCCCAGTGACTCGTTACCTTTGACGCCGAACGCAAGCTGAATGGGTTAGATTAGGGATAACATATGAATAATCGTAGAAACGCACCCCAAACTTGGTCGGAACTAGGACAATACCCCGTTTCCTCCATTTATGCTCCTTGTTAAAGCGGTCAACCTCCGCACGCCGCTCGTCATAGCGGCTTTCTCTGCGACAGTCACTCAACAAACGAGGCACATGCCAATCCAAAACCTTCTGGTGATACGGCGTTTTCTCAGCCTCCTTGTACAAATTGATCTGCGCAGAAAAATTAGCCAATCACTAAACCGCAACCGTGGGAATTCTAAAGTTCGAACCTTGCGCACGTGATCGATGTCTAGATTCAGCGCTTCGGCGATCGCCTCGATGTAATGTTCTGCCACAAGCATTCCTCTAGAGTGCTATTGAGATGCTGGACATCGACTATAGATTGACTTACTGAGGACCGCCGAACCCTCGGAACGCAGTGTTCGAGACCTATAGACCGTATGAGGTTCTTCTGAATCTTCAGACGAAATGCGGGATCAGTTCCGTACCGTGTTGGTTTTACAGCAGCGGCCGTGGACATCGACATCTGGGATGAAATAGCTGGATGTTTCTCAGCTATACGAAGCGTCCAGATCAAACGCTGATACTGACCAATTGTCTAAATGTGCAAGAGCCCGGTCGCTGACTCCACCACTGATGTCGATGGAATGGCCGGCGTTGCAGAAGAAGCTAAAAGACAAGTCAGTCGCTGGGGCTTACAAATCAAGATTAACTAACTCGACGTTCAAAGCTTGCAACTTCCCGTCGGAAGTGAAGCCGACTCTCCAGTTCGCAAGGCACGGGTGGCGCTGGCCGGTGATCATGATGTCTTCTTGTCGATCAAGCATGATGCGCACTGGCCGACGCGCTTTCTTCGCCGCGACCGCAGCTATAACCGCAAGCTGTGTGAAAATGAAGTTGAGAAGGAAATGGGGAGTGCGGAACGTACATGCGAGCTCCGCGTCTCCTTCCCGCCGAAACCGCCCCCGAGGCGCTTGGCGTGCGCGACGACTCGATTCCGCGGCACACCAGTCGCTGATGAGACCCATCGCTGCGCGTCTGCCAGCCCTTGAGTAGACGAATATATATCCATCTCTCCGTTCTCAAGTTTCGGGACCCTGTCATAAAAGATTAGATGCTATGGGTCGGATGGGAAGGTGTATATGTACGCCAGGACCACCATAGTCTCGAGATAGAAATGCTCCTAGAAGCACGAGGTCAGGATATCTCTTGTGAACATCGCTTTCAGCGCGTACCTGTCCGCCCATCCGTGTCTTCCCCTCCAGGACATGTTCCGACGCCGCCAGCGCCTCCTCGATGGGCCGCCCGCGCTTGATCCAGCGATCATACGTCGGATGGAACGACCCCTGCTCAACCGCCTCTTCGATCGTCATGATGCGCGGCAGATCCTCGTACTCGACGCGCACCGCCCGCGCGGCCTTCTGCGCGAGAATCTTCGTCTGCGCAAGGACCATCCCGATCGGCTGCCCGTGCGCGACGACGGTCGAAGAAGCAAAAAATTCCTCGTCGATCGCCGTTCCGCCCCACCAGTTCGCGCGCTCGTTCGGCAGGTCCGTGTGGTTCACCCAGTTCACGACGCCCTCCATCTCGAGCGCCGCGGTGGCGTCGACAGACAGGAGCTTCGCGTGCGCGTGCGTCGAGAGGACGAGCGCGCCGTAGAGCTCGTTCCCCACCTTGGGCATGTCGTCAACATACACCGCTTGCCCTGTCGTCTTCACGGCCACATTAGCGTCGGTTGAGGGGAGAGGTGACTCGAAGCTGAACACTTACCTGCAGTAAGCCCGAGAGGTGCGGCTCCTGCCGCCCGATGACCTCCTGCGCGTACGGGTCGCTGTTGTCGTGCCTTCCGGAGCTCAGCTGGCGGTGGATGAGACTCGTGATGTCCGCCAGCTCGACCGCCGACGGGAGGAGCTCCGGCTCCAGGTTGAGCTCGCTGCCGACGGTGTTCCAGAATTTGAAGAAGAAGCTGAGAGCAAGGGTTTTGCGATACGAGGCCATACCGCCTGGGACATTGAACGGGAGGTGCATCTCGGTGCCGAGGACGTCGAGCGCTTCTTCCAGCGTCTTGGACGTGAATTCTCTGCCTACAGTGGAACCCTGGTTGAATAATCCCTGCGATGTAAATCGGAGTACTGACCAGTTAGAACCGCTTGGGATTTCACCGCTGATACGACAGTTGCACTGTTGCTCGTTAGCTTGACCCATCGAGGAGAGGAGAGGAAATTAATTACGCCATTCCGCCATACGCCAAACGAACATGCGAAATCCGTCCTTCCGACGTAACACGCATCGCAAAACACGCGGTAACAATAGCAATGTCGTCGTCTCTCCTCTTCGCCTGCGTATGTGATGTCAAGAAAATTTTGACCAACACGTAATATTGCAAACCTGTTTGTACGCCCGCACCACCTCTCTATCGGTCGACTCATTCAGAGGCAAAATGATCTTCACGATGACCGCGTCGCGCGGCAACGTCGTCTTGCGATACCCCGTGAAGAATTCAGCCAAGGGAAGCTCGAACTGCGGCACCGCCGGGCTCGCCGCCAGGAGTCTCGCGCCAGTAGCCACCCAGACTGGATTCAGATCCGAGATGGGGCTCGCGGTAGCAATATTCCCTCCAACGCTGGCCACGCTGCGTATTTGGAGCCCCGCAAAATAGCGCAGCTGCGTGCGCACAGCCTCAACGGGCCCGCCGACGCGCGGGTCGAGCTCCGCGCAGAGGCGCTTGCACGCGACCTCGAGCTCCGCGAGCGAGACGTTCGCGCCAAACTCGAAGGTGCGGCGCGCGGCGGTGGGCGGCCAGACGCCGTGCAGCTCCGCGATGTCGGACACGAAGACCGACACTGGGTATGCGGCGGCCTTGAGCTTGACCTCGATCTGGATCTCCGTGGATCCGCCGACGAGCTTGGCGTCTGGGTACCGGGCCTTGATGGCGAGGAGCTGGTCGAGGGTGGTTGGCCGCAGCCACTTGCGCGCGGGAGAGCCGAACATGAGAGGTGCGAGGGGTTGCTTTGTGAGGGAGGGTGGGTATATGAGCTCTGTGCCGACTTTGTACGGTTTGAGCTTGAACCGCGGGAATGTTGAAGGGGTGGGACTCGAATCTGTGGACAATTGGCAACAGTCTGCCCGACCGCAGCCTTTGACGGTCGGCGCTGCAGAATGTGAGCTGATTTCTTCGCAAGAACGAGGCTTCAAAACCTGCCTGGGTTGCTGCAACAGTCAGTGTGGTCGAGGTTTGCAGCCTCGAAGTTGATTGGAACGATGGGGTCTGGTGCTCGGTTAATGTATGGCCGCCTGTGTGAGAGGATAACGCACTACCGCTCGCCAGCTTGCCCGCATACTCTCCAACGAACGTCTTTGCAGCATCGAGGATAGGCTTGTACCCAGTACATCTGCATAGATTTCCATCCAGCACACCATCCAACTCGACGTCTGCGGGGGAAAGAGAGCCGCGGTAAGCCGCGTTGCGGACGAGCGCATACAACGACATGACGATCCCTGGTAACAGGCCATTAGAACGTTTACTGCGCGGCACGCGATACATACCCGGAGTGCAGAAACCACACTGGCTGCCGCTTAGCTTCCACAGCCGCTCCTGGATGGGGTGTGGATTCTCGGAGCTCCCAACTCCCTCTACCGTGATTACATGTTTCCCGTCGACGGAGACGATGGGCGCTAAACACGCATTGATGGCCAAATGTCTTGGAATGCAGTGGGTAAGCTCCGTCTCGCGTAATGTAACGGAAACTCACTGAATCTGCTGCGTCAACGGATCCCGGGACTGGATTACTACCGTGCACGCGCCGCATCCTCCCTCCCCGCACCCCAGTTTCGTCCCAGTGAATCCTTGGCCTTGCGAGCGAATGAAGTCGAGTAACGTCGAATCTGGGTCGAACGAGTTGCCGTCGAGGACAATTGGGGATCCATTCAAGAAGAAACGCAAAGTAGAGCTCGCCACCGACTCAAAGTCCTGGAACGTGGTAGACGGCATGGTGGTATAAGCGAAGCCTTCGGACCCACATGGAGATAGATGGAGATAGATACCATCGGTCGCCGAACTCCAAGGCCGCGCTGACAAGGCGACCACTACAAGGAGCCCATATTACTCAATACTTGGAGTTATTCGGGACCTTTCTTTCAGTCCGACATCGCTGTTTTTTGTTTTGTTTTGTTTTTTGTTGGGCAGCTCAAAAGGCAAAGTTGAACTTGCTTGGATTTGGCCGAGTTCGACGAGTCTAGAGATGAAGGCCACTGCCGCCGAAAAAACGTACAAGTAGATCGTCTTTGATTCTGGTACCACCCGTTTCTCAGTCACCCCGAACCTTCTGATCGCAGTGATCTTCTAACTTGATGTTCTCAAGATATTTTCTTACCCAGAAATATTCCGCTGTGGTGCTCTGGTCAAGGGATCAGCTCGCACCCTTCCGCGGCATCTAACCGTCTTCGTGGCTTAAAATAATAATAATACTGACGATCATCATGATTCGCACAGGAAAGATATCGGACCGTGCCTTGTGGGCACTACAGATATCAATCGGTTTGAGATAAAATCTTGTCGGTGATCTCCAACGTCGCTGCCCACAATTCCTCAGCAAGCTCCGGTTTCTCCGCGTCCTTGCTCGCCCCCGCGATAACTCCAAAATCCGAAACGAACGCCCCCTTGAATTCAACACGCCTGCGCGCGACATCCGGGGACGTCGCGGAGAATAGTGCGGTCGCCGCACCATCCAAGGGACTCCTCGCGAACTTTGAAATCGCAAATCGCAGCAGCGGGCCGACCACCGGGACGTTGTTCTGCGCTGTCAACACGGTGTCCGTCGACACGCCTCCGGGATCAACCGACATCGAGAGAGCCGGCGAGGACGCGGCGTCGAAGTGCTTCTGGAGCTGCTTCGAGAACAGAATGTTTGCGAGTTTAGAGCGTGCTATCAAGAGGATTTAGATTGCAGTTACAATGATATGAAGGGATGGACGATTAGCACCCGTACCATATCGCGCATATCGGGACCTGATCCCGTTCGGAGAATTCACGGGGCCGAGAGGGTCGTTGATGTCTTCCAATGAGGTGAATTTCCCGCCGGTTGGCGCGAATGAGTGAACTGCAGACGCAATCTGGACAGAAATCAGGACGGGAAAGTTATATTCAGGTGAGATGTACCGTCACAACACGAACATCCGAATCTTGTCCTTTTGACGTGGATATCAGGAGAGGAAGAAGGCTTTGGGTGAATACGAATGGTGCCAAGTGGCTGGAGTCAATTCCAGTGAGTAAGAGCGTCGGTTGAAAACGAGGAGATTACGGACTTTACTGCAAAACAATCCTCCACGCCGTCCTTTGTCTTTCCGTAGTCATGGCTCATGCTAGAGAAAAAATAAGGGGCAAACTATTACTCGAAAGTTAACCACATACAGAGCCGCATTATGGACTAGTGTTCAAATAATTAGCAGATTCAGTCCAAGGAGAGAAACAGTACTCTTACTCAAAATATCAACCCGAGATTCGAGCGTCAGGTACTTTTCTGCAGCACGCTGCGCCGCTTTGAGGGTCCCAAGATCAAGGTGTAGAAACACAATTCGATTTTGCCCCTGGATCTCCGGATTTTCAGCTTCAATGCGGGAGATGGCTTCCTGGTAGCAATCCACATGAATAAACGCCAAGGATAATCGCGAGACTGGCCGTACCCTGGCTGAATCCTCGGATCGCGCAGCCAAATAAACCTTCGCGCCGTGGTTGGCCAGCTGTTGGGTCAGATGAAACCCCATTCCGCGACTGGAACAGCACATGTAAGACCGAGTCAAACTCGCATGATTCAGTGAGCGCGCACTTTCCCCCGGTTACGATGGCGACTTTTCCAGACAGAGAGGGAATATCCTTGAGTGGGTTGAATTTCGGCATTGTGAAGGGGAGAAAGGTGCGGGTAGGGAGAGGAGTCTTCTGCCGCCTAGTTATAGCGCTGGGAGGGTGCCGATTTATCAGCCACGGAGACCCACAGTCAGTGCTATTCCCCGACATCACTGGGATATCGAGATTCGAAAATCAGCACAACAGGTTGTTCCGTAGATCTTCTGGCATGATTAAGCAATATTCCACCATATGATGTAGAATTTGAAGCCTGGAAAATCATGCGCATCTGCGCAAGGGCGGAAGTGGGGAAAATAGCTGGACGCAACTGTAGTGCTGAAGTGCTCGTCACGCACAGTCACGACATGTCATAATGTCACGTGCTACGGTTAGTCACGGGTAGCACACGAGTCCACGTGACAGTCGCGACTTGACCTATTAACCTTCGTCGCCTCCTGGGAAGACGAGAGAGGAGAACGGACGAAAGAGGACGGGGGCAGAGTGAGTTTGGGAACAAATTAGATTTGGGTCCAAAGTTCTCGGGTCTGCCCAGATGGGTTAGCCTCAAGCCAACTGTGAGGGACATGAGAGGAGATAGAATGAGTAGTAGAGGTAGTAGAATGTAACAGTAAGTGGAATAGGGACGGAGGGTGGGGATTCAATCGTGTGCGACGAATATCTAAGAGTAGCAAAAACTGCGAGCGCCGTGTGAGACGCGGGACGAGAAAAGGAAATGAAATACGCGCAGTGTGAGACGCGGGGCGAGTCACGACAGCTCGCAGGGGGCTTATATACGAGGAGTACAAAGGCGCGTCAACGCGACGAGTGACATCCGCTTGTTAACCCCGGGTAATCACCCCCATCACATATTGCCCATCTAACAACCACCACGGCGCGATGGACAAGCCCGCTACGCAGGCTTCTCGCGTCCTGGACGCCCTTCTCGGTGCCGCAGATGCTGGAGACGCATCGTACAGCAACCCGAACCGTATACCTCTCCAACGTTCGAATACCCCAAACGCAGACGCCAGCGGCTCCAACCTCAAGAAGCGCGCTCGACTCGACATCGCGCGGCAAGCTCAGGCAAAGTCGCTGGGACAATCTGGCGCGATGGCAGACGCGAGTTTCCTCTCGAGCTCGTTTTCCTCGTCTCCCCAGATGGCCGGCGGCTTCCAGCTGAATTACGACCGAGACACCCCCATCCGCGCGATAGACGTGGGCGGTCATGATCAGGAGCAAAGGTTCGTCTCTCTTCTCGCATTTCCATCGAAATCGAGATACATTTTCTTTGTAGGATGGCCGAGTTCGTCACTCGCTCGATCGACAACCTGAGCCAAGGGATCACGGTCAAAGACGCGATGAAGGAGCTGGGGCTGAAAGAGTGTGTCTCATTTTGCTTTTATTCTTTCGCGAAATTGACAGGTTGCAGTCAAAAGGACCTTTTGCCCGGGCTAGAAGTGCGCCTGCTGCCTCATCAGGCCATCGGAGTGGCGTGGATGCTCAGCCGCGAGCGCAGCCACGACAAAGGCGGCATACTGGCAGATGACATGGGCGTGCGTAATACCGGGCTCGTCGACTATTTTATTTTTTTGGTCTTATGTCCCGCAGCTAGGGAAAACCGTCCAGATGATCGCCACGATGGCGATGAATCTACCCGCGGACGACGAGGAGACTCGTACGACGCTGATCGTCGTCCCTGCTGCCCTTCTTCAGCAGGTGCGCGTGTTCTCTGCCTCAGATTGCTGCAGTCTGACCCTCTGCAGTGGAAGGATGAGATCGAGACCAAGACGAACGACATGTTTAGCGTGCGCCTCCATCACGGCAAGGACAAGCTCAAGGTTGATGCTATCTCAACCAGCCTTCTGTCTGCTAACGCCATTTACAGAAAACGGGAGAAGTCAAAGATTACGACGTCGGTGCTCCTGGTCCTGTCCGAGAGCTCATGCTCACGCGCCCACTAGGTCATCATCACGACGTACCAAACCCTCAGCATGGACTTCCAGATCCCCAAGGACGTAGACACGACCGAGGAGGCGCAGTGGCTCTCCAGATACGGGTACGTCGCGGTCTTCTTTCCTCTGCTCGGCTCACAAACCGCCTGCAGCGGTGTCCTCGCGCGGAGCCGCTTCTATCGCGCCATCGCCGACGAGGCGCAGTACATCCGGACGCGCTCGACCAAGGCGAGCATCAGCCTCGCGCACGTCCGCGCCAAGTATCGGTGGATGCTCACGGGAACGCCCGTCACCAACACGCTGTGCGTTCCCCGCGCCGGCTCTGCTATTAGGATGCAGCTAACGAGGTTCACAGCGCGGACATCTACGGCCTGCTGCGCTTCGGCCGCTTCCGCCCGTGGAACGACTGGACGTCGTTTAATGAGCACGTCGTGAGTGTTTTGCTTGTTCTTGGCGCGGAAAGTGGCTTAACACGCTTTGCAGGCGAAGGTACAGCTCGAGGACGCGCCGCTGGCGGGGCACCGCGCGCAGGTGATCCTGAAGCCGCTGTTACTGCGCCGCACGAAGAACTCGACGCTCGAGGGCAAGCCGATCCTCACCCTCCCGCCCAAGGACATTGAGATCGTGAAGCTGCAGTTCTCGGACGAGGAGCGCGAGGTGCGTTGCGGCCCAACTTGTGGACTTCGGTCTCATCCTCTGCCTTAGCTGTACGACTCGTTTGAGCAGCGGACGAAGATCCGCTTGAATAGGTTCATCCGGGACGGGACGCTCGTGAAGAAGTACGTCGTGCCGTGTCCGCTGTCGCGTATTTGTTCTGAAGTGCTCGTCGTGCAGCCACGCCGCAGTTTTAGTGGGTTTCATTTTGCACATACACACGCACTAGCTAACGTGTACGAAGGTGATGATACTGCGCCTACGGCAGCTCTGCTGCCACCCGCATCTTATCCTGGTCCGTCCTCGCCTCACTCTGTCTGCGGCTTCACTAATCCAGAACAGTCGATCGCCGAAGGGCAGGGCTACGGAGACCCGACCCTGCTCCTAGGCAGCGACACCGAAAAGGAACGTGGCCGGGCGCTCAATCTTATGGGAAGGCCCTGGGTCGAGTCGGTATGCCGCGTCTTCCCGGCTTCTCAGTTGCAGACACTGATAACCCTGCCTACAGATCAAGCGAAGGTGGAACCTTCCTCGCGCGTAACAGCGTCCCGCTGACGTTCCATCGCAGATTCCTCATCCGCGCGAGCGCAACTGAGCTGCTAGATGACGAGGACGAGGCGAACGCTGAGTCATCAAATTGCCCGGTGTGCAAAGACTGTAAGCGTGTTTTTATTCTCCAACCCGTCCATAACTCATCCGTACTAGTGTTCCTCGGCGACAACGGACGTGTCCTGCCATGCGGGCACGAGATTTGCTTCGGTGAGTAGGCTGGGGCTTCTGCTGCGCTAGTTTTGACGCCGACGCTTCGCGCAGACTGCACCCTCGATCTGAGCAACTCGCCCATCGCACACGATGGTGTATTGTCGGTCCTCCGCGTTTCTCGGTCGGCCTTTTGCTCATTCTTTGTCTTACAGCGGAGAGGGAAACGAAAAACAGAATCTCGACATCGAGAAGGAGTACGAGATGGCGGCCGCCAAGGGGCTGCGACCTTGTGCGTCTCTCTCTCTCATGTCCCACTGCCTTCCTGTGCTGACGCGTGTCGTTGCTAGGCCCGACGTGCCATAATATGACGGACCTGAAGGCGACGAAGATCTTCAAGTCGTCCGCGTTCGAGCCGAGCGAGGAGGAGCTGCAGCAGCACGCGCGGTCACGGCGCGAGGCGAAACGTCCGCGGTACAACTGGGGTGACGACGTCAAGGTGCGCGCGGTGCCGGTCAAGGCGTTCGAGGACCGTTGCCTTGACTCGGATGACGACGACGACCTGCCGGATGTCCCGCTGCTCGGCGCGCTCATCAAGAAGAACGAGGAGGTCGGTGGGTTTCGCTCGCCGGGCGTGCGTAGCTGAGTCGTTGGCAGGAGGACTCGATTTCGGCAAAGAAGAAGGGGAAGAGTAAGGCGCTGGTGAAGAAGGGGGGCGAGGACGACGACGTGGACATGCCTTCAGCGGCGTTGATATCCAACTGGGGGCGCGGTGACGATGATCTGGAGCCGAGCACCAAGATGCTGGCGATGATGCAGCTACTGAAGGAGTGGGACGCGAGCGGGGACAAGACGATCTGCTATTCGCAGTGTATGTCCCATATTGTGCATGCGGCTTCGGGCGGGGGCTGACGAGCGGCGCGTATAGGGACGTCGATGCTTGACCTCATCGAGATCTTGTTCTCGCGGCACGGGATCCGCAGCCTGCGGTTCGACGGTAAGATGGACCGCGCGCAGCGCGATGTGGTGCTTGCGACCTTCAAGAGGTCGGGCGGGCCCAAGGTCATCCTCATTAGGTCGGTGCTTCGTTATGTGGCAGGGGTCTATGACTGACTCGTGCTTTAGCACGAAGTGCGGCAGCGTTGGGTGAGTATCGGCGTAGGAGCACGTTTGTTTGAGGCTAATCATCCCCAGGCTGAACCTGGTCTCGGCAAATCGTATAGTCAAGTGCGTATCGTTATCGTGCGTGTGCGACCGTCATTAACGAGGACGCTTTGTAGCATGGACTTGAGGTACAAGACCTTTACCGTCTCATGCTCGGTGCTGACCTTCATCGTCTAGCTGGAATGCTGCCGCCGAAGATCAGGCCTATTCGCGGTGTAAGGGTCTTCCCCTTCCCGACCCTAAAAGAGACTCACGAAAAGTTATTAGGCCATCGCATCGGGCAGGAGAAGGACGTGTGGGTCAAGAGGCTTGTCGTTGAGAACACCATCGAGGAGCGGTACGCCTCCCTAAATCCTGCTGTCCCTATACTCGCTGACGACGCCACAGCATGCTCCAGCTGCAGGACGTCAAGGTCGGGCTCGCCGACGCTGCCCTCGGCGAAGGCACCGGCGGCAGCCTGCACAAGATGAGCGTCAAGGATATCAAGCTGGTAAGCTCTCACCTTGTCTCACGCTGTTCGCGTTTCTAAATTGACTACAGCTCTTTGGGATGGGGCCTCAGCCGAATGAGCAGGGTAGGCGTGACTAGGTGGAGGCTGCGGGACAGGCCCTTTTTCGTGTATCGTTATTGTCGTTTTCGTTTATAATGTTAAGTAGCTTCCTCGTAACTATACCTATAGGAATTATTGACTTTATTACTGTTTTTTTTTTTGGCCTCCAACTGCGCGCATTGAAGCGAATTTTGCGCAGTCCTGAAGAGGACATGAGGTCAAAGCTAGAAATATATATACGCAGATCCGTCACGGTTATGTAAAGCCTTTCCTTTCATTTCTTTGCTTTCCACCACCGTGACGCCACTGCGCTGCTCGTTTGCATCCTCTCGAATATCGTCTTGACTTTGGTTACCCATTTCACCTTACCTTACCTAACTCCTGTAGTCCAATCCAGGCACGGCCGGAACCGAAATACGGCGCAATTCTTCTTCCGTCGTCTTCCATGGCCACTAATGTTCCAGCTTGGTCCAGTCCGGACGCCGTCTTAGGGAACCATGGAATATGCGCTTCTGACATGACGCTTATCGGCGTATCGTGAATCCGTTATACTTCCGTTGATGCTATCCTAGCTTTGTCCCGACCACCATGACCAGCGCGCCGACGAGTTTTTTTGTTGGGTCTGCCTCCAGTGGCCAGAGCGTCCGAGATGCCATAGCGTCGTGTCAGTACCGCCTCACACTCCTGCTTTCTGTCGCTTAACTTCACCCACAGACCGTCGAGCGCAATATCTTGTTGTCGGCTCCAATGTCGCTTCGGTGTCCGATAACTCGGACCCTTTCGAAGATGAAGAGGCTGGCGCCGGATTTGTCGACCAGGATATGGAGGAAGAGACCATCGAGCGGCCTGCGTCGTCGCAGGAGCCGGAGGGCCTTATCGGTGAATTTGACTGGGATGATACGCCCTCAGAGCCGGCGGAGAGTCCCACCACTCCAAGACCGAGCCTCCCTTTTTCACGAAAAGTCGCCCCACCACCGGGCGGCCCGCGACCAGTCGAACGACCCGAACGAAAAACCGAGCGCACGCCGCTTTTGCGCAAGACCATCTCGTTCACGGACGCGCCCCATCCAAGACGCACGTCCACCGCCGCGAATGACACCCTTATGGTGCCCGGGCACGCAGGGCCATCGAGCTTCCCTGGCGATTCGGCCGCCGTACGACGCCGCTCGTCCGCCGCATCGGCGCGAAGCATGAAATACAATTACGGCGGCCAGAGTACATTTGGGCAAACGGTGCGTCCCCCAATGTTCCGTTGCGGAGTGTGCTCATCTCTGTTCGCAGCTCTTCAACTCTATCGCCATTTTACTGGGGATCGGGATGCTCTCCGAGCCGCTGGCGTTTGCGTACGCTGGGTGGGGCATGGGCTTAGTGCTCATCATATTCTACGGCTTCATTAGCTGCTACACGTACGTCCCACGTCGCCACATTCATCTGCTGCAGCTCACTCCTCATTCCAGCGCAAAAATTCTCGCGGGAATAATCCTCTCCGACCCGCGCCTCCGCTCCTACGCGGACATCGGCCGCAAAGCGTTCGGGCCCCGGTCCACGCTCATCATTAGCATCCTCTTTTGCTTGGAGCTCTTCGCAGTCAGGTGCATCTGCAGACCGACGATCCATATTTCAATTTAAATTAACGGCCGCCCACCTAGTGTCATTCTCGTCACCCTGTATGCCGATTCTCTGCATTCTCTCATCCCGCGATATTCATCCGATGCCTACAAGCTGTGGGGCATCCTGATGTGCGCCTATCTTTCTCCTCGTCGTCCCCTTGGCCCACCACGACTTGCAGCCTCATTCCCACTGTATTTTTGCCGCTTTCGCTATTATCATATACCAGTATTATGGGCATCATTTCGACCATCTTCGTCGTCATCGTTATCCTGGTGGACGGGGTCTCCAAGACCGAATCACCCGGAAGTCTGTGGAGCCCCGCAGAGACGTCGGTCGGCATCGACAACTGGAACCACCTCGGAATCGCGTTTGGGCTGTTCATGGCTGGGGTGCCCGTCTCATTATCCGATGTACTGTGCGCCCAGCTAACTTTGCCTCAAGTTTTCCGGCCACGCGGTCATCCCTTCCCTCGCCAGGGACATGACCGATCCCAGCGAATTCAATAAGATGATAAACTGGGCCTTTGTGCGTCCTCCATGCGCCCGCTGCGCGCCCCATTGACCCTTGCCCGCTGCGCAGATTGTCGCCACGTCCATCTACACCCTCATCGCCTGCGCCGGATATCTCATGTTCGGCAACTCCGTAAGCGCGGAGGTGTGTTATATTCTCAATCCGCTCCGACCCTCGCTGACCCTCGCCTCAGATCAGCATGGACCTCCTCAGTACCCCAGGCTACAACGCGGCCATCAACGAGGCGGCACTGTGGATGCTCGTCTTGAGCCCCTTGTGCGCCTTCTCACTCTTCTCGACCCCCGCACATAATACTGACTTGCGGCAGGTCAAAATTCGCGCTGACTACACAGCCTCTTAACACCGCGATCCAGATCCTCCTGGGCATCGACACCCCGGTGGGCTCGCCCGAGGAGCTCGCCGCGAAGCTATCCGCGCCCCAGCAGGGTGCGCGCTCGCGCGTCACGCTCAAGGCGACGCTCGGCGTCCTGCAGCGCATCGTCGTCACTCTCCTCTCTGTCACCGTCTCCATCCTCGTCCCAGAATTCAGCGCAGCCAGTACGTCCCCCTCTACTCTCCTCCCCTCCTTACTCCCCGCTGACACGCGGACCCGGCCGCAGTGGCGTTCCTGGGCTCGTTCTCCGCGTTCGTGCTGTGCGTGATTGGGCCCATCGCAGCGAAGGTGGCGATTAACGGGCGGTGTGGGGTGTTCGACGGGGTTGTTATGGCATTGGCAGTGGTTATGGGCGTGTGGGGCACGGGAGCGGCATTTTTGGATGCATGATAGAATGTACGCGACTCAGATTTGACGAAGGCTTGATGCGACGACAGTGAGAGTCGGCCGAACGCTCCGATCGGCATCACCATTCGCGATCACGTGGCTGCCAGACTCCCTCACGGTTTTGGGAACCAATTCTGCCCACATCGTCTACGACACAAGACGAGCTTTCAAGCTTCAAGTTGCCTCCAAGCAATCTAAATCAAGTGGCCAAATATCTAGAAAAGCATGCCTCGTCCACGACCTTCGTTTCTATAGTATCCGAGCGCGCCGACTGGCACAGCATGTTCTTCCCCAATTCTTCCCCGCAATACAAGTTGTCAACGTCGTCCCTTGCCACGGCGACTGGCTGGGCCAAGTCTGCGTCTGCCATCCAGACCTGTCCCATCTACGCAATGCTATTCATTACCTAAGCAACGCAGCATTCCAAAGCAATGAATCAAAGCGCTCTATAGTGGGTCTATACTTGGATCCCCCATTTAGGAATATGCCGCTTGATAATTGCATTTATTAATTGGAGCGAACTCATGTCTGGGTGCCGACGTTCCAACATTCTTGTCGGTCCAAAGCTGATAGAACCCCTAGGATGTAGAGTAAAACATTAATTTGTTTCAACGGCTAGGTAGTCTCTGTTCACTTTCATGTGCAGTTCATTGCGTTTAAACATCTCAAATGCATTTGCAGCGGTTCCAACGACACTGCCAACTTTCGAGGCGGATGAACGGCTGATTATCCGTTCGCTTTCACGGAATTCGGAACTTGCCCAGTTCATTGCGTGGCGGGCGGTTCACAGCTGTTTCCGAAGACACTGACAATTTGCAAGGTGATTACGGTCCAAGCGCATGTCAATTCCATCGAGTTTCTGACTTCTCTCAAATGGATCTTCACAGAGTACCGGATTACTGGAATCAAACACTAGTATAAAGTAAGGTTCCAGGTTAATTATCCGCAATTGACTGGTAATTGGTTCCCCAGCGAATGCCTTGTCTTGGCGCACGGAAAATCAGGCGCGACCACCTTGACAACAAAACTGAGGTTCGATATTAACTGCCTGAAAGTACATATGTTCCCTACAGGTGGCCCGCGAAAGTCAGACGTTCAATTCAGTCCCCAGATTACATAAGGACAGAAATTCCGGAGGCGTAGGTAAGTCTCTGGAGACTTCCCCACGTTTGTGTCTGAATATCCCTGTTTCAAACCTACAGTGGACAGCTTGCGCATTTATGACGACAACATACGCCTTCCACACGCTGCGCCGCAAATATAACTTGAACATCGCCGCTCTAGAAATTGAATCCGCTTCAATATTTCCGCTTCAAATTGAAATGGGCAGCTGTCGAAGGAATTCCACAGTTCAAACCGCGTTTTCATCTAGCCTCTAATACCCACCCCTGCTGGTATAAAGGCGCGCCCATTTCGCCTTAATCCTCAGCAATTCAACTCTTCCTCAATTACCAGCCCAATCATCCTCATCCTCAATCTCAAATGCGCTTCACATCTGCTACCATTGCGGCCCTCCTCGCCATCTTCGCGATTTCCTCTGCGGCTGCGGTCCCCGTAGACGCGGAGTCGACCACGACCACCACAAGGTAAGCGTTGCGTCCGATTTTTCTAACGACGCTTAACGTGATGCGTCGCCAGCGATGCAACCCCCGTCGAGGACTTCGGGGGCGGCTATGGTCGCGGCGGGAACCACCGCGGGCATGGGTTCGGCCACGGCAGACACAATCACGGGTTTGGCCACGGCCACGGCCACGACCACGGGTACGGAGGATATGGCGGTTACGGAGGGTATGGGGGCTACGGGGGCTATGGAGGCTACCGACGTGGAGATTATGGATATGGCGGTGGACACAACCACGGCGGATACGGGAACGGCCACGGCCACGATGGAGGGTATGGACATGGGCACGGAAGGGGCGGAAACCACCACGGGCACGGAAACCACGGTCACGGAAACCACGGGTACGGGGGCTACGGCGGGTACGGGTGGTAAACACCTCCCCAAGTCATAATTGCAGTCCGCCTGGCACAGACTGCTCAAGTCTCTTTCCGCGTTTCTATCTTGTACTAATCTGTATCTTCTCTCTGTACTTGTGTTGTACTTGTATCGCAATTTATGCCGATTCTAACAATGGCTTCCGGTCCTGGACCCCTCGGCGCACAACTCAACCAAGAGTCCGACACCATTGAACTAGTGGACCTCAAGTCCGTTGTCCCTCTGCCTCATATGGAGCTCCATTTTTGAATGGAATAATGGGAAGCGTTTGGGATGCATTAAATTGAATCAATTCAATGACTGAAAGTGACAATGGCCGGTCCTCCGGCTCAATCTCCACCCAGAATTTAGTGACAGTTCAGATCTCGGGGAATAGTATGCAAACAGCTTTTGGACAAACTGAGTCGAGTTGCGCATTATTGAATATTCCCATTCTGCCCATTCAAAACCTACTCGCGATCCGGTTGTGGATTTCCCTCGCTGTGCATTACGATCGTGAATGCAGAGTTTTCCAAGGCTTATAAAGAGGTGATTGTTGCCCTCCGTGGGCGATATCGCGGTCCACAGTAATAAGTACTGAGTTAGACGACCTCGAACTTAATTTCCTAGATGAAATCGCTGGGGAGGAGGAACCTATTAGCGTCGGATTTGAAGGAAGTATCTTCCGAGAATTACTTAGTTCGGAGTAAGAAAAAGGTCAGAGTTTCAATTGTCCTTGTGCGACCTCCATTACTGATGTTATCCTATTTGTAGGTCCCGCTTGTAAGATTCAGAAACCTATCAGGCGTCCAGAATATGGACAACACTGAGAGTTGGATGCCCGTGACTGTAGTAATTTGTACGTACTGAACATTTGTCGGGTTCGACTTGTTATAATTCACGTTCATGCATCCACATTCTCGGGTCGCTTCCATAGATGCAGATTCTCCCGCGCAAAATCTGTCAAGGTTTTCGTCCCAACGATCTTTGTCTCTGCAGCATAAACAGCTTCTTCCCCGCCCGCTGCAGTCATTTCTTCGACAGACCCCATGAGCCTGATAAATTCATCGGGAAGCCCAGCCCAGAGTTCCTGCTGCTCTTCGACGGATATCGACTCGTGGGTGATTCGACGCTGTAGAACGTGGGAGAAGCACTCAGCTACCTGAATCAACCGTTAATCAAAGTATTAGAAGGACACGGAACGGCTGTAACCTCATTGAATGACAGAAGCTCTGGGCCCACAATAATGTGCTCTGTGCAATGTGGAGCTTCTGCAAGCAAGCAATCGACCGCAACTCGCGCAACGTCTTCACAAGAGACGAATCCGATCGATGAAGTCCCAGTCGCACTGACGATCTTGTCATAGTCACGAATGCTCTCCGGCATCTCTGTAAAATTTTCTGAAGCCGCACCCATTAGATCAGCAGCATCGTAGTCAATTCAGCGCACCGAAGAACCTCGAAGGCCGAAGGATACAGCACGGAACACCCGAATCTTGAAGATGTGCTCGTATTGGCCCCTGAATCGGATCTCCAGGAATATCGAGTGACCCGCTCATCAAGACGAAGCGCTTCACACCCTTCGACACCGCCAGATCGATGAATTCACAGACATGCTGCGGCGGAATATGTGCTGCAATTATTAAATGAACAGACACGATATCCTGCGCTGTCTTGAATGGCAGAATATATGTGGCGCGATCTTCCCAGTCAAAGCGAGCTGAGCATCTAAGCTGGCGGGAGACGGTGATAACGGAGTGATTTCGGAGCAGATTGACGATACAACGGCCGGTCTTGCCCGTAGATCCTGTTACCAGGATGCTCATGGTAGTACGGAAATGATAGGCGTGCCGCGTGCGACCGCCGCGGCTTGTGGCGATGCATGCCGCCATGTGACTCACGTCCCGATTCCGAGTCATCGGAATCCTCCTTTCGTCCCGCTACCGTGTCCGCGCTCGGTTTCCCCATCTTTGACGGAATCTCTCGAATATCAGAGATTCAGGGTGGCCCTTTTTGTTTCATTTATGTGCTCCTTTCAGCTTTGCGTTTATCCTCAGAGTCGCATTTATGGTGTTAGGTTGATTCGGCATCACCTGGCCACTTCGGTCACGAACGGATCTCCTTAGTGTTTTTGGCCGTTCACAGGTACCATATCGACGGCTTATTTTTACACCAAGCTCCGGCGTCTGATTCAGCGCCCATACAGCGCCCGAGCCTCAAGGAGCGGAAACATCACCGCGCGCGCGTTTTCAGCGGCGTTGCCGTACGCCTGGAGCTAAACCCAGTATATCACAAAGACTCATTGAGCCAGAGACCTCAAGTTGAACTCGATCACGTGTCAGACTGTTGAATTTTCGCTTCGACCAGAAGCAAAGCTACTCGTGGAGTGCGATAGTCCGCATCTTCATCCTTTCCCAAGTGTTTCCCCGTTATGGTTGGTGGATACAGGCAAAGACTAAAGTACAGGACCGTCTAACCCGGCCTTTGCCGGCAGACTGCCAAATCAGATCTGCGTGCAATGCCGACATGTCACAGCCGCGGCCGCGTCTGCCCGCAGTCGCCCGCCCAAGTCCGCCCGGCCCCGCACACTCGTGCCAGGGGCCATGGAACTCTTTGCCTTGGGCTATTCTTCGCGAGAAGTACGGACAGTAGCCAGCTGTACAGGTACGCAGATACAGTAATTGCTAGGCACACTGCCACCAAGTTTGTGATGAAACGAGGCGGCGGTCTGCACCCGATTGATCGACATGATTAGCGCTCATAGCTTTGCTTTCTTCCACATCGTCCTAGACCATGCCTAGCTTTTCTAAAATCTTCAAACGACACCGAACGACGAGTGTCATCGATGATTCAGCCGACGCTCGCGCTGGCCCTTCAGGTTATGGCTCCGCACAAACCCCCGACTGGAAATACTCGTTACCGGTGCCAATCCCGGACCTTCGACGCGGGATGTCTATGCCACAACTTGTGGTCCCACAAAACGGCTTTTCCGACCACTTCGACGTTCCTCTTCCCAAGTCTAATGGCAACCCGACCGCCGGGAACGATCACCTGCAGGTTCCCGTATTAACCAAGGTGCTGCCGCCCACTCCGTCATCTCCGGTCAGCCCCGCACGCTCCGAAGATTCAGATGCAATGGGAGCGATGTGGCGCGGTATCAACGAGCATGACGCGAACATAACCAAATCGGAGAAATTGATAAATAAAATCAGCGACACTGCGGGTGCGTTCCGCATACAAATCTTCTCCCCGTAGAAGTCTAACTCGTCCTCCCCTCCGACAGTCGGAGCGGTGAATGCCAGCTCCTCCTCGGAAGGTGTTATTGGGGTGGTCAAAAGCATAGCTGCGAATGAGGAGCTCCACGCAATCGGGAAAACTATCCTGGAAGGCGTTCCCGCTATTATGAGTGCCCTGGAGGCTCTTACCGAAATCCATCCTTTTCTCAAAGGTGCGCTGCATTAAATTGTCAGGCTGGAATTCTAGATTCAACATTTTTCTCAGCCGCCTATCTTCCCTTCAAACTCATCTACCACCAGTAGGATATCGCCAGAGGCATGCCGTCGAATCGCTGACCATTTTTCATTATAAAGGGAGACTCAACGGCGCGATAACGACCAGAAGAGGACGACGCTCTTCGAGAAGATCAAGGATGTCATGTTGATCCTGTTGGAGTACGTGTTCACCGTCGGCCTCAGTTGAGATGAGAACTCACATACATCGCTAGTCTGAAAGGCTTTAAGAAGGACGATACCCGTCCAACACCCGACGGCAAACCCGTTCTGAGCCGCCTTGCTTCGATCTGCAAGGACATGAAAAAGGACATTGAAGAATGCTACAACGGTACGGCTTCCGACTCGTTTTATCTTCCGCTATTAATTTAATCCAATCAGTCCTGAATGCGCAAGGTGCTGTGTGTTATCATCGTGGTAAAATTCAGGGACCTGAACGAGATTTCAGAAAAGCGCTCGATAGGTATCAAGTTCCTCAAGGCGTCCAGTTGGAACAGAGAATTGGCCTCATATGCCGCCCGCTTCAAGGCGAGGCGCGAAGACCTCACATTCGCCCTCAGCATGCGGAGTGCCGTTACCATGGAGGAAATGAACGCAAAGTACGTGTCAATTTTTAAAGGCGTTCCGCGCTGCTGACTGTCGCTAGTATGAAAATGTACGTCTGACTGAACGCCCCTTCCGAATTTTCTGGGCTCTAAAGGTATTCCAGGATGATGGACATGTTTTCCACCATGTTGTCGCCACAGGAAAAAGACATGGGACGCTGGATCAATCAGAACGGCGGCGAAAAGGCCGTTCTTGGGTCCGACAAGAAGGTCCTGGCAATGATTAAATACGAAGAAACGATCGCGAATGCCAATATGCCGGTGGGGCGCACCGACAAGGGCAAAGCGGACGTCGCCGAGAAGAAAGACGCTAAGGCCATCGCGGCGCTGAGAAAAGAGTACCGCGAGGACATTGGGACCGTCATCCAGGAGAACTTGGAGAGCTATTCGAAGCGCTTTGACATGCGTTTGGACGACTTGGGGAAGGATCTCGGGAATAAGATACAGCATCAAGGTGATCGACTCATCAAGTACCTGAGGGGAGGGCCGCATAGTAGGATAAAGGACAAGGTAGCGTATTGCGAGTGATATTACTCGCGAGTTACTCAATTCCCCTAGATGATATATCATGTGTGGAAGGACCAGGTGAGTTACAGCGTTACTTTCTTTCTATTCGCGCTGATCGGGGCTAGGGCTGGAAAGGCAGTGCAAAGACGCGACCGCTCGTGTTGGCCGTCCGCGATTATTTCGTTGAGCGAGTCGAGCACAGCAAGATGCCCCCACCTCCTAAAGATGTTGTCCCGAAGCGGCCTATCTCCGCCATTCCGGACGAAGACAACGACGACGATCCGGAGACTGACATCAACGTCCCGTTACCCGACGATTGGATGACAGCGTATCTCCAGGTCAAACGCCTACGTTATCTCCAACGTGGGTCGTATTCCTCGCTCTGCCATTAGGTAGCTTATGCCTTGAGCCAGAGGCCTTCGATCCAGACTCCTCTGGGTTCACGACGATTTCTGAGATCAACGTCTTCACTCACGCGCGCCCGGAGGATTGGAGGTCAATACAATATGCGATCTCGCTGAGTGAAGACTGACTTATTTGCAGTTTACCCCGGTGGATTTCTTACTGGGCAATCGGCTGGCAAATCTTCGCCACAAAGTACTGCGTCGAAATCGAGGAACTGTTCACTCAGATCTTCCTGCTCAACCACCAGATCGGGATAAAGGTTCTTCCCCGCGTTTCGCTCTGCCATCTCTCTCAACTCACTCATCCGGATGTTCCAGATGCCTGGCAACAAACGTTATGTGAATGATTATATTGAAGGCACCTGGAAATATGTCACGGCGCTGACGTCGGCCATCGAGCGTTACGACGCCCCGGCGCCGTGGCTGGAGGACAAGTTCGCGAGCTATGTTGGATCGCAGGAAAAGATTCTGAAAGAACGGCTGGAGAAAATTCAATATGACATCGATGCTGTAGAGACAGTCGCCTTGATACTCCATGGCGATCGCATTGAACAGGTATACACCCTTTCATCTGGCCGTGTCGGCGCTGACCTTGCTGCAGTCGATCTTTCCGTTGTTAACGCTGCTTATAAGGAGGCACGTCGCGAAGATGCACCTCTGCTTAAAGGAGGAGATGGATTCCCGCGAGTTGGAAGACGACGCGGAGACCATAACTTGGGTTACGCTAGCTGTGTGGAATCGCTTTCTGGAATTGAAAGGCAAGTTTCCATTCCTCTGGTCTGAACAACCGAACAACTGCGCCCCAGGTTTCTTTCAGCACCAACAGATCTCCGATCTGAAACAAACCTTTGAATGGCTATCTTGCGGACTGGTGCGGAACGATCCTCCGTTTTGTACCTGCCAGATTTGACCACGCTACAGTTCAAAAACTATTGGGACTGGAATGATTGGACGAAGACGGAATATTTTATGGATAGCGACATGTCGGGTTGGGGATCCAGCGATTCTATTCGCGACGTGAACCAGTCCGAGTTGACCAACATTCTGGCGTACAAGGAAGGTGAAATCCAACCGGAGACAATACCACTCCCACCGCCGAGGTAATTGTTCCATATATGTGCACACGACTCTCCTGAACTGCTTCGCAGTCCTGTTGAGGAAAACCCTGCCGAGTCAACGTCGTCCCCGCCAGAACCACCAAGGTTGGTTATTTTGTCTCTCTCTTGCACGCTACTGAATTCCTCTCCTCAGCCCGGTTCCAACTGTCGAAGCACTTACTACGAATGAAATGCCGGTCATGCCATCAAGGTTGTACAAGTTCGATTCCATAAAATCAGGCGGCTAATTTCCTTTCATAGCCCCGTTTTATCTAAGCCGTCCGCCGCGGAAATGTCTATGTGCGAAGATATCCATGCATCCGTGATTCGTCGCTAATAACTTCGTATTTAGCACGGGGACGTGGTATGGATGGCATTGGACCGACACTAAAAAGCCATTCCTAAGCATGGCAAAACTCCACATCGAGTGCGGCGAAAGACAAGCAGATTCGGAGACTGCGACAGCAGTATCCGGGAGCGGAGTTTCCAGCGGTGGCTGGTTGTGGACTCTCACCGGGACAATAAATTCCGCCGACCAGCCTCAAGGCGAGCTGGCAATCGATCTCGAGCGCATTTACACCGAGGACGGTACTTGGATCAATTACAAGGGCACGTTCCTCCCCGACCGCGACGTCCTCAGCGGCACATTTGAAAACGATGAGTCCATTGAGGGATCATTTATGTTCAAGAAGGTCCCGGTACCTGCCATCCTCTGTTCGCGGCCCCTGGCTGCAAAACTCACTGCCCGGGAGCTGTGGTCCTTTGCTTACAACGCCGTTGTCGACAATATGCGACGGAATAAACCCGGTTTATCCTTTCTGTGCGACCGGATGACCAAGATGCGCCGGCTCTTGGAACTCATATATCGGGACGACAATCTAGATGATGCACAACAAGTCGCGTATTGTGACCTCCAAAAAACCTTTACTTTTGCGGAGATGACCGAGCTGTATAAATTATACTACTGGTATGATCGTGCTGGCGACCTGCAACCGTAAGCATTTTACAGCGAAACCGATGCCAGTGCTCACATGTCTGTGTTTTCTAGTCATGGCTACACTTGCGACGGCTGTGAGGATAGCATCAAGCGCTCGAGAGTCGTCTGTCTTGACTGCATCAGCACCGACCGGCCTGAGCGAACTATCGATTTTTGTTCCAAGCCCGAGTGCATTGCGTCGGCAAGCCTTCCCAAACGCACAGATGTCACGCACCTTGCTTCCCATCTTATGGTCAAGCTGCGGGATTACTTCCTGCTCAAAGATTATTACATGTTAAAGCAACGAAGCAGATCAAATTTCGACTATGCTCACGACGGGCCGGTCCCACCGGATCTCAGTCTGACTGTGGCATTACCCGCCTCGCCGGTTATATTCACTCCGGAAGTAAAAGCCAACGAAGAGTCGACTCCCGCCATCCTTATCAATGCCTCTCCCGTCACGAAGGAATCTTCCGTACAGAAACCCGCCCTCCCGCCGCTGGACACCAGTGCCCCGGCGCCGGATCCAGTCACCGAACAATCGCCAGATACCGCTAATTCTGGCACGACGAATCTCGTGTCGATTCCAGACACACCAGATGACGAAGACGACGATGACGATGACGATGACGACGACGACGACGCCGACGTAGGATCCAAGTGTGCGATCTGCACTGAATACGTGATGATGCCTTGTTGGTATTGTATAGACTGCTACAGTACGTCCGGCTCTTTCTGGATCAGTCTTAGGCGATGCTGACGTTATACCTCCAGACTCGTGGGTGTGCGATTCCTGTGAAAAGGTGATCGGCGAAATGTCCCCATGGGATTTCCAAAAGCGATATCGCGCAGAGGTCGCTGTCGCGGACGATCCGAGCGCGCATAACGTCTTTCATGTTCTTGTGCGCATCGCACGCGCGAACATGCCAGAGGCCACACCCGGTGACGACGCCGACTCGAAAGCCGTGGATCTCTCGTCCCCACTGGGACATTGGGAGCAGATAGAGAAGCGCATCCAGGAGCTTGTTACGGAACGGTTTGAGGCGGTGAACAGCCACGTCGACAAGCGTTTGGAGGAAGTGGAATCGAGACTGACGAATGGGCTGGCGAACATCGAGCGTCTCTTAAACACGATCGCAGCACAGCGAACCTAGATTCCCGGATTAGTAGTATTATGACGACCAATGTTAAAAGTTGAATGTATCCTCAAATATGTTTTATATTGCAGCGCAAGCGCCCTGAGCGCTACCGAACATGCCGAATGATGGCCGATCCTACGACATCGCGGCATGCCATCCGTTCTTCTTGTATATGTACAAGAGCGCGGTGGGGCGCTTCGCCCCCCACCACTTCGGCTGAACAATGAATCCGTGATCTTGAATCTTTGCTGAATCTGCAGAAGGTTGTGTATTCAGAAGTTGCTGATAAATTCCCTGCATAATGAAGCTGCTCACAAATTAAATGAGGTTCCAGAGTTCCAGATTTCCAGAGTTGGCTTTAGGGCCAGTCTCGGTGGAATCTCGGGGTCAAGTGATCGTCCTATAGTCTCTCGATACCTGTCCTGACGCCGCGGCTCATTCATGTTGTATTCGAGATCAAGGGCTCGATCCAAAGCTTGTGTAGGATCTGCCGAGCAAACAGTAAATCCAATAATTAGGATTGACTCGGACACACATACCACAATCTGGGTAAGATTCCAAACATCTCTCTCCTTTTTCAACTCTCCTTCGTAAAGTTTGGGCTCTAGATCGAACATTATCACGTCCTCGGGTATATAATAATGTTTCTATGTTGGCCGCGAGTTCTCGTCGCCGCCGTGCTCGCTGAGCAGCTGAACGGCGTGGACTTGTTGGTTTGGAGCCTTTCGGTTGACAGCCTGTCAATGGTTTCACTCCGAAAATGAGAAAAACCACCCTGTTCCTATTCTCCTTTGATTCTCTATCTCTCCGCGTCCTTTGGCCCAATGAGCACCGCTCAAATTCGGTTCGAGGCTGGTAACAGGTAGGAATGAGCTCATTCAATTGTGGGTTGGTAATACACAAACTCGTTCCTTGGTACTGGATGGATTATCAGACTTGCGGTTGCAGGACTCCTGAGGACTCGATGCACGATGGTTTGAGGTTACCTTGAGTAAGAAAGGCTCTGGTTTGGTCATAGAAGGAGATTTCGGCAGCAGTGGTCGCAACTGGGGTTCATGGCAAGAAGAAAGGCTCGTAATGAGCATTTAAAAATAGAACTACAACAGTTGAGTGGAGCGACTCCGACGAAGTCAACATCTCGGTGGAACCATGGAGCAATTGACATCATGCAGTGCCCTAGCAGCCAATCCGGTTATCTGACGTTTGTCTTGTCTTGTCTCGCACCCGTAGGAAGACGTGAGATATACTGTTCACACATGGTTGCTGACCCATTGCTCGCATGATCGGGGACTTACTCGCCTAGTCACGCACTCCTTGTAGTAAGCCTGCATAGAGGGAAGAGTGCTTTATGATTATTCGGACTGATCCGAGTCAGCTTCCTCTTCTTGAAGACACGTACCTATACTTCTCTTAAGTAAATCCCTGTCCTCGGGCCGCCGATCCATCCGCCGCCTAAGCCCTTTGCTAAACAACCCCCGCTCGACTCCATCAGCTTTGATGCGCTCCCGGCGTCAGTGATGGCACATCACCGGAACCATCTGATCAACATTTTCGGCACACTCCGCCTTGCTCTCTCCTCTTATGTAGTATTCTTCCACTCTTCCTTTGCTGCTGTTCACACTCGATGCACTGCATCAACAGTCACCGGTCGCGGCTACGACGGCTAGCCGCTCGAGGAGCATGCTCTAACCCTGAGGTCTTTGATGGAAGGGACGACCCCGGTCCCCGGCACGCGATTTAAGTCTGGATTGCTGTGACGCCTACTTACCTCATTCTACACGGCCCAGTGCCGTTTGCTTATAATGTACTCAACTAACTACTTTTACTTCACGCCGCGAGTATAGTCACGTGTATATACATTACATAATCTATCTAACTTTACTCTGCTCTACCACGGCGTGAACGACGACTACGAGGGATCACCCCTGCCACCTCAAGGGCGCCGAGCCAGCGACACAGGCTCCCCTTCCCAGGGCTACAGGGCCCTTCCTCGGGTCATCGGGACCCTCGTAGCAGGGTTACAGCAACGGCGGGCGCCAGAGTCGGCGGCCCCCGTCTAGCGGCTTTCTCGCGACTCAGCGCCACCTCCAAAGGCGGCTGCTCTGTCGCGAGACTAACCTTCAGCCACGGTGAAGCCCCGCGAACCGTGTCGCATCACAATTGCGGACTTCGATGCCATGCGCGGGGCGCCATGTGTATGTGGCTCATGATTCACTGACCCGCACATCCTTCGCGGCCGCCGAGCCCGCTCCTCCAGGCTAGGGCGAGACCACCCATCGTGCCGAAGCGCCGAACCTCGGAATCTGCCGCCGGCAGAAATGTGTGATCTTGCCGGCGCCGGTGGCGCATGGCACGGCCACGCACTCTCTGACGCGCGCCCTTTGATGCGACGCCGTCAGCCGGCCCGTCGGCCCGGTTGTTTGCCATCGGGGCTTTTGCCAAACTCTTCCACTTCTTTTACATAGTGATTGCATAGTGATTCGTTGATAATGGCCCTACGGGCGGAGCCTGGACACCCATCTTCCTCTGTTCATGATGCCCGCTACATTCTTCTAGTACACTGACCAAGAGTAACATGTAATACAAAAAAAAAAAAAAACTAAGCACCGCGTCACATGAGCTTCAAACCGTCCTCGTTTTTCATGCTAGTAAGTACATTGTCCGAGGGTAGTATGTGCAGCAGAAAAAATGATTCCCATAATTCCTAATTCCTAACCGCCGCGTCACACGAGTTCCAAAATGACGACCTTCGCGGACGGCTTCGAATGGGACCGTATCATAAATATTAGACGACCTTGATCCTCATCCACCTGTAGGCTCCCGGGCTCCATTGTCTCTAGAGGACCGGCGCGATATGCGACTGAGCCCTTTCCGTGAGCCGAGTGGTCGTCAGCGTAGAAAAACGGATGCGCCTCTGCAGGGCGACCCTCCAAAGAGAATGTCGTAAAATCCGGTATTGAGTACGGTCGGCGATACACACCAACTCGATAGCCAGATGCGATCCCAAGATACACCGGGAGGCGTTCCACGAGCCGATGTTTCGTGACTGTGAATTGATCTTTCGACCCGGAACCAGGGATCACAGTGACAGAACGCAGATAATTGCCGCTAGAGACAGAGATGTTGATACCACCCACTATACCTCGGATAGGGCCGAGCGGCGGGCGAGATACGGTGTCTTCTTCCGGGTAAGGATGCCTCCATAATGCGCGGACGCGATAAGAGGTTGTACCAGCGGATGTGATTGCTCTAGCCGGAAGCTTGTAGATAGCGAGACCTCTGGGACCCGCCACCAGGAACCGTGTTTCATCCAAAATTGCAAAAGAGGTGGCTCGCAGAACGTCCTTCATGGTGATTTCAGCGACATCAGTGCACGGGACAGTGAGACTCACGGGTGTCATAACGCGGATGGTGGCTACAGCGGTGACAGAAGGGGAGGGACAAAACTGCATTTTGAAACTGCGAATATGAGAAACGCGAACATTACCATACCCTATCACGGCGAGATGACAGCCTCGAAGGTCAATGCTGGATATGCCATGTGGAATTTCGACCGAGATAATGAGCGACGCTGACATACAGGACGTGTCCATGGCAAAAAACTGGAGCTCGCTGAATGACGTAGACCTGCACATGAAGCCAATTAGAAAACACAAAGAGAAAGAACAAAATTGTTTGTCGTACCCTCGCCGTACGGAAACGTGGACAATGAGAACGTTAGCATTGAGGGATTCTACCCAGAACAGCTTGATATTCATGAGGTGCATCTCCGAGTATGATTTCAAGGGGGCCGTCGTGCTAGCGCCAGAAAACCAGTTGTGAATGAAGACGTGTTGATCGCCCATGAGAACCATGAGATTCGTCCAGGGAACGACGACCACCCGGCGAACATCATAATTCACAGGAATGACGCGCGCGCGCCTGGGCTCCACTCGGGTTTCTCTCCAAGCCTGGAAAATCGCCCACTTTCTGATAACCCGAGTACGTAAGTCGTCGGTGTTCCATGAACTATAGTCAATTCGAGGACCTCCAGGGGTGCAAGGTAAGGAGTCCATGTCGATGTTGGCATAAACCCAAAAGGGTCGGCAATTCGACATGTGCAATTGCCGGCAAGTCTGGAGGATATCATTAACGGTGAACAATATGAAGACAGCACGTACAGCGAACAGAGACAGCGCGTCCTTGAGGGTCAGAAGTCTAAGAATAAGCAGGAGAACGTCCAGAGGGGTAGAACAGAGCATGTTTCGAGCTAGCGCAAATGGATCGCGCCGCCATCCTTCTTATCCGGTTTCTGGGCGGGCACAACTTACTTTTCCACGCGTAAGATTTGTGTTTGTATTTCCATCACATCAGTTACGTAAGAAGCTTCGGCGATATCCCGACGTTCTCCCATGCGGTCTCCTTCCTGCCTACCAGTCTGCTTTCGCATGTGTTATGTGGCATGTTGAGATGTTCCTCTAGCGCACGTCTCCCGTCAAATATCTGCATGCAGCCTCCTACTCGTTCTCTCCCTAAGAAAGAATAAGACGGGATATCCGCCGATCGCCCATACTGCGCAGATTCCTCCATCAAAATGCCGCGGCAGCACCAAATCTCTTTACTGGCACAGTGGGCAGCGCTGTGTATTTCAAAACTGGCTTGATCTGTGTCCCGGAATAGTCTGCCGCACATAGGACAAACACACGGAAATTGGCGCGGCTGGCGCGGTTGGCTGTTGGAGTGTGCAACTTTTACCGGAGCAACTGCCGGTACAAATCTGCAACACTTGAGCAAGCCGTCTGTAATAATAACGAAGAAACCCACAAGGTGATGTCGATGGCATCGCGTAAGGGAAACTTGGGGCATAAGCTTGGCGCGTCGGACCAAAAGATGGCTTGCAATATTGGCGAACTTGGGCGTTTGAAGATCGACATAAATGACCTGGTCCCTAGTAGCAGCATGGACTGAATTTTTAATACGAGCGCGGGAGCTGGCTTCTGATGGAAGGTCGCGCCAGAAAGAAGCAAGACTGACTTGGGTTTACGTAAACCGAGATGGACTGGCTCGGAATTACATAATCGGACGTGGAAAGTTTGGCCGAACTCCAGCATTAACACGAACGAACTTGACCGCGGCTCCGCTCCCTTATCTGTCTAATAAACCGCGTGGGGAAAATGAGATGTTCTGGCTGAATGTGTTCTCTTTCAATGAGGCTGGGTCCTCTGCCTGAATTATGTTCGAACACGCCGCCAGGAAACTCTGCTCTTACCATCATCCACTAGCCATGAAAATCAGCCAGTTGCTGTACAATGATCCGGAGACACCGCCCAACCGCATCCAGGAAGCGACGTGCCTAACACACATGCAGATGGTGCTGCACTATCTGCGCCATCGTCGACCAGGGAACATGTCGTCTGCACGAACGACCCCGCTCCCTACCTAGTAAGCAGGCCTCGCCGCTCATCAACCGCAGCGAGCTCCCTCCTCCTTCGGGTGGGATGCCGACATTGAATATCGTCCCTTGCAGGCTTGTGTGAGGAGAACTGGCGGATACGAGACGGACAGGGCAACAATAACGGCCCTGACGATACAACGTACGAAATCATACAATGTAAACCTTCACATGTTCACGACCATATTTTTTCAAGTGCGGTGTGGTCTGTGCAGAGAACCTGGGCGTACCCGGAAGTCTTGCCCGACGGTAACAGGGTTCCCTACGTGGTACTCGTTCCACCGTCGAAGGGTTGGACGCTGTTCTCGATGCGACTCAGTGGGGCACAACTGGAGAACGTGCGGTGCTTTTCGTCTCGTATAACATAGATATAGGTCATGATACACAGTGTGCAGATAATCAGTACTAGTTATTGGAACAACCGGGATACGGCAAAGAGACAATACACAGCGCTAACAAATCCACCCTATACATTAATTGAAACTTGATTAAGTCTTCTGCAAATTTAAATAAGTCATGTATACGAGACGCTTGGGATTACGCACCGACTCAGTTGGAGCATAGGTGTTGGAGCCAATGCGGAGAACGAAGCACGAAAGAAGCGGCGGCCTCCGACCAGTGCATCCCAAATCGAACACGCCCTCTGCTCATGGCAACATAGATGAACTGGCCGCCTGCGGACGCGCCTCGAGGCCTGTCCTATTTCGAAGAGCGCAAATCGATTTTACGGCAGCGTACAACCTAGATTGACCGTCGAAAGACGACCTCATGATAGACTTAAAACATGAGACCTCCGAGCCTCATACCACGTATACAATAAAGTTGAATCATATTCCGAAGTCGACATTGGTGATGCTGCAAATTAAACGACCACAAAGCAGAGACGAGACTCCTGCCAGCAGCCAGCAACTCCATCCCTCCGCGTCTGATAACTATTTCCCTTTACCCTTTGTCGTCGATTTCTTCTTGGGTGCCTCGTCCGCGGTCGACTTAGACGATGCCGGCTTCGATTGCGATGTATCTTCGACTTTCATTCGTTTGGCTGGATTTTCCAGGGCCGCCAATGCAGCGGAATATGCCGACTTGTCGCTCAGCCCGCCGTCAGACATGGTATCATCCCCGTCGGAGTCGCGAGAGCGTTTGCGATCTGAAGTTGGATCAGCATAAAAGTGCTCGGGTCAATCGGGTCAACTGGCCGTCTTTCAATTCATCGTCTGCAAAGAGACATCAGCAAGAAAAGACTACAAGCGGCTTGTGGACGGACCTATAGACATATCTGCTAGGTCGATATCTGCAAAATGACGTCTTAAGAGTACTCGGAGAGATATGGAAGCACCAACTAACTCACCGTCCAACAACGTTGCAGTCCCGTCAGTCAAGGACTGGTAAGCAGAACCCACAGATTCCGCGGCTGAATAATCTGCCCGCATATCCGAGGAGTGCGGAAGACTGCCGACTCTGATGAAATCCAGAGGTTTGTATTCGGGCATCCAGTTGCTAGAGTTCACGTCGAACGAGAGAGCAAAAGAAAACCACACAATGTCGCCGTTGTCAAAGTAGCGATGAGAGGTGGGTTTAATCATCTTCAGTTTACCATCCTCGTAGTCCATTATCGCGGGCATCTCCGGGTTAGCCATCCAGACAGGATACTTCTGTGCTTTCAAGGCCTCGTCGAGCCAAGGATGCAACTGATACGGCGGGAGCATAGAAGCTCCCTCCGCCGAGTTCAAAGGCGACCGCCGAAGGACGAGTCGAGAAGACAGAATGAGTCGCCTGCGTTGAAAGTCGGTTAGTCCCAGTTGCCAGGTTCTTCGAGGTTTCTTATGCCGGTTGAAGCCCTTGAGCGAGAGGGCGTGATCTTCTAGAATCTAGAAAAACGTGGATAAGACAGCTTCTCGGGAGTTAGACCACAAACTCTGGCGCTGTTGTAGAATGAGGGATCTTCTTCCGTGTTGAACGCATAGGACGTCTCGATCTTTTTAGAGAGCATAGAAAAGCTAAAAAAGAGGAGGAGAGTGAGTGGCAACGCCGAGAAGACTTGAACACATGACAACAGACATTCTGGACGAATTGACGCCTTCCGGGGAGCTCTCTCCCTCCGGGACAAAATTACCGGTATCAGCAGGAGAGGCCCAGCACCACAGACCTGCATGAGAAAAAATTGCGATCTTGTTCGTAGCCTTGTTATACGCCTGAAAGGAAAATAGGCAAAAGGTAAAACATAGTAGAAGATGCTTGCCGTCCACCGAGTTCCGTCCTTGTTAGACCTTACTTCGATAAGGGGATCGAGACCCAATAGGGATTCCGCGGCCTTTGTCCAGGGTATTTCATACTCGCGGAACCGTTTCTTCTGCCAAGGAAGGAGCTCGGATAAGACTTGGGATGTCATTAATATTCGGTAACAGTGGCTGAGGCTTTATCCTCCAGACGAACCAATGACGTAGTCAAACAACAGCAAACTACACGCGTGGGAATTCGGCAAACCCACGCTCTTCCTATGGCCATATTTGGTCTTTGACTCGTATATAACGCACTGGCCACGGCCCAGCTAGCGGTTTCCGCGCTACGACCCCCCGACTGTGATGTCTCTCTCACTGCTAGAACTCAGCCTATTGTCGATGGACGAAGAACTACTGGTCTACTTGATGTCTTTCTGGGAAACTCGAGACATTCTACTGTTCCCGCTAACATCTCGAGTAATACGGGGAATAATGCAACAGTACCGACAGCTGGTATGGGACCCAGACCGCCACTTCCAGCTATGGTTTGGGGACCGTACAGAAGATTTCCGATCTGTGCTCTATGAAAGCGGCGCCATTGTATCGGGCTCCCAAATAATTCAATTCTTGGACCGGACCAACTATCTGAACAGCGATATGGACATCTTTCTGCGAATAGGTGGCGTTCTAACCATGGGGAATTGGTTGGCAGCGCGAGGTTATTCACCGACCAGGGACTCAGGGGACTATATCACTCATTTCAAGTTCCAGAACAACGTGATTCGGACAGCTTGTTGTATGATAACCGGGGGTGCCAGGTCAGAAACGGCCGTCAAAGGTGTCTACAACTGGCATCGATTCGTTGGCTCGTCGACGGTCATCTACGACCAAAAAATTCAGTTGGTTGCTGTGGACACGAATCCTGTGCAGCATCTGCTGTTCGACTTTCACTCAAGTGAGTCGTCGGCTCGCAGCACGGCATGTGACTAATATGCCTTCCTAGCTGCTGTAATGAACTATATGTCATCCGACATGATAGTATCTGTTTTCCCCCTATCCACGTTCATCCTACACAAATCGTACATATCACGAACTCGGCCTGAAACCCCTGCAAGAATAAGGGCCTGGAAAGATAAGTACAGAGCACGCGGGTTCCGATTAATTAGCAGGCGATCCAGAGGAAAACATAGTGATCTCAAACACGGCAAGCGGACGTCAACGGATCGTCACTCATGGACTATGAAACTAAAAGGCGAGTCGAATGAATTTTGGCGGCAGGTCACACTCATCTCTCCGGCGCAGCACCACCGAGACGGAACCCGACATACCGATTACCTACAGATGTGCGATTCGAGGTTCTGCACTGGCGAACAGGTACAACGATCTCCGACTCATTCGCCCGTGTAGGGCAGCCGGGAATATGGCGGTAAGTGGCCTGCTGCTACCTGGCCTTACGAAGTCTAATGATGTTGCAATCGCCGCAGGGCCTTGGCAAAGGTCCACAAAAGATACCCGGGCCTCTTAAAGAACACGAGTGACGAGTGACTCGGTGGACCAGTTCCCAAGCCTCTGTGCCAATCCCTCCAGAGATAAGATCCGTCGCGCACCGACGCTGAGAGTCATTGGCCGGGGTAAATCGGCGCATCTGGGTAACCTGCACAAAACCTTGTACCAGTATTGACATCGGGATGAGAGATAGCGACATGTAAATAGCACTATGTTATCGGAAAAAAGTATTGACGAGGCGAAAAGGGAGTAATGAGAATTTACTGGGAGGCAGCGAGAAACCAGTGATATCCGTCTGCTACCCAGCCGTCGGGGACGCCCACGAGCGAGGTATCCACATCCAATAGCACGATGTCGTCGCTTTCAAGGCGACAAACGAGCCGGGTGAGAGAGTCTGATGCCGCGCCAGCACTGGCAATCACTGTCGCCGAGTGCTTCCAAGCGCTGGGAGCGAAGATGAGAGACTGCTGTGAGATGACGTTGGCGATGGAGAATACTCGAGCGACTTCGTACACGCCAGCCTCCGTCAAGAAAACAGCGCAGAAGAAGTCTGACGCATTGGCGTCAATAAAGACTTCTACTCGACAGAAACGTCGAATTGGACAGATGGGCGAATCTGGGGTCGGGGACCGCCCATCACCATCGTCGGGGGACACGGAAAATGACGCAGAAATTGAGTGTTGTGTCGACGTGGAGGTGGATGTAACAGCGCTGATCGCCGACTCGCGAGTGGAGGGAGGGACGAGATAGCTGCCGACAGATCTGCGTGGATCAATGTTATTGGGGATGGTAAAACCCTGCGCCTCGTATTCGTCGAGAGGAAGATCCGGGAGATATTGATGACAAGTGATCCTTTCGAAATCCAGCCGTGCGTTTACTGAACGAACAGAAACTGCGCTGGTGGATAGGGTGGAAATTAAATTGGCCCTTTGATGCTGCGAGTGACCGAGGATATGTCCATATTCATGCCGGTGGTATCCAGGCCCTACGACGAGAGGCGACAATCGAAATGACTCGTAACTCCTGGGGATGAAGATACTCAGTAGGAGAGGACAGGCCGTCGGTCTGACACTTACCGATGATGTCTGGGCTCGACCATCGACCACAGTTTATAGCAGGGGGATGGGAGTAAAAAAGATATAAAAAGCTGGGGTTTAAATGGATCTTTCGTTTGTTGCAGACCCGAGACTTCGGACGATCCGGGTCACTCACGCGACTCCCATGCGAGCGAAGCAAACCAGACAGCTCGATTAGCTGCTCATGACCGTGAACTGGGATGTGAAGAGAATTTACTGGACGAGAGCGGCGCCTGATCGAGATGGAATACTTCTTTATTCTTAAGGTCGTCGTTCCGTTCTAAAAACGATGATGAATTGGCAAGGGTCCGTAGATTTCAACGACGCTGAAACAGTACCGGCGCGTTCGCGTCACGAGCAGAACCGAGTCGCCTGCGGTTGATGGTTCGTTCGCCACGGAATGAAACAAGATCTCCGCAGAAGCTTCAGATATTCCACGATAACCGGACGGCCGCTACACCAAAAATTTACAGTTGCGGAACGTTTGTGGTCCCACCGCCGATAGAAACAAATCCACATGCCCACGCCCTTGATCAGAGAAGATGTCCTGAAGGAAACCAACTGGGAACAACACCGGGTTTCCACGTGCGTGTACAGGCGTGCCCCGCACCCCTGGATAATGACTGTAAGCATTTTCAGCAGCCATAGAATGCGACTGAGCCATTTATACGGCTCGCTCACGTTTTCCCGAAACCAATTTTTCGGCGGCTTTGACTCTGTTTGACATGTCCTGATTCTTTCCTGCAAACCCCGTTGCTCTAACCTTTATGTTCTGCACTGCCGCTGGTGGTAACGCTCACCTACCTCCGGAACGCTCTGCCGCGTTCTATAGAATCGGGACCAAAGATATCGTATTCGTGACGAGGAAGCACCGGATTGGCGGTCTGCCTACCGGAACTAGACTGCACCATTACCATTATACGGACAGCATCGACCATGCACCAGAATTACTCACCACTGCTGTACCATGGCTACCTTGGAGAGACGAAGACATCCTATGTCCCCCAACCAACGTTACGGACGCACTGGCCGGAGTTAGAGAATACTGGATGGACCCGATACGATGTCTCACGGAATATGCCACATTCAAACCTGATCCAAAGTCACCGCCCATTCCGTCCCCACCCCAGCTAATATGTGCCGCACACGTCACCGACGCGGCAAATTCCTGCTTTCACATCGATGCAATATTTTTTGGGACGGGAGAGAGGGACGTCCGACGGGGGACACGCATTGTAGCCCCGGCAGCGTGGAAAGGAACGGTTTTTGCGACTAGGAAAGCTCCAGGAGGGTCAAGCCATCCGAGAACCACGGTTTTTGAGGCGCGATCGCCGAACGGAGACCTTTTATATCTACACACACAGAAGAGCTTTGTGAAAGTCGATCTCCCAGAATGGGAAAACATCCCCTGCCAACCGAAGGCTCAAGAACAAGGGTCACCGCCCCGATCTTCACAGGTATACCCGAGCACGATTATCATCGACCTAGGCAATGAGAGCGTAAGTCCCGCAAACAGATATTGGAGCGTACCCATAAATCTGCTTCATAGGCCGCGACTCCCATGTTGAAGGGCTCTCCGAGATCCCGCGTATGTGCGGGAAATTCGACACGTGTTCGCATCAAGTACATCCGCCCCGATTCAACAAAGGCCTCCCGTGCTATGAAAAAGGAGTGCTGGCAAGTCTACTTCTGAGTGGGCAATAGCCATGCTGATGGCCGCTCCGCGATCCAGTGCAGATGGAACAGAGAGCTCCTGTACTGCAAACGACGACGACGACTACCTCCGGCGGCTGCTCGACATCGGTACCGACATACCCGTGGATCTCTGGTGTATTGAAGAACCGACCAACGGCGAACGACCACCCCAGCACCTGACCACACTACTGAAGTTGGCGATACACGGTAGCAGAGAAAAGATGCTCACAGTCGGGGAGATATACCAGGTCTTGATTGACCGATTCGCTTGGTTCAAGAATAATGAATGTGATGCGAAATGGAAGGCAAGAGGCGCCAGCTAGCACCAATCTCTCAGACACTGACGGGGCCACAGGATGCTGTTCGGATGACCTTGTCTCTTTATTTCCAATTTGTACGTGTGCAACGGACCACAAGACTTGGAAAAAAAGGGTACTGGACGCTGGACCTCTCTCGGGGGGAAGGCAGGACAGTTCATCTGAGGAAAAGAAGGGGAGAGAGGGGAATGATCGACGCAAGTTGAGGAGGCGAACAGCAATCACCGCGAAAGCAACGCTGCCTGTTCTGACACAAAGATTGGTTGTCATCTAGATATCCTGTTAGCTTGAAGTGATTCGAGTGAACGAGGAGAGAGTGTCTTATAATTTCTTCGTCGCCGATCCAATAGTCCCAATACCGACAGATTGTGTAGGAGATCTGATGCTTTAGCTTGTTCTGCTTGGGGTAGGATTCAAGAGCTACCGTGTTCAAGACTCGTGAACCTTCCGGGTATCTGTCACGCCGTTGCCAAAAGGGATGAGATAGTGTGACCAAAACGTCACGTCATTCGACGCCAAAAAAAAGAAAACGCGCTGAAGCCACATATCATTGCAAGTTCGCTGGGGCCCTCTTGTGATTTCTTGTCAAGGGCTGGCGTTGGGCGTTAGACTACGGTAGTGCATACATCCTCCTCCTCTGTCTAATCAAATCCTCGCGCTGGATGGACACAATCCTGAGGGTCTCCTTCCGTTTATCGCACGTTACTCGATTGTGACCAGCTGCCTTGCACTGGGAACATCGCGCGAGCGTCGCGGCACGTCGTCCAAGTATCCGATCCTGATAAACCACCGGGATTCCAGTGATTTGTGGACAAGACATGCGGTTATGACCGGGAGTCTTGCAAACGCCGCACGAGACTGGGAGGAGGATCAATACAAAGCAATACTGCGGAGAGCAACATACTTACATTTTATCACCGTACTCGGTGTATTTTTCGGGGAATTCTCTGCCATTTTTAAGGACTTGGGAGGCACTGTCGGGCAACGTTGCCGATTGTGGCCAGGTTTTCTGCAGATGCTGCACCGGTCTAATAAACGATTGATCAGCGGAAGTACAGTACAGGTTGAGAACGTCGTACACGACGTGCAACACGTCACCACAATCCCCTTCACCGCCTTGACCGCCTCGACTCTCCTGCGCAGCTCCAATTCCTCAGCCGCGGTTAGGGGCTCGGGTGATTCGAGCTGTAAGACGACACAGTCAGTGGCGCATCCCATCTGGACTACGGGCGGGAAACCAGCACACCTGGCTTGGTAACATGTCATATGAACGGCGGTAGTAGCTGGAGCGACGCGCGAGTTGCGGACCAGGCAAGTGGGTGACGATGACGGGCGCCGGTGGCAATAGTGAGGATTGTCCGGGGAGTTTGTCTTCCAGAGAGGGCAGACTAGCAGTATCCGGGGGAGCACAGAGCAACTGGCTAATCTTCATGACCGTGATATACGAGAGATTGGGCCTGTCTTGATCACACGAGAAAGGCGCACAAGTATCCGATTTGCCCTCAGAGATGAGGGGAGGGTAGTCGACATTGGCGGTCAGACGAGCTTCAAAAGGTCCAGGGCTTAACAAACCAGGTCAAAGGCTACAACTAGGTTTACGTAAACTGGGCAACCTATATGGGGGTCACTCGTATTCGGCAGCGATCAGATCCAACCCATTTGATACCGCGTACCAGTGGGGCTTCGTGACTCGCAAAGGACACAAACAACAGTATGCGGTTTGTCGTTTATTACTGGAAGATCTGATCCACGAACTCCTCAGACGGGTTGTCGACGCTTGAACCAGAACACTTTCAGCGTCTGTGCTAACTGGCGCTAACCAAATGCCAATATATATGTCTCGGGATGGACTATTTCTGACCGCCTAACTATGTGGGTTGACGACCCTTCCTCAAAATCAGGTCCAAAAGAAACAGAAAAAATCGATTCATTGTGGCCGCGCGGCATAAATATAAACGGTTTGATTTACAACGTAACACTTTACAGCGACGATTTGAAGTGCAACTTGACACCAAGGCGGTTCTTGACGTGGAAAAACTCCTTCAACCACCTGAGCCGTCCGTTAACAACAAATGAGACCAGAGTGCGTCGACTTACAATCCTAGAATAACATCTGCGAAGTCTTCTTCGCCGTAAGACACCTGGGCGATACACTCTGACCTGCGGCGGTGCTTGATCATGAGGATGTTCCCGGTCCAGTCGACGTTGAACTTCTTCTTGACACATTGGTTCAAGGGAGCGGCATACCGACCAGTGTCAAAGTAAATGCGCCAAGGCGATTGAAGGGCCATATCAGTGCCCGGGACACTGGTCACAGAGACGCTGGTGCATCCGTTCGGGAAAACATTGGGGAAGTCGAAATCTTTGCAGTCGAAGGTGTCCCCGCGATGGACGACCCACATGGGCTCCGCCTCCTCAGACGACGTCGCAAGCACGTAGAAGCGCTTAGCCCCCGGTTTCTGGCGATAATAATATGTCAGAGGTAAGAACCGCGCGCAACTAGAATACTGACCTTTTTCGCGCTCGCAGAAAGACTGGAAACCATGCCTCTAGACAACGGCTTCTCTCGGACGGGCGCCCGGAAATGAGGGGGTGACTGGTGAAGAAAGTGAGCATATAAAGCTGGCAGTAAACAGAAATCCCATTGACCCGCCACACGCCACGAAGCTTAGGGCTGACTCTGACCATCGAAGACTGACGCAACTGGTGTATAGAGGCGGCTTAAATAGAAAACTGGGAGCTGCCTTGGTGAATAGCCCCGGATAGCCGCCTACACGACCGCATGGCACCCAGACCAAGTCGAGGAAATAACCCCGAAATACGGACGAACTCTGGTTTATGTAAACCGAGGTAGGTACAGATAATCAAAGCGGATGCAGTCGTCTAACCACCGAAGCAGTCAAGGCCACACGAACCGACTCTACGAGGGTCAAATTATTCTACAGAACCCATCTTTTGAGCACCTACCGGGTTAATCAGGCGATGAAGAACGCTACCAGTTCTGCTGGATGCATTTTACTGAAAAGAGCAAGCCGAACGGTCGCTCCTAACAGACGAGGATGGAAAGTCGGGAGAACGCTAGGAACAGAATTCTGACGAGGATATCGCTCACCCCGATATGGTGCACGAACGACGAGAGAGATTCGGGCATGAAGACAACATGTCGCCACAACCACTGCTGCTCAAGCGACTGAGCGAAGTGGCCCACCCTCCTGGCGCGATACTGAAGAGCCATCCTCGAGCGTACCAGCCATGCCGCAATCGGGGGACGTTGAGGTATCAGAAAATGTCGAAGAAGACGGACGCCGCACCCGGGTACAAGGGTGCAACTAAGCACCTGATGAAGGTTCTCGTCCACGACTGTAGCACCCTAGAATTTGGACCAATAAAGTACATCTTTTCGAGAACTGCTAGCGGGGATAGATAACATAGGCGACATCAACGATCCCCCAGCAACCTAAACAGGCAAATCAAAGGCCCGATCCGTCTGGCTTGCCCCACCCACATCAGACTTGCGGTCGGACCGTTCTAGAATGCGACCACGCGCTACCGAACTGTGAATTTCTGAACACACGGAAGAAGCGCACATACCGCCAAACCCAGGGCTCTCCGACGCGAAGATTGGAGCCGTTCCACGACTGCGTAACACCCTAGATTTTGGACCAATGAAATACATCTTTTCGAGAACTGCTAGCGGGGATAGATAACATAGGCAACATCAACGATCCCCAGCAACCTAAACAGGCAAATTAAAGGCCCGATCCGTCTGGCTTGCCCCACCCACATCAGACTTGCAGTCGGGCCGTTCTAGAATGCGACCACGCGCTACCGATCTGTGAATTCCTGGACACACAGGAAGAAGCGCACATACCGCCAAACCCAAGGCTCTCCGACGCGAAGATAGGAGCCATGCCGGGTCGCCCCCGACCTCCAATCTAGCACGTCGAAGGCGGGGCCTTCCACCGGCCGCGGGTCAGGCAGGGGTGTCGCTATGTGGATCGTAGTAATCAGAGAAGGAATGCGACGATAAAGAAAAACCCCACCTCTTCCTACACAAGGAATAATCCAACAACGCTCGTCCCCTACCCATCGAGGACCGACCTCTGCCACTCGGTACTGCACATTCGAGGTCCCGACGATCTTCATTGGTGCGCATCGGGCGTTGTAAATTTCCAGCCACGTCCCAAGCTCTGTCATAGTTGTATCTACTCCCGGGACCTTCTCTTGACAGGCGATAAAAGACAATCGATCGATGAATGCGCTGCGAGGGAAAACAGAGATAGCTTGGCGAGAGTCGATGTAGTTCATAAAAGCCGCTGCAGGGGAATAAGTTAAGACAGACTCTATGTGGGAGGGCACGCACTAGAATGCATGCCGAAGACAAAGCGATGCAGCTCGCAGCGAACGAGCTGAACTATAACGACGCGGACACGAGAAGAACTCGGTGGGCCACGGGACGTCTTGACGAATTTGAAAGACCGACTGCCATGGTGCTCCTGGCACGAACTCTGGTCGCCCTGGACGTTGAGCTGGGTCTCGAGAGACTGCGAGGCCTCGATGAGGATCGCGAGATCGACATCCTTGATCCCAGCTCCGGGGACAGGCCTGAAAGAGTACCCTTGGCTGGTGAGAAACCTGCCGACCTCGACGAGGCCGCCAAAATCGACACATATGTCGAGACGAGTCTCTGTCAGCTGGGTGCGGTCAAAAAACTGCAGGACAGACGCGCCACAGATAATTGCCGGCGCGGAATCAAGCATCTTCAATGCTGCATTAGAGTCGGGAAACCACCGACCCAAAAAAGTCGAGACACTCCAAGTAGACTGGCTGTAGTAGAGGATAATGGACTGCAGTCGATAGCTCAAGCGACCCAACAGGAAGACCGTCGAAGGGTCCCAGCACCGAAAGAAAAGCGCGAGGAACGGTAAATCACCGTGTGCGAGAACGGTTTCGAGGAGAGAGGCGGGCATAGACCAAGAACCTACGATGAGGAGGCAATAAGGCACGCGAAGACTGCACTTTCCGTGCCGTGTCCATGACTTTACGTAAACCGAGGGAGAAATGCTCCCGCTACGCGATCCGATGATCCGGATCAACGATTAGATGATAGATCTCAAAGCACGAGGCTCGTCTGTTTTCCACCCGCAATCTCTACCGGAATCTTTTCCACTCTTGGATCCGCGAAAAGGCTCTTGGTATTACGTAAACCGCAGGCCGATGTTTGCGCGCTGAGTCTGGACAAACATCGCATTAGCCGACCCCTCCTCGTACTACTCGAAAAATGCGCGTTAAAAGCAGCGGACGTAGCAGCATGACAACTCCGTGGAATCACAATGTTGGTCCGTAAAAGAGGTGAGAGAGCCCGTTCTGTGTATATCACTGCAACTAACTCTTCGCAGATGGGTAGGACGAGCCAGCTACAGATCCTACCGTTACTGACACTGCAGAAAGACGTCTGGAAACATACAATGCGAGAAAGGTAGTCGTGACCTTACCTATGTCAGTCGAGAGACTGACATCGTCGTAGCTTGCCAAACGCCTCGAAACGGTACGACATTTTTTAAACTCGCAGGCGGACCGTTGTCCGACCATGTATTGTCCAGGCTACGTTTGGAATGGACCCAACCGGCATTGACATCGAAAGGTACGCGCGTGTCTAATTACAGTGCCGCGATTGAAATAGCTGTGGAATAGATTGGTGAACAGAATTCAAGAACGAGTTACGAGTGGAATGCCGACAGAGAACATCGAAGTAAGCCGGGTCCTGTATTATGATAGGTTTGGACCTTGACACCACCTTTAAACCAACAGGAACTAGCGATCCGAGCAGCGCTGCGGACAGGATATCGTGACTACGGTTACGTATGGATAGCTGCACACTTGGAGATCTCGAAGATGCACAAGTCGCTACACCCGAGCTTTAGCCAGTCCACGAGAGGATTCCGCGACAGTAAGGAAACTATTGTTGTCGGGAAGATGCTAACATTGACTGTCAGGCTTGGGAAACTCTTCACTGTCATCTGAATTCTTGGCGGTCGTCAGCGACAACAAGGAGGTCCTCGACGAAGCGATCATACATCTGCGGGACTACGACCACACTTAGTGAGTCTCAATGAATACCGGAACATTCAGGCCTTATTGACATGTACAGTGACATGATACGCGACATCCAGGATCGATGCCTAGCGCGTACCGGCAGCGCTGTCCTAGAGCGAATCCAGCATATGTTCATGAGGACGGCCGTAGGGATCCATATGGACGACATCCCCGGCGTCTTGAGGACCTACGAGCTGCTCTCTAGTCGGCAAATCATACACGACCCGTTCACCTACCTGAATGCAGGGATGACCGGGAAATCGCTGACTTCCTCGTACTGCGTCGGGTTCTCCAACGCAAGCGTGCAGGAGATGTACAACATGATCGCCAAATGCGTGTTTACGGTCAGAGATGGCGGACGAGTGGCCATTTCCGCTCAGAACGTCCCTTGCACCGGAAGGTTAGTGACAACGTCGGAATGAACAAAAGCTAATCGGATTTGGTCTTAGGAACCCCAACTGCCGCCACGAAAATGACAACATTGGCCTGTGGCCGATGCTGAAACTACTGGAAGGCGCGATTGCTTTTGCCAAACGCCCCGACGACAAGCGGACAGACCTAGCAAATATTTGCGTCGAACCTTGGCATGTAGACATCCGAGGCCTACTGGAGTTCCTCAACATACACCGACATGACTTGAGCGAGCAAAAGTACATCACTGCCACCATCTCCGTGCCAGACATCTTGTGAGGACACAATAAACCCGCCGAGCGCCTGCTGACAGACTATAGCATGGTTCGCGTTGAAGACGACAGCGCGTGGTCGCTTTTCTGCCCTCGGGACGTCCCAGATCTGATCAACCTCCGAGGCGACCATTTTGAAGACGCCTTCATCGCTTACGAACGATCTGGAATACCGCGAGTGCCGATCCGCGCACGAGAACTCTGGGATACTATCCTCCGGACAGTCATTCAGACGGGCGGGCCGTCAATTGTATACAAGGACACCATGAGCAGTACGTCCCCGAAAATACACATCTTCAGCTTCTGACTGACGCAGGGAAAACAAATCTACCGGATATGGGCGTAGCTTGCCACTCGGACCTACGAACTGGAATGGTCGACACATCGGGGGTCGACTGTCGCCTGTTGCCACGAAGCCACGCCTCAATCGCCTTACCACTTCTAATCACCTCAGAATCGACATTCGATTTCGAGAAATTGAGTCAAGTCACCAAGGAGGCCGTAATCAACCTCAATAAAGTGCTCGACTCCGCGATACAACGACTCAACACCATGCCAGACCCGAACAAAGACCACCGCGCGATCGGACTCGGCATACACGGCCTATCAGACGTGTTCGCGGCTTTGCGGATGCCTTACAACTCCCCGGATGCCGGAGCGCTGAATAGTCGCATAGCAGAGACCATGTACTACGCTGCATTGGAGGCGAGCTGTGACTTGGCGCAAAAGCACGGACCATATCCGGCCTTCAGTCAATCGCCGTTAGCAAACGGGCGACTCCAATTTGATCTGTGGAACGCGACTCCTTCCAACTTTCTCGACTGGGAGACCCTACGCTCGCGGGTGCAGAAGTTTGGTGTTCGGAACGCCGCCATGATAGCAATCGCTCCCGGCTCCTGCCCCGAATCATACACTGGGTACACCGACTCGGCCGACCCTCCTACAAGGTGAGTTACACGACGACGACGGCAAGACTACCGCTGACCACCACTCCTTTAGCAATGTCCTCGACGAACAAGTAATATGCCCGTGGTTAGCGCGCGAATTGTCTACGCTCGGCCTCTGGAATGAGGACATTCGAGAACGAATCATAAACGCTAAAGGCATGTTGTATATTGTCCGACAGGATGAGATCTAACTAGCCACAACAGGATCCGTCCAAGGCATAGAAATCATTCCGACTGAAATCAAAGAGATATACCGGACCGCTTGGGAGATTGACCCAGAAACCATCATTCGCATGACGACGCAGCGGGCTCCGTTCGTATGCCAAACTCAAGGCTTGTCCTTACACCTCAACTCGCCGACGCCCGACCTGGTGGTAAGTGAAATGGCACGCATGCGCTATCTGGCGTTGATGACGGACACAGGGAGAGCTCTTGATGCGGACATGGGCCGTGGGCCTTAAGACGGGTCTTTACAAGCTGAACACCCGGTACCCTGACCAGAGCAGTAAGGATACATCCAGCTACGAAGAAGACACAGATCGAGAGATGTCATTCGAAGACGTGCTATCCGGGAGCTCGTAGCCGGTTCCGATGGATGTACTTATTTATTATTGATGTCCGAATTCACTCCGAATACACAGTTTGAACTGATATACGTTCGACGGCCTCACCAGGCAGATGTCGTGTCCGTGCTATTGTTCCCAGTGCCACTTGTCTCCACCAACCTTCCCGAGAGACTCTCGGAACATTATATGGCTTCCCAATCCGGCGAACTATGAAACTGCGTGTAAGCGGTGATAACCTCTGGCGACCGTCGCACCGACTATTACAGGGAGAAATCAAGAACATATAACGACTAGATTCCCAGAATGCAAGGACCGGAATTCGATTAGCGACATAGGTAGCCATCCAAATTAACAGGGAGTTATATCGCTAACCGATTGAACAAAGTGGCAACTGAGATAGCAAGCGTCTACGAAATAGAAACACCAGAATCCCCACAGCCTCTACCCGTCGAGCAGCTCGTGGTGCATTTTTACATACCTACAGACACTTATGGAAAAGAGGACTGGTTCGAATGGGATAGCATGGCCACAGTCCCTTCAATGAACGGCGAAAGTTCGACGTTTCCGCTTCACCAGACAGAAAATGTCCTCAGAGGGATGAACTTCCGCCATTACCAACAAAAACCGCTGGAAGATTAGGATCACATTTCATAAGAAATGAAACGCGCGGGCCGCTTGAACCAGAAGTTGGCGCAGGTCGCATGGCAAAGTCCGACCGCCAGCCGGCTACCACGTAGAGCGCAAACTCGAGTACATATATATTCAGACTGTAGAGGAAATATCCGACATAGAAGGCAATAAAGAAATCAAAGATCGCTGCGCGAATTTCCCTTAACGCCGGGCAGGAATCATGGAGCGAATTAGGCAACAGATGTAATGAGAGCGTTGGTCACGCATTCTATCCCGATCAACATGGATTGAGAAAGGGGCCCAAAAGGGACAGGGGCTACGGTGGCGTCAAAAGATCGCCGGGCGAATGAATTAGAATCTCGGGTTTGTCCCGCGTGCCAGATTCCCCCAATCTACATTGGGTCGGCGAAATACTCGTGCTCCAAGGCCAGCCGTGGCGTGACACGGGCAGCAGGTTCGAGGTTCAACAAAGCATTGCATAACCGTAGTAACACCATATCATGCACGACTTCCTGACCGCGACATAATCAACGAGTGAACAGCGGTATCTAGCAACGACCAACCTGCAATGGGACCATGCTGGCTACCCTGTTAAACGACCTATTGCCGTAGACAGAGGACTCGAAAGCAACGGTCGGCCGTTTGCCCGCCTTGAATAAGAGGCGAACCCACGGTTCGGCGTGTACGAAGGACAGCGGAAATAATCCAACTACACGCTCGATCGCGGCGAGCCTGTCTAGTGTCCCTGCGCTGCGACGAAACAGCGGACGACCACTAGAAAGTTCTACGGCCACGCAGCCAACCGAGAACATATCGATGGACTGCGACCAGACCATCCCTAAATGCAAGGAGTCTAGGCTCGCACGCTGATAAACGAAAAGAGATTGGACGCACCAACGGAGACCTCTGGGGCCCGGTAGCGATCTGTCCCGACAATGAACCTCCGAGAACCGGTCGTCGCCACGGCGTCATCCAGATCGATCACTTTTATTGCGGAAATTTGCAAGTCATCCTAAATAACATTAGAACGTAGACAACCGGCCGACCCGAGCCATACTGTGTCGAGAAAATTGCCGGCAGAGCTTCGTCTCTTGTCGACAACTGCTCGTCCGTTAACTAACAAAACATTAGCGGGCTTGATATCAGTGTGAATTAGACCAAGATAATTCATGTCTAGAACTGCTCCGTAAGCGACGGTCGTGATCCGAAACAACAACGAACAAGCTATTGCTCGAAGCAGTTGCTGGACCATATGCCGGACATGCCGAGCCGGTAACGGAAGCAGCGCTGGGGCACGTAAAATATCGTGCAGGGAAGTGCCTCCCAACTCTAATGCAAGGTAGCCATCAAGTCGGCACGTATCCTGGTTCAGTAACTGGAGAAAGTAACTGACAGGACGAGTTAGCCACGCTGGGGACAATAACAATATCGTACCGATCATTGATGTCCACACGAGACAGAAGGCGGGAATACGTTGAGGCAGCACGAGCGAGGTAACCTGCGTCCGTATAGACATCGTGGTAGATTTTGAGGGCAACACGTCTTCCAGACCGTCTGTCAATAGCCCTCCATACGACCGCAGAGGCACCGCGACCAATTTCGCAGATGCCGAGATCTATAATGAAAGCGAAAAGGAAACCCGCTAAAATGCAAAGGAAACGTACAAGGACCGCGGAGAAGGGGGGGCCTGCTGGAGCAACCAAGCATCAGCACCCTTGTATCGGACAGGAACTTACCTAGCATAATAAACACTTGAGAGAGACGTCGGACGGTTTGAGACGAGAATATAACGACTTCGAAAGGTCTTGGGATCGATTCGAGAGGGCATTGGACAGCTAAGAAGGAAAGGAAGAGAGGCACATATTTATACAGGAAAAAATACGCGAGACGGACGTGGAAAAATAACAAGCTACCAGATTCCTAAACAGTAGCCCGCCGTTGACCAATCATGACGTCATGCCTGCGGCCATTAATATTTAAGCCGGGCAAACCTTGCAGAAGCTGCCATGAATAATTCAGTACTCTCATTGAGACCCGCCGCAGGTACGATGACGTTCATCGTCTCAGACTCCCAAATCCTTACAAATCTGCGTAGGCCCTGCAAGGTCCAGCTTCAAATGTCTCGGCCGCATTCGGAAGGGATCTCAGCACTGCACGTTGCCTTTCTGCCCACTTTACTATGTAACGGACTATATTGCCATTCCGGCCTTAGACTCGGTAGAATTTACGAAAATCGATGACCACGGAGGTGCTGCAGCTGTCGAGCACGACGGAGGTCCATCGGAAACTGTAGGCTGAGAACAATCTGTCGCGTAAATTACCATTTGAAAGCCGTTATTTACAAGTCCCGCGCATTGCGTCTGAGCTCAAGAGGCGAGCTATCAAGCCCCGCTCTCAAGGATTGAAATTACAATGTTCTTTTTTTTTGGTCTGGGGGAGGCGGTTTTCGTTGTCAAAAGCGGATATGCCATGAGAGGTCATCTGTTCATAAATTCATGTAGTTCTGTGGACACATAAATGCAAAACCCTTGTATATGATGCACCCATATACTGCAGCCCGACCAGCAGCCTAATCGGCCGAAGATATTTTGAACGTCCACCGATCTGTAGGTATGTCCAGAACCCAACGACAACTACCGATCCCGACGTGCCAAAGCCGGGAACTGAAAGGAACATCTTCGAGGTCTTTCAAGACGGCCAGCCAAAGATCGGAGTTGAACATGAATCTCTGGCGGGAGCAGATGCGGTTGATAGAAAGCTTTCTCAAGAGCGGAAACAGCTGCGTCGGGGCTGCTAGCAAGCGGACCATGGCCTGGAAGGAGTCAGCAATGCTCGGTCACCAAAGAAGTAAAAGTATCTGACCAATGCATCCGAAGACCTCTGTTCTACCGTAAATTGGGACAGGTTCGGAAGCGTCTCTGCCAACGCGTAAAGAACCGCAGTTGTGTCGAGCTCCAGTGCGAACCAGATACTGAGAGTCGTTATTTTTGAACCGTATATGCTTCGATCTACAAGACAGCAGAAGTCGCTGAAAAACGCATAGCCGACCTCGTTTATCAGGATAACCTCTTCAATCTCCCGATGAACGAGGAGGGCTGCGACAGAAGGGTCACCCTTGATCTTCAGACAGCGAAGATTAGAGAGAGCGCGGGTAGGAGTTGGAGGTACTGTTCCCATCGATGACCGCAGCAGCCGAGTTGCCGCCAAGACGCGCTCCCGGATGAGACCGTACCGCTTGAAAGAGAGCAACATGTTTTCGGAATAATGCGGCGACACGTCCAGAGAAAGGCTGTACAGGCCGTCCATAAGGTTCAGAGCCTGGCAGAACACCGGGTAAGTGAGAAATGCTTCAGAAGCATATACGACAGTATATCGTACACGCCGGACCATGGTCGCATAGACGGCGGAGAACCTGCTGCTGTAGGCGATGGTAGCGAAAAAGCCACAGGAAGATTTTCCGACCACATGCACGCTGGCATAAAGGGACCGAGCGACCAAGAAATGCAGATTGGAACAGACCCGTAGAAGAGACACACGATCGGTCCGAGATACCAGCGCGAAAATAAGGGCTAGCACCTCGTCAGGTAAGGAGATGATCGGGGCACCGAGTGGGGCGAATTGCGGTAGACTGCATTATAGGTAAACCGAGCAGGAATTAAGCGTGAGCACGAGAGAGAGGAGGGCGGGAAACGAACAAATAAAATGGCGCTACCAAAGCGGATGAAGAGCGTGTCGGCGAATCGAGAATGATGGCATCGTCGGCCAAATCTGACATCGACATGAAGGAGAGAAAGGCTTTGAGTATTTAAATATATATGCTGCGGGTACTCACCTGAATGACGGACTAACCCGCTTTACGTAATGAGAGGACGAACGCAACAAACGCATACGAATCATCCGTGATTAGATAAACTCATGTCCTCTGCCTGGTTTATAAAGCCGCATGCTTCCAGTTCCAGGCAGAATGAACACCAATCTACCATCGACCACTTTGATGAACGAACTCGGGCACTCCCACCAAGGAATAGTCGGTATGACATCTGTCGTACCGGAGACGCCGTCCAGCCTTCCGAAAGATGACGGGAAGACTTTCATCACCCTGAGACCCGTTCCCTAGTAGGTTTCAACCATCGACCGATGCATTAAACACCACTAACATTTTCACAGTCCACTGGGCTCGGATGGCCAACCGGTCGAGCCGCACCAGCTGGCCAGCAACGCGAAGACGCACCAAGTTAACTTACCCCGCTGCTTTCACAATCTAGACAGTTCTACTTTCATGACAATCGACAGCAACGGAAATGGATGTGTCTCGAGCGCCTGTTCGCTAGAAGATCAGCCAAAATGTCTCTATAATGGTGTGTTCATATCGTCACTGTGCCCTTGTCGTTCTAACTATCGTCTTTACCCAGCGAAGCTCTTGAACCTGATGAACAACCGCGACCTGATGGACTACAAGAGCTATCCGAAGCGAGACAGTGAGCCGATAATCGTCGCCATAACTTATCTAACTTCATTACAGCCCCAACAGAAGATCACAAGGAACTCGAGAGAAGCGCTCCCCCCGCCCCTCTGTTCGAGGAACTAACTATGGTCAGCGGCGCCACCGACACTATACAGGGCTCAAACGACTACGATTCCGAGATGACCTTCAGCGAAGACGTCCCTCCCCTCGTTTTGCACAATGGTCCGGATCGACGTGGCGCCGAGGACAAAGCGACCGACAGCGACGATGATGATATCCCCCCGCTCATTTATCCGGGACAACTTAGCAGCTGTTATATGTGCACACGCAACAGCTTCGGCAGGCGGGGCGGGGCTACCCAAATAATGGAAGGTAACTACTCCTTGGACAACAAAATGCACGTATGCGCCACAAGCGACCCCCAGGACACGGACGCTACGGATAGCGACGACGGGCCACCTGAGCTCGAAAGCCCTACCGATAGCAGTGCGTGTTCCGTGTCCGCTAACAGCGATAGCAGCCCGACTAGCGCCATCAACGACACTACGGATCCAACATACAGTGGTCTCCTACGAGCGACGGAAGCTTTGAGGGCCATGTCTGACTCTTTGACGGAGCAGCTAAAGCGTTTCGTGCTAACACATCCCAACATACTCTCCGCGGGCTCTAGCGACAACACATCGGGGACAAACAGCGTCGACATGGAACATGAAGAGTAAGGAAATAAAATTTATACCTCCTGAGTGTACCTGATTTTCCTTTCGACAGCACATTGGCAAAGACCCGTGCCACACAGCCAACACCGCCGTCCACCCCGGAGTCCGACCCTCACACCAGCGGTCCGTATTTCGGATCTTTTGTTATCTCGCACCCCACTGACCGCACTTCTAGGGTGTGGGCCAAACTGCCCTTTTTGCTTCCCTACAAACGCGAGTCGGACCTGCTGGAGCTCCGACGATGGTCACGAGTATGAAGACCTTGCCACAATCTCAGACGAAGTTGATTAAGGTGAGACAGCCGGGGCTAATGGAACCTCTATGCCAAGCTCCTCGTACATAACATGAAAAATGAAATATTTATTATATATCTCCGGGGCGAGATGCAACGGACCGGTACCCGAACAGATTACGACAAGGTTTCTGATCTTATCCATAAATGCCGCAACTCACTGAGGTAGACACAAAGACGTGCACATTTAAAATATAAATATATTTTGTCGATCATTTCTTGGCCAAAAAACAAATCACATTGTGGTAAAGGTGGACAGCGTTGTCCTGCAAGCACAATGGAACAAAACGAACATGAACGAACAAAAACTGATGAATGTCGAAATTAGCTGATGTGGGATAGGGGCTTGATGAGAGCACTGCCACCTTCTGATCCTAACATCAAATCTGCTCCTAGTGGTACGGGTCGTCTTTTGATGCTCTTTTGAGTTTGCCGTTAGCCTTGGTGCCGTTCTTCTCCCCTCTCCCTTTTCTGGCTCGGGACCTCCTCATTTTCCTGGCTCGGGAGTCCTCCAGCGTCCAGTAGTATTCTTGCACTGCGGCCTTTAAAGACGGTCTCCCACGTTTTAATGGTCCGTGGAACCCCGTTCTTACAAATTGGGGATGTCCACGCAAAGTTATCCGAACCGTGGTCTGTGTCGGTGTCAGTTTTTTGTGAACTCAGACTCGGACTGGGCTCTTACCTTCCACGCCTCCTCGGTTTCGTGTTCTTTGAACCAAGTGAACCGATCGATGAGAGGTTGGCAGAGGTCATTGGTTGTCATTTTCCCCCCATCGCTGCCACGCAAAGCTAGTGTAAGCAGTGTGACCATTGGCACAGGCCTTTGGCCCTCAGGTGGGTCTGGAAAACTTTCTAGATTCAAAAGTGCGTCGGTGACGCTGAGCTGTTGTCGGACATGATTCTCTGTGCTATCCCTCGTATCAATGTGGTCCATCGAGTCGATGTTCTGTTGTTGACCTTCCCAAGGGCTCGAGTGCTCGTTGGGCTGCGGAGCGGTTATCGAAGCCGGTGTTCCAGACTAAAAGCATATAAGTAGGTATAATCTGTGTATTCTTTTGCAACTCACGCCCTTGTTGACCTGACTGACAGCGACGATACTGGAATGCACACAAGAAGGTTCGGGGTGCGAGGATTGTTCTCTCGATTGAGGGTCCCAGTCACCCAAGGTGTTGTCTCCCAGCGCATAAATTTCGGGCTAAGGAACCACATTTGTCGGTAAACCGAGGTACGATCTGTGGCACTTACCATTCCATTATACAGGTTGACGCCTTCTACCAGTCTCGAATCTACGCGAGAAGGCTCGGCATGCATACCGTGTTCTTGAAAGCGAGGCACCCATTCCGGCAGAGCATCGCGACCATGATCCTCACACAAGGTGTTGTCTCCCAGCACATAAACTTCGGACTAAGGAACCACATTTGTCGGTAAACCGAGGTGCGATCTGTGGCACTTACCATTCCATTATACAGGTTGATGCCTTCTTCCAGTCTCGAATTTACGCGAGAAGGCTCGGCATGCATACCGTGTTCTTGAAAGCGAGGCACCCATTCCGGCAAAGCATCGCGACCATGATAATCACACAAGGTGTTGTCTCCCAGCGCATAAATTTCGGGCTAAAGAACCGCCTTTGTCGGTAAACCGAGGTGCGATCTGTGGCACTTACCATTCCATTATACTGGTTGACGCCTTCTGCCCGTATCGAATCTACGCGAGAAGGCTCGGCATGCATACCGTGTTCTTGAAAGCGAGGCACCCATTCCGGCAGAGCATCGCGACCATAATAGTCACACAAGGTGTTGTCTCCCAGCGTATAAATTTCGGGCTAAGGAACCACATTTGTTGGTAAACCAAGGTACAATCTGTGGCACTTACCATTCCATTATACAGGTTGACGCCTTCTGCCCGTCTCGAATCTACGCGAGAAGGCTCGGCATGCATAACGTGTTCTTGAAAGCGAGGCACCCATTCCGGCAGAGCTACCTCCGCGAAGCTGTTATTGGTTTGTAGATATAACAGGTCGCCGTTCAACGACTGTGCTTCAAATATTGTGGTGTCTGAGGGGAGTGCCTGAACTGGAACTCTTCTAGTTGCAAACACCACTCCGTTCCACGCAGCCGGAGATACAATACTTGTTCCTGGTCGAATTGTCTTGTCACCCGTTGCGAAGAACAAACCATCCAATTGGAAGCAAGACCGCACACTGTCGGTGACATGTGCTACGCATATGAGCTGGGGCAGCAGTGGAGTGGAGCGTAAGCTTGGATCTGGTTCGAACAAACACTGTACTGGGTCTGTGTCGCACACTTGTACTCTGGCCAGTGCGTCTGCAGCATCCGTTGGAGGGCATACAGTGTCCTCATCCGTCCAAGGCTGCCATGGGATCGTCCTAGACAGTAATTCCCCGTTTAACTGGTAATACGAGAACCATGACTCTGATGTTGTGAGTCTATGCCGGTGTTTTCTCGTGTCGAATCCGATATCTCGACTATCAATCCTGTAGAACTCGATGCAGCGTCCCGGGGGCTGGTGGCCCAGGTCAGTGACCTTCCGGCAGAACATGATAGTAGTGAGTTTTTTTTTGGGAAGGAGGATTGATGAGAGAGATCAAGTTGCCATTGTTTACTCTTTGTTTCCACACTTCCATTTTTTGTGGTGGCCTCTCCGGCTAAACAAGCCAGATACGGTTTTGAGCACCGTTGCATATTCTTTGTTGAGGGAGGAGCCGGTTGACTATACTTTGTCCGGCTTTCTGTATGATCTGGGTCTGTTGTCTCTCTCTGCCTCATCCATTACAAACTCGACCTGTCTTACATCTGTCTTTCCATCTGAACGCAACTGTGACATGGACTCGTGGGGTACAGTTGTCATTACCGGTGCGGTGCCACTGGACTGGGTTCGAAGTCTGATCAATGGAAGGCCGGGAAGAAAGGATGAACTGTATTTCCCTAGCGAAGTGCCATTTTGTTCCACACTGGCTCGGTTCGATTCTTCATGGAGATGAAGTGAATAGGCAAAGTTGACACCACTCTCGTTTTAGTCTCGATGCCCTGCTGATACCGCCACCGTTAGTCACAAATAGAGTCTAGAATTCCTAGCCCATTTGCCAGGTTTGGGTGGATCTCGATATGTTCTTTGGGCGCTTGCTGGACATCAGGGTTAAAACGAGAGTGGTGTCAACTTTGCCTCTCTTCTTCGTCTCTTTATCCTGGTTTTCTTAGCAGGTGCGTTCGTGGGTGCTTGGTGGTTAGCACTTTCGCTAATATGTTATCAGTACTCACCATGTCGCCCCCACCCATTCTCATCCATAACATCCGCTCATTCATCTTGCCGGATGACTCCTCTGTAACCTGTGCGGTGCCCCACATCTTTAAACATACCATGGTCCCGTTATCAAGCACCAGGTTCACCATACAGCCTGCGGGGTCGTCGAACGAGCCACTGAAATGGTACCCCGTCATCACAAGCGGCTGTGATTTTACCGATTCCACTCTTGTCCCACCCCGTACCCCATCTCTTACACGACAGAATGTTCGGTTCGCCGCTCCAGGGGCATCCCTTCCTTTGTGGTCTCTGCAGTATGACGGAATGCTGGTGCACAAATCCGAGCCGGAAAAGATTTCTGATGATTGCACCCTTGTCTTGACTGTCGAACGGGACATATATTTGGTGGACGCCCCGCAGTCTGGATGCGAATTCGTTGTCTTCGCGGTTCTCACAGATAGTCTCGTCGGGTTAAACAGTATCATTATCCTGCCCTTTTGCCCGTTCGAGCGAGGGGTGATTACCGGGATGCACAAGCTCGATGGGAACACTTGCGTGTTGGATTGCAGAGAGATTGGTGGCAAGGGCCGGGTCTCTCTAACCTTCGGACTTGGATACGTTGACCTCAGCACATTTGATCCTCTGTCGCGATTCCTCCGCTGGATCTGGAGCTGGGCCGCTCTGACGTGTACAGCGCCAATGGGTGTGGCATCTTTACTTCATTGGTTTCGATGCGGGCTGGCAGCGAGGGAGGAGAGTACTGGGGCTTGAAAATGTTGTCCGGTTGTGCAACTTGGTCGAGGTCAGTCATACTTCGACCACTAACATATAATATTGACGCTTCTCTTTTAGTAATTATGCATCTAGCCTTCACAGTTACACTTGGCTCGTGGGTCGGAGATGAGCCTACCACCCTAGCCATCAAATTCACTGTCCATGATCCTGAAATTGTTGTCGGTCAATGTGTCTGGAGTTCACACCGTGAAAACCTCGCCGTCGACTATCCTCGTGGTTTATGTTCGGCACGTGCCGATTACATTCGGGTATAATCAGTGTTACGTAAAAGATTTAGGCTCGTTTTTGTCAGTGGCTCGCATTCCGCTTGAGTACCGGATAGTCCGAAAATATCAGGCTGTCTTGAGTTTGTCTAAAATATATATCCCGTTTTACCTATGACACCATGGATTAAGTTTTGCGTAGCCCAAGCAAAGTCAAGGGGAAGATTAGTCTGTAGGTTGGCCTGCATTATTATATAAGCATCCATTTCGGGAACTCACGTGCACGGTTCATCGACGCGACTTGGACGCGTCATGGAGGCTGCTGGAGCCTGGGGGCAAATATGAAGGTTCCATCATGAACTTCACTAGATAAAACACCTCTCGCTCATATCTTGCAGCTAAAACCAGAGCGGATGCTTTAAATGAAAATCTTTGGCCGGTTTTCACCCGTCTTACGCCCCAAACATCAGATTCAATGTTCTGGGAAACAAAAATATTACTGGTGTAAAATCTGAGACTTAATTGGATGTTTTGAGCCACTCAATTAATTCTGCACTTGACGAAAGATGAGAAACACGTCTCGACGCGTCTCGCTAAAGTACTTCTTTGCGCATGCATCTGTGATGGTTACATAATAACTCAGGCTACCGGGTATCAAGCGCAGTAATCAACAGACTTCATTGAACGAGGTACGAGTATTCGATGAAGCGTCTGTCAAGAGAAACTAGCGGGAAGCACGGGAGCGTCGATGAAGGACGCGTCTAGCCAGCGGAGTTTGATTTTGTTTGAAAAAGCTGGTCAGTTTTCACTCTCTTTTTCGTCTCTTTCCTACATATGCTCGCACTCAAAGAAAAGGAGACCCTAAGCCGAGGGCACCGCGGCACCATCACTTGAGCAAGTCGGATGTTCCCTCCGACCTGTCAAAAAAACCCACATGGACAAGAACCTATTCCTCCGTGTCCAGACATTCCACCGGCCTCAGAGACCGGCTAGGACCGGCTGCAACATCCGCTCCTTCTGATTAATCGTATAACTACTCCATTAGACAAGAAGCAGTCCGAATCAGTTGAGAGCATTTGAGAGCAGACATCAAAAGATCCTTCCAGTATCCTTCCAAAAATGTAAGACGAATCAATACTGATCTATACTGATCGTCGATCATTCGAGTTTACTTCCGCGGAGGTATACAAAATCTAACTGAGCGCTACGAATACCTAATGCAACTGCCACGACACCAGCCTATGGTCAGACATGTAGGCAGTAGCTCTAAAGCCGAATCAACCGCAAGAACGGGATCAAAAGATCAGCTGAAAGAACGGGATCAAAAACAAAGATGGACGTTCACCACGTAAAGTGAGGAACCTCAAAAGAAGCGGCGCTATCGCGATGGATAGGAGATAAGTAATCGCGATGGCCAGGAGTGAAATGAGACGCAACGGACCGGTACCCGAACAGACTAAGAAAAGGTTTCTGAGCTTATCCATTCCGCCGGCCTCCGACACCGGCTGTAAAATTCACTCAGTATCCCAAGGTATCCACTCGTTCTGATTGATTGTACAGCTACTCCATTAGACAAGAAGCAATCCGAATCAGTTGAGATGTTGTGCCAGACATCAAAAACATGTAAGGCTGATCAATACTGATCGTCGATCATTCGAGATTACTTCCGCGGAGGTATACAAAATCTACCTGAGCACCACAAATAATGAATAACGAGCCACTGCCACGACACCAGCCCATGGTCAGACATGTAGGCAGTAGCTCCATGACCCAGGACTATAGCCGAATCAGCCGAAAGAACGGGATCAAAGATCAGCTGAAAGAACGGGAACAAAAACAAAGATGGACGTTCACCACTTTACGTAAAGTGAGGAACTCAAAAGAAGCGGCGCCATCGCGATCCAGGAGATAAGTAACAACCTCCTGATTCGAACGATTTTAATTGGCCCGAAAAGACTCGTAAGAGGGGGGGGAAATACATACAGAAACTTGGCATCACCGCGTGGTTGGAACGAAAACGACGAGCTCTCCCAAAAACGGTCAGACTCGACGTAGGATGGCCACATGTACAGCGTTCCAGGAAAGATTTCTCCCGGGCCAGGAAAGAAACGCGTGACGCCTCCGGAAATATATATAAGATGACTCCAAAAATACGGCCCACGTACTGCATATCCGAACTTGGATCGCGGACCACAATATGGTAAGAGTACTATCATCTCGTGCCGACATTTACATAAAAACATTTTGCCTAGGACAATGGATTGTGCTACCTCTGTACAAGGGCGCTGAACGGAGAGCAGGCTGAGATGACTGAACTTATTCAGTTTATGTTCTCCCAGGTACAAATGCGGAGACAGCATTGCTGCGGCCCATGCGAAACAGACGACGTAGAGGTAGGTGACCACCACTCGATCAAATTCGCGGAGCTGAGCAGCGGATTTTCCAGTGTGACGAGCAACGCCCACAATGCTCCCACTGCGTGAGATCGGGAAGCAAAGTACGTGGACGGATATACGCACCTGCACCGCTAACACCGTCCCAGTGCGTCTACGAGGACCCCGCGACCAGTCAGGACATCGCGAGGTTGCATCGAGAACGATCCTACTTGCCGGAAGACTTGTACATGCCTACCCAGATCCCCGACATCGACACCATCAAGGCTGAGAAAAGCCACGCTGTCGAAGTCATCGATGAAGGAACGGCCACTTTGACCAACACAGGTGAACCGAACCGTTCAGTGACCTCAACTGCACACTGACCACTGCACCAGGAATGAAACTCGCTGATGACTGCGAAGGAATGCCCTCGATCGTACCAACGCAGGACTCGGAGGAAATCGATCGCGTCCTGCGCCTAGGACCGGAGGGGCAATTGACAGGGTACAGTGACCAACTTACCAGTACAAGTGCTTGCAATAAAATCAGTCCGTGTAGCATTGCATCCGTACAGGACCCCATCAAGCCCACGGCTTGGAACAACGACCAAGTGTGAGTAACAGCTTGCACTCCACAGTGCCAACCGCCGCCCCTGGTTAATAACACGGACTCAGGATCGATCCCAACAGCTTCGAATGGGCGACTACTGAGGCATTCGAACGGATGGCCATAAGCAACAGGTTAGATTTCTCCTGCCACGCAAGAAAGTGACTAAGCGGTGCATACGCCTCAAGCACAACAGAAGACACGGCAGCCGCGGGCCCCGACTGGTCGAGTCTCTTCGGGCTAGACTTTATCGCCGAGCAGTAAGTCTGGACATCCGAAGATACGAATTGCTGAAATACGTGACACAGCGGCGCGATCAGCAATGGGCTTGAAAGGGACCACACTCAGAACACAGGCGGCGACCCTTTGGAAACAGCGGTTGCGAGCTACCAAGAAAGGATAGAAGCTATGGACGCCTATTCAAACTATCTCTTCGGCCAGATGGACGTCGACGGCGCCAGTATCCACGTGAATTTTGAAGCGGATACGAGGGACGACGACGAAATCGCCGCATCCGCCATCGCTGCAGGAGACGAATTGGTACGCAGCACAAGTTCAAATTCAAGTCGCCTAACAGAATTGCCAGATTGAGGCACTGGAGGTGGAAATGAAGAAATTCTTGACAGGAAACGAGTGCCCTTGGTAATTCACTGGCAGTAGCGTCATTACTCGTTATAGTCACATGTCACAACTGCTCCTTTGAGAATGAATCACTGCCGCCTACCTACCCTTTGACCTATCGGCGAGACCGACTTGCCACGATGCTGAGCCGAGTATGCAGGACGAATCCAGCGTAAACGTGCTCTACGACGTGGTTACTGTAACACGAGCAAGGGAATGCACCATCTTTCTAGATGACGGTCCGACTCGGATGTCAGTCTACTTACAGGTCCGTCGGTCCATCGCTATCAGATGCTAACTAATCGCATTGAACAAAACCGAAGCGCAACAACGGACAACAGCAGGGCCAGGCCCATTCTAATCACTGGTACCCCCACCGAATCGAGGATGGCAAAACACACCTAACTGATGGAACGCGAATTATGTAAACCGGGCAAGAGCAGCGTGGACAGCGGCTACAGATTCGAGCCAAGCACCCTCCGCGACATATAAACGATGCGTCGCCGACTCCACACGCCAGCCACCCCATTCCTCAAACGAAAATCGATATGCCACCGATGCGACCTTCACAGTGCACTTCCGCCACTAGATACGCGACGAGATCTCGTACCGCCGCCGCAATCATGGAACAACGCCAGCTCCGTGCCACGCCGCAGAGACTCGCGCGGATGGTAGCACACCCGATCGTGGCGACCAAGCCAAAGAGAAAGGCGTCTCAAAAAAGTATCATACATGACTCATCAGCCATTTACTTTTATATAACTACCACCAGATTCACCGCGAAGCGCCGATGCGATCCAGCTCGAAAAGCGGCCACTATCACCGCTATCGAATGTGAAAACGCTGGTCGGCCTTCCCATCTATGGAACCAAGGAGGGCACGTCACCCGCAGCACACTCGAATCTTACCAGGCTTACGCCACCGCCCTCTAGTTCACAACCTCCCAAGTACCAAAGAAAACTGATTTCACGCACATAAAGTGCGCTTTGCGACTTAATTATTACCCCAACCCTGACACAACGCCCTAGCTCCAAGAACCGCCTCGATTTTTATGTCGTTTCCGCTCCACACGTGCGTTCGACCGAGCCCGGCTACTTCCTCACATGTACCATAAATATCCCAAGCTTGTCTACGACCCATGTTCTCACCCATACATTTATATGATTTTATATGGCATGCAAAACCACGCTACTGGAGCCGTCCCAAGAGTCCCTACAGGAAATCGGTGCGCGTGGGCCATTGAAATGCGGCAGCCGCGTATGAGAGACATGCGACCTGCACGTCTTGCCCTTACGCTGCGGACACCTGAGGGCCGCTAACGACTGGCGCAACGCCACTGAGAACTGGCGCAGGGTGGAAGTCAAATTCTCCTGCAATAAAACGCTGTTTAGTGAGTTCGTCGACGCTACTGATGCGCTCTAATTCACTTCTCATCTCCTGTGAAACACGCTGATAGATTTTACTCGCTGGAAACCATCGTAGTATCGCCAGCCCCTTTAAAGTCTTCACTCGGGACAGCATGACATACACGCCCTGCGTCCGAGCAGTCGCTAGGTCGACAATAACATATTCTAATGTGCGACCTTGACTTTTGAAATCAGTATACGCATAGGCTGGAATAATCGGAATCTGCTTCCGAGTAAAGGTGCGAGTGGTCAAAGCGCCATCTGATCCCTTCACACGATACTCTATTCGCACAGTCTGCGGGAACATCGGAACGACATCGGCATCCAATCCGTCAATCTTGAGCCCGCAACCAGCAATGTGCACGAATACCACAGACGCAATGCGATTCCCCCTGGAGTCGACCGTGTACTTAACATCTCTGACGATGCCTTCTGCTCCATTCACAACTCCAATGCTGAACGCAACATTCTCCAACACCATTACTTTCATACCGCAGAAAATAGGAAGCTGGCCCAGAAAATCCTTGGTCTGTGCCCCGGGCAACATCCAAACTACGTCCTGAAGCCTGTCGGTGAGCGCTTTCCTACTAAATGAGTCGGAAGAATGATAGAGCGAAACCGTTGCTGACACCCTACGGGCATGGTAATTGATTAGCATGGTGTTGACTGCATCTCGAACGCTTTTGCTGCCGACAATCACAGGGGCATCATGAAAAAAGGACAAAGACTCCGGATCGGTGCGAGCTATTGCAGACAACTCACGATTGCGAAGATACTCGAGGTCACTGGAGACCCCTTCGGGTGTCCGACGGTGGTACCTCTGGATACACTCACCCTTTCTCATTCGATCCAAGAATTCTGCATAAACGGGATCTCCTTGATGACGTTGGTTCTGTACAAGTTGAACGACAACTCCTACTTGTCTCCATAAAAAGGCTCCATTCAAAGCGCTAATAGCCTCCGGATTGCGAGCCTCCCCAAACCCGGGGCTCTTAACAAGCTCATATGCAAACAAAGAATGCTGACGAGGAGGCTTCAGTTGTCCAAAATCGCCGCAGAAAATTACGTTGATACCGCCGAAGGGATGCATCCTTTTGACTTCGTCGTCTCCCATCGCTTGCTTCAACCGTGAAGACAACTGACTCAGCATTACAGCACCTACCATGGAAATCTCGTCGATAATAAGATATCGGACTCCACGCCATAACGCAACCAAACCTTCCATGTCTTTCGATTTACCAATGGGAGTTGTCATAGTCAAAGAATGCAGGGTGTACCCACCGACCAGCGTCGCTGAAATACCCGTAGGAGCGCCGATCTGGAGAGCGTCACGAATCCCGAGGCGAGTAAAAATCTCCACGATAGCCTTGATTAAATGAGACTTCCCAGTACCACCGACTCCAGCGATATACATTAATAATTGCTGGCCTCCATCCAGAACGTGTTTTGTTATGATGCGCATAGCTCTCAGTTGCTCCGGGTTAGAAAAAATGTTCTTCTGCTCCAATACGGCATCTATGATCTTACGATGTCTAACCGTAATAAAAGGGCCGCGGAAAATCTCGGAACCAGGAACTAGATTCGACACAAACGAGTCTGGTGCATATTGAAGACGCAGGCGCTTGCTTTCCCGCTCTTCCTCCTCGGTTCTTTCTGGCCTGCGACGTTTTCTCATCTGCATCATTGTACGAGCACAAGACTTCAAGAAATCTTGATCTTCCCCAGTCACGGCTGCAACCTGACCGACTTCTGTACTGGCTACAGGTTCCATGGATTCAACCAGGCAGAGGCGCAATGCAGAAAGTGTTTGTTCCCCAACGAGTGACTTGACCGCCTCGTCTGCCACGGCGTGCTCTGCAACCTCTACACTCTCCTGGAATACGGAATATGGATTTTCTTCCCGCATTACCACAGCTCCGGTTTCTATGAGGTTATCAAGATCCGCCGACGAAAATGTGGCGGTTGTCTCACCGCGCTGGTTATGCCGTGGATGCTCCTGCCTCGCGTCACGGCACTCCGTCAGCACATTCATGTTTTTAATCACGCTCAGTTTCCAGTCCTCTGCATCATTCTGTACTTCCAACGCCACTTGCAGCCAAGTCTGTTCGGCTGACTTCAGGTCCAAGGGCGTCCGCCAAGGTTTGAACAAAATAACGACATCTTTCGCCCAGAGCTCTCTCTCTTCGTCGGACCTGTCCCTGCGATGGAATTTTGGGCCAAGAATGACGGGAATAACCGGTTTTTTCATTACATTCTGGACATGAGATTCGAACTGCGGATGGGTTTGACTCGAGAACTGTCCAGGCCAGAGATCGACAGTGGCGTGGGTACGTGGCCCCTCTCTAACTACCCGACGCCTTTTCCCAACTCGTCTGATAAAGTCGTACAGACATAAGTTTTGAAATCCTTCGGACCGACACCTGAAAACGTAATCCATGAGCTGACTCGAAGCAGAAATCGTGCCAGCGGTCAGAGACAGCGCCACCTCCAATTCATACTCCTCCGAGTCTGCGGCCGCGGACAAGGATTCGGCATCTGCACCGAGACAGCGATCGACATACCGCTTGATTGCACCCCAATACAACGTCGAAAACCTGTCCGGAGTGTAATGATCGCCGCCACCAACCAAGTAACTCATGACTTGGGGATGTGAGATTTCCTGGTGACCCATCATATTATTGACAGTAGAAGTCATCGCACCAACATACTCCTTCGCAGTGGATTGAGATTCATCAGCCAATTGGGGGAACTTGGTGTTAGTAATGCTTATAGCATGAGTGAGTGCTGCCAATCCAGCATGCACTGGGAGAGACGGCTTGCTGATATAATCAGTGACATAGTACAAGAACGCCTTCGCCGCCTCCCCAGAACCGACGAACTTTATGTCCATGTTACACTTGAACAGGAACATCACCAAGTCGTTGTAATTGGCAATCCAAGGGTGTAGCCGACGAAGGGTTATCGCAAACGATTCGAGGTCCACGGTAGTGGAGAGGTGAGTTTCTCCATTCATACCCATCCTGCAGTTGTCGTCTATCTTTGGCTCGCCCCTCTTCAAGTACTTCCAACAAGTTGCAAGATGGATGTGCCAGTTGTACTCGACAAGAAGCTGGTCCACGTAAGCCGCGTATTCAACACCAAAACTAACATCATTGTCCTCTAGAACTGGTGCAGGTATAGTACCGGGATTCGGGTCTCCGGCGACTCTGGCAGGCCTAAACGCAGAAGATCGCGGTACGTTCGACGATTGGTTCATCATATGAGACTTAATACAATCCTCCAACCATGCTAACATCTTACTCTTGAACGCCTCCGACTCTTCTAATTTGTCTCTTAAGGACTGGGGAGATAGGTGTCCGGCAAGCCATACCAGCATATGCGCGTGTAAGGTTCCTTTGCCTTGTGCCTCGACAACTATATAATATGAAGTACATGTGCCGAACAGCCCACGACCTGTTCTCCCGTACCGGAGCACAATACTGATGAACTTCTGGATCATTAGATCGAAGAAAATTGCACACGCAGCGGGGTTTTCCGCCGCGAAAATCTTCCTCTTCCATGAGTCCATGTCTTCCCCTCTGGCAATGTCTTCTAAATTAATGTCTTCTCCAGAAAGAAGGCGAACGATAGGATTGTCGACATCGGATGGATTCAGCGTGATAAACAACGCAGGAGCACCACGGTAATTGATGACGCCACGTATCTCGTTGCGCAATTTGATTTTATGCCCGGCACTGCCAGGAATGTGGCGGGCCACCAAGCCAACAGAGTTCATCAAAGTAATTATACTCTTCTCAGTTTCGTCCACTGGACTGTACAGTGGATTCAACTTACATTTCTCTCTCAGAGACGCGAGCTTCTCCAGATCTACATTCAACATTTTGTCGATGAGGTCTCGGTAATTATTTTTCGGGGATTTGTATCGCATATTCGCGGACACCACCTGCTTCCGAAGGACGTTATAATAAAAAAATGCGAACTCTGAATGGCGCTGAAAGCGGCCACCATGCACAGTAAGCAGATGGGAAACTTGTTCTTCAGCCGTAATTTTGACCTTACGAAACGGGTGTAGGATGCCGCCGATGCCCCATGGGTCTTCCTCCGGAAATGCCAAAGACATTAAGTACGGGTTATCAAAGTCGCGGATAAACTCGCTACCTCTCCGATGCGCTAAGAAGGGCTTGCCTGCCAAACACCGTTGAACCGCGAGCATTTTCATGTCACGGAAACTTCGAGCCGAGTCATCTCCCATGGTAAATCCCACATTCTCCATGAGCACCTGCTCACTGAAACTTTCCGGGTCATCGTCTACGTTGCGACGAGTATAATCACCCGTAGCAGATTCCACTGCGTCGTTTGGAGCGAGGTGACCAACATGGACAGCGCAAGGTACTGATTCGTCTTTCCCTTGATCCATGCTATCAAACAGCCTGTTAAGATTTTCTTCGCTGTATCCTCTGAAGCCATCAAGCCGGCCATAATGAGGATTATGTTCCAGCAAAAACTGAATCATCTTCTTCACACGACTTTTCCTGACCAGCACAGGGCGAAGTTTAGTTAGATTTTGACGAGTCGGAGGAACTTTTCCGATAAATATTACAGACATTGTATCTCTTATGGCTTCCGGCGATGGTGGAAGTACATCGTTGAGTCGCGCGACATCCAACGGCGTTACCATGACATTACCTCTGACGCCCTTCCGTTTGTCCCTCAAGAAAGTTTTCTGAGCATCTTCCTCCTCGTTGGGATCGTAGTCCGACGCCTTGAAGCGACACGAAACGCTATTATACCGGACTCGACATATCAGCATGCGCTCAAACAACGAGGACTGGTCGAACGCTTCTTTGACATCTGGGGGTAGCGCTTCCTGACCATAGTAGAGAAAATTGGCTAACGCGAATTTAGGCATATCACCGCGACGGAGAGAAGCGTGGCAAACGATGCATATAGAGAGGAGTGATGGCTTTTCAAGATTAGACAGCCCAGCCGAGCACAACAACGCCCTTCCATAAGCCTGGAAATTGTATGTCGTGGGCCATGTTTTCCGCGGCAGCGCCTCATTCCTCAATAATTGAAGGTCCAGGGAATGCGAAGCCACAGTGTCAACGTTGACTGCAGAAGTGCGCTTGGCACAAACCGCGCAGGTCTTCAATTTCAAAGCTTCGGTAGACATCTGCGACTGCCACTCCCGTATGATGGTTTTACGAAGGGCCTCATCTGGTATGTCGAGATACGCAAGGGCATCCTCGGCAGGTTCATTTTCGGAAAATTCAGACGACGGAGAGGGTCCGCGAAGCAATCGCTCAGACCGAGCGTTCATGGTCTCCTGATCAAGAACACGACCGCGCTTGGTACTAGTAGACACTTGACTAGCCACGACAAATTTCCTTTCAACGTTTGACCGCGCCCTACTCAAGCCTTTGAATACAAACACCGTGTGAGCACATCCGACGTTACATATGTGGTTAATCAAGAGGTCCCGCCTCCTGTCCGCGGTCAAGCCATTGGTACGAGTTATATTGTGGTGAACAGATATTTTATCTAGCTGCGCACGTGTGAAGAATCGATAGCTTTGCACGACATCCGGTACAAGAGCGCGAAAAACCAGGCACATAGGGTCGCGAATACGAGGAAGAACGTCTATCGGGTCAAGCGCTAATTCCAGAAATTCAAAATATCGATTGAGACGGTACGACGGTATGGCTTCCTGGGTAAATTCAGAGGCATCCGTCTCATAGCGAGTGTACACCAGATCTAGGGTTCAGAAGGCGGACATGAGTATATATCGGAGAGGTAGGCCATCGACATACCTCGGTTCATCGCCTCCGCATCAAACAAGGCAGGCTTCGACGCTGGGAAAAAATGTGAATAACAAGACATGGGAGCAAATGGACAATCGCACCGGACAAGGCACTGTATTGGGTTCCATAGCCACTGTGCTGAACTGCCAAAGCAGCAGCAGGACTACCAAACACCTGAGATGCGACGTCTGCCGACTAGATCGGCGATAGAACATGGGAATTTAGTGTATGCGTACCTGCTCCGGGATCCGCGTCACGATGCGCGCTCCCTCCATTTTTACCACCTGTAGGAGCAAAACAGAGATAAGCAAAGACATTGGGAAGGACAGAACAGGGGAAAACTAACCGACAGTGGGGAAAGTCCTTCCGGTACGGTCAACGGGGTCACCGCCTGCTCCAGAAATCGAAAATATTCCCAGACGCATTGAAAGGAAACTGACCTTCCGCGGCAAAAGGACCGCCGAAGTTCACGCGCGTGTTGTCGGATCTCACAGACGTCGCATCGTACGGCACAAGTCGCGCACCAGCGGCTTCGATCATAGCATCGGGAGATCCTACGTAGATGTGAGACATAGTGGCCATCCAAAAGAACTTGACCGACCGAGGTCTGGGTCTCGGGATGGGACTTCGCCTGGGATAGATGTGATAAACCGACGGGTATGCGAGGAAGACGTACTGGGCCCTAAGTGCAATGTCGCATATTAGTATCAGACATGGAAAAACAAGAAGACCTGACCGGAAGCAGGAACCGGGGCAGAAGAGGCAGTATTAGACGGGGTAAATCGAGAGAACATGGAGAAAAAGACCTCGCAAAGGTCGCCATATATACCTGAGGTGTTTGTTTGTACCTGTCTCGGATTACGTCAACGTAAGCGCAGTGCTACCAAACAAACCAACGAAATATAAATACGATGAAGATGAACATGGACCGTAGGATCTACGAAGCGACGCGTTCTATCAAACATGCAAGTACCTCCAAGATATGTGCTCTACCCGATACAAGAAACCGCAGTGAGTTGATGTAGCGCATGAATAAGACCTGACATTGGCGCAGATGTGGAACCTTTATAAAGCAGCAGCAGCCGGCTTTTGGACAGCGGAAGATCATTTGTATGGGATCGAAGAGAGCGGCCACTCGCGGATCCCTGCAGACGAGTTGGGACGGGTATTATCAAACATTATAACATTTCATATAGCGCCCATCTTCAGCCGCCTAGCCTCAGACATCCCTGCACTCGAAGGGAAAGCATTCTTGAACTACCAGGCCGCTATGTGAGTGACCCGCTGACCGCCAGCGGTAAACTAACTCGGGTGAACGACAGGAGAAATATCCACAGCGAAACCTATGTCATGATGCTGGAAAAACACAGCACACCCACCAGCAAGCCAACACCAGATAGCCTCGACAGCTTGATACTAGCAGCGGAGAACCTATCTATCAACCGACGCAGGGAAGACTGGGTTCAAGAAGCCACTCTGGACGAGACAGACCTGTCCAAGAGGTTGGTAGGTATCGCTTGCGCTGATGCTATCATTTTCAGGTCGTTCAGTGCCGCTGTCTCTCGTGCCGACGAAATGCTAGCGCCCATGAGAATGAAAGCCGCCATCAACAAGATCCACGCCGATAAGATGCTCACGCTGGACTTTTTACTGCTCCTGTACAAATACGACTCTAACCCTCAACCTGCAGAGCACGCAGTGATTATTCGTGAAGCTGCAGACCTAGAAATCGCCTCTATTCATGGTACGATACGAGACTAAAACGGGAAACCAGAAACGGCTCACCAAATTTACAGAAATCGACTTCAGAAGGTGTCTGGGCGTCGACACAGCGACGTTAGTGAAGGTGATCCAAGAAGAGGCCCAAAACCTGATCAAGAAATTCGAAATGGCCGGTCGCACGACAATCATCCACCAAAATACAAAGACTCGACCTCAGGAACGGAGCGTAGAGGGGTAAAGTCAAGCTATAATTGAAATGACGGACATTACTAACAGACACGGCCAGCAGACTATCTGAAGAATATTTCTAACACGATACGACGGGACAGAAAGGGAGGGACACGGTTTACGAAAGAGGGGGGGGGCTCATGAGAATCCCTGTACAGTGGATGTATAATGCCACGACGGCGAATGCAACTTGGAACCAAACTACGAGCGCAGCTACATGACATCGTCGAAGCCTATCAAACTCTAAAGGAAAGATCAGCGGTGCGGGCGTAAAACAGTGCACATACTGACAAATCGTCTTCGGGCCTGCGCCCCACGAACCACGCCCCACGAACCACGCCCGCAATACCCTCCACACCACGAACGAAAACGTAAGCGCTAGAACTTTGACTCGAGCACGAAGTGTGAAGGACTCGACATCGACATTCGAAACTTCGACTCGAATTGTGACTGTCTCCAGCGTGTCCAGGACGACACATTGTATGAAACAGTATTGCAGGCCCACGTCCAAGAGCTTCAGAGCCTGAACATGACCAAGGAAACTGAAGGGAAGAATAACAATCGTGTGGATGCGGATGGGACAGGTGCTAAAGACGCTGAAAACATCGAACTTTCGGAAGTCCCCCAGGGCCGGAAGCGACTTGTCCGGCGAGATTTCTGTGGAGGCTCCAACCACCGCTCCTTCGGGAAGATGGCCTTCTACGACTTCGGCGACTACAACGGCATCGTACTGCAATGACCAGACAGGAAGAGGGGCGTCACGGCCGGAGTGACGGACAAGTGCGAGTGCGGACTGGCGAGTTCTGGGTGGCTGGAGGGAGAGGCTGGTAAAGTAACAAGAACCGCGTGGAACCATGTTTGGGAGCCACTTGTAGACGGTACGTCCGTCCACTGTGGCATGGACCAATACCCACTCAAAAAGAGGGTTTCTTGACTCGAAAGAAAAGTCGATGATCGCAGAATGCGGGACCGCGAAGCTGACGACGTTTCCTGCATTGGGCGCGTCGCTCTCTGCGGACAATGCGAACGTGATAACACGGTGAACTGCGAGCAGTGTTGGGAACATATAAACTAAAAAAAAAATCAGAATCTCAAACATCTCAAACGAAAAATTTAGACCTACGGAAATGCGAGAGATACGTGAGGACGACAAGAGCATGGGCTATAATCATTTGGCTCATGTTAACCGAGGCGGATACGGCCCTGACGTCGGAACTGGTTTCAGCTTTACTCCGATCGTGGGCAAGTATCAGCCAAAAAAAAATCCACAGAGAAGAACGACTGCCTGTAACAAGTTGGCATCAATCTTCGAATTGGATACTTTAGTAAGGTTATAGTCATTTGATTGATGCACGCAGAGACAACTGAATGGCACAGAAAGATATTGGTACTAGACTACATAGTCAAGTCGGACCCGGACGCCGGTCTGTAATCCTGGACAGAAATTCCGGCTACGTACGGAATATTCTCGAGGTGATGATAATTAACAACCCTGTCTCCAGCCCCAGCTCCCAAATAAAAAACAGAACGATCCGGTGCGACAATGAATGTAGGGTGGACCAAATGGTTGGCGACCAAGAGAATCACGACAGAAGAGACTCCCCCTGTCAGTGCCTCGCACTCAATGACAGAGCAAAACGGCCGCTGGGTGCTACAGCCGTGGTTCTTGTCAACACGGACGAGCTTGTGCACCATGCCGATAAGGAGGACAGTCATGTCGGCCTGGAATACGCCGGCAATGCCGGGGTCGAGAACAGCGTGGCGATGGACAGTGGATCCATCGTTGCCCTCCACAAAGTCAGCTGTTGCGACTTTGACGATTAAATGTCCCATGTAGTCGTGGCGAAGTCCCGATAGACCACGCCTGCCAAATGGGTCCTGAATGCGAGGGGCCGCATTCACGAAGAAGCGACGCGACGATGGGGGAGGAGGCGAGGGGGTTGGAGATGCCGTCTGGGTGAGGGGGGAGGATGAACGACTGGAGCCACTGGACAACGGGGATCGATTTCGGGAGGGACCACGATCCAACCGAACCTGGGCATGGTACCGTTCAGCACGACGTCTTTCCTTATACTCGTGCCTTTCTCTGACGAGTCTGCGGGCCAGCGATCGAAAAGGATCTGAGGATGTGGGAGGGAGGTCGCGCGAATCCAACAGAAGTTTTTCTTGAGCAAGAAGAGCAGTGAGAGTGAGTCTTCCCATGACGGTAGGAAGAGAGAAGGAATATGTCACGTTCTGACAGCAGATAAATATTTAAGGGCCAGCAAACTTCTCGACAAATCACCGTGTAAAATCACCAACGAATCCTGGGGAACATTGCACGATAAAAGCTACGAGACGTTGGGGTGCTAAACTAGATGCAACAACACAACGCGCTGGATCCACCTCCAAACCCCCCGCAGAGACCTTCCAAGGCGTCCGCGAATCCCCACACTAATTTCCACCTGTTCATTGGGCATCTTCACCCATATCACTCGGCCGGTAGGCAAGATGCATTCGAGACAGATAAAATAATATCCGTGATATACCCAATCCACAACCTCCGCTTGGGCAAGCCAGGCCGACGGGCACACCAATCGCGTGCCCCGGGACACAGAGCCGGGAGACAGAAGGCTGCAGACAGAATATTCGTATATTTCGGGTTCAAACCGGCTGTTTTGGCCACTGAGGTACGCATTGCAGAGAACCTCGCCTGGCCTGAGCTGATAAACGTCCTGATCGAAGTGAGTCACTTCGGGCCAGAGCCGAGTTCCGACGTAGATATCGCTGGACTGGAAGGCGCGATGGGCATCACGGTCTGACATCGGAGGGACGAGAAGGGCATGGACATCTCTTCCAGCGTGCTGGACAACGAAGCAACAGCCGTGACCCGGACGAATTAAGATGGTGGGTGTCCCGGTGTGTTTGGGGAAGAAGGCGAAGTCCAGAGGGTCGTCGTAGCGTGAAATAACCCGGACATGGAAAGAACAAACGAGATGCCCAACGAGGACATGCGTGAAGACGTGCATGTAGTCTTGTTCATGGATGTTCATGACAAAGGACCAAAGAGGCAAATAAACTACACCAACAAACGCCGAATGAAGGTTTGTTTATATCCGTACAAATAAGAGGTCGAAAAGTTGTACTTGCGGGTATTTGGTCGAAATATTCGTATCGCGTCTGTCACGTGCCATCACATCTGTCACGCGCAATGCGACATACAGTGCTGACCGAACTCACAGAGCAGATGGCGGGACCAGCTCCATGCCGTCCTTGCGCCACATTCGTGCCCGAAGCGAGAGTCGTTGATTAAAATAATGACGTCGTTTGTGGTACTGCGCAGAAAAAGGCTGGGGAACAAATCCATGGAGCATCCAGTCAAATAAGGTACAGCTATTGGTATGTTGCAATCAAGAGGACGTCATGATCCGCTTGCCTTGGTCTGAAAGCTGGTTAGAGCATAGCATGGCTCAGATCAGGAGGAACTAACCAAATCCTAGTCAGTCGCTGGGCTGTTGTCCTCCCCGCCTACTATCGGCGCAAGCGAAGGAGCTGTAGAAGGTGGGGTCGAATGCACTCGCCGGTGATTTTGAACGATTTGATGGAGCCGGTGTGCGTGATACTGCCTAGCTGCCAAAATCCGAGCGAGGGGGCGAAAAGGATCAGATGTATCATGCCTGGATGGACGACCAGTCCTTTCCAGGACTTTTCGCTCCTGAGAAATAAGATAAGTAAGAGTGCGGCGACCCATGCAAACGGTGGAGGTATGTGGATTACGCACGCATCGAACCACTAGTTCAGTCAATAACACAAATCGTAAATGCATCCTAGGACCTGTATGGCGGACAGATTGAAAATGATGTATAGCGCATGCGTGTACCACGCGAGAAAAAAAAGTAAATGCACTACACAATACCAATCAAGGATAATATCCTTGGTATTTGCCGCCAAAAAACCAGGTACAGTCCTTGACCGACCATGGGACTACTACCCCGTGGACAGTGCGTTTAACCCTCGTCGGCTCGCCCATGCGAGAATTAAAGTTGTACCAAGCGTCAGGAATGTCCCGACCCAACTGAGACGCCCTAACGCGAAGCTGTGGCTGGAGTGCTTCATACAATCGTAATGCGACAATGGCATCTGTACCTGCGTCTGTGACGACTGAATACGGGCCAGTCGGAAAGATAATAAACATCACTTACACCGAAGTTGCGCGTCAGAAAGATCAGCCGTCCAGTCACTAACTTGCTCCTTCTTGTCGACGCTGAATCCGAGAATTTCTTGAGCGGCTATGTCCATCGAGAGGTTCTGGTATGCTCCATTTGCATACTTCTCTGCGAGAAGAAGACGCGCCATCATTCCAGCGTCGACGAGATTGTTCACGTCAATCCGGAGGTCATTCCAGATAACAGGGATGTCATTGACCACGCCAACACCCACCTTGATTATGTCTGGAGAAGTTAATACGCGTCTCAGCTGATCTGGAAGAGCTACGTCCGGAGTCAGAAACGCTGAGAAAGATATATAACACCGTACCTTTCATCCTGCGAACGTCAATTATCCACACGTCCCGACCTCTGGCGATTTGAACTATACACAAGCCCATCGTATCCCATGCAAAAGGGAAATTGTTGCTCCTGCGCGCCTCTAGAACCTGCCAAGCAAGAACAGCAGATTTGCGACTGCCGCCAACCAAGTCAATCACCTCATTGATAATTGTCTCATCTGCAGTGGGGCGACGCTCAACAAACTCAGTATCGAAGCCGACCACGCCATCGACGATGGGGCGCAGGGAATCATTCACAGCACATTCAGATGTGAGATAATGTGTATCATGGTCCTGAGGGAACAACTTGAACTGTCAAACGGGCAAAACCGCCAATAACAACAGGCTCACCGGCATAGAGCTGGCGCGGTTGATGGGACTACTAGGCCCAGGAACTGGAGACAGAGCATCGGCGATGTCGGGTAAGACAGGTGCCTTAAAAAACCGTCAACTACCATTCAAAAAGTGAACACGACATACAATTGTCCTGTGTCCGGAAAAAAAGACACGGGTTCGGCCCAAGAACTGTCGGACGCGAAGACCGGAGGCTTTAAACTTGGTGCGCGGTGTGCGGCGAGATTCCGGGAACATGGTAAAGAGTGAATATTGTAAGGCAGCATATATAGCTCCTGCCTATCTTCAGTTGACATAATTCGAGCACAGTTGACATAATTCGAGGAGCGGACAAACAGGACCAAATTGATGACATGACCTAATCAAGCCAAGAGCGAAAGGGAAGACCAAACCGTAAAAATAAGTTATGCAGGAGAACTGAGAAAGACTTTCGACAAAACGAAACCTGAGAAAGAGTCTCGAGATATAAGGACAGAAGGTCAAAACTACTGAGTTCCGAACAATAATCGCATCATTGATCGCATCACAGAAACGCGGATCTTGAATCCTCGTCAGAGACAGCCCCATCCAAAGCACCACAGCTGTACGACTAAGCGCAAGCAAATAATTGCCATCGGCTGGAAAACTGAACAGCGTGAAATATGATTTCTTGGATGCCTCGACGAAATTGGCCCGCGTTTTTAACCAACCACTTTTGGTCACCCAGCTAAACTTTGGCCTACTTGCACCGTTGTTTTTGTTCCATTTAGCGCTTAAGCTACATGCAACGGATGCCATCGAAATTTTGGGCTCCAACCTCGGTGCGCAGCGAGCTCTGCTCTGATGTCCGATAGATCTTACCGTGAAGTTCAGGCTCGACATATCTTCTCGACTCCGCCGACGGGCACTTCAAAATACTCGTGTTCGGAATCTGCCTGACATTCATCTGCATCTTCGCGGCTCCGCCCAAGAGGTCGAGGAGGCGTACTGGAGTGATTGGATGCATTTTTGTTCTGATGTATCTTAAGTTTCTTAATGTCTGTCCCATCCGTCCAATAATTGATCATCAGGCAGCTACTATCCGCCTGTAATTGCTGACATTCACTACAGCGAGTATTATGCTGCCGGGGTAACAGTGAAATCTGAACTCCAATCTACCACTCTCGGATGGGCCTTGACCTAATGAACCGACCTATAAACGAAGGTGCGCATAGATGGGCATCAAACCTGACCGTCGAGGGATGGAAGTTGAGAACCTGCAACCCGTCCAAGGACGTGGCACGGGACAACGCAACATAAACCTGGCCTGAGAAGATCGCACGTAGGTGTCATGTTCGAAAGGAACTTGTTCTACGAGGCGCACCTTTCTCGAACACTCTCTGCAAGTCAACCTTGACAAAATCCAGTGTCTGACCTTGAGCCTTGTGAATACTTATAGCCCATGCTAGAATCAAAGGCAACTGGATGAAATCAGAACAATTCCAACACAATATATATGAGACACACACCTGGGTCCGGGAGGCTCGGACTTCGCCATTCGGCAGCTCGACCTTAAAACTGTGATGCTGTATCAACACCTCGCGCGTCCGCCCATTCGACAACCTAAAAGACACCAAGGGAAACACAGGAGGATCCGAGGATAACTCCGGAGACGGTTCTTGGCCAACCGGGTCCGGAGCCTTGTTGAAGGCCACAACACAACCGACACTACCATTGACGAGATCTTGTTCCATGTTCCTAACCAGCATAACCTACAAAAATCAGCGTAAACCACGTCGACCATAGGACGGACTGACTTGGGCACCAACTCGCAAAAGAAGCCGCCGCGGGGCAACGATGGCGCTGAGCAACCTCTCGCGTTGCACAGGATCTTCTACAGTCCCAGCGTCCACGCACAGATACTCGTGAACAGGACTTTCGAGCTGTCCAAACCTCTGCATATTTGCCCTGTCGACGTCGAGCCGTCGCGGAAACCTGAAAGAAAAAATGGCAGAGATCAATCCAAAACAAACAGACGAAAACTCACAGTTCTGTGGGTTCGACCCCATTCCGCGTTTCCAAAGGTCGAGACAAAGACCGGAACCGGTCAACGGTGTCAGGCGAGACTCGACCAAACCTGACCTCCTCTAGCATCGAAGCAAATTCTAAAGAGAGCAGCTGCAGTAGAACAGTCTGGAAAAAGCTAGAACTATATACCTTGGTCTCGTTGGCGATAAACGGTCTTCAGCTTGAAGGTACTATTGATAACAGACGCCCATGTCTTGGCCTCAAAAACAAACTTGACGTAATTAGCCTTGGAGACCGGGGGAAGCTGAAAAAAGTCCCCTGTAGCCACCACCTGAACGAATATGGGCCAGAGAGCGCCAGGAACAGCAGATGAGCAAACCTGTATGCCACCAAAGGGTTCCGTAGATTTGCGCAACAGACATGCAATACGTTCGACTTTGTCGAAAAGATCGCCACCGAGCATGGAAACTAGGAACAATCAACATACTACTCAGGAAAATTGACTGAACTGGACCTTCATCAATCACGAGAACCTTGAGCTTGCGCCATCTTCTGAGAGCAGTGGCATTGTACCTGATCTTGGCAGAAAGCGCTTCCGCCGGTTCCAATGCCAGACCTAGGCCAAAGAAAGAGTGGATTGTAGTACCGCCGATATTAAAGGCCGCACTTCCTACGAACGGTCAAACGAGGAGGTAGGAAAAAAACAAGGAAACTGACCCGTCGGCGCGGTGACCCCCACAACTTCCGGGGACTTCGCGTACTTCTGCCGCAAGCCTGCGATGAGTTCTTGCAAGACGAACGACTTACCTGTACCTAGTGCGAACCAATCGTGAGGAACAGGAACTCGACGGACGAAAAAAGGAAAATACCTGCCCCCCCGGTGAAAAATATACTGTTGCCATCGAGGGCCGACTGCAAAATCGTAAGCTGTTCGAGACTAAGTGACGGGCGGCGCGTATGTTCCTAGGATGGAGTATTAAGGAAGAACCACGCGTAAAAAAAGGGCGGACGGAGGACGGTTCAAGGTCAAGAGATAGCGAGGACATAAGGAGCATAAGAAATCTAGTCTGCATGATGGAATTTAAGACTAGATTGGTGGTGACGTCACTGCAGCAGCATCTGACTAAGCTTCCTGGATTGACCAAGCTTACTTCAATTGACCAATCTTACTTCAATTGACCAATCTTCCCGAGATTTCTGTGCGCACTGAACCCTTAAAGGATCGCGTGGTCCCTTGAGATCCACCGCAAAACACAAGATGGCGCGTTCAGACACGCCAGGACCCGCGCTGCGTACCCTCCATCAATACAGATTCTCCGCTAATAACCAACAAATGGTGGGCACAGGCCACAACATGACTATGGATCCTTTGACAAGATGTAGGTCTAACTACTTGACTATACGAGATCTAAAAATTCTCGCAGATGTGATCGACCGAACCAGCTATCTTGGCAGAGGTCGCTACTCTCGAGTATGGTCTGCTACAGATCGGTACACACATTCCGTTGTGGCAATTAAATTCATGGCCAGACGGGGACCCGACTACGTTGAACAGGAAGAATTCCAAAGAGAGCTTAAAATGCTGACGAGGCTGACGCGCCTCGCGCCATCTTCCGTGGCGTAAGCTGTCCGCTGCACCCAGATTATAACTGACAATCTTGATCTAGGCGTTTTTGCGATTTAAAGGATTGGTTTGCGACACCAGATGGATATTGTCTCGTATTCGAGAGGTATAGTGCAACACTGAGCTCGGTTCTATCCGACGAGACCATCCCATCCTTGCCAACGCACCAAATTAAAGAAATTAGTCGACAGCTCATTCAAGGGACACGATGTACGGAATACATGTTCCAGACTGCTATCTCTGACTTCTGACTGCAGACCTACACGACAACGGCATCATTCACACGGATCTGAATCCTGCAAACATCATGTTTATCAGTGCCGCAAAATCAAGACAGAAATACTACGGCATGGACAACACTTTCCACGAAAGGGTAAGTGGATAGGTGCTACAGTGCAGCTATACCTGCTCACCGATGCAGAACACATTAAAATCCTCCGAGATAAGGATTATCGACTTCGGAAGCGTGAACGAGGAAAGCAATGCGTGCAAAGGCCAGGCGGGAACTCCTGGATACCAGGCACCAGAGGTCGTTCTCGGTACGAGGGCCTCGGGTTATGAATGCCGGCAAGCTCACAAAGGCCACACAGGGAGGGATTGGACAGAAACCATAGACCATTTCGCCATCGGATGCATAATCGCAGAAATGTTAACAGGTAAAGCCTTGATCCCACAATTCACAGGGCACGCCCAAGATACGATAGCAATAATGGAAAAAGTTTTGGGTCCATTCCCTGCACCGCTACGGGTGCAGATGGAAACGCAGGTGCCAGGCGCCTTCGCTTGCGATACGTGCACAGACCGATCAGGAAACAGAGGCATCTATCGGTTTCTCCAGACTGCCAAAACGTTGAACGTAGGCCTACGAGAGACGACCGTGAATATACAAGCTAACAGGACGAGATACAGGAAAAAATCGAAGATCCTGAAGGGGTGAAGCTGATCAAGCGTCTGACAGACTTAGATCCAGCGAGACGGGGCCCCCTGCGTATACATGAAAGAAGTAGGTTCATCGCGATATACGAAATGTAAGACTAGCACTCGGAGATGAATAACGAAGATCAGGGGTTGCCTGTTGATACAAATGGAGTGGCCCGAGCGAGTTCGAGAATGAGATAAAGTACGGACTCCGAAGCCCAACTTTAATCGAGAGTAACAGACTGCCGCAACGTCGTGAAACCGGGAAACCCCTCCGAACTAGGACAAAAAACATGAGTCGGACAAAGGAATGGGTATGAGAGCCTAACCTGTCGCCGAACCACCGACGTCTCGAGAGAATGTTGGAAACGTGTGGACGAAACAGGTGCGACGGGACCTCCACGACGATTTCCTGCTTGGTGCTGAGACGACACCGAACCACGACGTGGCCATCATACTGGCGCCCTTGCGTACGGACAACAAATGCCTCCTCGGGCCACGCAGCAGGTGCGAAGAACGAAATCCCAGGTCCAAGGGTAGGACTAGTGAGGGACCATATCCTCACCACCCGGTACGTTCCCCGATGTGTTAAATAGACGGTGCAATACCGTGCGGCGCGGGGAGCAGGTGTATACTGGATCGACCATGGCATCGCCATCGGAGCCAGAATGTCGGCGGAGAAGGGAGCAAATGTGGTAGAGAGCTGGGCGGCGGAGGCAGAAGCGGGAACCACGAATGTCTGTAGACCCGCCACCTTCGTCGACTGGAGCCTGATAGTGGCGTAAAAAACGAGTTTGTCGATTCCGAACCCGACAATGATAACGCGCGAAAGGAGCTCGGTCCCCAGGACCGGGCCTCGGGCTCCCTGTACAAAACAACCGCCACCGACAAGCGCATAAAGAACGAACGCCGGTGATCGTCCAACTGGTCCAGAGACGTCAATCGAAGAACTGGCGCAAGCATTGTGGAAACTTTCATCGGAGGCGGCGGCGGTTACAGAGGTGACTGACATGGCGGAGGCTGCAATCGACTGGACAAGATATCGCGAGAGGATATCGGAACCAATACCAGGTTCAGGGACAAAAAAAAAGAAAAGAAGGCGGGAAAAAGCTTAAGAATTGAATGTCGGATACCTTACTGAAAACAGAAGAATGGAAAACCGTCGAGCCATAATGCCGGCGAGTGTAACAAAATCACGAGACCTGTCGTGGAAAGGGTACTTGATGTTGCAAACTGAGGAGCACGGCAACGCGATAGCGAATAAGACGGGAGCGGTGACTGCAAGTGAGGAAAAAATGGAGCCAAGCGGCAAGGATCCATTTAAGTCTGCGCTCCCTGTGTCATATTTTTAAAAACTTTTGATCTGCCCGAGTCGTTGACCCCGTTTATATTCACGCTCATACCGTTGGGTCACCGCCGCCCACTTTTTTTTTTCAAGGATGAGTGTGCAACACCCACATGCTCCTCCCAGGCCGGGAGTGTTGGAAATTTGGAGCCCGTGGGGCAAGCTGGCGATATAGTCGCCGTCCAGTTTAAAGTCGTTCTTTGCGCCAGCCTTGTCCAGAAACTGAGTACATTGGAGGCGGAGCTAAGCTTGACAGCTGTAAGCACCGAAGGACAGAGAGGCTCAGACTCAGAGAGAAATAGGAGATGCGGGTCAGGTGATGTAACCCTAACCTACGCCACCAGATTATAACCCTAACCCGGGCGCCCAGATTATACCGGAATAAACATGAAGCGCGTGAGAGAATTTCCTTATTAGGCAGTTATGCAGTACAATAGAACCCGGAACACTAACGTGTCCAGGCACACCAATCTAACCAAATCGAATAATCATATACTACTACGGACTCACCCTGCATAATGATTCGTGATTAATATTCTGACCTTGACGTTGACATGTCGCTTAACTCGGACCACCTCTTTGGGATGGAGGATAGTGCCTGATACTGCTGGTCCTTGTGGCACCCGCTACAAAAGACTCGGAATATGCAGGTATCCTCGGCGGATATTAAACTGCACTGAAGCTAGCTTGAAACTAGCCCCGAGACGTCCGCGGCATCTCGGCCTGTTTGTTGCTTTCCCCCATGTGTGCTACCTACATGTAAGTAACCGTGCTTCTCGCTCCGATCTGCGCGCGCGGCGCCAATAGCGCCTCGAGGTTGGTCATGCACTAAAAGCCGGTGGCTGGCAGATGGCGGAGTCCATACACTCCTGTTTCCCCACTTCGAGGATGCGAAGCTCAACCCCAGTCGATGTCTCAGGCAAATGGTTTGACTATGTGATTGTGGGAGCAGGCGTAAGTTCCGATGATATCCATCCTCTGCTCACAGACTGGAGCAATTTTCAGACGGCAGGTTTAGCACTTGCGTCCCGTCTTTCGGAGGACCCTTCAGTCACCATCGTTGTTATCGAAGCCGGTGAAGCAAATATGGGTGACCCCAAGATCATGGTTCCGGCCCAGTTCGGCCAGACCTTCACGAACCCCAAGGTCCGCGCCCATTTATAACCCGTGTTTTTTCAACTCAAAGTTGCCATCAAGTACGACTGGGCATTCTCGACCGTGAAACAAAAATTCTCCAACGACAAGGAGTTGATCTGGTCGAGAGGCAAAGGCTTGGGTGAGCTTGAATGACAAGTGGCAACCCTGATTCGAATGTCTTCCTACAGGCGGATCCTCCGGTCTCAATTTTTCAGCTTGGGTGAAGCCACCTGCCAACGACATCGACGCCATCGAGAGGTTGGGAAATCCAGGGTGGAACTGGGCTGAATATATGAAATATTCTCGAAGAAGCGAAACGTTAGTAATCCGATCCGGCACGCGAGGACTGGGCTAATGCTCCCAAGATTCCATCCTCCCGCCCAGGAGCAAATGGACACATATCCACACACATACGAAGCCTCATTTCACGGAACGTCGGGTCCTATCCACACTACCATTCCATTCCACTTTCATGCCGTCGACTCGTTGTTCCAAGAGACCATGGTGAATAAAGGGCTAAAGAGTATCAAGGATCCGTATGGCGGCGATGCGCGTTACTTTATCTCGTCGGATAGCATTCAGGTGACAGGAATATTCGCAGATAACTGGCACCTGGATCGCGAATTCAAACATCGATCCGAGCACTTGGACCCGCTCCTATGCGGCGACGGGCTATTATTTGCCCGCGCAAGATAGAGGAAACTTAACCGTAAATAAGCGAACTTCCCGCATGTTCCTCAAATTAATTACACCCCCAGGTTTTGACGGAGGCGACGGTTACTCGAATTATTTTCAACGACGCGCTCGTTGGCCAAAACCTGACTGCCACTGGCGTCGAATTTGCTCACAGCGGGCACACATTCCGCGTCCACGCACACCGTGAAGTCATCCTCAGTGCCGGGCGAGCCACTTATTCTTCGGTTCATCTTGTTTTATTTAATCCGTTCCCAGAACCATTCAGAATCCTAAAATTCTGGAGCTTTCAGGTTAGTCGCGTCTTCTGCGAAACATGATAGGTGCCTTTAAAATATGTCAGGCGTCGGCCGTCCTGATGTCCTCCGCAAAATTGGCGTCGAGATCAAGCTCGAGCTTGACGGAGTTGGGGAGAACGTGCAGGAGCACTCGTAGGATCTCATTTATGCAACCCTATCATCATTTTACACTGCTCGCCAGATTTATGGGGGTATCATACGAGCTCGCAGGCTCGCCCGAAACATACGACAGACTGCGGGACCCGGCGTATGCTGCAGAGGCCATGAAGCTTCAGTGCGTATCCAGCCGCTTGATTTCCCATCTGGGGCTTGAACATTCACAGTGCGGAGGGCCGCGGTCCACACCGCATGGGAATCACGTCGTTTGCTTACTTTCCGCTGTCTGCAGCGACTCCAGAAGCGGCAGTCCTCATCGACCGCGCGGCTGCGGGCCTCAAGGCGAGCGGAGAACTTCCACCCGGGCGCAGAGAGCAGCTCGAACACCAACTGGCGTATCTCAGGGATGATTCGACCCCCGATCTTGAGATAGTCGCGTTCCCCGGCTTTTTTACGGCGTAAGTGCATTTGTTTAATTTTCAACGGTTCATATATTGACAAAGACTGGTAGTATTTGTCAGTCCGAGAACTCAGCATCGTGATTCTTTTCTTACTTACTGAATTTAAGCCGCTCCGGAGCCGACCAAGAGCTATGTTACCCTTTTGTCGGTTTTGAACCATCCTTTGTCCCGCGGGACCATTGTGTGTGACTCCGTTTACTCAATTTCCTCGTGTTTACTTGCGCTGCCAACAGCATGCCAAATCCGCCGACCCATTTGAAAATCCCCTCATCGATCCCCACTACTTCGAGAATTTTCTGGATCTTGAAATCCTAGTTCAACATGTCAAGTACATCCGGACTATGGTTGAAACCGAACCATTTAAATCAAGCGTCGTGCGCGAGATGGATCCGGGACCCGAGTGTGTGACTGACGAGGATATCCGAGGTTCTCTCTTTTTTTTGAGTCGGCCTCCAAGGAATAATTACTGAACTTGATGCAGAATACATCAAGAACACTCACACAACTACGTGGCGTCAGTGGTCCATACCTTCGCGAGATAGACATGCATAAATCAACTTTGAACAGACACGGTCGGTAGTTGTTCGATGCTTCCGCGGGAGAAGCAGGGTGTTGTCGACCCTGAGCTCAAGGTAACGGCGACATCCCTAATTCTGCCGGATTTTGTGCTCACATAATGGTAGGTCTATGGAACCAACAATCTTCGAATCGTGGATGTCAGCGTCGTACCGATTCACATCGCGGCGCATACCCAGGGTTAGTAGCGTCCTTGATATTTCAGTCAGACGCTAAGCTTATATCCGATAGCGACCGCGTACATGATCGCAGAGAAAGGTGCGACATGTTGGAGTGGATTATCCCCGTATACTACTGACATCGATGTACAGCTACTGATATTATTCAGGCGGCGTCCAAGGCTAACCAAGACTAGTGGCTGTGACTTGCACAGTGGTGGGTATGTATATAGAGTCCATTTGTATAGAAATGGCCGTTGTTCAATTAACCATCTCCTTCTGAGAACGGCCTCTGATCAAAACGACCCATATATTTAATTGTTCGGAACCAAGGCAAAGATGTAACGAGCAGAGGCAGCGCGGGAAAAGTGGACTTTACGGGCATGCGCTCATGTTTGCCGTGCTCGTTTCGGAACGGACTCCGTCTACTCATTCACAAACAGAAACGTTAGTTTCTGATTGTGCTCAGTGTACCAAAAATGTCTCGATTCGGCTTATATAATCGTGCACTTAGTCATCCTTGTCTTGTGACTCAGGGGTTCTTTGCTCACAGCTCTATAAGTCACCAGGCTTGTGCTTTGTCGTAGACTTTTCATGTCACTAATATAATCTGGGTAGCCCGCTGCGCGGCAAGGCCCGCTATCTATCTTCCTCCTTTGCATGAACACAAAAAATCTCAACACAATTGGACATTACGAATGGTTTGAATTTCGACGATATCGGAGTAATACAGGTATAAACAAGTTTATTGAGACATATCCATGATAATGTGTTCGACGGATACAACAGAGAGGCAGCCTCCGTGGTTATTAGGGGCATAACTGATGAAGTAGCAGCAAATTAAGTAAATAAGGAGTCGCCGCTCATATTGAACATGTTCAGATCGTCACGGGGCAAAAGGAAAGTAGCCGAGAACAAGTCGGAAGGATCAAGACTGAGAGGAGGGGAACACCGCTGACTGGAGGAGGGATCAACGGGAGGCACAACAACTGCGCGACCAGGAGGAATTGGGACCGTTCTATCACGATAATATGACGGCGGTGCGGGAAGCGAGGCACGAGAACGGGTCGGATAGCACAACAGAAAGGACACGTACAAAGACTGGAGGAAGAGGGGGCATGTACAGATGGAACACCCGAGGATCCTAATACACGAAAATGAGTGATGGAACTCAAAAAGAAGAAAGTAAATAAGACTGACCGTCTGCGACGGGAACCCAAGAAGAGGAATCAACTGGACAAAGGAAACGAGAGGGAAGTGAGCCCGAGAATGAGGAGGACGAAAGAATGATTACTGACTGGGAAAGGCAATTCGAGAAGAGACATGAGGCTGCGAGGCTCGCGAAGACGCAGAAACTAGCGCAGATATGTAAGAATAATATATGGCGATGAGACGAATCAACCTACCACCGCGGAAGACTAAAAGATGGGAGGTAAGGGTTGCAGGAGGAAGCGGAACTAATCGCAACCAGACAGAGGCGGTGCCACGCGGAGAACAGGGGACTCACCCGAAGCGGTGGATGGCAAATCTTCGAAGACTCAGCCATGTGCATCAAAGGGGGGGAAGACGACGCACAGGGTGAGAAAAAAGACCAAGAACTGAAATTAGAATCCGGGCGGTAACCGGGATGCACCAGGGAGTCGCACAGGTAGGCAGTCAAGTCCAAAGCAAGGACTACGTCGTATGCAGAGGAGGACATATGGTGGCAATTCAAAGGGGAAGAAAATGGCCCGTAGGGACCGGCGGTGACAGCAAACAGGTAGTCATATATAAAGGGCGCAGGCAGACGAGCCAGCAGGGTTCGAGGGTTGTTGGCAAAAATCACCAAGTGGACAGGGCGATGGAAAGAGACATGAGGGACAAGAAAGCGGACCGCAGGTGGAACCGGGAGATCTTCTTAAAGAGGCACAGGCACGGACGATCAGCGGACGGATAGGGCGAGTCGATCAGCGGATAAGGCGGATCAAGGGATGGTGGGACGGAGAGGAGCGTAGCAATTAAACTGAAAATAGGATGAAAACCAAAGAAGAGCAAACGAAAATCAGCCTATAAAAGGAAATGTTCAACCAAATACAGGCAAGTATTGACAAGTGTTAGAAGTGTCTGAAACCCTGCCAAAAGTTTGGAGGAAACTCCGTGAGCAAAACACCACAAAACCCACTACTAAAGATAGCGGGAATATCCTCTTCTGTAGCTGAACCATCTTGTAAACCTCCCCTCGATTAACTTCTAGCAACGGAATCGCAAAACCAACTAGACAGTAGACTGTTATTAGGGCTGTGCGCCGGCCCGTCGCGCCGGTTCTACGGGTTCCGCTCATCAAGTTGCTGAGGATTGGGACAGCACCCCGTTGACAACTAATACTGGTGAGGCACAGCATCACTGGACAAGCTCGTAAAACAGTCTCTCGTGGAGGCGATCGAGAGGTATTTGTCCATTATTTAAATTGGGTCGTTTATCCTCTGTATATTCCTAGCAGCCGTAAACTGGACAAGCGTGTTGCCCGTGAGATCGAAATCTCGTGCAAGTCCGGTGTTCTCGTGAACTCGCAGAACGAGTCGTAGCATCGCCGAGCCCGAAATGCGACTCGTCACTCTATGACGATCCGCAAGGCTCGTGAATCGGATGAGCCATTGGAGGAGCGAGCTCATGTCGAGCTCGAGATTCGTGCTGAAATGCAGGCCTCGGCGGAGCACCTAAAGGCTCTGCAAGCACGTAAATTGGCGACCAGCAAGGCCCCCCGCACTCGGAAATCCAGGTCCAGCGGGAGTCAAACCGTCCTTGTGTCCGCCAGTTCCAGCGGTCGTGTAGCGAGCAGAACCTTCGTTACTTCATCGGTTCTTTCTTCGAAGCGTTGCTAAAAGTGCTTTCACAGGATCAAACTCTGCGGACAACAGCGAGGCCGTTCCTCTTCCGCACCCCATCACGTCGACATCCGCTGCGTTCCTGGCACTGGCGAAAGACATGCTTACGCAGGGGCCATCTAACACCGATTTGGATGCTCACGGCGGCCGAGGCACTTTGTTCGATTCGAGTTCGTTGGGCTATTTCCCGACTGTGCCGAGCGCCCCGAATTTCGTTGATTCTTGGAGTGCTAATTTAGATTTCTCTTTCTTGATCAGCTCAATTTTCCCTGCCCACGGGAGACACTCAATGGCACCCGTATTCCCACAATTCGACTTCAACCTGGACGACATGGCTGTAGATTCTGCCATGCTCAGGGACGCCGGCACTTCCGATCTCACCGCTGGATCCCCTACCACACCATCATCTCCATTGTTGCCCTTTCCCCGGGTCCCACCTCTTCGCCACCCACTCCCATACCCGCCTCACCTGCTCCTCGCCTCGAGCCGAAGGTCACGACGCGATCCAAAAAGCGCAAGTTGCGGGATAATCTTGAACAGGAAAACATCATTTATACCCATCACGTTCGTAATGCGCCTAAGCGGGCTGATGAATTCAAACCACACAAATCGGTAACTCTTCTTTGTTCCTCCTTTTTTCCTGACTGAACTTCTTTGTGGATTGTCCCAATTATTTCGCTGGTTACACATTTATTCGTACATTTCTACACATAAATTGTTTACACGCGTGCTTCGAGACATTTATTCTCCAAATGAGATACCTTTGAGGAACTTAGAATGAGATCCTCTGCGACAAACCGTGTGATAGGGTGCCGCACTTGAGGGAAGTGTGTGCAGAGGTGCCGCACCTTGTGTGCCGCACTTGACCGAAATGTGCTGCAGATGATCGCAATATGCCGCGGATGGAAAACAGATGCCGCGCGCTTGTGTTTGCCGCATCTGAACAATCCGGCAAACACTTGACTGGTAAACCACATTGGAGATTTTGAACTCAATGTTAGATGGCGAAACAACTGAAAAAAAATCTAAAAATTGCTCACTTAATCGACACCTAGAATATTATTTATCTGTTTGTGCCCCGCCGCTTGCCGGCTATTCACTTTCATTAGAGTTGCAGTGCGCAAATGGGCGGCTCCACCCCCATAAAATGACGTCGGATGGCTCCACAGAGCGACTTGCGCTGTGTGGAGCCATCCGCAGCTGTTTTCATTAAAGTGTACGGGTTTTGATCCAGTGGTGCTGTTCGATTTGTGCTTACCTCTGTTTACGGCCAGACGTCATAATTGTGAAGTCGGCAATGTCGGTGCTCACCATATTCACTGTATTCGTCTTCTTAAACCACCCATGGCCACAGAAAAGTAGATTCATCGAGGAGAGATACAATCCATACATTTCATATCAAAATCGGCAGAGGGAGAGAGTACGACAAGAAAATGATCGGCGGCTCAGATTTACCCGCGGTGGAGTTATGACGTCTAGCCGTAAACAACGGTAAGCCCAAATCGAACAGCACCACTGGATCAAAACCCGTACACTTTAATGAAAACAGCTGCCAAAAAGCTATCAAGTGGCTCCAGTGGCTCCTGCGCAAAGTTTAAACTCGCTATTCTCGTCTCCACCGGCTGGTGCAAAGTACGTGAACAGACCTCATCTCAAGGATCGAAAGATGCACTGGGATGACAACAACGCCTCTTTCCAGTTAAATTAAACTTCAAGGTGTGGCCGGCCATCTCACGGCAAGCTATTGAGGGATTTTGGTGACACCATCTTATTCAGCTGACATCTGGGGAGGCTCGGGGCGGGGCAGTTACTCACGCCGACCGGCATGGTCCATGGGAGATACATAACAGGAGCCCTCGACAGCCGACCAGCGTCCACTCTTACTTCTTCCCTCAACGATGGCACGTTCAAGCCTAAACGATGTATCTGGCAAAAGGTTCGACTACGTGGTTGTGGGCGCGGGGGTAAGCTCTCGGTACGTTCTGGGTGTTATCGGACTAGAAAAATCGGCAGACGGCAGGTTTGGCGCTCGCCTCGCGTCTTTCGGAGGACCCTTCAGCCACCGTCCTCGTTATTGAAGCCGGCGAAGCTAATACAGGGGACCCCAAGATCATGGTCCCTGCCCAGTTCGGTCAAACGCTCATGGATCCCAAGGTCTGGACCCAATAGTTACAATGGATTATTTTTCCAACTCAAAGCCGCCCATCAAGTACGATTGGGCATTCTCGACAGAGCCACAGCGATTCTCCAACGATAAGGAGTTTATTTGGGGAAGAGGCAAAGGTCTAGGTGAGGTTGAACACCCATTCGACGGATTAATTTGACAGTTTCCGCAGGTGGCAGCGCGGGGCTCAACTTTTATGGTGAATACCTGATTATTTAACTCATTGGCATGCTTTAAAAACTGTGATAGCTTGGATCAAGCCACCCGCCGGCGATATCGACGCTATCGAGAAGCTGGGCAATCCCGAGTGGAACTGGAAAGAATATCAGAAATATTCGCAAAGAAGCGAAATGTTGAAACTTCAACTTCAAACCGGATCATGAAACTGAAATTCTGCCTGAAATTCTCCCAAGGTTCCATCCTCCTGCTCCAGAGCAAATGGAATTGTATCCACACACCTACGAGGCCTCGTTTCACGGAACATCTGGACCCATCCACACCATCATTCCCTTCCACTTCCCCACAATCGACGCGCTGTTTCAACAGACCTTGGTGAACAAGGGATTGAAGAGTATCAAAGACCCGTATGGCGGCGATGTGCTTTAATCAACTTCTATGTACGACTTCACCCTGACCGTTCTGCGCAGATAACCGGCACCTGGATTGCGAGCGCAACCCTCGATCCCAGCACCTGGACCCGCTCGTACGCGGCGACGGGCTATCTTCTACCTGCCCAGGACCGGCCAAACTTGACTGTACCCTAAAGACACAACTCCCCGCCTCTCTCTGATTATTCCCCAGGTCCTGACAGAAGCCACTGTTGCTCGAGTCGTCTTCGATGATGCGATTAACGGCCAAAGCTTGACGGCTACGGGCGTTGAATTCGTTCACGGCGGGCGCACTTTCCATGTCAACGTCAACCGTGAAGTCATTCTTAGTGCAGGGTGCGCTGCTTTATTGTGAGATGCCGGATAATGTCGATTCTTCCTCCTTCAGGGCTATTCAGAGTCCTAAAATCCTCGAACTCTCCGGTTAGTAAGAAATTGCTCGAAACACAAAATTTAACAACCATCTCCAGGTGTCGGACGTGCCGAAGTTCTCAGGAAAATAGGGGTTGACGTGAAGATCGAACTTGACGGGGTTGGAGAAAATGTACAGGATCACACGTGAGACCTCTTTCGTCTCTAGAGCCTGCCGTGTCTTATGTATTTTGTCCAGATTTCTAGGTGTATCGTACGAGCTTGCAGGCTCTCCTGAAACGTGCGATAGACTCCGCGACCCAGTGTATGCCGCAGAGGCGACGAAACTTTAGTTCGTTTCCAGGTCAGTTGAATTTTCAATCCTTACTAATGCTCGCACTCGAACGTTCCCAGTGCGGAGGGACGTGGCCCACAGCGCTTGGGTATAACCTCCTTTGCGTACTTCCCGCTCTCTGCAGCGACTCCGGAAGCACCGGCTCTCATCGACCGCGCAGTGGAAGACCTCAAGGCGAGCGGTCCATTTCCACCTGGGCTTCGCGAGCAGCTCGACCTCCAGATCGCGTGTCTCCGGGATGATTCTGCTCCAGATATTGAGCTCATCGCTTGGCCCGGTGTTTTCGTGGGGCAAGTTGTTCGCGTTGTTCTCCGGTTCTCTTATTAACGAATCCATAGGTTGTGTCAGTTGGATATCTCACGACTGTGAGCGGCAACTGACCTGTATTTAAAGCGGATCCGGACCCAGGCAAAAGTTGTTTTACCGTGCTAGGGTTCTTGAACCATCCGCTATCCCGGGGGACCATTGTGCGTCTCTGCCTTCGCTCGCCTTATCAGTAGTCTTATTATTGGGGGAATAGCATGCCAAGTCCGCCGACCCATTGGACAAACCTTCGATTGATCCTCGCTATTTCGAGAACGATTTTGGTATGGCTCGGACGCGACCGATAGAAAGGGGTTACCATTTACCGACAATTGCTAGATCTTGAGATTTTAGTCCAACACATCAAGTACATTCGGAGCATGATACACACTGAGCCCTTTAAATCCGGGGTCGTGCGCGAGATGGATCCAGGCCCAGAATGTGTGACTGATGATGATATTCGGGGTCCTGCACTCGCCTTGTCCCGCTTGAGAAGTTGCTGATCCCACTGTGCAGAGTACATCAAGAATCATCATGGAACTGCGTATCGTGGGTCTTCCGTGCCTCGCTTAATCCACGCCAGCAATTTAACTTTTAAACAGACACTGTTGGCAGTTGCTCGATGCTTCCCCGGGAGAAGCAGGGTGTGGTCGACCCCGAGCTCAAGGTAACCAAAGAACCGCGGTCTGGTTATGATTCTCACGGAATGGCAGGTGTATGGAACCAACAATCTCCGCGTTGTGGATATCGGCATTATCCCGATTCACATCGCCGCACACACGCAGGGTTGGTGGCCTGCCTCTGGGAATGTTAGAGCCAAGTGAACTGATCTGCTTGTTTATGTAGCGACTGCGTATATGATTGCTGAGAAAGGTGCCACGCCATTTGGTGCTATTAAATTCCTGAGCCACTGACATATCTCTATAGCTGCCGATCTCATTCGAGCGTCTAGGTCCGTTTAATATAAATGTTAACGTGGACGTTGGGCCGCGGAGCGAAATGTGTTGTGAACGAAATCATATAGCTAAATCTGTGCGCCCAAAGCTCGTTTACCGGGCTTAAATAGGCTTTAACCAGACATGCAATTTTATAAAAGAGGGTGGGAGCCGTCTGAGTGAATTACAAACAAAGTGGCATAAAAGTCCAGCAGTCAAGAGTGTATAGAGTATCCCCATTAAAGTAAAATGTCCATCGCGCAAGTTGACTCTGCCTTCCTTTCTGAGCCCTCAGATCAGAGCGGCGGCCAAAATCCCCGCGCCAAGGCCCATCACCAATCTATCAGCCCTAATGGACGTGGGCCGTGCGGCGTTGGGGGTGCTGCTCGTGGGTGCGGGATCGGAGGAGTCGGTGTTGGAGGGGGCGGGGGTCGAAGTGGGCGCGGAGGGCGCCGTCGAGCTAACCGGGGTGGAATGCGCGGAGCTCGAGGGTGCACTCGCGCTCGACACCCCAGAGCTGGAGGCCGAAATTGACGCGCTGGTGGAAGTTGAGATGGTGGTCGAAGTAGAGATGGACCTTGAAATAGAGGCCGATACCGAAACCGAAACCGATGCCGATGCCGCGGGCTCAGAGGTGCTCGATCCTGATTTCGAAATGGATGTCACGAAGGAAGAAGAGGACGCCCGTGTCGTTGAGGACGCTGAGAATGAGAAGGTTATCCCAGAGAGCGAGCTGCGTGGCGGTCAGAATTCATGGATTGCATCAGTAACTTGAGACGCACAGGCTTCTCGTCGCGGAGAACGACGGCTCATTGGTGAACTGGGCGCCCGCAGCGTAAGAAAGGGAAAGAAGGGCGAAGATGGCCGTGAACTTCATGGTGCGGGGTTTGATTCTGAAAGAGCTTGATGCCCTCCCGTCCCGATCTTCATTTATATATATGTCCAGCGTGCTGTGGGAATCACGCGAACGCATATTGCCATATTTGATCAATGTAGGCCAATTGACAGCTTGAGTTCTAAGTGAGCCTGCGAGCTAGAGCGCAAAGCCGGCTGACTAAGAGAGTGCGGAGAAAGTGATCGAGGATCGAATTCACTTGTCTCCGCCTCTCTCGAGCATTTTTCAGTGCTGAACTCTGTTGTCTACTCTACTCTCTCTCACCTTAAAACCCTATCTTACCGATGTCCGATAATTCTGGAATCTCTGGCCAAAGCAGCTCCTTCATCGGTTCTTCCGGAGGCGGAGCCCCTATCCAAGGGAATGGGCGGAAGCCTGGCGACGTTGTCTTCTCCACTGAAGCCTTGAAGGTCCTGGACAAGATGGAGGCCCAGCGTGTCGAACGCAACAAGAAGCGCACCGCAAGGAGGGAGGCCGAGGAGGACGATGTCTCAGCGGACGAGGACGACGATTTGGCCCCTTACGTGATGGTGGTCCCGTCCGGTGAGGGTTCTCAGCTCAAACAAGGGCCTATTGTTCCTTCCAAGTCCACAGCCAACCCCTCCCAGGATTCCAAGCTTCTCTTCGATGATGCTGTTGCGGAGAAGAATGTTTTGCGTGCCCACGACAACACGATCCCTACCGCGATCTACTCGCTGGCCAAGAACGGCATTTCCCCGCTGTTGACCCTCTTCCTCCTGGCGTCGCTAGCACGCATCCGGTCTAGCAACGTCAAGACTGTCAAACATGGGACGGGGGAATCGACAAAGGTCACAGTAATTGACCTCACAGATTTCCCTGACGAGGAGAGCATGGACCAGGCCGTCTGGTTCACTTGTTATAACACCTTTCTCTCGTTTCTGGAAACTGCAGCCGGGGCGCGCATTTACCAGAGCTTTGCGACGCACTACAACCAAATTCTTACCGACCCCAAACTCAGTGTCTGGTTTCCAGCCTACCGGGAATTTGACCGAGGAGTTCGCGCGCAATTCTTCACCAGCCCCTACATCATCGACATCCGCGATGATGAGTACCGTTCCGCCCTGCAGTCTGCGAAAAATTCCTTTCTTATGTCCAATCGTTCGTCCAGCGCTTCTGTCTCGAAGGGAGGATTTCCGGGGACCTCCGGCCCTTCCAAAGACAGGAATGAACGCCCCAAGCCCTACGACAAGGATATCAACTCGCGCAAGAAGGCAATCCTTTGCTTTCGGTGTGGCCGATCCGGCCACGGGGCGATCACTTGCGAGGAGACCAACCCAAGCAGACACGGGCGGCAGTTTGTCATCTATGCAAACCGCGATGGACTTTTTCGGATCCTCGACAAGCGCGCCGTCTGCATGGGATTTAACTGTGCCAAGCGGGTCCACCTAAGCGAGCACCGACGCCATGACTAATGGGCCTTTCAGGTGGGTTCTTCTGTATTACGAAAACCCCCCTGAGAGGTCCCCGGAAGCGTCGGGCCGTGGAGGCGAGGTGCTTCTATTATGTCATCTAATCCATATAGGGTTAAATGGTTGCCGCGTGGGCTCCCGGCATCTCCCTCCATCTTCCCACACCTCCTGCCATGTAGGCGGCGGGCCCACCGCCTCCTCCAGCCATTCATCTGACAGGATCCCTCCCCTGTACTGTACTGTAGCCCATGCAGAGCCCTCATAAATGATGTATTTGCTATTGCATATCCATTGAATTTATGGTAGGCGCAATGGTGGTATGGATAGAATTACTGCTGCGCAGGAGGCGACCGGTGTCAATATTGGTGCATCGTAGAATTGATTCCAGTTTACCTACTAGTTGAACAACATTATGGGAAGTATTCGACTAGAATGCGGAGCACAGAATCATGTTCCACATCGTGATTGAACCGATAGGGCGCCTCCGACCCACCAGTTTGGCCTACTGAATTTGGTTGTTAGATTCGAGCGAGTATTAATCCAGTAACATTTTGAATGACAGTCCTCACACGATTGGAAAACAACACATACACGTTGATTTGAGCCTTCGGCGGCTCCGACGCCTACGTTCCGGGCATATCAAATGCAGATTGTAAATATTGGTTCACTATAAAATTAAATTCAGTGTACACAGCCGTTGGGTGAGAACACTTGAAGCATTGGACTAGGAAGGGAGCAGACGAACATAGGCCACGTCATGACTGAACTGACATGACGCCTCCGACGCACCATTTGACCTGCTGGATTGGGGTAATAAATTTGAGCAAACATAAATCAGGTATTCTCACTGGTTTCCTTCTGAATGAAAGTCATCAGATGAGTGTTGAAGACAATATAGACATTGATTTAAGCCTTTGGTGCCACCTCCAACGCCTCTGCACATCAGGTGAGGATTCTCTATATCATACAAAAACTGGACACTAATTACACTAATGAATGTAACACATGATCACATCAGGTAGCTCGCAGACATTTCAGAACATAACTGAGGAGTGTCGGAGGGCTGGAGGCAGATGCAGCCTCCATTGAGTATGAGGATTTCCTTGAATCACTCACCCACTCATCAGCAAGATCTTCCTGAAATATGTGGGGGAAGATCAAGTCTGAACTCACCGACCATCCTAAATCAAGTCAGAGAAAATAGATTTGTGGCCTTGTGGCTGCCTCCATCGCCTCATCAGATGCCAATTCTCAAATTGTTTAAGGGAGAGGAGCTTTCCATGGTAATTCCGGTGTTCTGGATGGCCTATTTATTATGGTGAGCAAGTGTATGTGTTCCGATTCTTTGTCGTGCCTCGTGCCCCCGGAATCCAATAACCACCTATGTCAGGAGCAACAATTGATGCATTATCTGCAAACAATGCATGGGGAAGGGAGGCCTCCAGCTTTTCTTTTATTGAGATTAAATTTGGCCTTGAAAGGAGGCTCCTTGTCAAAGATGCAGGTGTGTTGGAGGCGTGTTGGAGGCGCGTTGGAGGCTTCAGCGGCTCCTAAGCGCCTCCAGCATCTTCCAACATACCCAAGATGTTCCATTGGTTCCAAGAATAATCTTGAGTACTCAAATGGGGTCCTCGATGCTTAAAAGAGGTGTGCAAAACATCATATCTTATCGTTGGAACGGTCGGAGACGGCTCGGGCCGGAGATTGATGGGCCAATCAGATCACAAATAACGATGAGTGGAATGTAAAACATTGAGTACAAGGCCAGTTTCACATGGAATAACATGAAACCAGGACCAAATGAAAGGCATAACATGCCCGGATCTCGAATAGCAGCAAAATCTAGCCCTACATCAAGTTATTTATCGGAGCACGAATATTTGGCAAAGTCAACCAAGTTCCATAATTGAATCTTGCCTAGATTACTAGCACATCAGGTTTAACACCTTTTAAAAAAATCCGAGTGAGAGATCTCTTCAATTTAGCTGTAGGAAGCCCAAAATATGTCTCAGGACAACAGCTGAGAGTTATTTGGAGGGTTAGGGCATAAAATTACAAGGGGAATCCCTAAAATTTGAGACCTAGGTCTACTCTCGGGCAAATTTGTGGTTATATCTGCTCTATGTTGGCTGTCCGGTCTTATTTCATAATGACACGCAATAGGTGTCAGTAATCGAAGATGTATTTATTAAAAACAGCCTAGTGAACATGTGATGGAGGCGATGGAGGCGATGGAGGCAGCCACAAGGCCACAAATCTGTTTTCTCTGACTTGATTTAGGATGGTCGGTGAGTTCAGACTTGATCTTCCCCCACATATTTCAGGAAGATCTTGCTGATGAGTGGGTGAATGATTCAAGGAAATCCTCATACTCAATGGAGGCTGCATTTGCCTCCAGCCCTCCGACACTCCTCAGTTATGTTCCGACATGTCTGCGAGCTACCTGAGGTGATCAGGTGGTTATTGGATTCCAGGGGCACGAGGCACGACAAAGAATCGAAACACATACACTTGCTCACCATAATAAATAGGCCATCCAGATACCAGAATTACCATGGAGAGCTCCTCTGAGTCCTCTCCCTTAGACAATTTGAGAATCTGCACCTGATGTGTCCGGAACGTAGGCGTCGGAGCCGCTGAAGGCTCAAATCAATGTTTATATGTTGTTTGCTAATTTCTTAGGACTGTCATTCAAAATGTTACTGATTTGATACTCGCTCAAATCTAACAACCAAATTCAGCAGGCCGAACGGTGGGTCGGAGGTGCCCTATCGGTGCAATCACGACGTGGAACATGTTTCTGTGCTCCGCATTTCTAGTCTAATACTTCCCATGATTTTGTTCAACTAGTAGGTAAGCTGGAATCAATTCTACGGTGCACCAATATTGACACTGGTCGCCTCCTGTGCAGCAGTAATTCCATCCATACCATCATCAAATCTGCCATAAATTCAATGGATATGCAATAGAAAATGCATCATTTATGAGGGCTATACATGGGCTACAGTACAGGGGAGGGATTCTGCCAGATGAATGGCTATAGGAGGCGGTGGGCCGGCCGCCTACATGGCAGGAGGTGTGGGAGACGCCAGGAGCACGCGGCAACCACTTAACCCTATATGGATTAAATGACATAATAGAAGCACCTCGCCTCCACGGCCCCGACGCTTCCGGGGACCTCTCAGGGGGGTTTTCCTAATACAGAAGAACCCACCTGAGAGGCCCATTAGTCATGGCGTCGGTGCTCGCTTAGGTGTCCGGGTCTCGCAACCACGCCATCCACATCTGCTCTCTCTGCGGTGACTCTCACCATGGAGCGACGGACTGTACTCGAAACTGAGTACTCCAAGGTTGTCACGCCCTACCATGCAGCGGGTTGGTATGAGGCATTACGTGATTGCAACCTGCTCGTGCGATACCCTAATCTCGTTCATGACATCTCCTTCGGCTCTCCAATCGGCAATCCTCCCACTCCTTCCTCAACTTTCATTCCCCCTAATATGCCAACGACCAACCTCAATCCCTCCTTTATTGATGATTACCTCGCAGGCGAGGTCACCGCCGGTCGGATGAGTGGCCCATATACCATCGACGAAGCCCATAGCTTTTTCAGAGGGCACTTTCGGACAGCTCCCCTCGGCCTCGTCGAGAAGGAGCCTGGCCTGGGGAAATGGCGGATGATTCAGAATAATTCCGTGCTCGACCGCTCCGGAGACTCCACGAATGATTGGTTGGATGCCAAAGATATCTCCATTCGTTGGCACACTTGCGCCGCCATGGCCGATATCGTAAGTCTTGATTTCATCTCCTTTCAATTTGGGTCCCGTTCCTATTCCGTGCCTGCCGGCCACATTCTTTATTCCGTGCCTTTCGGCCACATTCCTTATTCTGTGCCATTGCGGCCACATTCTTTATTCCGTGCCATTGCGGCCACTTTTATTCCGTGCCGATTGGCCACATTCCTTATTTTGTGCCGTTCCGGGCCTATTCCTTATTAATCTTTCTCTTCGCAGATCGCCTCTGCTCCGCCGGGAACACAGGCCGCCAGCCTGGACCAAGCCCATGCATTCCGTTGCTCGCCAGTAGCTCCTAAACACAAATGGGCTCTACCTATTTTTTGGCGTGATTCAATTTGGCCAGACCACACCTTCCCTTTTGGTCTTCGTACCTCCGGGAACGTCCAAGGCACCATTGCTGATGCCTTTGTCGATATTCTCGACGCCAAAGGCATCGGCCCTGTCCCTAAGTGGGTCGACGACTTTGAATTCTTCCGCTACCCCACCTCTTCCTCCATTCTTCCGGATGGTTCCGTGTCCTACGTCTACGCCTATGATCTCAACTCTATTCGCCAGATCAGCGATCCTCTCGGCATCGTTTGGAATGATCTTGCTGACAAAGGGCATGATTTCGCGTTTACCACTGAATACACGGGCTTCATCTTCGACATCGCCAACAAACGGGTCTCTCTTAGCGAGAAGAAACGGCTCAAATATCTCGGCAAGATAACACGCTTCCTGGCGGCCACCTCCGATGGGAAGGTGAAGCTCCCAGCTATCAGATCTATTCACGGGACCCTACAGCATATCAGCTTTGTCTATCGTGACGGTCGCTCCTTCTTCCCATCGCTTACTTCGCAAATCTCGCGCTTTCCCAACGAGTTTGTTTCCCACAACCTGTCGAACGCGGCACGGAGCGATTTGCGTTGGTGGGCGCGCACCCTATCCATGCCTGGTGTTTCCAGATCCCTCCTCGTCCGTACCACCATCAATTTAGACCTCTGGGTCGACGCATCAACAGACTTTGGCATTGGCCTTCTAATTGGACAACGCTGGGCGGCTTGGCGATTGTTACCGGGCTGGAAATCCAACGGCCGTGACATTGGTTGGGCTGAGTCTGTAGCCATCGAGCTCGCGTGCATGTGGTTATGCTCCCGACGCGACCACGACCTACGGGACGCGATTATCGTCATTCACGGTGACAATACCTCCGTTATCGACGCCTATAAGCGGGGTCGTTCCCGCAATACTTCGCGAAATTTCTCCATTCGGCGCATTAACGAAATGCTTATTCCTCGCAACCTCGCCATCTCCCCTCGCTATGTTCCCTCCTCCGACAATCGCGCAGACCCAATTTCCCGCGGCAAATTTGGGTCCCCACATCACCGTTTGATTATTCCATTCCCGCTCCCTGTCGAGCTCAATCATTTCATCGTTGAATGCACAGGTATTTTTTTTATCCTCGTTGTTCCCTTTCCTTTCTTTATTCCTTGCCCAGGTTAGCCCTGTCGCACTCAGCTGATGCTGAGCGTTCGCGTGCAGTCGGGACAGGACCCTCGGTCAGTCCTTCTCGACCGCAAACTGCACGCAAACTTGCGGGACCACGAACTTCGTCAAACCCTTATAATCGTCTTAAACCTTCTCCCTATCGGCCTTTGGTTCTGGCAAAAGACCGAATCATGACCTGGCGCACACCATATTCATTCCATTCTTTACGTTCTCTGTCAGCTACATTTTCCCCAGATTTAATCTCGCGATGGCAAGCAGTACTTGGCGCATCTGTTGACAAGAAAACTCACGGCACGTACGGGTCCGGTTTACTCAGATTCAATCACTTCTGCGACCTCCACAATATTCCGGAGGATCAACGGATGCCTGCCAGCGAATCCCTTCTTTCCATTTTCATCTCCTCTTACGGCGCCGGCCACGTAGCGGGCGGAACTGTTTCGACTTGGCTAGCCGGTCTCCAGCTTTGGCATGCTGTCAATCACGCTCCTTGGCACGGCGACGCTCTTTTGAGCCGCACCAGGAAAGGTGTCTCGAAGCTCGCTCCACCTTCCTCTCGCCGTTTACCTCGCGACCCCGTCACCTTTAACCACATGACGGCCCTTCGGGCGTCCCTTGACCTTTCAAATACGCGAGACGCCGCCATCTGGGCCGCTGCCTCCACAGCATGGAGAGACTGCGCGAGAATTGGCGAAATCCTCATTGATTCCCCATCCAAATTTGATCCGACCAGGAACGTTACTCGCGGCTGTCCCAAGAAGCGAGGTGTCGCCTCTAATGAGCACAAATTCCTTCGCTTTAAGGTTCCCTGGACCAAGACCAAAAGGGCCGCAGGTGACTGGATTACCTCAACGGAGACATTCGACAACGTTGATGCGGTTTCGGCGCTGGAACACCATCTCGCCGTCAACTCGACTGTTCCTGACACAGCCCCACTTTTCGCGTACACATCTCGTTCGGGCTGGGCACATCTGACGCGAGCGGACTTCATGGGTCGCTGCAATGACATTTGGATGGCCGCCGGGATGGGCGCGCTCAATGGGCACGGCTACCGCATTGGGGGCACTACTCACTTACTCCTTCATGGCGTAGACCCTTGGATCGTCATGAAACAAGGGCGCTGGACGTCGGCCGCGTTTCTTCTCTACTGGCGGAACGTCGAGGAGATTTTACCTTTGTTTATTGGTGATTCTTTAGATACCTTCACTAGCCTCAAGAACTCTGTCACTCGTTTAGCTAATTTGTAGTCGGGGAGTCGTCTTTCCGGATGTCGACTGTCCGTTCTTTGCATTCTCTCATTTTTGGGAAGTAGCCATCCGTCTGCCTCACTCACAGAGATCCAAGAACCGCACGCAGGTTCTCGGCCTCCTCTTCCCAAAGTTATTATTTATATTTCTAACGACTTAGTTAGCCATCGCCGTAACTGTCAGAACATGTATTCGAAGCCAGTTTGAAGGGGCCGGAAACCTGTTGGGGATGTCCAAGATTGGGCAAGGATCGGCAAGTATTGCCCGGGTGGAAATATAGCAGCCGTGGCGAAGAATCAAGCGTTCATTTATGAGCGAGACTCTGCGAGCTAAGGTCGGCAATGATCTTCATTCCCAGGCAAATGTGCTTTGAATCTTGATGAAGGGTATGGAAGAATATAAAGATATGAGGCCTAGCGGATTCAGAGACGTTCCGCGAGTCGCACTGGCAAGAGGCTACGTAGTTGCAGTTTTTCTAAAGTTTTTCTACATTCTCGACTCCTCTTCAAGTTGATCAGGATCTTCCAGCTTAGATTTCCCGAATTTCACTAGTGCGTTGAGCGGATGAGTGGGAAGGCAAGTCGAGGAAGGAGGCACATTGGAAGGGTTTAGCCTAGGCATAGATAAGATTAGATCAGATGTCATGCCATTGCGGTGATCAATAATCATGCACCGCCACCTCCGTTTGTTCACGGACGCCCAACGCCCGGCTTCCAATGATACTACTTACCCTCTTACAAATTCATTAGAATTTTGGGAGCGGACCTTGAGCGGACCGTTCGACTTCAAGTTGCAGGTCGAAGACTCACAAGAGGAGATGAGTTGTCGTTGAAGGCTTGTTGAAGGCTCATTCTTTTCAGATTCGAAGAGGTTGGCACGCACTGCCCAGTGTACTGTAGATTATTCGAGTCATCTCGGTTCCGAAACGACTGCGGAGGTCCGCACTTTACGGCGAGGACATCCGAAACACACTGAAACTTGCCATTCCTGCCATTGGAGAACGGACACCTTAACAAAGTCAGAAGAATCTAATTGTCGAAAAAAACTGATGATTGCGCAGGGGAGTGGGAGTCTGACCTGAGCAACGGCGACTGGAGAGTCTCGTCAAGACACCGAAGATCCGAAAATAGCCGATTGTAGAATTCCGATGAAGTCGCGAACTCGTGATGATCATGGTCGCCTTACACAGCTCGAGTCAGAAACGTTGCTGGCTGACTGAGATTCGCCGACACGCGTGAATAGCACATAAAGGCTAGGTTTTTAGTGCGAGTCAGTATCACTTCCGCACCGCTTACTCGTTCCTTCCAACCCAATAGTCACTGCATTTTTAGCTCCGGCCAGCAGCTCAGTGCTCCCCCCATATTCACCTTCACCTGCAGTGCCCTCGTACTCTCCTGAACCGGCTCACGACGAACAGAGAGTCGAGCACACTCCCCGTACGCGCCTGCATCCAACCGGGAACTACATCGCCAAATCCGGACGCGACGCGGTGGTCCTGACTGAACAGGAGGAAAATGCAAAGCTCCCTACCTACGGGCGCCACGCATCGATCAACGGTTTCGTAACTCTCGAAGACCGCGAAACCGTCTCGGAAATCGTTTTAAAGGTCAGTTCTCATACGCACGCATCCCAAGGCGCGAGCTCACGCGACCCATAGATCAAAGGCAAAATGGAAGTCATGAGTACCGAGGGCGGTTCGATGACCTCGAAACTCGTAAACGACAGCTACACCCTTTGGTCGTCCCAAAAATCCCACACCTCCGCTTGCCCCAGCGCCGTTCCGTTCTCAGTGGTCCTCCCTTCAAGATTCCAGGACTGCAATGGCATATCGCATGCGCTGCCGCCCTCTTACGAAGTCCCGCGCAGTTCTATCCTCGGCCTCTTCTTCAAAAGCTCCTACACGATTTCCGTGACCATCACGCGGATACTGAACCGCAAATTCCACTTCTTGAGCACAAGGAAAACGTGTGTTTTCTTTCCTCCCTAGTCTTTGCGCGCTGCTAACGCGCGCGCAGAATATCCACTCGATTCACTTACAGCCCCCGAATGCGGCCATGGCGGCCGACTCTCCATCCCTCCGACTTCTTCTCTGACGTCAAAACAATGCCCGAGGAATGGAGACAGGTCATAACCGAGATGAAGCCCCGGAAAAATTCCGCCGTCCAGCCCGTAGACATGCAGGTACGCCTCGCCTCCTATTCATTCAATTATACACTAATTACCCGCAACAGCTGTTCCTCCCCATGGTCGAGATCTTCGGACTCGAGGACACGATCCCCTTCCATGTCCAGCTTACCGGCCCAGTGGCGTCGCTCCGCGAGTTCCTCCCTGAGCCCGGGGACGCCGCGTCGCCCCGCAACGCAACCATCGTCTGCACCCTCCTCCGCCAGATCGTCGTCGAGCTCAACGGCCGACGCGCGGTGCGCAACCAGGTCATCGGCCACGCGAAGCTGTGCTCGCGTCCGCCAGGCGCGGCGGCCGATGCGCACGAGGCGAGCCTCGACTGGGACGGGGAGGTGTGCAGCAAAGCAGACACCACGGTCGGGATGTTCGATTCGGGGTGCTTCCGCCTTCAGGTACGTTCTGCTCTGGTGCGCTGCGACCGTACATGTGTGCTCATGTATTTCCGACAGGACTTCATCGTGGTCGAGCTGCGGCCACCCAATTCGCAGACATCACAGTTTACTACGCTCCGCCAGTCCCACCCGATCAAGCTTGTGACGGATTCCTGGCTCGATGGGTAGGCGGCTGCAAGAAAACAAATCGAGTGGAGAGACTCCGAGGGCGTTAATTCTACTTAGGTTCAAAAATTATTGGAACGGAACTCACGTGTAATATTGTAGCATACTACGAGATCGAATATCGACAACTATTTTTGGGAACCGAAGGTTGAGCTCAGCGTTCACAAACGTTCACAGCGCGTCCCCGCCGCTTAGCTTGCTCTTGCCATTTCGCACGTTCCATTTCAAATCTGCATCCATCCTCGCTAAAGGATTGACTCGCCATGACTCGATAGCAGGCAAGGAACGTGTATGCGCTATGATGATTGTTCTGCCTCGGAGCTTCTACTCCGTGACCAATTCGCCGTTCCGGATTAGTATGTATATTTTCTCAGTCGGTCCATGGAAATCTGGGCACATGATATATAAAGCCAATGAGAAATAAAATTGAGACGGCGCGGTCTTTTGAAGTTGCAATGTGATAGGGTGTTTATATGCAGGTAGAGAAATCATGCACGATGTGGTCCCGAGGGGATTTCTGCTTGCGAAGGAATGTATCCGTTTACGATGCCTTGTAACAGAACTGAATCTCGTACTGTGGGGAGAGAAGTGTTCCATCGTCGAGACTGGGGTAGTAATGTGGAAGGCGATTTCAATGAAGAGATGCATTTGAGTTGGAAGGGCCTGGAAGCGTGTGAGTACAAAATCCCTTCCAAATGTTTGAAAGTGGGCGAACGTAGAGTGTTTGTGCGATCGCCAAGGACTGGCGTTGAGCGATAAGATTAACATTAGGCATCCAGTGGTTTGCAAAGAATACACACGCATCTTTCGCTTCGACCGCGGAACTTCGGGCTCTACATCTTCTCTCACTCTCCTCGACGACTTGCTGTATCTATAGTCCTCGTAGCATTCGGGCACGACGTCCTCGGCGAGCGGTCCAAAGTTGGCGCATATCCAGCGGTCCAGTTGCTCCTCGCCTCGCTGGCGGAAATACGCGCCGACGTACGCCTCGAATGTATCTGCCACGGATTTGAGCTCTGAAGTGGTCGTGACGGCGAACTTGATCACGTCCGTGCGGACAAGAATTGAGCAGAAACACAGGTTCGAGACGAGGAGGTGCGCCATTCCCTGGTAAAGCGAATTCAGCGCGTGCCGCGCGGCGAGTTCGAATTTAAGGTGATGGCGCTCACGGGGATGAATTGCACTGGGCGATGTGGCCAGCGCCAGGAGAGCATGCGAAAGATGCAGCGAATGAGGTATCCATCGCCCGTGAACTCGAGCAGTTCCCGTGACATGCCCGATGTCGCTCGCGTCCTCCAGTAGGAATCTAGTGGCTCGAGGAAGAACGAGAAAGAGGAAAGGGAGATGGCACGGAGCAGGTGCTACTTGACGTTGTGTCCGAGTATGTCTGGCATAATGAGAGGCAGGGAGAACGAGAGTAAGGCAAGGGTTTTCTCCTGGAAGGTCCGGGAGCACAGTGGTTTGCAGCGTCAAAAACTTCAATACGTCCTCGATGCCGCGCTGAGGTGCGACCGCCTGTAGCCTCGCAGACATATTCCAGACCTTATGTCCTAAGCGTTTTGCGATTGACGCGAAAGTGGACAGAAACGAGGATGTAGTGGTTACAGAGGGAGGAGTCACGTGGACGCGATTGTATCTTCCACCAAGTCACCCGATTAGGTTTAAGGTTCGAATACCAAGGCAAAAACTTCTGGCGACGATCACCAAAAATGTTGCGACGGTGAGATGAATGGTTATGCACGGGCAAGGAGAAAATCTGTGCTAATATTTCGACGCTCCCATCAACTTCTTCCACATCTCGCGCGCCAGATTTCTTCCCGTTTGCTCGCTAAGCTGCAGCTTAGCACAGATTATTCAGGAGAAGAAGCCCGTACCTAGGGTGGAGCTCATCCCAGAACATGTAGCTATCCCTTTGATCAAGTGTACAGTCGCCGCTGGACATTTATCTCAGAGGTACTCCCTATATCAAGTAGACAACAGAACACTCACACACCGCATTGCCTGAAGTCGTCGGGATCGGGACACTGATGGCAGTGGCCGGTGGAATTCGCAGAGATGCTCCCATTGAACCACTTCGTGGGTTCGTTGTACATGTCCTCAAACAGGCTGTACGTGTCAAAGATATCGACAGTCGCACTGCCGCGCCACTCCTGGTTCAGCACGGCCACGCCGCTTCGTATCAGCGCGTTCACAGTGTGGACGAAGTTTGGACGAAGTTGAACATGCGCTTGTTCCAGGCAATGCCGTCGTGCGGAGCTGGGAAGTATATCGTCGGGACGGAGGAGTTGGAGTACAGCCGTGGCAGCTGCAACGGGGTCAGAGAGTTGACTATGACATATAGGCCAAAGTACCTTGAGAATAACAGTGAGTCAATGTACAACAAGTCGAGAAGGACGAGACCATGGCCATTGCACTCCCCCGTCCGCAGCGGTGTCAGTCTGGAATCAGCTGACATGAGGCACATTCCTGAATATACGCACGGAAATATTCATACCGGTGGAAAGACCTCTTGATAATCTTTTCCGGGAAACGTCCCATTCTGAATACTGTGCTGGCGCGACTGGTCTGTAATTTTCACACAGGAATCTCCGAATCTCGCGAGTTGAAGTAGCCCTGAAAATACTGACCAGTGTATGAATCACCCTGTTCAGGATCTAATTAGGCAAATGAAACATATAACGTGTTGCATACGCACAAATAGCACGACGGCCTTGGTGGTAGTTTTTCCCCGCGTCTCGGATACGAGGACCAGAATGAATCAGAAGATATACAAAAAGGACATCACTCTTCGAGTAGCCCTTGCTGTTGTCGTTTTATACTATGTCGGCTATTGCTCCGAGGTTTGTCCTATGTGCAAACCTGTGACCATGCTGCATGGTGGACCGCACTGTCCGACCGTTCAAGTATATGACTCCATACAATTGATCTCAGGGAACTCATCAACACCGTTACTGGATAGCACTGGATGCAAGCGCGATTCACGAATGAAATTGGCCGTTAGTGATTTAGCTGAAATCCAGGAATTGAAAGCCGTACCACGACTCGGAAAATTGTGCGAGATTCGAATCGGATAAAGGTCTAATTGGAGACAGGGCGAGAAACGACCTGAGATGAAGGCGCGGGATGTCACGTCAGGTGACCGTTATGCGTACTGGTCCCTCAGTGTCACTCATTTTACTTTCAGTCATTGGATGTAAGTGTGCACTGAGAAGGTTAATGCTTTATCGGTCTCAATATGTAATATCTGTCCATTCAAAAAAAAGATGGAGTTCCAGACATCCGGCAGAGAGACAACGGACTTGAGGTTCAGCCAAGTACTAGTTCAATCATGTCAGACTCTTGGTTGAGTTGTGCGCCGAGGGGTCCAGGACCGAGAGCCATTGTTAGAATCGTCATAAATCGCGATACAAGTACAACACAAGTACAGAGAGAAGATACAGATTAGTACAAGATAGAACCGCGGAAAGAGACTTGGGCAGTCTGCGCCAGGCGGACTGCAACTATGACTTGGGGAGGTATTTACCAACCGTACCCTCCGTAGCCCCCGTACCCGTGGTTTCCGTGACCGTGGTTTCCGTGCCCGTGGTGGTTTCCGCCCCTTCCGTGACCATGTCCATACCCATCGTGGCCGTGGTCGTTCCCGTAGTGTCCGCCGTGGTTGTGTCCACTGCCATATCCATAATCTCCTTGTCGGTAGCCTCCATAGCCCCCGTAGCCCCCGTACCCTCCGTAACCCCCATAGCCTCCGTACCCGCGACCGTGGCCATGGCCGTGGCTAAACCCGTGATTGTGCCTGCCGTGGCCGAACCCATGCCCGCGGTGGTTCCCGCCGCGACCATAGCCACCCTAGAAGTCCTCGACGGGGGTTGCATCGCTGTCGACGCATCACGTTAAGTGTCGTTAGATAAATCGGACGCAACACTTACCTTGTGGTGGTCGTGGTTGACTTCGCGTCTACGGGGACCGCAGCCGCAGAGGAAATCGCGAAGACGGCGAGGAGGGCCGCAATGGTAGCAGATGTGAAGCGCATTTGAGAGTGAAGAGGTTGAGGATGATTGGGCTGGTAAGTGAGGAGAGAGCTGGCTTGCTGAGGATCAAGGCGAAATGGGCCCACTTTTATACCAGCTGGGGTGGATATTAGAGGGTAGATGAAAGAGTTTGAACTGTGAGATCCCTTGGACATGGAAGCGGAAGTATTGAAGCGGATTCAATTTCTAGAGCGGCGATGTTCAAGCTGTATTGCGGCGCAGGGCGTAGACGGCGTGCGTTTTCATCATAAGTGCATAAGCTGGCAGCTGTGCGTTTGAAAAAGGGGATATTCGGACGTAAACGTGCGTATGTCTGCAGAGACTTACCGACGCCTCCGGAATTCTTGTCCTTATGTAATCTGGGACTGAATTGAACGGGTGGCTTTCCCAAGCCAGCTGTGGGGAACATGTGAACGTTCAGAGAGTTAATATCGAACCACATTTTTGTCGCCATGTCGGCGCGCGTGAGTCTCGGTATGCCAAGAGGCTCGCACTAGGAAACCAATTACCAGTCAATTGCGGACAATTAAACTGGAACTTTACTTATACTAGTGTTCGATGAAGGTCGGTCTAAGAGGAGTCAGAAGTACGATGGGCTTGGCATGCGCTTAGACCGTAATCACCTTGGAAATTGCCAGTGTCTTTGGAAACAGCTGTGAGCCACCCGCCACGCAATGACCTGCACAAGTTCCGAATTCCGTGAAAGCGAACGGATAATCAGCCGTTCAAATGAGTCAGTTCTCTGCTCTTAATCCTAGGAGTTTCATCAGCTTTCTCCTGAGAAGCATTTCTGAACGTCTGCACCTGGTCCTGAGTCCGGGACAGCTTGAGTTAATAAATGCAATTATGAAGCGGCGTATTCCTAAACGGGTGCTTATACTATAGAACGCTTTGATTCATTGCGTTGAGATGCTGCGTTGCTTGCGTTGCTTAGGTAGCGAGCACCATTGCCTAGACACGACAGTTCTGAATGGCAGCCGGTGACTTCAAGTTGGCGCAGACAGTCGCCGCCGCAAGCAACGATCTTGTATTGCGGGGAAGAGGTTATAGTCCACGCGGGACGGAACAAAGACCGGGTACGAGGATTCTTTTCTAGAGATCTGGCCGTCTTGAAAGTGATTCAGATTGGTTGGAGAGGGCTTGAACTTGAAGCTTGAAAGCTCGTCTTGCTCGGAGTATCGACGAGAAGAATAGGACTGGGACTCGCCCAGTCCTACCATCAGTACGCGAGTCCTATCAATGAGGAGAGGAGAATAGGACTCGCCCCATCAAAGATAGGACTCGCCCCATCAAGGATGGGACCCAACATCTCAACAATCAGAGGAGCCATCAGATGTGTGACCGCAGTTCACCTGACCGACGGGCGGTGTATGTACCTGGTGCTGTACTTACCGGGTTCTTTAACCTATACAAGACATGCCTGCGCTTCGCTCTGGCACTAGGCACGATTCAACCTTAATTCATAGTATGAACACAATTTTGATGACACTTATCCTAAACTTCCCATAAAATATCTGTCCTCCACCGTAGAGAAATGATAGTGAACATTAGAGTAAATATTCAGTCAATGACGGCATTTAAATACAGGGAACCCCTGGACCCCCGCTCGAATCAGTTTTCATGTGAGCAAATCGACTGTCACTGAGGTGTTGTTCAAGTACGTATCACGTTGAAACCAATGGACGACTCCCTGCTCACGGCTGTACTTTGTTGAAATTTACGCGGGCAGTTTCCGCACGATGCGGAATCAACTGTCGACGCAGCGGACATTAGTGCGAGTGTGAAATGACCCAATTACGGGCCGGACAGCTGAACTCATGCAGTTCCCCAGATTTGAAACAGGAGTAGCAAGAAAAATCCCGAAAGGCGCGCTTGGTAAGGGCCAGGGCGAATTGTATCGCAGCTCTGAAAGCACCAGTTCATGGGGAGGTTCCAGGGAGCTATAGAAAGCGGAAGAGAGAGCCACAGTGGAAACATCAGAAACAGCCCGGGATCCAAGGACAGAAATTTCCAAGCACGAGCGAGAACCAGCGAAAAGGGGCCGATACTGGAAGGCGGGACATATCCGATAGTCCTTTATACTCGACAACTACGTGGCCCTGCCGCGGCCGCAGCACATCAAATAGATTGGCCTACGGCACAGTGAGAAATCGAATAACGTTAAGGAACGTTTGACCCAATTGGAATGAAAAGCTGTGGACCATGGGACTCGCCTCTTTGCGTCCAGTGGTCGAATCAGGGTTCGGTGATGAGGAATAGGGTCGTTCACAGTAGCCCTTTTTTGCTCCCTTTTTCTTTCCCTTTTCCTGCGTTTTTTGAGACTGGTCCGTTTTCGGCCCGGTTTTTTTTCCCTTTTCAATTTAGACATGTAAAAAGGGTTGAAAAGGGAAAAAATCGGGGACCCAAACGCAGCAGGGGGCGAAAACACAACAAAAAGGGAGCCAAAAAGGGAAGAAAAAAGGGCTACTGTGAAACCCCCCCTCGGAAGCTCCCTTTTTCTGCCCTTTTTGGCTCCCTCTTTTCATTCCTTTTCTCAATACTGTGTATTTCAGGCAGAGCTAGGAGACTAGGACATCCAAGAACACTTTGGGCACTCAGTTCGAGGTCTGATCCAACCCTAATATTATTTTCATGGACCGTTTGCACTGGAAGCTTTGGTCTAGAAAAAAGGAACAGAAAAAGGGAAGAAAAAAGGGAGTGAAAAAGGGCCACTGTGAACGACCCTAATTACGTGCCGAGTGAGAATGAGGAGCTCGAATCAGTACATTGAACTGCGAAGCTGTGTACCTTGGCGCACAATTTTTCGGCGCAGCAGGTCATAGGGTGTGGATGAAAGTGGACCGTTGGAGAGGGAGTTGAGAGTCAAGCCGATGGAGGTAAGTCGCAAGGGGATACATCCAAAGAGATGCAAACGAAAGCCGTAGATTTTGTTAAGAGAACGAATAATTTTCCTTGTCACACCATGTTCGAGGCTGCGGCCGATATATCACAGGATGAGATTAAAGCCTACAGGTAGGTAGGTAGGTAGGTAGGTAGTATTACACCGCCGGTCCCGCTTATGAACACTGGTTTCCAGGAGATATCTAAGTGCACATGCACAAGTACACTATTACCCCTGGGCCTCCCTATGCCCCCATAGCCGAGCTCACGGTCGCAGCCTCACGACTCACCGCAATACAACTAAAATAATATAAAGAAACAAAATTAAACGGAAAGAATGGGGCCGGGCAGAGTAGATCAAGCACTTAAACGGAACACGAGAGTAGCGCAGAAAATTTTGAGGACATAGTGGGTATATTTCACAACGAGGGTCTAGAGTAAATCACGGTCTTTGCGAGCTCCTATGGCGGTCCAGATGCACTTTTATTCCGCCGCAAAACTTTTGGGTCTCCACGCAATATATTCGGTGTTTTCGGACCTCCCGCGTTAAAAACAGACACCCCGACGGGGCTGTTTTTGATGCGCGCAACTTGGATCCCCGCGCAATAAAAACTCGAGCCCCGCGCAATATATACTGGAGTCCTGCGCAAAAAAAGAGTCAAGTACTGTCAAAATAAATGAGGTTCACTAGTCCTCCTCTTCATCCTTCGGCTCGATGACCGACCTTTACCGAGGGTTTCAAATTGAAGACAGCCGTGCGTACACGGATACAGCCCCCTACGTCGCGGGCACTCCAACAGAGGTCTTCACCTCTGATTCCCAGGGTTTCCAGTCATTCACTGACAAAATACTGAGGACTCCAGATCAGCCACGAATCACCTCATTAATTGCACTGAACCAATCCAGTGCTGAATTTATAGGCCCAGGTTAAATCAAGGATCCCAATGACAGTCCCGTCTATCAAGCAGTAGCAATTAGGCCTGCTTCGTAGAACACAATCAAGAATAGATGTCTGAGCCATGCAGGGATCACTGCTGTCAACCTCCGAGTCCTGGGACAGAACCGTCATTCTATATTATGGTTTTGATCATGTTGCGTGGAAATTTTTACTTGAAGACCACGGGCAGAGAGAGATATAAGGAGAAGGTCGTCGGCTTGCGCAAGCAGGTATATTCGGACAACAGGCAGGAAAACATCGTCCATGTCGGGCATCATTTTAAGATCGGCCAGAAAGAGGTTCCAAAGAATAGGTGACACCGGGTTTTTTATAAGAAGGCCGATGATAACCTTAAATTCCTCGGACTCCACATCGCCGTGTCACACAAAGTAGGCCATTTTCTGGTACAGCATTCGAAGCCAGTCAAAAATTGCACCACCCATCCCTAAACAGAATAATTTCAACCACATCGTTGGTTGATCCGTAGAGGAAAAGGCATTTGATGCATCGACCACAACAACATACAGGGTGCACCCACTAGCTCGAGCCCAGTCTCGCAGGCATCGAAGGATGAACAGATTATTATTGTTGTGATACCCTGGTCTGAGCCCGTTTTGCCAGTCTGGAAGCAAGCCACACACCTCTCCCCAATCGAAGATTCTCCAGTGTATGAGGCTCTTCATCGCTTTCAAGAAGCAGCTTTCGAGAGCAATGAGCCTGTAGCTGTCTGGATTATGATTTGGTTTCATCCTCTTCAAGATCCCAATTAGATCAGACTGTCGGTTGACTATCGGAGCACCTTTCTTGCGACACATTCATTACAAAGATGAGCCAGATCCTCGTTGGAATTCCCAGTAGCTCTTTATATGAAGCTTGGTCTTCTCCTGAGGAAATTTGTGAGCATGTTTTATCCCAGGGTAATCCTAGACGTACTAATAGCTTATGGGTCGGGAGGCATTTCCAGCGGTGCACCAGTGTGCTCGGCGATCTGACTCATGATCCCTTCGGCCGGGGGATGGAATCCGAGGGATGACAACGTGGGAATTACTGCTCTAAAATTCATACTCACGAATCAGAAGCCCCGCATAATATTTCTGTCTACACCGCGCCGCGCGCGACTCGAGGAACGCGTATGTAGTGAGACTTCGCGTGACAATGGTCACATAATGATGTCCACATGTCCGTGATCTGCCGGCGGGCGTGGGCTGATGTCTGTTGATGGTCCGAGTCCTATTCTCCAACGGCGAGTCCCATTCTCCTTTCCTCATTGATAGGACTCGCATACTGATGATAGGACTGGGTGAGTCCCAGTCCCATTCTTCTAGTATAGACTCTCTTGCTCGTAGACGATGGCCCGCGGCCAGCGGCTGGCCAGGCTTTGTTCGTCAATCACGGATGGGACTATGATGTCAGCGCCAGCCATCGTTCTGTCCGAGCTGGTTACCAGAGAATATTGAGGGCGCATCATCATGCCAATGGCGGTCCGAGGTAGTTATTTGCTCATATTTGCCATCATCACGTGCAGCGTGAGAAACTCGACTTTATCGAACCATACGATTTTGAAATCAACGATGTTGAAATTTCGAGTTCAACATGCCATCAACGTCCGATATTTCGTGGCTCACATTTTTGGTCTGATTTTTACCTAAACTCTGCACAGTGCGTTGAACAGCTCTGTCGTGTCAGCAGTGGAAACAGCGGGCCAGGAGAAATTGACGCGGCAATACCTAATCCTGACTAAGCCCGACTAAGCCACATAGGAAATACCTTAATCATGAATTGTACTGTAGAATCAAGTCCTAGAAATGTGCTGGACCGCTATAAACCTTGGATGGAGTATTCTAAGTGTACTTCTGGGTCAACTGGGGGTGGGAAGTCCAGATTCTCTTGCGGCAAACCCAAGTTGAACCGCAAAATTGAACGAGACAGGAATACAACATGTTTTAAACGATTTTTAGACATGTTGGACTTGGTTGTTGTAATTTGGGACCTGCATGCACGCCGCGGCAACACAGCCACCGGGTAAAGTGCCGCGGCAGACTGCCGCACCCACTGTAGCCACTTTTACACAGAGTCTCTGACATATGGTGGGCTACCAAACGGTTCTATACTCTCAACAGACTGTTTGGATTAGGGACAACTGCACTGAGAGTTTTAGTCCGCAGCTGTGTACAGTATATGTAATTTTACTGAAACCCCGTACTGGTAAATTAAAGTCCCCGGTTCAATACTTGCTACTCCTGCCGAGCAGCAACCAAAATCTACAAATTGTGTCTCTGTTCTCAGATGATCAGCGCCCAATGCGGGGAGTCCAATGGAAATTACATGTGCTGTTGCATCCTGGCGGTGTTGAAAAAGAGTCGCATTAGAGTCAATATCATGCACAACCATAACTTCAAGCTGGAGGCTTACTCTGGGACTCCAGAGCTGCGTCCGTGAATCGGTACTCCAGTGTACTCTGATGAGTATTGGTTGGAGAGTCAAAATAACCAAGGTGAGTAATACCAATCAACGTGGGATTTCTTTTTTCGGCTGAGTCAATGTTGGCTACAGTAGGCATCATGAACCCTCCAAGAGGTAATTCAACACTCGTCAAATATCGTGGAAAGAGCTGGAGAGGCCGCGGCAGGACTGCACCAATTCCCATCAGTGTGCGGCACCCGTGAACGGTGTGAACACTTTATTGCAAAGGAAATATGGCATCGCAGCACGCAAAATGCACGAAATTTGTGTTCCAATTTAACGCCGTTGCAGCAATAGCTAAGGTGTGCACGTCTGCATTTAGCACCTGCGCGTCTTGTACACCCACAGTCGCATCTCGATGTTGCTCCGCATGGAGGGAGAGCAGCGTGATCGAAGTGAGGGTGCAGCGGAACATGGATTGTGGTGCCTGTGTAGGAGTTTTATTGGTGCGGAGGCGGGAGTTTAGGACTGACGCTGGGGATTGAGATGCAAATATGATCTATGGGAATTGAATTGAATCCGCGCAACTCACCGAAGCATGAATGAAAATCAGGGCATTTGAATTTGAAGCGCGTGGTATGGGAACAACAAAGTCAGAGGTTGGGACACTACAATGAGATGGGTGATGGAGTTTTCAACCTCGGCATGCCCATATCTTGAACTCGCAGATCTATGGAAGCACTACAATTTGGTGAGGATAAATAAAGTGCGAAATTAGCAAAAATGGCATCCTAGGGTCGCTAGGGCGATTACCTTGAACGCTTCGATGATTCAAGTTGCCGCACACCCTTGACCACCATCAATAAATGGTAATGTGCACACTGAAGATTCTGTCGAACCTGGGAGGGAAATTGATACAGACTCCAGGCACTGCACATTGGGTGTGGAGGTTGTAGTTTGGTCCTGGGAAATTATACGAGGGCCCCCGCTGCATAGACTTCCCCCAACTGCGCACTGTCCATCTTGCACGAGGTGGTGCCACAGCAATGCACGACACCATGGCAATTGCAATGCTGAATTTCCCGGTGGACTGGTTCATTCAGGGCAGTGTTGTAGCTTCAATTAGTGAGTGAACCGGATTCTGTCTTTATGGGTTGAGGAATTTCCTCGTAGTCAACCTTAGTCGGCGAGTTTCCATTTCTCACACTAAATTCAAATTCCCCCGCTTCAACTGTTTCGACATGTGGGTACAGTCGCGCACATTACCACACACAATTGAACCACAAGTAGTAGTTGTACTGCCGAGCCACGGTGTTGTGCTCACACATGGGCAACCAGAGAATTTGGCCGCTGTCTGGCGAGCCACATAATGCTTCTGTCACACATTGAGTCGATGCAGAGTTCTGTACATGATTTTCATTGAGCTCACCAATCTTTCTACTGTACATATTTATCCAATGGGAGCCCTGAATCATGAGAGCGGACCACATGTGCGTTAATTGGGAAGTTCGCAGCAGCTGCGCCAGTTAGAACCGCGCGGTACCTTCATCCAACCCAGTTACAAGTGCCTAAATCATACACCTTCAGACAACCAATGACTCAGCGGGGCTCAGAGTGGCATGAGATCTCCTCGCACCATCTCATAAGCGACCATGCGCAGTGCACAGCAATCTACATTCTCGCAGGTAGATGAGGACACATGGTTCAACTGGAATTTAAGATCCGGAGACATTATGTAATAGTTATTTACTATCCAGAGTTAAAGACTCTAGAGTGAGTGGGGCTGATTTTTCTCCCTTCCTTTGGTCGATTTCTCCCAACATTCGATGGAACAGGCGAGCATTACGCGGAATAAGGCCTTAGTTAGGTCCGACTTGGCTCCAACTAAGCCCAACTAGGAAAATCTTGGGTATGGGTTTTTCGTGTTTAAATAATGTATTGTTATAAATAAACCTTGCGCGCGCATGATTTAGGCCCGGGGAAACGGTATAGATTGAGTTACAGCAATAACACAGCCACCGCCGCGTCAATGCCGCGGCAATGCCGCGGCAGGCACGGCACTTTTACCCAGCCCATATCTATGCCCGTGTTGCTTTGGACGCTTTGTGGCGTAGTGCGAGAGAAAAAATGCACAATGGTGCAACATGTTGTCGAGTTTTGAAAAATTGGTCTCAAGCATCAGGGGTCTAATGCGGCATCGTTGCAATGCTCGCCTGACTGCCGCGTGCATATGTGAGGGGAGAGCGCACTCGTCTTGTCTGCAGAGTTCACCGTGTAACGTTCGGTAAGCTGTGCTTTACGACGGCGGTCATCTCTTTCGCAGTGGCGACTCGGGTTTAGCCTGGGCATAGATAAGATTAAATCAGATGTCATGTCATTGCGGTGATCAATAATCATGCACGCCACCTCCGTTTTCATGGACCCGGCTTCCCATGATACGCCGCGAGGGTTCAAGCGAAGGCTTATTAAGAGACTTACCCTCTTACAAATTCATAACTTTGGAAGCGGACCTTGAGCGGACCGTTCAACTTCAAGTTGCAGGTCGAGTTGGACTCACAAGTAATGATGCCCAGGGCCTGGCTTGAAGCCCTCAAGCCCGCCAAGCCAAGCCCTCTCAAGCCCGAGCCAAGCCAAGCCCGACGTCGGGCTTCAGCGGGCCTAGGGCTTGGGCTTGAGATTCTTCAAGCCCAAGCCAAGCCCGCAAGCCCTGGCCTGAGTACTCACCCAGGATATAATAGCCTGCATATCAACTTTTGAGTCAAGAGAAATTCCTATTCCTTGCACTTACTGGATTCAATTTTCTTCTGGGCCATCTCGGAACATCTTGTAATAGGCATGAAATTTGCACAGCCCACTCATTGAGGCCGAAAATGCCCAGAAAGAGATGCATATCTGAATGAATGTTGAATATTAACACTTCTGCTGGTTGTTCAGCACTTTTGAACAGATGTAAATTGACAAAGTGTTGCTGCCTGCTCGAGCTCTGGCTTAGGTCCAAACCAGGCCAGGCCAAGCCCCGCTGGCGGGCTTGGGCTTGGGCTTGGAATTCTGCAAGCCCAAGCCCGCCCAAGCCAGGCCAAGCCAGGCCCTGGGCACAAGAGGGAATGAGTTGTCGTTGAAGGTTTGTTGCCGAGCTTGTCGACAGGCTCACAAGCTCAAACAAGCTGCAAGCTATCTGTCAAATGGCTGATGTGAAGGCTCATCCTTCCAGATTTGAAGAGATTGGCGCCAAATTGGCGCGCACTGCTCAGTGTACTGTAGATCATCCGAGTCATCTCGGTTCCGAAACCATTGCGGAAGGAAGGAATGAAGGAAAATATATACCGCGAGGGTCCCGTCGAGGAACGTACGGGCACTGTGCCTACATACATAAGCCTATTGTGGAGGTCCGCACTTTACGGCGAGGACATCCGAAACACGCTGGAACTTGCCATTCCTGCCATCGGAAAACGGACACGTTTACAAAGTAAGAAGAATCTAAGTGTCGACAAAAACTGATGATTGCGCAGAGTGGGAGTCTGACCTGAGCAACGGCGACTGGAGTCTTGTCAAGACACCGAAGATCTGAAAATAGCCGGTTCTGGATACTAGTCGCGAACTCGTGATGATTGTCGGCTTACACATCCACAGCTCGAGTCAGGAACGTGGTTACAGCTGTTTCCGAATATGTTGACACTTTGCGAATTCTTTTCGCGCCCATCCGATTTTGATCGCAGGTTAAGCATTTCCCTTTAGAGAAGGGCTTGGCAACACCTACGTCGCCATGGTCTATCGCCAGATCAGCGACGACTTACAGGAGCGCGCTCTATGGCTATATCACAGAGGAAGGGTGTGAGCTCCTTGGTGTGTGGGTCTCTTTTGGTGGAAGGCGACCAAAAAAAAAGGGGGATCACGCCAAGCCCTTCTCAAAAAGGAAATGCTTAGCCTGCGATCAAAACCGAATCGGCGCAAAAAGAAATCACTTAGTGCCAACAATGACGGAAACAACTGTAACTTGGCTGACTGAGGTTCCCCGACGCGCGTGAATAGCACATAAAGGCTAGACTTTAATGCGAGTCAGTATCACTTCCGCACCGCTTACTCGTTCCGCTTTCAACCCAATGGCCACATTTTTAGCTCCGGTGGCCAGCAGCTCAGTGCTACCCCCGTATTCACCTTCACCTGAAGTGCCCTCGTACTCTCCTGAACCGGCTCACAATGAACAGAGGGTCGAGCACACTCCCCGTACGCGTCTGCATCCAACAGGGAACTACATCGCGAAATCCGGGCGCGACGCGGTGGTCCTGACTGAACAGGAGGAAAATGCAAATCTCCCTACCTACGGGCGCCACGCGTCCATCCACGGTTTCGTAACTCTCGAAGACCGCGAGACCGTCTCGAAAATCGTTTTACAGGTCAGTTCTGACACGCACGCTTCCCAAGGCGCGAGCTCACACGAGCCATAGATTAAAGGCAAAATGGAAGTCATGATTTCCGAGGGCGGTTCGCTGACCTCGAAGCTCGTGAACGATAGCTGCACCCTTTGGTCGTCTCAAAATTCCCACACCTCCGCTTGCCCCAGCGCCGTTCCGTTCTCAGTGGTCCTCCCTTCAAGATTCCAAGACTACAATGGTATCTCGCATGCGCTGCCGCCTTCCTACGAAGTCCCATACAGTTCCATCCCCGGCCTCTGCTTTAAAAGCTCCTACAAGATTTCCGTGACCATCACACGGATACTGAACCGCAAATTCCACTTCTTGAGCAAAAGCAAAACGTGTGTTTTCTTTCCTCCCTAGTCTTTGCGCCCTGCTAACGCGCGCGCAGAATATCCACTCGATTTACCTACAGCCCCCGAATAAGGCCATGGCGGCCGACTCTCCATCCCTCCGACTTCTTCTCTGACGTCAAAACAATGCCCGAAGAATGGAGACAAGTCATAACCGAGATGAAGCCCCGGAAAAATTCCGCCGCCCAGCCCGTAGACATGCATGTACGCGTCGCCTCTTCTTCATTCAATTATATACGAATTACCCGCAACAGCTGTTCCTCCCCATGGTCGAGATCTTCGGACTCGAGGACACGATCCCCTTCCACGTCCAGCTCACCGGCCCAGTGGCATCGCTCCGCGAGTTCCTCCCTGAGCCTGGGGACGCCGCGTCGCCCCGCAACGCAACCATCGTCTGCACCCTCCTCCGCCAGATCGTCGTCGACCTCAACGGCCGGCGCGCGGTGCGCAACCAGGTCATCGGCCACGCGAAACTGTGCTCGCGCCCGCCAGGCGCGGCGGCCGATGCGCACGAGGCGAGCCTCGACTGGGACGGGGAGGTGTGCAGCAAAGCAGACACCGCAGTCGGGATGTTCGATTCAGGGTGCTTCCGCCTTCAGGTGCGTTCTGCTCTGGTGCGCTGCGACCTTACATGTGTGCTCATGTATTTCCGACAGGACTTCATCGTGATCGAGCTGCGGCCGAATTTGCAGACATCGCAGTTTACTACGCTCCGCCAGTCCCACCCGATCAAGCTTGTGACGGATTCCTGGCTCGATGGATAGACGGCTGCAAGAAAAAAAGTGGTCGAGAGACTCCGAGGGCGTTAATTCTACTTAGGTTCAAAAATTATTGGAACGGCTCATGTGTAATATTGTAGCATAGTACGCGATCGAATATCGACAACTATTTTTGGCAAACGAAGGTTGAGCTCGGCGTTCGCAGCGCGTTCCCGCCGCTTAACCTGCTCTTGCCATTTCGCACGTTTCATTTCAAATCTCCATCCGTCCTCGCTAATGGATTGACTCGTGATGACCCGATCGCAGGCGAGGAACGTTCGCATCTTAGGGATTTTTTCGATCGCACTTGGAGGACAGACAGGTATGCAGGTATGCGCTATGACCAGTGTTCTGCTTCGGAGTTTCCACTCCGTGGCCAACCCGCCTTTAGGAAAGGGAACTGACTGAACGCTCACTTCCCGATTAGTATTTTTTAAGTCTGGGCACATAGAGCGCCTGGTTTGACCGGTAGAGCATCACATTTTGAATAAAATTGAGACGGCGCGGTCTGTTGAAGTTACAATCTGATAGGGTGTTTATATGTAGGCAGGTGTGTTGTAGAGAAATCATGCACGATGTGATCGACCGAGGGGTGTCTGCTTGGGAAGCAATGCGTCAGTTTATAGCACGCCAAGTCCGCCGACCTCATTGGACAAACCTTCGATTGATCCTCGCTATTTCGAGAACGATTTTGGTATGGCTCGGACGCGACCCATGGGAAGGGGTTACCATTTACCGACAATTTCCAGATCTTGAGATTTTAGTCCAACACATCAAGTACATTCGGAGCATGATACACACCGAGCCCTTTAAATCCGGGGTCGTGCGCGAGATGGATCCAGGCCCAGAAGGTGTGACTGACGATGATATTCGGGGTCCTGCACTCTCCGCGTCCCGCTTGAGAAGTTGCTGATCCCACTGTGCAGAGTACATCAAGAATCATCATGGAACTTCGTATCGTGGGACTTCCATGGCTTGTTAAATCCACACCAGCAATTCAATTTTTAAACAGACACTGTTGGCAGCTGTTTGATGCTTCCCCGGGAGAAGCAGGGTGTGGTCGACCCCGAGCTCAAGGTAAACCAAAGAGCCGCGGTCTGGTTATGATTCTCACGGAATGGCAGGTGTATGGAACCAACAATCTCCGCGTTGTGGATATCGGCATTATCCCGATTCACATCGTCGCACACACGCAGGGTTGGTGGCCTGCCTCTGGGAATGTTAGAGCCAAGTGAACTGATCTGCTTGTTCATGTAGCGATAGCGTATATGATTGCTGAGAAAGGTGCCACGCCATTTGGTGCTATTAAATTCCTGAACCACTGACATATCTCTATAGCTGCCGATCTCATTCGAGCATCTAGGTACGTTCAATATCAATGTTAGCGTGGACGTTGGGCCGTGGAGAGCATCGATATTTACGAAATGTGGTGTGAGCGAAATCATATGGCTAAATCTGGGCGCTCAAAGCTCGTTTACCGGGCTTAAATAGGCTTTAACCAGACATGCAGACACGCAATTTTATAAAAGAGGGTGGGAGCCGTCTGAGTGAATTACAAACAAAGTGGCATAAAAGTCCAAAAGTATATACAGTATCCCCATTAAAGTAAAATGTCCGTCGCGCAAGTTGACTCTGCCTTCCTTTCTGAGCTGCCTCAGATCAGAGCGGCGGCCAACATCCCCGCGCCAAGACCCATCGCCAATCTATCAGCCCTAATGGACGTGGGACGTGCGGCGTTGGTGCTGCTCGTGGGCGCGGGATCGGAGGAGTCGGTGTTGGAGGGGGCGGGGGTCGAAGTGGGCGCGGAGGGCGCCGTCGAGCTAACCGGGGTGGAATACGCGGAGCTCGGGGGTGCACTCGCGCTCGACACCCCAGAGCTGGAGGCCGAAATTGACGCGCTGGTGGAAGTTGAGATGGGGGTCGAAGTAGAGATGGACCTTGAAATAGAGGCCGATACCGATGCCGAAACCGACGCCGACGCCGCGGGCTCAGAGGTGCTCAATCCCGATCTCGAAATGGATGTCACGAAGGAAGAGGAGGCCGCCCGTGTCGTTGACGACGCTGAGATTGAGAAGGTTATCCCAGAGAGCGAGCTGCGTGGCGGTCAAAATTGATGGATTGCATCGGTAACTTGAGACGCACAGGCTTCTCGTCGCGGAGAACGACGGCTCATTGGTGAACTGGGCGCCCGCAGCGTAAGAAAGGGAAAGAAGGGCGAAGATGGCCGTGAACTTCATGGTGCGGGTTCGATTCTGAAAGAGCTTGATGCCCTTCCGTCCTAACCCTCATTTATATATATGTCCAGCGCGCTGTGGGAATCACGCGAACGCATACTGCCACATTTGATCAATGTAGGCCAATCATCGCCGTAACTGTCTGAAAGAGCTTGATGCCCTTCCGTCCCGACCTTCATTTATATATACTATGTCCAGCGCGCTGTGGGAATCATCGTGAACCACACTGCCACATTTGATCAATGTAGGCCAATCATCGCCGTAACTGCCAGAAGTAGAAGTTAGAACAGATATTCGAAGCAAGTTTAAAGGGGCCGGAAACCTGTCGGGATGTCCAAGATTGGGCAAGGATCGGCAAGTATTGCCCTGATTGAAATATAGCAGCCGTGGCAAAGAATTAAGCGTTCGTTTATGACACGATGCAGTGCGAGACTCTGCGAGCTAAGGTCGGCAATGATCTTCATTCTCAAGCAAATGTGCTTTGAATCTGGATGAAGGATATCGAAGAATATACAGACATGAGGCCTAGCGGATCCAGAGACGTTCCGCGAGTCGCACCGGCAAGAGGCTACGCAGTTGCAGTTTTTCCAAAGTTTTTCTGCATTCTCGACTCCTCTTCAAGTTGATCAGGATCTTCCAGTTTAGATTTTCCAAATGTCAGTAGTGCGTTGAGCAGATGAGTGGGAATGCCACCCCAGGGGTCACCGATTTGGTCACGTGGTGGACCTCTTAGGTACCTTTCCCTGTACTAGTTAAAGGTACCTAAGAGGTCGCCTCCGACGGAGGGAGACATTTGCTTCTATTATGTAATGCAGGCCTCCTCTCTCCTAAATAGGCCGGTGGGAAGCCTGGTGCTACTGATTGATGACATCCCTTTTGGGTCGGGATTCCGGTTGCCTCCGTAATCTGGGTTGCCTCCGTTCCAGGCAATTAAAATATCTCCCTCATGACACAGTGGTCGGTTTGATCCCAATGTGCTTATATACGCTAATTGCCTGTGCAGAAAGAGCAAATTCATAGCTTTCGTAATTCTCAGTGGCCTCCATGCTTGCTCCATAGCAGATTGACGGGAATTAACACATGTTTCTTGCACTGGTACTGGCTTGAGAATGTGTGGATTATGCAAAGCTTAAGCCTATCTACATGTACCCATCCTCCCTTTCCCAGCTGGAGGCCTCCTTGGAATACTGACATTCATGCTCAACCTTCTGAACCAACAAGAGCTGTAAGTACTCTCCTTATTATATTGGAATACACATTGATACTTCCCTCTGTTTATGAGAGCCTCAATTATCACCTTGTGTGTAGAACTCCGGTGGCCTCCAAATAGACTTGGAGGCCTCTGGATCAATTGTCAGATTGTTGTACTACAACTCCCAAGCAACTCCCATGACCAATGTTGCTTGTCACATTGCCTAGCATTGTGCAGCTTACTGGTGATCATGATATTAGCCAGATTAACCGGTGTTTCGGAGATCACTTGATTACCCTATACAAAATATAGGCCTCCTTTCAAATGGCTCATACCATGAGTCGAACCATACCCCAGGGAATTGAATACTGCTATCCACACACAAAAAAAACAAGGAACTGATATCCACTGCTAGGACTAGAAGCTAATATTCTGCCTTTATAAAGTTAAATGCACAAGGTTTGGCATCCAACCATTGAGTCGGTAAGGATCTTTATAACCTTCTAGGACCACTGGAATATACCCTAAATCTATTCTCCAACATAAAGAGTGGTCCCAAATCAACCAGAATTTTTCTGACTGTTGTGAATGCAAAGTCCCTTGGTAGTATATGGTTTTCAAGATGAAACCTTAGTTGGGTTCATGTAAACCCGTTGTGGCAGCTTTACTTACAAACACGAACATACATACCGACCGCTCGTGCTAGCTCACCTTCTTACCACGACCTACATATTGCTACCTACTTCTCTCTTGCTCTTAATCCCCCTCAAAAGGGTCTTATTGTTCCTTCTTGTGCACATCTTGGGTCTTATCTGGTATCCCGGTGAGTGGGCTTCCATTTTTTGAACAACATCCGCCCTTTTTCCAAAAAAGTCGTACGATTTTGAGAACGGCGAGATTTTCATCTCGCTGAGACCAAATCTCCGTCTCGCTGCCTCCCACCTTTCACAAACCACCGCACTGTACTTAACGAGCCCTTAAGGGTCTCGCCACTGTCACCGTCACTGTCACCGTCACTGCCACGAACGCGCGCCGCCGCGTTACCACGTCACCGAACTGGCATCGTCTCGCCGCCAACCTTCCGTCCCCCATTCGCTCGTAACGCGAGGCCAAGCTACCGGGCTGGCCGATACCGAGACCCCCATCGAGTCTGAGCAGCCATCACCCTTGACCCTGCCTCCCCGCACCCCGAGCCCCACACGTCCCCGCACCCTCACACCGTCCCCACTTCCGGACTTCATCACCCCCGACCCCCCCACCGACTCTGACTCGTCCAGCGACTCCGACCCCTCCCCCCCGCCGACGCCAAAGAACTTCACGATGACCGGCAACGCCACCGTCGAGACCCATTCCACGAAACCCCCCGTGCTGAGCGCTGGGGACTGCACGCCCGAGGCTCTCCGCGATTTCGAGCTCGGGTTTCGTGACTACTGCTCCTTCAAGGATCTCGCCGTGGAAAAACAGACCGCGGTCGCTGTCGGCTGTTTCCGCGACCCACGCCTACGCGACTGGCTCTCCCTCGATAAGGTCCGCGCGGGCATCCTCGCCGGTACCTTCGAAGAATTCATGGTCAAACTCCGGGCGAAGGCGCTGCCCCTTAATTGGGAGCGCACTTCCAAGATCGCTATGAAGTCCCGCCGCCAACGCGCCGGCGAATCCTTCGACTCCTTCTCCAACGACGTCCGCCTCCGCAACTACAGTCTGCGGGGCACAGATTCCTTCCTCGAAGATGACGCTCTCCGTTCGCAACTCGAATCCGGCATGCTCGCCAACCTCATTGACCACTACGAGGAGGACCCGATTGCCAAGGTCCAGACGGACCTCGACGTGTGGCTCGGCGAAGTCAAGCGCGTTGATGAACGTCGCACCCGTCAGCTCCTCACCTACCAGCTCCTACTGAAGGAGGACCGCGAGCTCCGCGAGCGCGAACGCAAGCGCACCGCAACGAACGACAACAGCGACCGTCCGGCAAAGAAGAATAACCAGAACATTCCCCCCTCCTCATCGGCCTCGTCCTCCGCTCCTCCTAAAAACTGCCCCCAGCTCACCGAAGACGAGCGCAAGCTCCTCGACGCGAACAACGGTGATACGACTGGTATTAGCCCAGCCGTGAAATCTCGCATTTTTGCGATTTCTTGTCAAATACAAGAAGTCCCCTGCCTGGTGGCATACCAATCAGAGTCAGAGCGAGCTCCGTACTGCTGACTGCGTAGCAAGGACGCGAGAGAACCGTATAGGCATTAAGGTTATACTACGACTTGGTTCTTCAAATATCGAGGATCAGTATAGTAAGCTTAAGGATGCCTCGAAGTTCGTCAGATTCAGTCCATAACTCATATCTGAGGGCGGATTGCGCTGCAAAAGCTAGTTACCATACCCAGGAGATTAAACACAAAAGCCTAAGACTACTAGTTGGAACACAGTATACCAGACGCAGAGACAGGACCAGTCCGAGGACTGCTATTGGGCCATCCTGGACAGGACTGGCACGAGCGCGAACTAGACTGCAGGACCAGGGACAGTCCGAGGACTCCCAATAGACTTACATTAGGGCAAAGCATCGCCCGAGGACTACTATGTCGGTCACAAAGTACCGGTAGGTACAGGTCCGAGGACTCTAATTCGGTCCGAGGGCAAACCCAAGACTTGAAACAACAGCACGGATGAACTAATTATAGTTCGAGGACTTGTGCGCCTGACAAATACCGATGCTCGGAAGCAGCCGAGCTGAGCCTAGATCATTATAGAGCCCATGTGACGTGCGCGTCGCGTCCGAGGGCCCTAAACAAGCACAATGAACATGCTAAACAGGCAACGGCTGAACAGCTCAGCTCGGACACAGCTGAAACCACTTCACGGAGTGGATACCCACGGCCGAGCCGTCTCCGTCGGCCAGAATGATGACGTAGCATGAGCTATTTACAGCCATGCCGAGGCAGAGCAAGCACGAGGGCGCGGACGGCAAAGCACGGCCGTCCGAGGACTCGCTAAATATACACCAAAAGAGGTTCCAGGCACCAGTTGTCTGCAGCCGGACCTCACCAAAATAGAGCGGCATCGTCGCATTTCCTTTTTCAGTTTCAAATTACCCTTTTTCAGTTTCAAATTACTCTTTTTCATTTTCAATTTCTCTATTCCTGTCACATATCCTCGGACTGTCACATAGTAGTAAAATTAGTATAAAAGACCAGCCAGAACGCGATGTTCAGGCAGCACATTACAGCCCAGTTCGCCTAGACTCACGTCGAAAGCTTATTCCCAAGGCATTTGTGACTCTGTATCGTCCACGGAGATTTGTTGTAATAAACACATCTGTTGTTGTAGATTCATTAACAAGAAAGTTCGATTGTTGGCTACATCTAAGCTTTAAGGTTCATCTAAGCCATTCCTACTAGTGCATACAGTTGCCTAGTCATTGTCCCCTTGGTTGCAGACGGTTGTGCACCAAGTATTGTCCTATCAGTGCATACAGTTGCCTGATCATTGTCCCCTCGAACTGCAGACGGTTGTGCAGCGAGTATTGTCCTACTAGTGCATACAGTTGCCTAGTCATTGTCCCCTCCCTTGCAGACGGTTGGGCATCGAGTATTGTCCTACTAGCGCATACAGTTGCCTAGTCATTGTCCCCTCGAACTGCAGACGGCTGTGCAGCGAGTATTGTCGAGCCGAGCCCATACAGTTGGTGTCCTCGGACTCATTTACACCCTTTAAAACCATATCCTGGTATCTCCGAGGCCTATCTTTAGGTAGTTCTAAACTATCTGTAGTTCCGAGGACGTCCTAATAAGACTCCCTACGAACGGTTTCTTCAACATTACCTGAGAGGATTCAATCTTAGTCGTATATTTCGGCGTAGACCTGAACTCAAATCATTGGCACTGTGTGCACCGGGGGCAAGAGCCAACACACCCGAAAACCACATGCGTTTAACGCATGTGGTCTGCAGGTGGTCAACAAAGGTAATTGTGGTGCTTCAGCGGACAAAGGGGGGCTTTGTCGGCCGCCCCAAGCCGACAAAGCCCCCCTTTGTCCGCACAAAGCACCTGTGCCCATTTTATTACTCGGTGCCGACCACATGTGAACCACATGCGTTAAACGCATGTGGCCTTCACATGCGTTGGCTCTTGCCCCCGGTGTGTGTATTGGTTGTGTGGTGTGTGTGTGTTGGTTGTTTGAGTGGTGTTCATAGCATCCCTCGAGTCAGTCAGTTAGGTCACAGCCGTACACAGGTGCACCGTTTCAACGGTTGTCGTCGGTGCCGTAAACCCTTTGTCGACCACTGCTCGAACGACAAGGTCTGCGATTTCCCTCCCGCCGACGGCTACAAGCCCGTGACGCAGTCCGCAATCAATGCCGCGATCATGAATCTCAGCAAGGACCAGGCGAACAAGTACGGCGTGTCCAAACCTTCCAAACCCGTCGCGCCCGTCGTCGAGGCTGTCGCCGCCGTCATGCCAGAGATTGACGACCCGAACGACAGCGGTACTTCCGATGGGGACTTGTCCTTCCGTAACGTGAGTCACCGTCATTTGTTTTGGGACTTCCGCATGGAGGGTCCCATGTCGAACCTCCCGATTGACGTCCGCGGGCTGATTGACCACGGTTGTCATCTAGTCTTAATCGACCCGGACCTCGCCGACCGCCTTGCCCTTCGCCGATTCACCTTGCACCGCCCCGAGATCGTCGACGTCGCCATGAACGCCGACAACAGAAAAAGCATCACCCTCACGGAATACGTCAAATTCAAAGCACTCTCTCCTGATCTTTCTTGGGAATCAAACACTGTTCGCGCTATCATCGCGCCCGGGCTATGCGCCCCCGTAATTCTTGGCCTACCATGGCTCGTACGTAACCAGATCGTAGTCGACCACGCTGCCCGAACTGTAATAGATAAACGGTGCAACTATGATCTGTTCAATCCCCCACCACCTGCACTACCTAAGCCGCGCCCCATGAAGCTTCGCGAACGCCTCGAGAAGACTAAGGCTGACCACAGACTCCTTGCTGCCGAATTAAAGACGATCTGTGCCGAACGCCACCAACGTCTGGTTGATCAGAACCTGTTCGAAGTGGTCAAGGAAGTCGATGTCATCGCTGCTGTCCGCGAACACATAGAAGTCCTGGCGGAATGGGAGAAATACCAGCAGCTTGGAGACGAGCTTAAATCGAAGTACCGTACCATCTTCGAACCCATTCCGCACGTCGATGACCTTCCGACTGAGGTCACTTGCGAAATCAAGTTGAAAGATGCATACAAATCGCTTTCTAAGAGGACCTATCAAAGCCCTCGGAAATATAAAGATGCCTGGCAGACTCTAATTCAGAAACATCTCGACGCCGGGCGCATACGGCCTTCAAATTCCTCATTTGCTTCTCCTGCCTTTCTGATACCTAAAGCCGACAAATTCGCGTTACCACGTTGGGTCAACGATTTCCGAGAACTTAACGCGAACACGGTTCATGACGTCTTCCCACTTCCTAGGGTCGACGAAATACTCGTTGACTGCGCTAAGGGACGCATCTGGTCCACTATAGATTTCACAGATAGTTTCTTTCAAACGAAACTACATCCCGACTCGATTCCGTACACTGCTGTGAGTACGCCGCTTGGGCTCTACGAATGGTTAGTTATGCCTCAAGGGTTGCGTAACGCACCTTCTGTTCAGCAACGCCGTGTGACCGCGGCTCTTCGCGAACACATCGGCAGAATATGTCATGTCTACCTTGACGACATAGTAATTTGGTCTAACAGCGTGGAGGAACACACGAGACATGTTCAAATTATTTTCGACGCCCTGAAATCCCACGGACTGTACTGCAACGAGAAGAAAACGCAGCTGTACCGCCTCGAGATTGATTTCCTCGGCCACCATATCTCACAGCGTGGGATTGAAGCCGACAAGAGCAAAATCGAGCGTATCTTAAACTGGCCAACTCCGAAATCCTCCACCAATGTACGCGCCTTCTTGGGCGTAGTTCGCTATGTTGCCCGCTTCCTTCCAAACCTCGCTACTCATATGGAGGTCTTACACCGTCTTACTACTAAGGACGCCGACAAGTGCTTCCCGGCCTGGGCCTCTGAACACCAATTCGCCTTCAACGAAATAAAACAGATTGTTGTGGGTTCTGACTGCCTTACCTCAATTGACCACGAAAACATGGGAAATAACAAAATTTTCGTCACTGCGGACGCAAGCGATAAACGGTCGGGCGCCATTCTGTCTTACGGGCCTTCCTGGGAATCTGCCCGCCCTGTTGCTTTCGATTCTATGACATTCAAGGGTGCCGAGCTTAACTACCCGGTACACGAGAAAGAACTTCTCGCCATTATCCGTGCACTGCGTAAATGGCGTGCAGACCTCGTCGGCTGCCCTATTTTTGTGTATACCGACCATCGCACGCTAGAGAACTTCGATTCTCAAAGAGATCTATCGCGCCGACAGGCTAGGTGGATGGAATTTCTTTCCCAATTTGACTGCAAGATTATCTACGTTAAAGGCGAAGATAACACTGTCGCGGACGCGCTGTCACGGACAGATTTCGGCGACAGCATTGAGGCCGAAAATGTGGCTTGCCCTCCCTTCGAAGAATACGACGAGGACTCGTCAGCTGTTGCTACCCTTTTCCGCCCCGCCACGGACTCACCCTTCTACGCCGCCCGCTGCCTTACCCGTACCAGGATTCGCCCTGGCCCTCTGGAACCACTAGCAAACCCTATCGGCGCTATAATGAATGTTAACGTCGACGAGGAATTCCTTGACAAAATCAGGACTGGATACGGTACCGACCCTTGGTGCGCCAAGTTTGGCTCCGTCACCGAGAGCATCGTCGGCCTGAAAGAGGACAACGAGCTCTGGTACATCGGCCAACGCCTAATCGTCCCTCGCACGGGAGACGTCCGAGAGACCCTCTATCGCCTCGCTCATGACGCACTGGGCCATTTCGGTTTTGACAAAACTTACAAATCTCTTCGCGATTCGTACTATTGGCCAAATATGTGTCGCGATCTCGAACAAAGCTATATTCCGTCTTGCGCCGAATGTCAACGCAATAAATCAAGGACAACGACAAAGTCCGGTCCCTTGCATCCGCTACCGATCCCTGACAAACGCGGTGATGCAGTCGCTATCGACTTCATTGGACCATTGCCAGAGGACGATGGATTCAACTGCATAGTCACTTTCACCGACCGTCTGGGCGCGGACATTCAAATTGCCCCGACTCGCACAAATATCTCCGCGGAAGATTTCGCCTTGCTGTTTTTCGATAAATGGTACTGCGAAAATGGGCTGCCGCTGGAGATCGTGTCTGACAGAGACAAACTTTTCGTCTCGGCATTCTGGAAAGCCCTTCATGCTCTCACTGGGACGAAATTGAAGCTGTCTACTGCCTTCCACCCGGAAACAGATGGCGCGAGCGAACGCTCGAACAAGACTGTTAACCAATGCCTCCGCTATCACGTCTCACGGAATCAGACCGGCTGGGCACGCGCCCTCCCACGGGTACGTTTCCATATCATGAATTCCGTGAATAAATCCACAGGCTATTCTCCCTTCCAACTCCGCATGGGCCGATCCCCCCGTATCATACCTCCTCTTGTCATCGACCCCAGCGAAAAATGTTCCAAGGAACAGATTTCGGCCGCCGACATCATCTCCCAGTTGGAATGCGACGTCGCCGACGCTCAGGATAACCTCCTCGCCGCTAAATTCACTCAGGCCGAACAGGCCAACAAGGACCGCGCAGCGGACCCGGACTATAAGGTAGGCGAGCGGGTGAAGCTTTCAACCACTAACCGCAGGGGACAATATGTTCGCGCCGGCGAGAAGGGCGACCTCCGGGTCGCGAAGTTCATGCCTCGTTTCGACGGCCCCTACACTATCCTCGGCGTACACAAAGAATGCTCGACTGTTACACTCGACCTTTCCGCCCAACCGAACGTCTTCCCAGTCTTCCACACCTCGGAAGTCGAGCCCTATGTCGAGAACAACGCAGATCTTTTCCCCGGACGCGAACTTCCCCGACCTGGACCTATCCTCACCGCAGGCGGAGACGAGGAATGGGAGATCTCCGAAATAATCGACGAACGACGGCGCGGCCGAGGAAAGCAGTATCTGGTGCGTTGGACCGGCCACGGTACCGAAGACGAACGATGGCTCCCAGGACGCGAGCTCGCGGAAGCGCAAGCGCTCGACATTTGGCTGGCGAGGAAGGATGCAGGAACGGGCCTTCTTTCTTCTAATGTTCCGGCGGCCGGCGGCTCTCCCCACGCTGGGCGTTGAGTCTTCGCGCACGCATTTGTACGTATTTTACTTATTTTTTCCTGTCTCTGGTTGTTCTGCGAGGTACGGACGTTTCTTAAAGACGGGGAGGGTGTAAACCCGTTGTGGCAGCTTTACTTACAAACACGAACATACATACCGACCGCTCGTGCTAGCTCACCTTCTTACCACGACCTACATATTGCTACCTACTTCTCTCTTGCTCTTAATCCCCCTCAAAAGGGTCTTATTGTTCCTTCTTGTGCACATCTTGGGTCTTATCTGGTATCCCGGTGAGTGGGCTTCCAGTTCAGCACCTTTCCGTGCATTTGAAAAATGTTTTCTCTGAGGGCCAAGCAGACAGGATATCTTTACTAATTCGAGACCAGGCATTGTTTGGCCTTAGTTTAGACATTAAGTGCGAATTTTCTATGTGCCATTTGAGGGTGCAATGATTTTCTCAAATTGGACCCACCTTTATTCATGATCTGATTGGCTGATCAAACTCCGGGGCGGTGCCCTCCAGGTCACCTGGAAAACACCGGTCCACAGTACGTGGAACTATGTGAAAGAGGTTATAGACCTATACTTCAACTCAATTTCAGCCCATAACTTATGTATATTATCAACTCCCCCTAGACTCCTCCAATTTTTTCGTTTCCTTTGGAGGCCTCCACAGATAAGGTGATCTCCTATTCACAGTATAATCCTCATCAACAGCCCTCCAGGCTGCAGTGACAGTCACTTATGCGTAGCCTCGACAGTTATGCTAGGCTATGTTGGATAAATTTATTTCCTTGTCTCTAATTTCACCTGTTCTGTTTTGCCCTCCTCCTGCAGTGGTGGCCTCCTGTTGTCCAGTCTCTAATGTTGACCTTCAAATTCCCTGGTTTGCATAACTTGAAGCTTCTAACTGGTTACATATGAGCCATCAAGGCTTTTATATTGGTCAAAATACATGGTGATTTTTGTGTGTTCCCAAATCGGAGGCCTATGCCCAGTGGGAAGCATAGAGGTCTTATATGTCTATTGAAGTGACATGGTGTTTGCCATTAGGCATAAATGTGCAGAATAATGATTGGGCTAGACATTTGAGCTTTATATTTCCTTTGATGAATTGAGAATAACTCCGGAGGCCACCGGTATGATCCTGGCACCCATCAAAGGCCTGGGTTGAAGGGTTTCCAGACATTCTAATGACAAGCACATCTTACCTGTAGTGATTTCAGCATAAAATATTCTGGTACTATACTGGTTGCTGAGGGCAGAATCTTAACGCTAAGGAGGGAGGCCTCCTTCAATCGAAATTTCGGAGCTAGTTGCTAACATCTGCAGGTAAGGATATACCAGTGTTCTTTACCAATTTTATCAACCAGGTGGCCAAGCTGCATCTATGCCAAATATTTAAAATGGTAGGCCTCCGTTGTCAGGTCACCTGCAGACCACCTTGAGCTACCTGGAATAAGCCAGTCAGAGACTCTGGATTAACACAGATCACAGACAGAATACATAGGGGTAGACACACTTCATCTCTAATTAGCAGCAATGGAGGAAGCAAGTGCAGGAACGAAAGCGCTAAAGTAACGGGCCATGAAGTCACCGGACCTATAATGTGCCACGGCAGTGACCCAAAACGGCAGGTTGATGGTAGTACATAATAGAAGGTGTGGTCTCCCTCCGCCGGAGACGACCTCTTAGGTACCTTTAACTAATACAGGGAAAGGTACCTAAGAGGTCCACCACGTGACTAAATCGGTGACCCCTGGGGTGGGGAATGCAAGTCGAGGAAGGAGGCACATTGGAATGATTGTCCAATGGCGACTCGGGTTTAGCCTGTCAATGGGCATAGATAAGATTGGATCAGATGTCATGCCTGATCAATAATCATGCACCGCCACCCAACCGCCACCTCCGTTGTCATGGACGCCCAACGCCCGGCTTCCAATGATACGCCGCGAGGGTTCAAGCGAAGGCTTATTAAGAGATTTACCCTCTTACAAATTCATTAGAGCTTTGGAAGCGGACCTTGAGCGGACCGTCCGACTTCAAGCAGATCTAGGACTCACAAGAGGAGATGAGTTCAAAGTTGTCGTTGAAGGCTTGTTGAAGGCTCATTCTTTCCAGATTCGAAGAGGTCGGCGCGTACTGCCCAGTGTACTGTAGATCATCCGAGTCATCTCGGTTCCGAAACGACTGCGGAGGTCCGCACTTTACGGCGAGGACATCCCGAAACACGCCATTCCTGCCATTGGAGAACGGACACTTTAACAAAGTAAGAAGAATCTAATTGTCGAGAAAACTGATGATTGCGCAGGGGAGTGGGAGTCTGACCTGAGCAACGGCGACTGGAGAATCTCGTCAAGACACCGAAGATCCGAAAATAGCCGATTGTAGAATTCCGATGAAGTCGCGAACTCGTGATGATCATGGTCGCCTTACACATCCACAGCTCGAGTCAGAAACGTTGTTGGCTGACTGAGGTTCCCCGGCGCGCGTAAATAACACATAAAGCTAGACTTTTAATGCGAGTCAGTATCACTTCCGCACCGCCTACTCGTTCGTTCGTTCCAACCCAATGGCCACTACATTTTTAGCTCCGGCCAGCAGCTCAGTGCTCCCGCCGTATTCACCTTCACCTGCAGTGCCCTCATACTCTCCTGAACCGGCTCACGACGAGCAGAGAGTCGAGCACACTCCCCGTACGCGCCTCCATCCAACAGGGAACTACATCGCGAAATCCGGGCGCGACGCGGTGGTCCTGACTGAACAGGAGGAAAATGCAAAGCTCCCTACCTACGGGCGCCACGCGTCGATCAACGGTTTCGTAACTCTCGAAGACCGCGAAACCGTCTCGCAAATCGTTTTAAAGGTCAGTTCTCATACGCACGCATCCCAAGGCGCGAGCTCACGCGACCCATAGATCAAAGGCAAAATGGAAGTCATGAGTACCGAGGGCGGTTCGATGACCTCGAAACTCGTAAACGACAGCTACACCCTTTGGTCGTCCCAAAAATCCCACACCTCCGCTTGCCCCAGCGCCGTTCCATTCTCAGTGGTCCTCCCTTCAAAATTCCAAGACTGCAATGGCATATCGCATGCGCTGCCGCCCTCTTACGAAGTCCCGTACAGTTCCATCCCCGGCCTCTTCTTTAAAAGCTCCTACACGATTTCCGTGACCATCACACGGATACTGAACCGCAAATTCCACTTCTTGAGCAAAAGCAAAACGTGTGTTTTCTTTCCTCCCTAGTCTTTGCGCGCTGCTAACGCGCGCGCAGAATATCCACTCGATTCACCTACAGCCCCCGAATGCAGCCATGGCGGCCGACTCCCCATCCCTCCGACTTCTTCTCTGACGTCAAAACAATGCCCGAAGAATGGAGACAAGTCATAACCGAGATGAAGCCCCGGAAAAATTCCGCCGTCCAGCCCGTAGACATGCATGTACGCCTCGCCTCTTATTCATTCAATTATATACTAATTCCACGCAACAGCTGTTCCTCCCCATGGTCGAGATCTTCGGACTCGAAGACACGATCCCCTTCCATGTCCAGCTTACTGGCCCAGTGGCGTCGCTCCGCGAGTTCCTCCCCGAGCCTGGGGACGCCGCGTCGCCCCGCAACGCAACCATCGTCTGCACCCTCCTCCGTCAGATCGTCGTCGAGCTCAACGGCCGGCGCGCGGTGCGCAACCAGGTCATCGGCCACGCGAAGCTGTGCTCGCGCCCGCCAGGCGCGGCGGCCGATGCGCACGAGGCGAGCCTCGACTGGGACGGGGAGGTGTGCAGCAAAGCAGACACCACGGTCGGGATGTTCGATTCGGGGTGCTTCCGTCTTCAGGTGCGTTCTGCTCTGGTGCGCTGCGACCGTACATGTGTGCTCATGTATTTCCGACAGGACTTCATCGTGGTCGAGCTGCGGCCACCCAATTCGCAGACATCACAGTTTACTACGCTCCGCCAGTCCCACCCGATCAAGCTTGTGACGGATTCCTGGCTCGATGGGTAGGCGGCTGCAGGAAAACAAAATGGAGTCGAGAGACTCCGAGGGCGTTAATTCTACTTAGGTTCAAAAATTATTGGAACGGAACTCACGTGTAATATTGTAGCATACTACGAGATCGAATATCGACAACTATTTTTGGGAACCGAAGGTTGAGCTCAGCGTTCACAAACGTTCACAGCGCGTCCCCGCCGCTTAGCTTGCTCTTGCCATTTCGCACGTTTTATTTCAAATCTCCATCCATCCTCGCTAAAGGATTGACTCGCCATGACTCGATAGCAGGCAAGGAACGTGTATGCACTATGACGATTGTTCTGCCTCGGAGCTTCTACTCCGTGACCAATCCGTCGTTCCGGATTAGTATGTATATTTTCTCAGTCGGTCCATGGAAATCTGCTAGTCTTAATCTGTTATAACTAGCGAGGAACGTTATAGCGTCTGTCAAGAGAGACTATTAATCTGTTGGCATTCCGGTTAGCGGAACCCGGATTCCGTGCCGAAAACGTGACTGCACCTGCCGTTTCCACGGCCCAAATTGGGACAGCAAGGTGATTTCTGCGCAAGTGAGCGTCGGAATGTGAATTTGCGGTCCTGTAAGCGATTTTTACACCGGATATATTATGTTTGGAGGTCAAATTTAATTTAATTCAGCCTTCAAATGGGACTTTCCATTTATTAAGAACCCATGCCTGCTACTCGGGCGTATACTGCATTAAACTCGAATTTTGAAAGTGCTTGAGGATGGACAACATATTCTAAGGCCTTTTGGGCTCGAAACATGACCAGTAGGCCCACAGTGCCTCTCGAATGAAGGGAATGTCCCGATTTGGTCCGTGGGAATCCACGTGAGATCACTTTCAGGCACGGAATTCCGGGGTCCGGCAAAGCTGATGCCAACGAAAGGCGCGGTTACGGTGTTTGTGGGCATCAAATTACCTAAAAAGGCTCAACCCAATTCGTTTGAGCCCAATTGGGCTCAACCGAATGGGGTTTACCGCTAAGCCTAATCGAGTAATAATCCACGTGAGTGATTGAAGTGCGCACGGGCCATGTAGTCTTCCATCCCTCGTTCTCCATGACTACAAAAGTTTTGGACCTGCTACGAGTACACAGCACTCATATGGTCTCTCGTAGTACCCTCAAATATAAGGAGCCTTATTGCACTGCTCAACCGGACCTGTTTTCCCAATGAACATGATTTCTCTCCGAAAATTCAGGAGGTACAAGGGAGCTTCATCACATGCTGGGATATATGTACGGACCACAAATAATTGAGTCATGAGGTCCTCGGCATCAGTGAAATTCGGTTTGATCTCTCCTCCATTAAAGCCAGGCTGTGCAGCATTAAATAACATATTAGGTGAAACACGGCTCACTGGCTGGAACCTTCCTCAGAGTCGAATGAAAACTGAAACATGTATCATGCACATGTAGCATTTCATTGCTGTTGGTCTCTATCAAGGTACTATCTGACCACCCTAAATACAATGTGTTGTGTGTTCAAAAGAGGTAAATTAGGCCGCACTATGACGGAAATGTCCCGTTATTTGACTCATACTATGCGATGGATATTGACATGAATATGGGCCTAAATTCCTCACCATCAGAGTCTCCCGACGGCCTGTTGTGTCTAATAAGTTATATAAAGATTTATCGACTGTCATAAATATTGTGGAGTCTGACTACGGGAGACTAGAAATCTGGGCACATGATATATAAAGCGAATGAGAAATAAAATTGAGACGGCGCGATCTTTTGAAGTTACAATGTGATAGGGTGTTTATATGCAGGTAGAGAAATCATGCACGATGTGATCGACCGAGGGGATGTCTGCTTGCGAAGGAATGTATCTGTTTACGATTGGTTTACGATGCCTTGTAACAGAACTGAATCTCGTACTGTGGGGAGAGAAGTGTTCCATCTTCGAGTCGAGACTGGGGTAAGTAGTAATGTGGAAGACGATTTCAATGAAGAGATGCATTTGAGTTGGAAGGGCCTGGAAGCGTGTGAGTACAAAATCCCTTCCAAGTGTTTGAAAGTGGGCGAACGTAGAGTGTTTGTGCGATCGCCAAGGACTGGCGCTGAGCGATATAAGATTAGCATTAGGCATTCAGTGGTTTGCAAAGAATACACACGCATCTTTCGCTTCGACCGCGGAACTTCGGGCTCTACATCTTCTCTCACTCTCTTCGACGACTTGCTGTATCTATAGTCCTCGTAGCATTCGGGCACGACGTCCTCGGCGAGCGGTCCAAAGTTGGCGCATATCCAGCGGTCCAGTTGCTCCTCGCCTCGCTGGCGGAAATACGCGCCGACGTACGCCTCGAATGTATCTGCCACGGATTTGAGCTCTGTAGTGGTCGTGACAGCGAACTTGATCACGCCCGTGCGGACTAGGATTGAGCAGAAACACAGGTTCGAGACGAGGAGGTGCGCCATTCCCTGGTAAAGCGAATTCAGCGCGCGCCGCGCGGCGAGTTCGAATTTAAGGTGATGGCGCTCACGGTGATGAATTGCACTGGGCGATGTGGCCAGCGCCAGGAGAGCATGCGAAGGATGCAGCGAATGAGGTATCCATCGCCCGTGAACTCGAGCAGTTCCCGTGACATGCCCGATGTCGCTCGCGTCCTCCAGTAGGAATCTAGTGGCTCGAGGAAGAACGAGAAAGAGGAAAGGGAGATGGCACGGAGCAGGTGCTGCTTGGCCTTGTGTCCGAGTATGTCTGGCATAATGAGAGGCAGGGAGAACGAGAGGAAGGGAGAGGTTTTCTCCTGGGCTTGTGGTGGAAGAGAAGAGAAGCGAATCGACCAAACAAATGCAACACCTTTTTCGGTGATCCTCGATTCATACAAAACGAAATATAAAATAAATATCTAGTTTGCGTTGCAGCTCTCATTCATGGCGCTTCCGGGGAAGTCGATGGAGCTAAGAGAGATCAGCATCGCACGCGGATTCATCTCAGCACATACGTTACGACTAGCTTTCTCTGTCGCCCGCGGCTCGGCGGCATCGAGGATCTTCTGCGCAACGGGGAAGCGCTCAAGCCACTTGTCGTCGAGGGTCTGCGAGAATTTGCCTCTCGCCAAGTAGGCTTCCATGTCGACGTCGGCTAGGGAAGGATGGGTTCAAATCATCATGTGCTAATCACATCACCGACCTGTACAACGATGCTTGGGAGTCCCAAGGCCGGCAATGTAGACCTTGCCCGCCCACCTGCCGGATATTATTTTGGTGCGGGAAATAGCTCGCGACACAGCTTACGTTGGATAGAGAGCGCTCCTGGCAATGATAGCGAGGGGGCGGTAGAACTCTTGGGCCCATCGGTTGAGTGAGAGAGGGCCGAGCTCTTCGATGGAAGAAGTGTCACAATAATAAATCATGAGCCACAACAGCTGCTGCTTCGTAATCCCGAGGCTTGGACATTGCCATCCGAAGTAGCTCGCGACGGCGACGCTGACGCGATCAGAGATGAGGACATCGCGAACGGTCTGCGAGGATCTGGTAAGTGGGAGTTTACGCAAACGACTGTCACCCACCGTGGACACTCCCGGAGTCTGGTCGGAGAACAAGACGGGGAGGTGATCTCCTAGCATCGCCCTCAACAACGCGCCGCCTTCAAGCACCGGAGTCCCCTTCATCTTCTCTTCCTCCTTGGACAAAATTTGGCCATAGCCGAGTCGGAGCGTCGTAGGCGTTGCTGGAAAGTCCGGGAGCACGGTGGTTTGCAGCGTCAAAAACTTCAATACGTCCTCGATGCCGCGCTGATGTGCGACCGCCTGTAGGCTCGCAGACATATTCCGGACCTTATTTCCTAAGCGTTTTGCGATTGACGCGAAAGTGGACAGAAACGAGGATGTAGTGGTTACAGAGGGAGGAGTCACGTGGACGCGATTGTATCTTCCATCAAGTCACCCGATTAGGTTTAAGGTTCGAATACCAAGGCCCAAAAACTTCTGGCGACGACCACCAAAGATGTTGCGACGGTGAGATGAATGGTTATGCACGGGCAAGGAGAAAATCTGTGCTAATATTTCGACGCTCCCATCAACTTCTTCCACATCTCGCGCGCCAGATTTCTTCCCGTTTGCTCGCTAAGATGCAGCTTAGCACAGATTATTCAGGAGAAGAAGCCCGTACCTAGGGTGGAGCTCATCCCAGAACATGTAGCTATCCCTTTGATCAAGTGTACAGTCGCCGCTGGACATTTATCTCAGAGGTACTCCCTATATCAAGTAGACAACAGAACACTCACACACCGCATTGCCTGAAGTCGTCGGGATCGGGACACTGATGGCAGTGGCCGGTGGAATTCGCAGGGATGCTCCCATTGAACCACTTCGTGGGTTCGTTGTACATGTCCTCAAACAGGCTGTACGTGTCAAAGATATCGACAGTCGCACTGCCGCGCCACTCCTGGTTCAGCGCGGCCACGCCGCTTCGTATCAGCGCGTTCACAGTGTGGACGAAGTTGAGCATGCGCTTGTTCCAGGCAACGCCGTCGTGCGGAGCTGGGAAGTATATCGTCGGGACGGAGGAGTTGGAGTACAGCCGTGTCAGCTGCAGCGGGGTCAGAGAGTTGACTATGAAGCGCCGGGCGCCGAGGGCGTAAAGGTTGCGGATTGCTTGCAGCTGGCAACCAGCGACGTCCACGAGAGACACTTGAGAACTTTCGTCGTCGGTGACAAAAGAGTGAACGCCGATGTCGTTGGTGCCGATGAATATGACGACTACGAACTCCGATGGGTCCATGTCGAGTTTTTGGTGCTTCGTCCCGTTGTTGGAGACGTGGTCCAGGATGAACCAGTCGGTTTGGCCGCCGATGACATCCGGGAACCCAAACGGCGGCGTTCTGTCAGCGACTGAATATCAGTGCCTATTGGCCCAACATCGAAAAACACCCTGACAAAGCGTTAGAGCAAACGGCACCTCCTACAGCGTAGTTCCAGATGGTGTAGTTTCCATATAGGCCAAGGTACCTTAAGAATAACAGTGAGTCAATGTACAACAAGTCGAGAAGGACGAGACCATGGCCATTGGACTCCCCCGTCCGCAGCGGTGTCAGCCTGGAATCAGCTGACATGAGGCACATTCCTGAATACACGCACGGAAATATTCATACCGGTGGAAAGACCTCTTGATAATCTTTTCCGGGAAACATCCCGTTCTGAATACTGTGCTGGCGCGACTGGTCTGTGATTTTTACATAGGAATGTCCGGATCTCGCGAGTTGAAATGGCCCTGAAAATACTGACCAGTGTATGAATCGCCCTGTTCAGGAACTAATTAGGCAAATGGAACATATAACGTGTTGCATACGCACAAAAAGCACGACGGCCTTGGTAGTAGTTTTTCCCCACGTCTCGGATACGAGGACCAGAACGAACCAGAAGATATGCAAAAAGGACATCGCTCTTCGAGAAGCCCCTGCTGTTGTCGTTTTATACTATGTCGGCTATTGCTCCGAGGTTTGTCCTATATGCAAACCTGTGACCATGCTGCACGGCGGACCGCCCTGTCAGACCTTTAGAAGCATATGACTCCATACAATTGATCTCAGGGAACTCATCTACACCGTTACTGGATAGCACTGGATGCAAGCGCGATTCACGAATGAAATTGGCCGTTAGTGATTTAGCTGAAATCCAGGAATTGAAAGCCATACCACGACTCGGAAAATTGTGCGAGATTCGAATCGGATAAAGGTCTAATTGGAGACAGGGCGAGAAACGACCTGACGGCGCAGATGAAGGCGCGAGGTGTCACGTCAGGTGACCGTTATGCATCACTCATTTTACATTCAGTCATTGAATTGTGCGCTGAGAAGTTTAATGCTTTCCTGGTCTCAATACGTAATATCCGTCGATTCAAAAAAAAAAAAAAAAGATGGAGTTCCAGACATCAGGCAGAGGGATAACGGACTTGAACTTCAGCCAAGTACTAGTTCAATCGTGTCAGACTCTTGGTTGAGTTGTGCGCCGAGGGGTCCAGGACCGGAAGCCATTGTTAGAATCGTCATAAATTCCGATACAAGTACAACACAAGTATAGAGAGAAGATACAGATTAGTACAAGATAGAACCGCGGAAAGAGACTTGAGCAGTTTGCGCCAGGCGGACTGCAACTATGACTTGGGGAGGTGTTTACCACCCGTACCCTCCGTAGCCCCCGTACCCGTGGTTTCCGTGACCGTGGTTTCCGTGCCCGTGGTGGTTTCCGCCCCTTCCGTGCCCATGTCCATACCCTCCATCGTGGCCATGGCTGTTCCCGTGTCCGCCGTGGTTGTGTCCACCACCATACCCATAATCTCCACGTCGGTAGTCTCCATAGCCGCCGTAGCCTCCGTATCCCCCATGGTCTCCGTAGCCATAACCTCCGTGCCCGTGCCCGTGCCCGTGGCCAAACCCGTGGTTGTGCCCGCCGTGGCCAAACCCATGCCCGTGGTGGTTCCCGCCGCGACCATAGCCGCCCCGGAAGTCCTCGGCAGGGGTTGCATCGCTATCGACGCATCATGTTAGGTGTCGTTGGATAAATCGGGCTCAACGCTTACCTTGTGGTCGTGGTCGACTCCGCGTCTACGGGGACCGCAGCCGCAGAGGAAATCGCGAAGACGGCGAGGAGGGCCGCAACGGTAGCAGATGTGAAGCGCATTTGAGATTGCAGAGGATGAGGATTGGGCTGGTAATTGAGGAAGAGCTCACTTGCTGAGGACCAGGACGAAAAAGGCCCGCTTTTATACCAGCTGGGGTGGTTATTAGAGGGTAGATGAAAGAGTTTGAACTGTGAGATCCCTTCGACATGGAAGCGGAAGTATTGAGGCGGATTCAATTTCTAGGGCGGCGATGTTCAAGCTGTATTTGCGGCGCAGGGTGTAGACGGCGTGCGTTTTCGTCATAAGTGCACAAGCTGGCAACTGTGGGTTTGAAAGAGGGGATATTCGGACGTAAACGTGCGTATGTCTGCAATGACTTACCGATGCCTCCGGAAATCTTGTCCTTATGTCATCTGGGAACTGAATTGAACGGGTGGCTTTCCCAAGCCAGCTGTGGGGAACATGTGAACGTTCAGAGAGTTAATATCGAACCTCATTTTTGTCGCCAGGTCGGCGCCTGAGTTTCGGTATGCCAAGAGACTCGCACTAGGAAACCAATTACCAGTCAATTGCGGACAATTAAACTGGAATCTTACTTATACTAGTGTTCGATTCCAGTCATCCGGTACCCGATGAAGGTCGGTCAAAGAGGAGTCAGAAGCACGATGGGCTTGGCATGCGCTTAGACCGTAATCATCTTGGAAATTGCCAGTGTCTTTGGAAACAGCTGTGAACCGCCCGCCACGCAATGACCTGCACAAGTTCCGAATTCCGTGAAAGCGAACGGATAATCAGCCATTCAAATGAGTCAGTTCTCTGCTCTTCATCCTAGGAGTTTCATCAGATTTCTCCTGAGAATCATTTCTAAACGTCCGCACCTGGTCCTGAGTCCGGGACAACTTGAGTTAATAAACGCAATTATGAAGCGGCGTATTCCTAAACGGGTGCATATACTATAGAACGCTTTGATTCATTGTTTTGAGATGCTGCGTTGCTTGCGTTGCTTAGGTAGCGAACAACATTGCCTAGACACGACAGTTCTGAATGGCAGCCGGAGACTTGGCGCAGACAGTCGCCGCCGCAAGCGACGATGTTGTATTGCGGGGAAAAGATTATGGCTGGCGCGCGGGAAGAGACGAAGAGTTGCACTGGGCATGATTTCTAGATCTGGCTATCTTGAATGTGATTTAGATTCTTTTGAATTCAAGTTGGAGGGTTTGAAGCTTGAAAGCTCGTCTTGCGTCATGTGTTCGTAGACGATGGGTGGTGTTGGCCAGCATTTGTTCCTCAAGGACGGATGGACCTAGGATTCCAGCGCTCGAGCATCGCTCTGTCCGAGTGGGGTACCAGAGAATATCGACGGCGTATCAACGGCTGATGGAGTTTATGCTTGAAGGAGTTCAATCTTTAAGTTCACGCAATATTCGGTTCAATCAGAATAAGATTTACACGATGCCCGTGAGGGCGGATGGTACAAGCTCGTAAGGTTATGTGGCTTTTCCTACTCTATTTATACTGTCTATCCGAATCACTCTGAGTCATAGAATAAATATTCCATACTGTTCTGTACTGTTCTTGAGCATTCTCTCTCGTTCTGCATGATTCACATTGAGTCACGGTGAGTCGCGTACTTGCCCGAGATATCCCCGAGCCTCGGTGATGTGCCCGAGTGCTCATACGCCAATAACGGCGCATCATCATGGCGGGGTCTCCGAATGGGATATTTGCGCATGCTTGGCAAAGCCAAGGACAGCGTGAGAACGTCAACTCAGGAAAAAGTACTCAGAACCACAACGATGTTGAAATTTGGGTTGAACATGGGCCGTGGCATCTTTCAGTTCGCCTTGCCGGAACGGCTTGCTGTTGGAGATTCGAACTCCACGCAATGCATGGATAGGAAGTTCGCAATGGGAAAGTTCGCGATGCCAAAGACGCGAACGTTCATCGCCGGCAATCAAATCAACACGAGTCAATCCTTTAGATGGATATTTGGAAAGGGTATGGCTGTTAAAATCAAACGTGAGAAATTGCAAGAGGCGGGACGGCGGGTGCGGTGTGGCTGCTGAACTCAACAAAACTCAACCCTTGGTACACAAATATAATGGTTGAGATTATCGATGTTCGATCTCGTAGTATGCTACAATATTACACACGAGTTCCGTTCCAATAATCTTTGAGCTAAGTGAAATTAACGCCCTCGGAGTCTCTCGACCCCATATTTTTTCTTGCAACCGTCTACCCATCGAGCCAGGAATCCGTCACAAGCTTAATTGGGTGGGACTGGCGGAGCGTAGTAAAGTGCGATGTCTGCCAATTGGACGGCCGCAGCTGGACCACGAGGAAGTCCTGTCGGAGATACGTGAGTACACAGATATCACAGCGCGCCAGAGCAGAACGCACCTGAATGCGGAAGCACCCCAAATCGAACATCCCGACCGCGGTGTCCGCCTTGCTACGCACCTCCCCGTCCCAGTCGAGGCTCGCTTCGTACGCGTCGGCCGCCGCGCCTGGCGGGCGCGAGCACAGCTTCGCGTGGCCGATGACCAAGTAGCGCAGCGCGCGCCGCCCTTTGAGCTCGACGATCATCAGGCGAACCAGGGTGCCGACGATGATTGCGTTGCGGGGTGAAGTGGCGTCCCCAGGCTCAGGGAGGAACTCGCGGAGCGACGCCACTGGGCCAGTAAGCTGGACGTGGAAGGGGATCGTGTCCTCGAGCCCGAAGGTCTCGACCATAGGGAGGAACAGCTGTTTGGGGTAATTGGCATATAATTTGAATGCATAAGAGGCGAGGCGTACATGCATGTCTACAGGCTGGACCGCGGAATTTTTCCGGGGCTCCATCTCGGTTACGATCTGCCTCCACTCTTCCGGCATTATTTTAAGGTCAGAGAAGAATTCGGAGGGATGGAGAGTCGGCCAACACGGCCGCATTCGGGGGCTGTAGGTGAATCGAGTGGATATTCTGCGCGCGCGTTAGCAGCGCGCAAAGACTAGGGAGGAAAGAAAACACACGTTTTGCTTTTGCTCAAGAAGTGGAATTTGCGGTTCAGTATCCGTGTGATGGCGACGGAAAGCGTGTAAAAGCTTTTGAAGAAGAGGCCGGGGATGGAACTGTACGGGACTTCGTAGGAGGGCGGCAGCGCATGCGAAATGCCATTGCAGTCTTGGAATCTTGAAGGGAGGACCACTGAGAACGGAACGGCGCTGGGGCAAGCGGAGGTGTGGGATTTTTGGGACGACCAAAGGGTGTAGTTGTCGTTCACGAGCTTCGAGGTCAGCGAAGCGCCCTCGGAAATCTTGACTTCCATTGCGCCCTCGGAAATCTTGACTTCCATTTTGCCTTTAATCTGTGGCTCGTGTGAGCTTGCGCCTTGGGATGCGTGCGTGTAAGCACTGACCTTTAAAACTATTTCCGAGACGGTTTCGCGGTCTTCGAGAGTTACGAAACCGTTGATGGACGCGTGGCGTCCGTAGGTAGGGAGCTTTGCATTCTCCTCCTGTTCAGTCAGGACCACCGCGTCGCGCCCGGATTTGGCGATGTAGTTCCCTGTTGGACGTGACAGGCGCGTAGTACGGCCCGGAGTGTGCTCCACCCTCTGCTCATCGTGAGCCGGGTCAGGAGAGTACGATGGCACTGCAGGTGAAGGTGAATACGGGGGGAGCACTGAGCTGCTGGCCACTAGCGCTAAAAATGTGGCCATGGACGGAACGACTCGGAGTAAGCGGTGCGGAAGCGAAACTGACTCGCATTTAGCAGTCCACCTTTATGTGCTCAGTCAGCCAAGCTATGGATGTGTAAGTCAACAATTCAGGATGGCATCACGAGTTCGCGACTTCAGATAAAACCTTATTATTAAGCTTCCCATCTGATGGCTAAGCCACGTGATGACGAAGCGAGCCTAGAATCTTCGCTGTCTTCTTGGTGTCTTCACGAGACTCTCCTGAAGTCGCCGTTTGCAAGGTCAGAACTCCCACTCCCCTACGCAACCATCTGTTTTTTTTTTTTTTTGGAAATTAGATTCTTCTTGCTTTGTTAAAGTTTCCGTTTTTCATGTCAAGAATGGCAAGTCACAAAGATGTACGGACCTCCGTAGTCGACACTGCCAGTCGTTCGGACCCGGAGGACGTAATCTCTTCGAGTCTAGAAAGAATGAGCCTTTAACAAGCCTTCAACGCTACTCATCCCAATAGGGCATGAAACCGTCCGTAATACGCCAACGGACGCATGATTTACGCCGTATTTTTGTTACGCGACGGCCACACCCGTACGTCAATACTTGCCGAGAGTGGGCAAACGGGACGGGTCCCGTACGTACCGTCCGTTTACGCGTATTTTACGGTTGATGAGTTGAAATTGATTAGAACCCAGATGCAGTTTGTTTCAACTTTGAAGAACCAAGAGAGAACCTTCATTCTCTTTACCAGTGTATGAGGAAAAACTGGTAAGAGAGGCAAAACCCGTTCACAACATAGGTGTGAGAATTTGGTTTACCGACCGGCCCGCCAACCACCTCACCGGGTAATCACGTCGGCAGCGCATATACACTGCTGCCGGTGCTTGGCGAGGAGGTAAAGCATTGCGGCACTCTCCCGGCATTGTCGGCAGATTGATTTCGCTGCTGATTGTGCGTACAGTTGCGTACCCGTAAATCACGCGTAAACGGCCGGTCACGGGGGACCCGTATACAGCCTATCCCGTACCGTCACTGTACCGTCCGATGTCGAGCCAATCTCGTCGACGGTACGGGGACGTAACCGTTTTTATGGGCCGTATTTCCGTAAAAAATACGGGGCGGTTTCATGCCCTAATCCCTAGGTGCCCTTCACTGACCTTTCTGTGAGTTCTTCAACTTGAAGTCGAGGGAGCCTTCCATATATGAAACTTGTAACTTGTAAGACCTTCGCCTGAACCCTCATTGGAAGCTGGGCGTTGGGCGTCGATGAAAAACGGGGTGGCGGCGGTTGATTAGTACGCGAGGATCTAGACTCGCAAACAGCCCTACGTTGAGTAACAGTAAGATTAATAGTTTGCAATTTATTTCAGACGAATCGGACGAAGATTGAGCGAGAGAAAAAAAAAAGACCAGGGTCATTCGAACGTAGATTAATCCCAACGCCTTTAACGCAAAGTTGATTACGAGCCTAGCGAGGATCGTTATACAACTTATAGCGTCTGTCTAGAAAGACTGGTTGCCAATTAGTGAGTCGGATATCTGATCTGATCTAATCAATTATCTAATCTTATCTGTGGCTCCAGCCAATAATTCGTCGAAAGTGATTTGAACATGATATCCACGTCCGAAATTTTCGTGGCTTGCATGTCTCTTCTTGGATTTGTCTTTTCGAGTTCAGTCCACGAGTTTCAGGTCGGTAGCGCAAACTGGCGGAACCAGATGCGGGGACCTCGGTCACTACGTTTCCTCAGACTCGGAGTGCCGTCTAAAAGTTTAAAGGGCTGTTGATGGCTCCGACATTGGGCCACAGCAACAGCAACATCGAACTTCTCTACAATAGCCCCCGCAGAACAAGCGACATCCTCGAATACTAGTGGTGATGGAGTCGGGTTTTCACATATGAGGTTACTGTCTGGGATGTTAGAAGGCGAATGTGGAGCAGTCGAATTGGCTTGATGGACACCAAAGAAAATTTAGAGGTTCTCCTGAACGTTATTGCGTCATATGAATTTTTGAAGCAGCATTGATGAGAATTTGGGTGCCTTTGGTTCGATTTGGAAGTAACTTCGCCAACTCAAAAGAAAGATCTTTGAACGGGGACTGGTCATATATCTATATTCGGGTGCTTCTTTCCAATTTTTTAGACGCGTCGTTGATTCAGATACAAGTACAAGACAAGTACAGCGAGAAGATACCGATTAGTACAAAATAAGACTGAGGGAAGATAGTTGAGCAATCGGCGCCGGGCAGACTACCACGGTGGGTGGTGGGAAGTGTTTACCACCCGTACCCTCCCTTCCCGTGGTCGCCGCCCTTCCCGTGCCCGTCGTGGTTGTCGTTTCCGCCCTTTCCGTGGCCTCCATCGTGGCCGTGACCCTTGTCATCGTGCCCGCCCTGGTTGTGGCCGTCGCCGTATCCTCCACGGCGGTAGCCTCCGTGCCCGCCATTCTGGTGGCCGTGGTCCTTGCCGTCGTGGTCGTGGTCCTTTCCGTGGCCGCCGTCGTGGTGGTCTTTTCCGTCCTTCCCGCTCTCATACCCGTCGTCGCCTCTCTTCCATCCATATCCACCGCTGCCCTTCCCGTCGTGACCTTTCCCGTCGTGACCTTTGCCATCATGGCCCTTCCCATCGTGACCTTTCCCGTCATGCCCGTGGTCTTTCCCGCCGTGGCCATAGTCGTCTCCACGTCGGTAGCCGCCGTGCACGTCCCCCTTATGGTCGTGACCGTCATCATGGTTGCCGTGGTCCTTGCCATCGTGGTCGTGGTCTTTTCCGTGGCCCCCGTCGTGGTGGTCCTTCCCATCCTTCCCACCTCCATACCCATCGTCGCCTCTCTTCCATCCGTACCCTCCGTTCCCCTTCCCGTGACCATGCCCGTCGTTGTGCCCGCCGCTGCCTACCCCCTTTCCATCGTGGCCTTTCCCGTCATGTCCGTGATCTTTCCCGTCGTGTCCGTGATCTTTCCCGCCGTGGCCGTAGTCATCCCCACGTCGGTAGCCTCCATGGCCATTGTGGTCGTGGTCGTGATCTTTCCCACCGTGGCCGTAGTCGTGGTCCTTCCCGCCTTTGTTGTGTCCATGGCCGTCATCTTTGCCGCCCTGTCCGTAGTCATCGCCGCCGCGCGGGTAGAAAATCGGGCAGCAAAGGTCTTTCTTGAGGCTGTGGCCGTCGGGGCAGTAGCGCCGGTCCGAGCATCTGCCTTTTATGCACGAATGCTCGACGCGGCAGGGGCTGCATCGCTGTCAATGTCTCACGGTCAGCACCTTTATTCCAAGCGAATGCGACGCGTACCTTGAGGTCGGCCTCCGCGTCCCCGGCAAGCGCCGTGGAGGAGAGCGCGAAGAATGCGACGAGGACCGCAATGGTAGCAACGGTGAAACGCATTTGAGAGTGAGGTTGAGGAGGAGTTGACTGTTAAGTGGGGAAGTGCTGGATTGCTGTAGATCGAGGCGGAATAGCGACGCCTTTATACCAGCTTGTTGGATATTAGAGGCTAGATGACGGCGTGTCTTGAGCTGCGCGAGATCCGCCGCGTAAAGATCGAGGTCGGAGCACGAAAACGTTCAGTTGTGTTTGCGGTGTAGCGCGGGCGCCCGCGTGCCGTAGTAGCAAGCCCGTCAGATTTCTGCCAAATATCGCTGAAGCCGTGAAGAGTATTTTTAATCCGCGTAAAGCTGCTGCGCAATGAAAGGGCCGACTTTTCTGTGTTAATTGTCGGGGGTGTGCGGCCAGAGAGGGAAGATTGAACATTGGGGCTTTATTGCGAAGGTGGGCGTGGCCTGTACTATCGGCCGTGGCACTCCAATAAAAATAATTTTCAACTGTAAAATAGTGATTAGCCAGGGTGTGGATAGTAAAAAAAATGGAACCTTGCTTATACCGCTCGGTTTCCGCAGGAGTAACTGGACTTCGGTGTGAGAAATCGAATTCAGAAGCACTCTGGGGATCGGCATGCGCTTTGACCGTAGCTACCTCGAAGGAGTTAAACTGCTGTCAATTCATTTGAGATCTTCACCACACAATGAACTGAATCAAATTACACTGTTGGAAAGTCTTATGAAGCAACAAGGCGATTGGCTGCGGAGTCTACGTGCACCAATCGTTCGCTCCCTGTTACTTCACGAAAGTCTGAATTAAATGGCGTTGTGCTCTAAATCCCAGGATTTCTATCAGCTTTAGCCTGAGACGGATTCCTGAACGCGGTCATGAGTCTGCAGGTATGAAACGGCTCTAGATCCGAACCGAGGTGCGTCTGTCGTGAAGGACACTGCAGCCTGCAATTAAAATACACCAATGATGTCATTACCGCATTCCCAAATATAGCCTGGCCAAGTATAGACTCACTATAACGCGCTTTGATTTATTTATTGCTTTATGCTGCCGGGGTACTGTAATGAGTTTCAAGTATGCAGACGGAGCCAGTCGCATGCAGATATCGCGAATAGATAGAACCATTACACCCTTTGCATCATCGAGGAGCGAGGGCGCTGTGATAAGGGGCATATAACGCAGGCCGGAGAAAGATCGCATGCTTTAGGCTGGGCTGGCAAATCATGTCGCAAGATAATTATATCGGAAGAGTAGGGCTCTAAGAGGGCTGTAAGGACCCGCGGAGCTTTCGAGTAAAGTTTCGTTATTCATCTTTCAAGTTGTCGGATTTCCGAGACTTGAAGTTGAAGTTCACTGCCAGTTTTCACCCGGAGATACATAGCTCAAGGTCGATAGGCAAAAATGAGGAAGGCAGACGCAACACAAAGGGTCCTCGAGGCTTCCAGGGTTGAAATCAAGATGGACGTTCAGGAAGGAAAGAGTTTGTTTGTTCTGGGACTTGCAGCCAAACACAGCACCCGCCAGCTTGACCTGGACCATTTCATGCCACCTGGCCCAGCGTTCAACTGGCTATGTGTTGCATCGTCTGCCTATGATATTCTCGTGCACGTTGCCCGCATAAGAGCCTCCCAGATTGCCTCGGAAGGCGCACTTGCGAACACAGCAAGATGTGTCGCAAAAAATCGGTACAAAGCCGCCCCAGACGCTTCATCAACTCGGGAACGGCGTGAACACTACCCAGTGACCTCAGGGAAAGGATCTCCCGTCGATGAGCTCGCTGACGCGTCCGTTGCGGCTCAAGTCGAGATTCCAGCTTTGGACACCGAAAAGTCACTCAGGACCATGGCAGGACCTTCCGCCCTCCAATACCGCCGTGGAACGGAAGAAGGGTCGACCAGGAATGCGCCCTTGCCGTTGGTGCAACCCGAGGCTACGCCGGTGGTCCCAGGCATTCGGCTACCACCAAAGATGCAGGATGTACCTTTCACTCCACTGGCCGAAACGGACGCTCCTGTAGACCTTTCAGAGGCTCCGGCGAATGAGGACCTTATCCTTCCCGAAGTAATCGAGCTCAAACGCACCTCGGAGGCGAGTCACCTTTCCATGCCGGATATTTTGCCAGCTAATTATCCTGAAAACTTTGAAAAGCCCGCTGGTGGAACTCCGTCAGAGTCTCTGGGGAATTCGGACTTTACATCTGCGGACGTACTGGAACTTGAACGCGGCGGCTTGCCCTTGGAGGTGAATCCATTTTTCTCGTGGCGGATATTTCCTCAGCTAATTATCTCGTGTATCTGAACAGCCCACTGATGACATAGTGACTGTCTCGACGCGCCAGCTTCAGTCTTCGAAAGTGCCCTCATCTCGACTTGCTCGATTATTCCACTACGGCGGTGAGCTACGATGCGGCAATGTGCTAGCGCCAGTTACTGATGGTTTTACTCCAAGGGCTGGCCGCTTCGCTTGGATACGGCGCTGCGTCGGAAATCATCCGCCGCACCGCAAGCCCTGGATCCGAGGGCCCTCAACAGTCTGTCATGATGACAGAAGCCAATATAACACGCCTCGTCTCGAAGCTTTCTCAGATGCGAGGTGCTGCATTGAAGCTCGGTCAATTCCTGAGCATCCAGGGTAAGTTTCGCCTCGTCTCTCTTTAGGTTATTCACGAGAGGCAATCTAGATACGCACGTCCTACCCGCTGACGTGGACAAAATATTCCGACGGGTTCAAGACAGCGCGCACTACATGCCTGATTGGCAAATGGAGGTCAGTCAAAGATCCACGCCCTCTTCGTTGCTGATACGCTCTCCCAGCAAGTTCTGAGCAGCGGCCTCGGGCCCGAATGGGAGCGCCTCTTTACGTCTTTCGACCGCGTGCCTTTCGCTGCCGCCTCCATCGGCCAGGTGCACACCGCGACCCTCGCTGCGGAGGTCTCTCCCACCGGCGCACCCGCACGCGTCGCGGTGAAGATCCAGTTCCCCAACATCGCCAACTCGATAGCGAGCGACCTGGGGTACATCAGCCTCCTCCTGACCGCGGGGCGGCTGCTGCCCAAGGGTCTCTTCCTCGAGCGCACCATGCAGGTTCGTTCCCCGCCCTAAATCTCCTGGGTCCCGACTAACTGTCCGCGCAGGTGATGAAGGCGGAGCTCGCCGACGAGTGCGACTATACGCGCGAGGCCGGGTTCCTCCGCACATTTGGCGCTCACCTGGGCGGCGATTCGCGGTTCACGGTGCCGTGGGTATGGGACGGGAGCACGGAGCGTGTGCTCGTGATGGAGCATCTCGACGGGACGAGCGTCGGCGCCGTTCGGCTAGACCAGCGCGACCGCAACGACGTGCGTCCCCTGCTACCCTTGACTTCCCATCACCCTCCTGACGCCGGGACCCAGATCGCTGCGCGCATCATCGAGCTGTGTTTGAAGGAGCTGTTCGAGTTTCGCCTGATGCAGACGGACCCGAACTGGTCGAACTTCCTGTGGAACGCGCGCACGCGGCGCGTGGAACTGGTAGACTTTGGCGCGACGCGCGCATACTCTAGGGAGTTCATCGACGGCTGGCTACGGCTCCTGCAGGCCGCTGCGGCGGACGACCGCGCCGCGTGCATCGAGCAGAGCTTGAAGCTCGGGTACCTCACGGGCAAGGAGAACCAGGTCTGTGCGTTCCTCCGGTCATAGCAGCCGCCACTGATATGGCCGCAGGTGATGCTCGATGCGCACGTCGATACGATGACGCTCCTGGCGACGCCATTCAAGCCTGGGACGCCGCAGCCATTCGCGTTTGGGCAGGGCACGGCGTGGGCGGACGCTACCGCGCAGATCCGCGCTCAGATCCCTGTGATGCTGCAGCATCGCCTGACGCCGCCCCCGCAGGAGACGTACAGTCTCAATCGGTGAGTCCCACCTGTGGTTTGGCGGCGCACTGGATTACTGACCCCTACGCAGGAAACTGAGCGGGGCGTTTCTGTTGGCGGCGCGTCTAGGCGCCACGGTAGACACGCGCGCGATCTGGGATAGAGTCGTGTCGAAGTACGAGTTCACGACGTAACAAGAATAAGTAGTCTAATGGTATTTGTCTCCCAAAAAGGCAATGCTATGTACTTCTCTGCTTCGTCATTTCCACATCTTCGCCCTCGAACAAGCACGAGACAATTTGGCTCTCGGATGAAGGAGATAAACACGCAGAGGTCATAGACACCATCAGTGCCTCGTTGCACTCTCTTCTTCTGTTTCAAGTTGCAGCCTGCGCAAAACGTGATGCGTGGGTCTGATAATCGCCGCTCGAACACAACGTGGCTTCGGGCCTTCGTCTTTGACCTCCATCATCCCTCTCTTCAAACTCCTCATGCCCCCCGCTACACAGATGCCATGCGCGGTCTGCCGCACACTTTCTTCTACTCGGTGCTCCCAATGTAGCACAGCGTACTACTGCAGCAGCGCACACCAAAAGGCGGTGAGTATTGCTTCACGTAGATGGATATCCAATGCAAGTTCCAGCACTGGAAAGTCCACAAAAGCATGTGTCTCGCACCAGCGGTGCCTCTACCCGACATAGTCAAAACTCGCGCAGAAGCTGAGCGCGACGGAGACAATAAATTCGTCGTCGACGCGATCCTCCTCCCATTCGACAGCGAGATCCCTCGCTTCGTCAAGCTCGTGTGCACCGTACACACCGAGCCGAACGATGATGACGACTTCGCCGTCCGACACCAGCCGGAACTGGGTCCTTATCTCAGTCTGGGGTCCTACACATTTTTTCAGTCCATGGATATCTCGACGATGGGGTTTGGTGGCCCGCCTCTTGGTTACACGCTGTGTATCCGGTGCCGAGATACGTTCCTCGTGGACGGGTCGAAAACCAACCAGTCGATCGTCAAGTTGACGAAGGGGAAGACGTCACAGGAATGGCGCGGAAACCTTATTGCCTACCGGGTTGACGAGCCCAGGGAGACAGTGGTGAAATGCAAGGATGCCAAGGCGGAGGATCTCGCGGCGCTGGCGGCATACTTTGTGGGTTACGGAAAGAGGTCGAAGAAATTGGGCAGATAAAATCGTGCGCTTCCCTGTTCGTTACACTACAGCGGGATTGATCATTTACGCGCCAGCTTCGAATGAAGTTTTTGTACTACTACCTTTGTAGCTACGGTATCTCAGACCTGGACCAAATGTCAGCTTTCTATATACCATCCTTACCTCCTGGCGCAGGACAGAAACAATGTAAATAAGGCGCTCACGTATATGATTTGATCAGCCCCGGGCATGGTATCGCGAAATAAAAGATGGCAGGCCGGAGATTATTTGCGCTCGAATGAAGAGTGATGAATTTATGTCGTGTTGCGGTTGTAGCTTCGTCTTGAGCAACCCACCCCACTCTGTGGGGCTGCCTACGTTGTTGTGAATTTGAAGGACGAGTTGACGACGCCCGGAAGAAATGCAGGATATATTCAATTATTTTTGGGATTATGTAATAGTTACTTTCTACTTGGCGGTCGGCGGACGGCGTTGAAGCCGCGCCGCATACGTGTGGGACTGATGAGAGTGGGGGTAGGCGGGTCTAAGCCTTTTTCCGCGACTCTTCACGTTTGGAATAGATCATGTCCGTGAAGGGCCTGTGGGGGAGGGATACCATGTCGTCAGTGTGGCACGAGAGAAGAGAAAACGACGCACCCTTCAAAGCGCAGCGCAATCACGTAGATGATGTACACGTAGAGGGTAATGAACAGCCCCGCAGGCCGTTCGTACCTTTATCTATCGTTAAATTCTGTCAAGAGCAAATGCCATCGAGTCGACGCACCACAGCGCGGTCGCGGCGAACGACATGGTGCTTCCCACGTACATCGGGTCCCGCAAGACGTTGAAGGGGAAACCCTCGACGCGGTGGTCCATGAGGATGCCGAAATAGTCGCCCAGGAAGGTCCCAGTAACGCCCAGCGCCCACGTCGACGTGACGACGAAGATCTGGCCTAGAGAGAAAAGGACCGCAGGCACGACGGTGTCGAAGGGCGCGGGAAGCATCGCGCGCTGCGGCTGGTCGCCCAGGGCGCGGTGATACCTGTCGTAACGCGTACGCATTCAATCCCGCACAAAACACGCGTCGTAAAATACTTACAGCGAGTCGCGGAACATGCCAAAGGAAAATATCATGACCGCGAGGAAGTAGCACCCATAGCGCGCGTTTCCCCCGAACACGCGGGTGATAGTCTTGTTCCTGTACTCTACAGCCCGAGTCAGAAAGTGTGGCGAAATTCTGCTTCTGGCTGCGCACCATTTTGGGCCACGATGTTCCAGGCGATGGGGTTGAATAGAATGGAGACCAGGGAGACCAGTAGTGAAGTCTGCGTAAAGTCTACCAGAGAATCCGGCGATACCATGGTCACCGTTGTGGAAGAAGGAGAAAAAAGATGCCCACAGCACTGCCACACGGCCCTGCCAGTGACTGCAGCCAGCCAAACTGCAGCTAGAAGTAACCTCGAAAGATCCTCAACGTCCTTCAGCAGGGCTCATTACACTTATAGAACATCGGAGGAGGATACTGGGAGCTATTCGTGAATCAAGGACTTCTCGCGACGAATGAAAAGGAACCGATTTCTATCCCCCCGTTCTCCATACGTCCGTCTCCATCCGACCAAGACCACTGCGACGCCCGGGCCGCCGTTGACTCTCGTTGACTCCGCGGCTTCTATATATCAGCTATGGGAAGGGTTAGATGATTTGCCGGCTGCGCCGTCATTTATTCTTAACCTTGAATTCAAGCATCTCCCGCGGCTGGCAAGCTCTGGCAAGTTGACTTGTTCTGTATTCAATCCGTCAGGTGAGCCTCGTCCTTGTCAATGTATTATGATTTCCGACGGCCTGCAGTATGATCATCATCGCTTTTCGGTGTCACCCAGTCATGCTGATGGGCTGTTCACCTTTTAGCGCTCGTCTCTTAACAGGCTATCCTGACCGCCACCGTCGTTATCCCACTCTCGCTACCTACCTCCTCCGTCGTATTTATGACGGCTAAATGAGCTTTCTTCAAGCCCCCAAGGCCCCATCTGACCAGCTGCGGCGCGACAGCGCCCGCATTCTCCCGCGGCTCAACCTCATCATCGAATTCCGCCCGTGGCTCGAGCACGCTAAATACTCGAAACGCACCACCTCGACCGTTGCTCTCCTATGGGAGACATTCGCCCTGGGCGCCTCGCTGGCCACCCTCCTCAATCTCCTCGGCTCGCCCCCGCCCCGCGACCTCCACATCGACCCCGACAAGTCCGACCTCGAACTCGGGCTGCCGCACCGCGAAAAGTACTTCACCAACTTTATTCAGCGCGTCCAACTGCTGGAGCTGCAGCAAAAGATCCCGTACGGCGAGGTCCTGCGGGTGCGTTCCTCCCATCTTATGAGGCACTCCCTCTCGCAGTCCCTCTCTGACCCGCGAGAACGCAGGTCCAAGATCTCTTTGGCGGCACCAACTCGGGCTTCGCGAAGGTATGTCTATTTCGGGAGGAGCGGAGGGACCTCGATTAACCCGCCGCGCAGGTCCTCAAAACGGTCGAGCGCGTGCTCAACGCCCTGCAAAACTCGTACTTCCCGGGCCTGTTCGTCCTCCCGGCCGACGCATCGATGCAGCGCGCGGCGTGCGTGCGCGAGCTGCTCGACACCGAGCGGGCGCACGTCGCGACTCTGCGTATGACGGGCGTGAGTAGCGAGCTATGTCTGTCTGATATGCGTTGCTGATGATAGATGGATGCGAACAGGACTCTGCCGAGCTGCTCTCGGAGGGGACGGCGCCGACGAACCCGTGCTTGGAGTGCCTCATCGTCAACCGCGCGGTGCTGAGGCAGTACCACGACCGCGTCCTGCAACTGCTCGAAGACGCTGCGAGCACGCCGTTGGTCGAGGCCTGGGAGCAGATCTTTGCCTTCGAAGTGAGTTGCGCGTTGCTCTATAGCTGGGACCGTGATTGAGGATTGTACAGGACAATGCCCGTAAAAACGCCGTCGGCGCGTACCGGTCGATATGCGCCAATTATCTGGAGCTGGCAGACGTCTTGCAGCGATATTTGGATGATTCACAAGTACGTTGTCCATCACGATCACTGGCAGTTCCTTTTTAATCCCACATCAGCCACTTCTCGCCAGCCACGCTCAAATCCTCTTGAACAACGTTTCCGTTCTTTTAACACGCACTTCAACCTATTCATCTCTGCTCGAGGTACGTACTCATCTTCCCTATAAAGCCTAATCTAACAGACGCATCCAGAAAATCCTGTCCGTTACTTCACCCACGGAGTCTCCCACCTACGACTCTCTCTGCGTGGCCGTCTTCCAGCTGCAGGAGACGTCCGAGAACCTTGACGAGATGGGCCACCTCCTCCGCACAATGCGCTCCGCCCGCATCTTCAAAGGCCGCGCTTTCACCTGGCGCGCGGACATCGACCCGAGCGAGCTCGGCCCGCTCTTCCTCGACGACCTCCTCGCCGTCGACGCCTCCGGTTCCATGCGGTACGCGGTCTTCCTCTTCGAGATGATGCTCCTGTGCTGCACCGAGGGCGTCGCGGACAAGCGCCAGGAGGACGAGGAGCCCTACCCGTACCCGGTCAGAGCCTGGGACCTTGGCCCCGCCCTCCGGCGCACGACGCCCCTCAACCTCGTGCACGCGATCCCGGCGCAGCGCCTCCGCCTCCTCCGCCTGTCCGATTCTGGTGCGTATGCAGCTCCCGGTGCACGGCACTAGCTCATTTGACTTGACCCAGACGCTTTGAGCTCGAGTGGCTGGACGAGGACAACAAGGCGCGCACGCTCGAGTTCTACACGACGTCCACGGAGCAGTACGACCAGTGGCGCGCCGCGCTCGAGATGTTCGTGCCCTCGGTCTTCCACGCCTCGCCCTCGGAGCGCAGCTCCCTCGACGGCGAGGAGCAAGGCATCCTCTCAGGTACGGCGCTCTCTCCCCCTCTCTTACACGGCTCCAGACGCTTACACACTTTCAGAAGACGAAGACGCCGGCGGGCGGCGCCGCTCGCACGCGCGCTCGTGGAGCCTCATCGCGCGCAAGGGCCCGCGCTCCGAGTCGTCCTCCCTCCTGCGCCAGGAAGGCATTTCCAGCGACCAGGAGTTCCTCTTCAGCCCGAACCTCCTGCCGCGCTTCTTTGGCGCGGGCTCGCAGGACGTCAGTCCGCTCGCGATCAACACCACCTTCCCGCGCAGCAACCTCGCCACAGGCGAGGCGCTGGGCTTCGAGGGCCCGCCGACGCCGCCACCGGATTCCGAGCCGTGTGCGTGCCCGTCCGTGCGCGCGCGTATGTTCGTGCTGTGCTAATCGTGATTTCGTCGATGTAGATGTGGAGGCCGACCCGGCGATGCTACTCGATTTGACGGGCCAGGTTCAGCGAGAGGGAAAGTGCGCGCTTTTAGCAACAGGTATTTGGGGTTACGCTGACTGGGCCGTAGTTACCCACAGGCGCACGGAGGTTTCGCCGACGTGTGGAAAGGCGTATGGGACAGACAGCCAGATCGATGGGTACTTTGCCTCGCGCTCTCGCACACCACCCCGCTGATCGTCCTGTCCTCCAGGTCGCAATCAAAGTCCTGCGCTCGCGGCTGGACGACCCGCAGATGGAGGCCAAGATGAACAAAGTTTGTGCATTCTACTACGTTTTGCGAATATCGTTCTGACTGTGGGCCGTAGCGCCTCGCTCGCGAGCTGGGGGTGTGGAAGCGCCTGGACCACAAGCATGTGCTGAACCTCCTGGGCACCGTCTCCGACTTTGGGCCGTACGACTCGATGGTGTGCCCGTGGCTCGAGCAGGGCAGCGTATCGAAGTACATGGAGCGCCGCGGCGACATCCTTTCCATGACGGACCGCCTGCAATTGGTACGCTCGCCACCCAGTGTGCGGTGTTCTATACTGACCACGTTCCCTAGCTTTGCGAGGTTGCGGATGGGCTGCACTACCGTGCGTTTCCGTGTCTTTGCGTGTTTGAAGCTTAGCTAACGGAATTGTAGTGCACGAAAACTCGATTGTGCACGGCGATCTGACGGGGGTGAGCTCTCTCCATCTTGTCTTAAGGTCACGATACTCATCCTACCCTGCAGTCCAACATCCTCATCGATGACGAAGGCAAAGCGCGGCTCTGCGACTTCGGGCTCTCGAGCATCGTCGTCGAGTTCTGCGGCACCTCGTCGCTGACGTCCTGCATCGGCGGCGCGGTGCGCTGGGCTGACGCCGCGCTCTACAGCCTCAGCACCGACGATGACGCCGCCCAGGACACGCCCGCCATCACCACGCGCAGCGACATCTACTCCTTCGGCTCCGTCACGCTCGAGGTAAACCCGCTCTCCCCATCTGTCCATTCCATCTCCTGACGCGTGGCGTACTTTGCGTAGATCCTCTCCGGGCGCATCCCGTACCACTACGTGCGCATTGATTTCTCTCTCGCTATGGTATGAAACATCTTCTTACTTACATTCTCCAGGTACGCACGGACGCGCAGGTCGTCATCGAGATCCACAAGGGCAACAAGCCACGGCGCCCCGCGCAGTCGTTCGTCACGGACGCGCAGTGGGCCTTCATCCAGCGCTGCTGGGCCGCGGACCCCGCCGCGCGCCCCGACAGTGCGGAGGTCGTGCGCGCCATCGGCGCGCTGCACCGCGCGAGCTTGGAGTTCCGCCGGCACACATACTAGGCGGTCCATCCGCGGGGCCTTGGTGTTATCATTATACATACGGTATTATCGCGCCGCGGGAAGGGTGGCGTGGGGGGATGGGGCCGGAGACGAGGAGGCCCCGCACATTCGTTTAGCTTTCATTTTCGCATTCGGTGGGGCTTGTCTCAATTACGCGTATGAACCTGGAATTTAGACCATAATGTAGCAATAATCCATCTGTAGGTCATGTATTCTGTACGTCGTGCTGCAAATGTATGTACACGGCTTTCATCGATTATACAGTTTCGCAAGCACTCAATCCGTAGTACATGAGGATGGTTGGGGTAGCGCAGTGGATGTATACTATGGATAAGGGAATGAAGAAACAGGAAAAGATAATATATGACAAAAAACACAGGTAGCCTACACTTCCTCCGCTCCGAACCACCCCACACTATATATAAAACAAATCGAGCAAGCAGCAACGACAAGACGAGGAAGGGCGTGATCACAGGCGCTTGAGCGCCTTCTTCCGCTTCTCTGCCCCGCTCGCTGCGCCACCGGTCGCCGCGCGCTTGACGGCCTTGGTGCCCGTCGGCACGCTCGCTGGGACAATGCCGACGCTGAGGCCGACGTTCGCGTCGGCGGTGCCCAGCGGTGAGGGTGAGGGCGAGATGTGGCGGTCCTTGCCCATGAGCGCGAGGCCGTCGTTCTCGCCCGTGCCGAGGTGCGGGGATGCGTTGGAGCCGGGGGACGACTTGAGGGGGATAGCGTGCGTTTGCGGGGGCGGCGGCGCGGGTGAGGCGGATTTGCGGGTGATTATGGGGAGGGTGAAGGCGGGTGCGGGCGTGGGTGTCGGCGCGGGTGCTTTTGCCGGGGGCGCGGGGGAGGCGGAGGTAGAGGGAAGCGGGGAAGTCGAGTCGCCGGATGACGCGGGGGTGTCGAATTCTACGGGCCGTACTCTGGGGGTGGCATGCACGCTCGTTATCAGCTTCGCGCGGCTGCAGTAGCTGCCGTAGTCCTCCAGCAGCAGCTTGCCCGCCTCCTCGTCCAAAGCTGATTCCGGATTCGGGTAGATCAAGAGGCACTTGACGGTGACCAGGATGTGCTCGAGCCCGTATGTCGCCTTCCAGTCCTTCTTGAGGGTATTAACACAGATCTCCCCGGCATTCGAGACGTTAGGGTGGAAGATCTTGGTAACGAGCCGGCCTAGGTAACAAAGCTCGTTTGTTAGGATCACGCGTGGAATTCGCAAAGTCACCGACATTTGGGTGGCGCGGCGGGGAACTCTTCCGTGAACGTGAACTTGACCTTGAAGTAGCCACCGGCGTACGGTGTTCCCTCTAAACATCTTGGTCAGCCCTGTCTCGGCTGACGCGTAAGTGCACCCACCAGGCCCCTCGATGATCCCCGTAAGGTCCAGCATGTTATCTTCACTGGTTTGGACGCGAATACCCTCGGGCGGTGAGTTTTTGAGCTGGGTTATTTCCCGCATGAGACGGCGCATGACGGTGGGTGGAAGAGACTGCAAATATTCGTCAGAATTAGACCAAATGAGCGGCAAAAAGAACAGAGCAATTACCATTGGAGTTTATAAGAAGGTGAAGGGTGATATTAAGGGCAAGGGTCTCGCAGGACGACGCTGGATAAGCGAAAGTGGTTGGTTCAGGACCAAGTGAAATGAAAACATGCGCAAACACAAGGCATGCAAACATGTGCAAATAAAAGCACTGCCTCTGCGATTGACATTGTCCGGCTTCCTTCAAAGAACCCAGCAGAATATCCTGTCCGAAAACACTCACTGGCCTGATCATCGATATCTCTTCGTCATCAGGGTGAAATTATCTGATTCATAATTCTGGCCTGCCACTGGCATGGATTCCGTTGGGATTTCCCGAGTTTCCCCAAATCCACGGCAGACCGAAAGCCGGCTTTGTGTTCGAGTTCCGTCTTGCCTGCGCTCATCGTCAGCGTCGAGTTATTTGAGGGCGACATCTCCCTGGAAGGCTCGCCAAAACCCTACTACTTGTCATCCGATTCTCGGACTGCCAACTGTCTCACCTCCCGAGATTTTTTGGAGGCTGGCAATTAAGTGGATTTGTGGGAGGGATTCCTCCCATAATTTACCTAAGTGTTGGAATAGGTCCATGATCCTCCTCCACATGTACATTGCACTTCAAGGCCTTCTTCGAAACCTCTCCAAAACTTGAGCGAGAGTTTCAGGGATGACATGAATCACCCTGTTTCCGTCCTGTCCCTCACTCAAGGCAAGTTCATTCAAGTTATGAAAAATATTTCCTCAACCATGATCTGACCGCATGCAGCCCGATAAAACATCCCATCACGGATCTTAGCAAACGGGTCATTCTCCGCCGTGATGATCTCGGGAATCTCGAGCCGCCCCTGGATGAAACGCGTGAAATTCCCCCGCAAGGTGTGCGCCATTTTCCCGTCGACGAACCAGGGCGTGGAAGGCACCCACACCATATCCTTCGGCGTCGGACCTGCACCCGAGCCAGAACTGTCATCCGCGCGAGAATTTGCGCCGCATGAGAGGGACACGCGCCGTGATAACGTATTAGAACACCTCATTGGTGGTAGCACGTTCGCCGACGACGCCGACGACTGCACACGGACATCACGTACCTAGCCTTGGGCCCCGGCTGCACTGAACACGATTTCAGAATGCGGCTCGCCCCGTCCAAGTCGGGGAACGGACCTGCGTTTAGACGGACAGCTCGTCAATGCGCTGGACGGGCAGGAGATGGGTGGCAAGAAGGGGAGAGCGGGGAGCATCCATATGATGAGCTCGAAGGGGTTGACGCTTGACTCCCTGCGGCTGTTATAGGAGACTCGGTGGGTGTGAGTAGGAAGCTGCATTACTGTTAAATAGTACGGGACAGAACGAAGGCAAGGTCGCTAAATTATTATTTATCACTTGCAACATTGCATATTTATTCCTCCGGCCTTAATTTCCGAGGTACAACCCAAGCTAGAGATTCCCCAATTAATTATTTCACTCGTTTTACTTGCACGAGCTGCGAATTGCCATGTGATTGGAATAGAAAGTTGAACATTGTCAGAACAACCGGAAGGCAACCGTGGGAGTGCTGACACATGTACCGCAATCGGATCATCTCGGCAATCAATCGTGTTCTTCCTCCCGCCCGAGTCGACTTTGTTTCTACGTCTATAGCTGAATTGCTTCTTCCATAAGAAGTCTTTGACGAGCCTCACGGGTCCTCGGCGCACTTTAGGACACCACTAATTCGGAAGCCGCTCCTAAATCGAGATGGGTTACAAGTCAGCGCTAATTCCTGAAGGCCTCGCCGCCCTCCGAGAGGCAATGCAGTGAGTTGACCTCTTTACGAGCTGTCAAGGCCATCGCTCGCCGCGGCGACTGTACTCGTCTGCCATTTAGACAGTACTAGCATGCCGCCTAATTAATACAGACTGACAAAGCAATAAATCAAAGCGCTCTATAGTACATCTATACTGGGATCACCCATTTCGGGATACATACTTACGCTGCTGACTTCACAATTGCGCTGTTTAATGAAGACTGAGCTCCCTCACGACGGGTCGGGGCTTGAGTCCTGCCGTGTGTATGTACCCCATGACTTGGTGCGCACATTCAAAAATGCGCCGCAGGCTAAAGCTGATAGAAATCCTGGATTTTTAGAACACATGGCCATTTAATTCAAACGTTCGTTGAGTACTAGTAAGTAAGGTATTGGCTACTATTGGAGCGACTGGATCCATCCGCTGACTACCCCGTTGCTTTAAGAAAGCACTAATGGTGTAACATGATGCAGTTCATTATGTGGTGAAGATCTCGAATGAAATGACAGCAGTCTAACGTTTGGAGGCGCTACGGTCAAAGCGCATGCCGATCCCAATGTGCTTCGGAATTCGGTTTCTCACACCGAAGTCCAGTTACTCCTGTAGAAATTGAACGGTGTAAGCAAGGTTGCAGTTTTAACTATCCATACTTAGCTAATCACCGTCTCGTAGAGTTCAAAATTGTCCATTTTCTTGGAGTGTACGGCCGGTACAGGCCGCGCCCACCTTCGCAAGGCCCCAACGTTCAATCTTCCCTCTCTGACCGCACGCCCCCGACAATTAACGCACGAAAGTCGGCCATGTAATTTAGCTCCCAAAATGAAACGTCAGATGCTTAAGAAACGCGCAGCAGCTTTACGTGGATTAAAAATACTCTTTCACGGCTTCAGCGATATTTGGCAGAAATCTTACGGGCTTGCGACTACGGCACACGGGCGCCCGCGCTACACCGCAAACACAAAGGAACGTTTTCGCGCTCCAACCTCGATCTTTACGCGGCGGATCTCGCGCAGCTCAAGGCACGCCTTCATCTAGCCTCTAATATCCAACAAGCTGGTATAAAGGCGCGCCATTCCGCCTCGATCTTCAGCAATCCAGCTCTTCCTCATTCAACAGTCAACTCCTCCTCAGCCACCTCGTTCTCAAATGCGTTTCACCGCTGCTACCATTGCGGCCCTCGTCGCAGTCTTCGCGCTCTCCTCCACGGCGCTTGCCGGAGACGCGGAGGCCGACCTCAAGGTACGCGTCGCATTCGCTTGGAATAAAGGTACTGACCGTGAGGCATTGACAGCGATGCAGCCCCTGCCGCGTCGAACACTCGTGCATAAAAGGCGGATGCTCGGACCGGCGCTACTGCCCCGAGGGCTACAGCCTCAAGAAAGACCTTTGCTGCCCGATTTTCTACCCGCGCGGTGGCGATGACTACGGACACAACAAAGGCGGAAAGGACCACGACCATGGCCACGGTGGAAAAGATCACGACCACGACCACGACCACAATGGCCATGGGGGCTACCGACGTGGGGATGACTACGGCCACGGCGGGAAAGATCACGGACACAACGGGAAAGGCCACGATGGAAAGGGGGTAGGCAGCGGCGGGCACAACGACGGGCATGGTCACGGGAAGGGGAACGGAGGGTACGGATGGAAGAGAGGCGACGATGGGTATGGAGGCGGGAAGGACGGGAAGGACCACCACGACGGGGGCCACGGAAAAGATCATGACCACGATGGCAAGGACCACGGCAACCATAATGACGGTCACGACCACAAGGGGGACGGGCACGGCGGCTACCGACGTGGAGACGACTATGGCCACGGCGGGAAAGACCACGGGCACGACGGGAAAGGTCACGATGGGGAGGACCATGATGGCAAAGGTCACGACGGGAAAGGTCACGACGGGAAGGGCAGCGGTGGATATGGATGGAAGAGAGGCGACGACGGGTATGGGGGCGGGAAGGACGGAAAAGACGGAAAGGACCACCACGACGGCGGCCACGGCAAGGACCACGACCACGATGGCAAGGACCACGGCCACCAGAATGGCGGGCACGGAGGCTACCGCCGCGGAGGATACGGCGACGGCCACAACCAGGGCGGGCACGACGGCAAGGGTCACTACCACGATGGAGGCCACGGAAAGGGCGGAAACAACAACCATGACGGGCACGGGAAGGGCGGTGACGACGGGAAGGGAGGGTACGGGTGGTAAACACTTCCCACCACCCACCGCGGTAGTCCGCCCGGCGCCGATTGCTCAACTTTCTTCCCTCAGCCTTATCTTGTACTAATCGGTATCTTCTCGCTGTACTTGTCTTGTACTTATATCTGAATCAATGACGCGTCTAAAAAATTGGAAAGAAGCACACGAGTCCGGCTATATGACCAGTCCCCGTTCAAAGATTTTTCTTTTGAGTTGGCGAAGTTACTTCCAAATTGAACCAAAGGCACCCAAATCCCCATCAATGCTGCTTCAAAAATTGGTCTGACGTTTAATAACGTTCAGGATAACATCTGAATTTCTTCCGCGGCGACGCCTTTTTCCAGATCGACAGACAGAACTCCGAGGAAACCAGAAGTATTCGCGCCAACTGGCTGTTTCCACTGCCGACCCGACAGAGCTGTTCAACGCATTGTGCAGAGCTTAGGTGAAAATCAGACAAAAAATGCGAGCCACGAAATATCGGATGTTGATGCCATGTTGAACTCAAAATTTCAACATCGTTGATTTCAAGATCGTGTGGTTTAAAAGTTGACTTTCCCAGGCTGCACGTGGACCTGGCAAACATGGGCAAATAACCACCTCAACCGATGATGATGCGCCCTCGATATTCTCTGGCAACCAGCTGGGACAGAACGATGGCTAGCGCTGACATCCTAGTCCCATCCGCGGTTGACGAAAAAAGCCTAGCCGGCCGCTGGCCCCGGGCCATCGTCTACGAGCAAGACGAGCTTTCAAGCTTCAAGTTCAAGCCCTCTCCAACCAATCTGAATCACTTTCAAGACGGCCAGATCTCTGGAAAAGAATCCTCGTGCCCAGTCTTTGTTCCGTCCCGCGTGGAATATAACCTCTTCCCCGCAATGCAAGATCGCCGCTTGCGGCGGCGACTGTCTGCGCCAACTTGAAGTCACCGGCTGCCAGCCTGCCATTCAGAACTGTCGTGTCTAGGCAATGTTGTTCGCTACCTAAGCAACGCAAGCAACGCAGCATCTCAACGCAATGAATCAAAGCGTTCTATAGTATAAGCACCCGTTTAGGAATACGCCGCTTCATAATTGCGTTTATTAACTCAAGCTGTCCCGGACTCAGGACCAGGTGCGGACGTTCTGAAATGCTTCTCAGGAGAAATCTGATGAAACTCCTAGGATGAAGAGCAGAGAGCTGACTCATTTGAATGGCTGATTATCCGTTCGCTTTCACGGAATTCGGAACTTGTGCAGGTCATTGCGTGGCGGGCGGTTCACAGCTGTTTCCAAAGACACTAGCAATTTCCAAGGTGATTACGGTCTAAGCGCATGCCAAGCCCATCGTTCTTCTGACTCCTCTTAGACCGACCTTCATTGAACACTAGTATAAGTAAGGTTCCAGTTTAATTGTCCGCAATTGACTGGTAATTGGTTTCCTAGTACGAGCCTCTTGGCATACCGAAACTCAGGCGCGCCGACCTGGCGACAAAAATGAGGTTCAATAGTAACTCTCTGAATGTCCATATGTTCCCCACAGCTGGTTCGAGAAAGCCACCCGTTCAATTCAGTTCCCAGATTACATAAGGACAAGAATTCCGGAGGCGTCGGTAAGTCTCTGCAGATATACGCACGTTTACGTCCGAATATCCCCTCTTTCAAACCCACAGCTGCCAGCTTGTGCACTTATGACGAAAACGCACGCCGTCTACGCCGTGTGCCTCAATACAGGTTGAATATCGCCGCTCTAGAAATTGAATCCGCTTCAATACTTCCGCTTCCATGTCGAATGGATCTCACAGTTCAAACTCTTTCATCTACCCTCCAATATCTACCCCAGCTGGTATAAAAGTGGGCCCATTTCGCCCTGATCCTCAGCAATTCAGCTCTTCCTCACTTACCAGCCCAATCATCCTCATCCTCCTCACTCTCAAATGCGCTTCACATCTGCTACCGTTGCGGCCCTCCTCGCCGTCTTCGCGATTTCCTCTGCGGCTGCGGTCCCCGTAGACGCGGAGTCGACCACGACCACAAGGTAAGCGTTGAGCCCGACTTATTTAACGACACCTAACATGATGCGTCGATAGCGATGCAACCCCTGCCGAGGACTTCCGGGGCGGCTATGGTCGCGGCGGGAACCACCACGGGCATGGGTTTGGCCACGGCGGGCACAACCACGGGTTTGGCCACGGGCACGGGCACGGGCACGGAGGTTATGGCTACGGAGACCATGGGGGATACGGAGGCTACGGCGGCTATGGAGGTTACCGACGTGGAGATTATGGGTATGGTGGTGGACACAACCACGGCGGACACTACGGGAACGACCACGGCCACGATGGGGGGTATGGACATGGGCACGGAAGGGGCGGAAACCACCACGGGCACGGAAACCACGGTCACGGAAACCACGGGTACGGGGGCTACGGAGGGTACGGTTGGTAAATACCTCCCCAAGTCATAGTTGCAGTCCGCCTGGCGCAGACCACTCAAGTCTCTTTCCGCGGTTCTATCTTGTACTAATCTGTATCTTCTCTCTGTACTTGTGTTGTACTTGTATCGGAATTTATGACGCGTCTAAATGGCCTGCCGTCCTCAAGTAAAAAAGCGAGTAACCTGTACATACGCCACTTTTTCTCCCCCAATTTTTGTCCTCGACTTGAAATAAATTGCCATTACCTACTCTGTAAGTAGAGCTGGGTATGAGTAAGTCTACCGCAGAGCCTGACCGGCAAGTAATGATGGAAGATATATCTTGACAGTACATATCGATAAAATGACTTTTCTCACCGGCCACTTCAGCATCCTTCGAAAAGGCGTATCAGAACAGATCAGAACCGTATCTAGGGCATCAACCCGTCGCATAAATTTACGCGACGACGGGCCGGACATACGGTTACGCCCCCGTACCGTCTCGCGGATTTGATCAATAACAAACGGCCGTTTTCTGACGGGTTGAAACGGGTTGGCTCTATCTCATCCGTGAGCACTTTTTTTGCTCATCGATGTCTAATAACAGTAAATGGACTGGTTTGTGCAGAAAAACTCTCGTCATGCTCAGCAGTCCTCTGTGAGACATCCACTCACGGGCGTGACGCACGGTGCGGGACATTTACGGGTCCCAAATGGCCGTAACGTATCCGGGGAATTTTCGTACGGCTATGGGCGTATTATTACGCACGGTTTGATGCCCTAGGCGTATCATTTCACTTACGTTGACTTGAGTGGCTCTTGAGTGTCGATTTTAAACTTGTAGACGGCCATCATTCGGCCAGTGATACTATCACTTGTTTCAAGCTCCAGCTCGGCTCCAAGTTCCCACCATCCAACACCGTGAAGCGCGTACACACTAGCCATTTAACAGGCGCGAACCTTAACTAAGAGCCCTTCACGATCCCGACCTTAGCCCGACCATAGATGGGCCGTGAGTCCTCAGGATTTCCTCAAGCCCAAGCCCTAACTATGAGCTACCACCCGACTCCCAACTTTGTCCCAACTTCCAAGCCGGGCTTACGATCCCGAATCGACCCGCACGTCAGATTCACTACCAGTGCGCAATGGTCAAGTCGCCGTGGACAGTAGCAGCTGCTCATCATTGATCGCTGCGACCTATTAAAAAGACCACCGTGAGTAATCAGTTCTCTCTTGACACCCACTAGCACCCTCTACAGCGCCAATGGAACTGTGCGATGGATCTGCTGCGTTCGATTTCGGCGACGCGTGTGTGCGAAGCTCTTGGAGTGCTATACTGCCCATTCTCGCCGTGGTGGCGCTCTGCACCTCTTTCCTACCAATCCGGCTGCCTGTGGCCATCGAGACGCCCTTTCAAACATATCTCACCATGGATGAAGCAGAGGCCATGAATATTCAATCAGCGGGCGAAATGGCAGTCGAGGCAGCGCAAATCGACGTTTCCGGGGTTGTCTCGCGTTGGCGCACCTTCGTCTTCGCATGTTCAGGCCTTCTCCAGAGTCTCTTTTGGCTGGCGAGCGCGGTGTGGTACTTTGTAACAGCAGACCCCGTCGCACCACAGCCTGGGGGAATGATACATCAATGATCCTAAACCATAGAAACATTGTGATGTATAAACATCGCTAACTAGCGAAGCTGGTGATACATCACCTTAGGGTGTTTCCCCCAACCACGGGAGGCAGCTGCACGTCGTCGCCTGGTCGTTGGCGTCGTTGATCTTGACGAGCTCATGTATTGAGTTATTTGTTACCAGAATGACATAATCATTCCAATTTGGGAGACAACGTCGAGAGGTGTCTCGACGTCGCCGGCCACAGTGAGCATGAAAATACAGTAAAAAATACATTAAATACATCAAAAAAAATACAATAATGCCCAGAAGCCCATGTTCCCATCGTAGATAACAATCACGCCAACGTCGCCCTAGACGTCGACATATGTGCTTTTTATTGGGCGGCCGGCTGAATCCGGAACAGGCTCGCCCTCTGAGTCCCCCTCACCAGCGTCGACGCTCCCAGCCTCGCTGCCCGAGTCGTCGTCCTCCCACTCCGTGCCCTCAACGCCCTGTACGTCCTCACCCGCCCTCCCCTTCTTGATCACCTCCGGCAGCGCCACCCACTTCGCGAGGAACGCATCGCGCAGCTTCATGAGGATCCGGGCCTGCTTCACCGCATATGCCGTTTCACCCTCCCTCTGCGGCCCCTCTGGAAGTTCCCGCAGGTCGATCCTCCCCTCCCACCAATCGGCGCGCCACGTCAAGAACTGGACAATGCGGCGCATCTCTTCCTCCAGTAGGTCGACCTCTTCGGACCAGCGCATCGATCTTGCGCGCACCTTCGCCCACTCGATTCGTAGTGCTGCACGGCGTCAGTCAGTATCTCCACCCCGCAATTAGGGCTGAGCTTACCTTCGTTCGTCGCCTGCTTCTCCCCCTGCACTGCACCCTTCGTCTGCACCACCCAGATCCATGACAGCGGTAGCTCCTTCCTCGCCTTCTTCCTCGGGCCCCTCTTCCTCCCCGAGACCTTGGTAGCCTTCTGCCGTGTCTCATCCCCGATCGTCTTCCGCGGCCTCCCTCGCACATCCTCGTCCTTCAGCTCCTTCAGCGTCACCTCCCATGCATTCTCCTCCAACGACTTCCCCAACGACACGAGCGCCAGTCGGGCGGCCCGATACTTCTCTGCGTCGCGTCTGATCTGCTCGTTCAGGGCGTCAATCTTGTCCTTCGAGCGCATATTGGTGCGCACTCCCCGCTTGTTCTTGTCCTTGTACTTGTACATGTGCGTACGCACGAGGAGCTGGCGACAGATGTCGTGGAGGGCCTCGTTTGCTTGACCAACACGCAGGCGATATTCAAACTCCTGCACCTCGCGTGTGCAGTGCGGCCGCCGCCTCGCCCCCGGCTGCCGCATCATATCCGACGGCATCCAGAGCTTGATGCTCTGCACCTGCACGCCAGGGACTGGCTGCATGCGTGCGGCCCGTGCCCGTGCGGCATCATCCCGCTGGCGTAAGGTTATAACGTGCGGGATGAATCGCTCCTGGCTGTCCATCCAGGCTTGGATCTTGCGTCGCAGCTTGCTCGTGCGCTCGACCATCGCGCGCCGCTGATCGTCCGTCGGATGCAGGCCCACCCCCGCAACATCGAAGCCCAGCGCTCTCCTGCAATTTCGTCAGTGCGTTGCCAATCCCTCGCACAGAGTGTTAACTTACTGTTGGCCCTCGACCTGCAGCCCCATGGCGATCATCTCGGTAACATGCATGTCACCCATCACCTCTCCCTCCTCCTCCTCCCCCGCTTCCGCCCGCGCCGCCGCCTCCTCCGCCAGATCCCGCCTAACCTTTGCGAGGTGG